>JAWZYU010000133.1:0-711000 GCA_038380435.1 Ryuthela nishihirai | reverse complement strand
AATCTTTTAAAAATAGAAAACGTTGTTTAAAAATATTAATAATTAAAATTAATTCATCAGTTTCAAAATAATGAAACTTTTTATTCAAATATAAGAAAATGGAATTCGAACAAATGCTGCTTTACCGAATATCCCTTCTAGTAGTAGAAACAGAGATTATCATTTAACGTAGTATTTAATGTAGGATGAAACCTTGATTAATGGACATTTCAATGTGGCTACATTAGTCAAATCAATCTTAAAGAAACCGAATAAAGGAAATGTGCTTTTGCTACTGCTATGAAAAGCAACAACTATGATATAATTCTGCATTCAGCATTGAGGAAACTAAGAATGCACAAGGAATAATATTTCTTTATGCATTCATCAGTTACATAAATCTCAGAAAACATTTTTTTTGTTTAAACTGCGTGCAAAGTTGTATCCGTAATCTAAAAGTATTTTATTCAATCAGCAATATCTAATTCAATTTTATTTTCTATAAATCTAGCGGTAGTTCATTGTCAAATTTCTGTCTCCCTTTTACTTACATTTCATTTCTTTTCCTTTTTGTTTTGATTCATTTGTCGGAGTTCAAGTCTACAGAGAGATCAATTTTACATATATTTTTCAACCCTGGCATAAAACGTATTTGTAACAACAATTTCCGATTTTTTATAAAGTGACATTGTACACTCAGCGACCACTGAATCAGAAAACCTCTATTTCATACCGAGTTGAACCTTCTTTAGCATTCAATAGAGCACGTATTCGGTTTGGCATAGATTTCACAAGGTGACCGAGTGTTTTTACATCTCCAGCATACCAGGCGTTTACAAAACAGTCCTTTAACTAGCTCACATTTTCCGAAGAGGATTTTGCTCCCGGATACGTTTTTCTAACATGTCCCACACAATCTCAATGAAGTTCTGATCCGGGCTTTGTGGCGGCCACAGAAGATGGTGGAAGTCGCGTCATGCTCGCTGAACCACTGCTGATGTACGATGGAGAACAGCATTGTCGCCAATGAAACAGCCGTCATATGCTGGATAAAAAGTCAACATTGCAGAATTGACTTGATCGTCAACAATGTTGAGAAAATTCTTGGAGGACACCCGACCTTCCAGCAATTCTCGTTCCGTACCAATAGAACGTGCTGATGACCATGATACTGCCTCCAGACCTAGAGTTGTGTTTAAAAGGCAAGCTGGGTCCATTATTTCATGGGCTCACACCAAACTCTCTGCCTACCTTCGGTACAGAACAACGTGTACCGCGACTCGTCGGACCAAATGGCTTTTTCCCAGTCTTTCAGTGTCCAATCACGGTGTTCCTGACACCACTGTAGACGAATTTTACGGTTTACATAGAAATCATTCGTTTCCGTACATGCATGCGATTCCTAAAACCTATCCTCTTCAATTCCCTGCGCATAGTTCGCTGAGATATGGGTCAGGAACAGCTTTCAGTGAATGCATCGGTCAATTTCAATGCACACATGAAGTCCTATTTCTCCATACAGACCTTCTCAGCCCACAAACGATCTTGTTCCTGCCAGATTATCGTCACACCACATTTACGCCTCTTAGACAAGCAATATTGGTTATTTTTCCACTGATTAAAAACCTTTTGCGAAACTAGTCAGGTCTGCTGTTTTTAAAATCGTCGTCCCCTTCATCGAACCCCGAAAGATCTTTTGCTGTCAATAGTGTTGCTTGTCAATAGTGTTGATCACAATGGGAAACCATTGTGATCAACACTATTGACGATTACGACGAACATGTCTTAAATAGTTGCCGAGATCACGTGTTGACGCATGTGACCAAGTATTTTGCATATATGCTGCGAATGACGTTTACGTACACCTGCGTAAAGTATTCTAATTCAGTTACCTGTTTGTGTAGTTTACATCTCAAAGCATTATCAAGAGAGTCAACTGTAATGTATTTCATTAACTCAGTTTCGTTTCTTAAAATGGGAAAATAAAATCAACATTTTTGCAATTTCTTCCGATAAAGCTGATTTTTTTTACATGTATTCTGCTTTTTATTAGTTTTACTTTATTTTTTTACCTTTTCTACACACATATATATATAAAGGTATCCTCTATTTCACCTAAATAGAGAAAAATTTGAACTTAATATTTTAATCAGAAAATCTCTATCATGCTGATTTGTTGAAAAAGAGTCAAAGGTCATTGTAATTGCCGTCTTCTTGATTTGGTAAAAATTCCTCTATTTAAGTAATAAAGATGGACTCGAACTTACGAACGTAATGCGCACCTTGAAATGTATTCGTAACTTCAATGGTTTTTTTTTCCATTAGAAATAACATTAAACCCGTTAGTGCGTTCCTCTGTCAGAAAACAGAATTAAATGATGTTTTATGGATCGCTTGACAACAACATGAGTCATGCAATAGATTAGTAAAGTTAGAATTGGAATCATTAATAGATATGAATGTAAGTGAGCAAGATCCAGAAATCTTATTATTGACAGTAACCTGGTAGAGTTCCCAATTTCTAAGACTGTTTGATTCTGTAGTAAAAGTTGTAGACAGAAAAAGTCAAACAGATTGGCAAATGATCAGAATATAGCTGATTCAGAACAACATAAAATTCATAGAATAGTAGAAAATTTTTGATATGGTCGCCAAAGACGACCACATCAAAAACATCCGGTTTATGTATGGTGTTAAAAGGATAAAAGGTTGGCTCGCTTGGAGCATCAACAACAAGTCGTCTCTTGGTAGCATAATCTAGCAGCAATTTGCCGCTCTTGTTTCAGGTTATAAGAGTGTCATTTAAATCGCCTGCCAGGACAGCAGGAATTTTTGTATCGAAAATGTAATTAAAATCATCGCATACAAAGTCAGAATTTGGTGGCTTGTATGCAGCTATAAAACTGATAGTTCACGATTGGTATCTGTAACTGCGGTTGCAGTAGCTTCCAAACTATTGAGATTAGGAGTGGAAATTAAATGATGTTTATGGATCTCTTGACAACAACAGCAAACCCCCCCCCCACCCCGCCACAATGTTGTGAGATCGATCCGTACTATACACTTCAAAATTAGGTAATTTAAGGGCATCAGAAACACGGAGGTAATAATGAATATAAATCATTAGATTGTGAATCTGACTGTAAATTCAAAAATATTACACTCCATATAGCTTTTACTTACGTTGTTTGCATATAAATCAGCGCTAAAACAGCTATTTTGACTAATAAGTCGATTTTTTTTCAAAATTCTACACAGTGAAAATATTTTTAAGGCATAAATTATCATTTTGTATTACGCCCTGATGGAAATAAACCATCAGATTGTCAGTAGTGAGTAAAGGAGAGTTCTGGAACAGTGGCGGATCAATGTTAATCCTATGGGATCCGCCACCCATGTGTTTTAAGCTGGTGGCGGATGATTATCAATCACATTAGTCATGCAATGTCAAAAAGAATACCTCCCTCCAGTGATGTAATAATCTGAAATTATATTATTCAGTTAAATTGCAGATAATCCATTAGTAATTTCCACCGACGTCCATCTTGGTTTCCACAAAGTCCGATTTTTTTTTTTCAATTCCACCATTTTGGAATCTGACGTCACCGATTAGCAGTTCTACCTTTTAAAGTATTTTTACCCAATAACATTGTTTCTTTTCGTTTCTGCAGGTCAGTCTTTTATTCCAGTTTCTGCGGGATAGTCATTCTTCTAGTATAAATACGACATCCATCGGTCAGATTCCTCATTCTGTTGTCAGACATTGACAGTGACGGCTCTTTGCTGCTGCTTCTCCGTGATTTTTCCAACGACAATAGTAATAGTTCTCGACGTCCTCGTGTAGTATCAGCTATTTTACAACTCTGCTACAAAATGTATCCATGCGATATATGTGAGAAGGCTTTCACACTCAAGACAAATCTGATTCGTCATATGAGAAATCACGATGGAAATAGCCTGTTTAAGTGCTCTGAGTGCGAATCGACATTCTCAAGGAGAGATGATGTCCGACGTCATAAGTTATCCCACACCTCCAGGAAAACCTACAAATTGGAAGAATGTGCAATGGAGTTTGGGCGAAAAGACAGTCTTTTGCACCATCAAAGAAAGCCCCACAATAATAAGCGAAAACGTTCTGAAGATGAAAGGATTCCGCAGAAGAAGCAAAAACCAGACGCTGAAGACCCCTGTCAGTTTACAGAAGAAATGAAAAGGACCCTATCAACACATAAACTGACGGCAAGGGAAGAAACATCAGTTGACCTCACCTTTTTCCTCGAATCCTCGCGGGAGTCACTCCTAACTCATCTGAAAGAAGAATTGACCTCGAAAGGTAGCATTAAATGGTACCTTGTCGTGCAAGTGCGATTCAGGCGAAAAGTTTCCCCTTCTACCTTTGAACACTGTACCCCGTTTTCCCGAAGTAACTGTGTCACAAGCCTACCTACATCATCCCTAAACAGAGAATTGGATTCAGCGTATAAGAAGATTAAGACCTCATTTGAAGAATTTGAAGGAGCACATAGTGGATGGACACTGGATGCCGTACTCCACGCTGAAATGAACATTGGAAAATATATCCCTCTTGCAGGATCTAGTTATATCCCTACTCCAAGAGAATTACTGCTAAAACACGCTATTGTCAATGTATGTAATTCTGACCAAAAATGTTTTGTCTGGTCTGTTTTAGCCTCTTTGTATCCTGCCACAGATAATCCGCAGCGCCTTAACAACTATATACATTTAGAAGACAAATTAAACACATCGGGCTTAATTTTCCCTGTTACAATAAATCAAATATCTAAATTCGAAAAAATGAACAATATTTCTGTTAATGTTTTTGGATATGAGAAAGAGGTGTTCCCACTCTACATCACACCATTCAGATTTAAAGCGCATGCAAATCTCCTTCTGTTATCGGATGATGAAAAGCAGCATTATTGCTCCATTAAGAATATGAGTAGACTTCTCAGTCCTCTCACCAAACATAACGGTGTACGTTTCTACTGTGATTACTGCCTTCACCGTTTCGCAAATGAATCCCTCTTGAAGGATCATGTTCCCTATTGTCGAGAACATGGACCTCAGAGAGTAGAACTCCCAACTGAAGAAGAGAAATGGTTGAAATTCACAAATTTTAAGTTTCAGCATCTCGTTCCATACGTGATTTATGCCGACTTTGAATCATTCCTAGTGAAAGTGGACACTTGTATGCCTAACCCTGAAAAATCTCACACCACTATCATGGCAAATCATGAACCCTGTGGATTTGCATATCTTGTTGTTGGACATGATGGCTGCAGCTATAAGCCTCCAGTAGTTTATAGAGGTCCTAATGTAGTAGAAGAATTTTTAGAATGTCTGCTTAAAGAAGAAGAAAACATTAAAAATTTACTGTCGATGATAAAGCCAATGCAGCTCTCGAATCATGAAGAGGAATCATTTCACAACGCTACTGACTGTCATATTTGTAAGCATGCCCTAGGAGCAGATCGTGTGAGAGATCACGATCATATAACAGGTAAATTCCGAGGAGCTGCCCATAATTCCTGTAATCTGAACTTTAAGTTAACCAATAGGATTCCAGTTATCTTTCACAACCTAAAGGGATATGACAGCCACCTTATTATGCAGGGAATCGGCAGAATCAAAAATAAGAAGATTAATTGCATTCCCAATAACATGGAAACATACATAACCTTCTCCTTAGGGACATTACATTTTATAGACTCCTATCAGTTTTTAAGCACATCCCTTGAGAAGCTAGTAAATAATTTATCACCAGATGAGTTGCATATTTTAAAGTAACATGTTGAAACTGAAAGGTTACACCTGGTTTTGAGAAAAGGAGTTTACCCCTATGATTATATTGACAACAGTGAAAAGTTTGAGCAAATAGTATTACCACCACGTGAAGCATTTTACAACCAACTCACAGAAGAAGCACTAGGGGAAGAAGACTACACCCATGCAATAAGAGTATGGAATACATTCAACATAAAAAATCTAGGCCAGTATCATGACCTGAAGACAGACGTGCTCCTCTTAGCTGATGTTTTCGAAAGTTTCAGAAAACTATGCATCAGATACTATGAAATCGATCCCTGCCATGTTTACACAGCTCCTGGATTAGCCTGGCAAGCATGCTTAAAAATGACAAATGTAAATCTTGAGTTGATAACTAACCCTACAATGTACCTTTTCCTGGAAAAAGGCATACGAGGGGGAATTTCTGTGATATGCAATCGTCTTAGTACAGCAAACAACAAGTATTTGGACACCTATGATCCTCAGTTACCCTCTAAATACATTATG
The DNA here is from genome assembly GCA_038380435.1 of Ryuthela nishihirai. Taxonomy (NCBI): domain Eukaryota; kingdom Metazoa; phylum Arthropoda; class Arachnida; order Araneae; family Heptathelidae; genus Ryuthela; species Ryuthela nishihirai. The sequence goes on along the minus strand of JAWZYU010000133.1, from coordinate 704,706 downwards.
TACTATGATGCCAACAATCTTTATGGATGGGCAATGTCACAATGCCTCCCTCAAAGCGATTTTTGATGGCTTAATAAAGAAGAAATAGCAGATCTAAATATTACGACAATTGCTGACGATGCGAATAAAGGATACATATTGGAAGTTGATTTAGATTATCCAGTTTCTCTACACGACAAGCATAATGATTATCCACTAGCCCCTGAGAAACTTCAGATTACCAGCAGCATGCTATCCCCATATTGTCAAGAGGCTGCCCAAAGTCTTGGAATAAATACAAACCAATCAGTCGTGAAATTAGCCCCAAATCTAAATTCTAAGGAAAAATATGTCCTTCATTATCGAAATCTCAAACAATATTTAACCTTCGGTATGCAGCTGAAGAACATACATCGCGTTTTAGAATTTAATCAGTCTTGCCGGCTAAAACCATATATAGAATTTAATACAGATCAGCGGAAGAAAGCTAGAAACGACTTCGAGAAGGACTTCTTCAAACTGATGAATAATGCTGTGTTGGAAAAACGATGGAAAATTTGAGAAATCGAGTGAAAATTGAATTGACTCAGAGCCCGAAGAGAGTATGTAAGCTCGTAGCATCCCCTGCTTTTCACGCTTTTCGTGTTTTTGACAACGACCTTGCATGTGTGCAATCAAAGCTAACTAAATTGAAACTCAACAGGCCTATTTATGCTGGTTTCAGTATTCTAGATATTAGTAAACTATTGATGTATAGCTTTCATTATGACTATATTAGTCCGAAATATGGAGAAAAAGCTAAATTATTGTTTACTGATACAGATTCACTGTGCTACGAGCTTCAAACCGAGGACGTGTATGCTGATATGAAAGACGACATAGATCATTTTGACACCTCCGACTATCACATTGATCATGTTTTGCATAGTACACATAATAAAAAGGTACTAGGTAAAATGAAAGATGAACTTTCAGGAGTACCTATCAAACAATTTGCAGGCCTTCGTTCTAAAATGTATTCCCTTCAGAGTTTACATGAGGAGAAGAAGACGGGGAAAGGAGTCCCCAAATACATCGTAAAAAGAACCCTTTGTCACAAGGATTACAGAGACTGCTTAATAAACAAATCACCTTGTCGAGTACATTTGACAAGGATTCAAAGTAGCAGCCACCATCTTCATACAGTGAAAGGTGTAAAGCTTGGTTTGTCACCATTTGACGATAAAAGATATATTTTAGAAAATGGTTATGACACCCTTTCGTACGGTCACTACAAATCATTGAAAAAATAACATAGCAGAAAAAACGAATATTTCACTGTGATTTTTAATATGCTTGAGCTATTTATGTATAAAAAATATGATAATTTTATCCAAATGTGTGCATATAACCCCCTATATATGTAAAAATAATACATGTTATTATTATATGTAGATAGCTGTATGTAAAAACCATTTCCGCTGTTAACCTGAATTTTTTTTTTTGTAAGCAGGCTGTAAAGTATAATCAATGTGAAAAAGCATCATTGTGAAATGTATAAAATTGTAAACCAATGGAAATCATTACATGTGCACGCATTGTCATTGTTTCACCTAATACTTTGAAATCAATAACAATTTTTAAATGAAATATATGTGTCGTCTGAGTCTTATCCTTGGCAAGTGGAGCGATAAACAAGCGTTAGCCGCTTCTCACGTGACTTACTCCGCATGCACTTGTGATGTTGACTCACTTCCACCCGCTCATATCCTGTTGGAACGTCAGACCTCACTCACTGCGAGAAAGCTCTTCTAGGATCCATTTCTGGGATTACACTTATAATAAAAGGTGAGTAATTCTCTAAATTTTCATGGTTTATCAAACCTTACTTATAATTTCGTGATGTAGTGACGTTCTCAAGTATTAAGAAGTGATGAAAACATAAGATTTCCTTTCAAAGTTATCGTAACTCGCTTGCTTCCTTGTTACCGGAACGAGCCTCTTAGAAATCAACGTCTTTTTTTTTTAAAGCAATCACCTCTCAAAAGCACCGGGACTTCAATAAATGCTCTGAGTGCTGTGTTTATGAAAAATATATCAGTACGGGATGAAATTCTAATTTTTACTTTGCAGAGACGAGAACTTTACGTAGATTTTTACAGAGAAATAATCGAAATTATTGCATCAGCCATTTAGCGATAAAGTATTTTAGAGCAGATTTTTACTGAATATTAATACTTTAGAATAAAGGATAATTTCCTGTATATAATACAGAGGTGTACAGACGAATTTTATTTCTTACGAATAAAAAACAAAAATAGGATTTTCATACTGTTATTCGAATTATTCACTTACCACTTATTTCAACTGTTTAGTAAGAAAAAAATACATTTAATTCCCAGTTTTTTAACGACTGAAATAAAAAAAAATATGCTTACCTACATTAAATACAATGTAAAGTAGCGAAATTCACCACTTATTTCAACTGTTTAGTAAAAAAAAAATACATTTAATTCCCAGATTTTTAACGACTGAAATAAAAAAAAATATGCTTACCTACATTAAATACAATGTAAAATAGCGAAATTCACCACTAATTTCAGCTGCTTAATATCAAGAAATACAGACGATTTCCTGTTGTTTTTTTTAGCATTGCACATAAGAGAAATAAAAAGACTAGCGAACGTATTAACATATATACCTCTGGTAATTAAATATTACATGCTCTGTGTTTCAATATTACACATTTTTTCAGTAGTTTACACATTAATTGCTAATTTTTTTTTCATTCAACAGTTAAGTATCACAATTGGAAGTAATGTGCGCAATATTTCCTGTTTAAATGCATCTCTCTACAAAAAAAGATTTCCTTTCAAAATTATCGTAACTCGCTTGCTTGCTAGTTCATTACATGGCCCGAATCGAGCCACCTCGAAATCAACGTGTTTTTTTTTGAAGCGATCACTTCTCAGAAGTGGAAGACTTCAATAAATGCACCGAGTGCTGTGTTTATGAGAAAATTATCAGCACGGAATGAAAATCTAATTTTTTTTACTTGCAGAGACGGGAACTTTACGTAGATTTTTACAGAGAAATAATCGAAATTATTGCATCAGCCATTTAGCGATAAAGTGTTTTACTGAAAATTAATACTTTAGAATAAAGGATAATTTCCGGTATATAATACAGAGGTGTAGAGACGAATTTTATTTCCTATGAATAAAAAAAAATAGGATTTTCATACCGTTATTCGAATTACTCAGTTAATTCACCACTTATTTCAACTGTAAAAAAAATACATTTAATCCCCAGATTTTTAACGACTGAGATAAAAAAATAATATGCTTACCTACATTAAATACAATGTAAAATAGCGAAAATTCACCACTAATTTCAGCTGCTTAATATCAAGAAATACAGACGATTTCCTGTTTTTTTTTTTAGCATTGCACATAAGAAAAAAAAAAGACTAGCGAACGTATCAACATGTACCTCTGATACTTAAATATGACATGCTCTGTGTTTCAATATTACACATTTTTTCAGTAGTTTACGCATTAATTACTAATTTTTTTTTCATTCAACAGTTAAGTATCCCAATTGGAAGTAATGTGAGCAGTATTTCCTGTTTAAATGCATCTCCAAATCCGCTTTAAAATATTTTCTTATAATTTAAGGGGAAAATAAAGAATTTTAATTGAATTTCTTTTAACACTATATACTTAATATATTGTAATCAACGTATTCTATATACAAAACGAACTAATACAGCCTAGTTACTGGAAATTAACATAATGTTGAAGTGCTTTCTACCTAAAGATTAAAAAAAAACCTGAATACTTTAATTTTAATTACATTTTCAGCCACTAGATGGCGAGACAGTTACTATTAGACCTTGGGACAGAGGAGGGAAACTTGAAGCCTTTGCTCAGAGCGCCACCTAGCGGGATTTTCAGTAGTTTATTGCCACTATACGGTACCCCTTGGGTCAATTTCCGGTCGGTGACGTCATAGGGGGAAAGCATTGTGCAAATTTATTGCCCCTATACGGTACCCCTTGGGTCAATTTCCGGTCAGTGACGTCATAGGGGGAAAGCATTGTGCAAAGTGGGTACCGTATAGTGGCAATAAACTACTGAAAATCCCGCTAGGTGGCGCTCTGAGGAAAGGCTTCAAGTTTCCCTCGTCTGTCCCAAGGTCTAATAGTAACTGTCTCGTCATCTAGGGATTGAAAATGTAATTAAAATTAAAGTATTCAGGTTTTTTTTTTTAATCTTTAGGTAGAAAGCACTTCAACACTATGTTAATTTAGAGTAACTAGGCTGTATTAATTCGTTTTGTATATAGAATACGTTGATTACAATATATTAAGTATATAGTGTTAAAAGAAATTCAATTAAAATTCTTTATTTTCCCCTTAAATTATAAGAAAATGTTTTAAAGCGGATTTGGAGATGCATTTAAACAGGAAATATTGCTCACATTACTTCCAATTGGGATACTTAACTGTTGAATGAAAAAAAAATTAGTAATTAATGCGTAAACTACTGAAAAAATCTGTAATATTGAAACACAGAGCATGTCATATTTAAGTATCAGAGGTACATGTTGTGTACCTCTGATGTGGTGAGTAATTCTCTAAATTTTCATGGTTTATCAAACATTACTTATAATTTCGTGATGTAGTGACGTTCTCAAGTATTAAGAAGTGATGAAAACATAAGATTTCATTTCAAAGTTATCGTAACTCGCTTGCTTGCTTGTTACCGGAACGAGCCTCCTAGAAATCAACGTCTTTTTTTTTTTAAAGCAATCACCTCTCAAAAGCAGCGGGATTTCAATAAATGCTCTGAGTGCTGTGTTTATGAAAAATATATCAGTACGGGATGAAATTCTAATTTTTACTTTGCAGAGACGAGAACTTTACGTAGATTTTTACAGAGAAATAATCGAAATTATTGCATCAGCCATTTAGCGATAAAGTATTTTAGAGCAGATCTTTACTGAATATTAATACTTTAGAATAAAGGATAATTTCCTGTATATAATACAGAGGTGTACAGACGAATTTTTAATTCTTACGAATAAAAAACAAAAATAGGATTTTCATACTGTTATTCGAATTACTCACTTACCACTTATTTCAACTGCTTAGTAAAAAAAAAAATACATTTTATTCCCAGATTTTTAACGACTGAGATAAAAAAAAATATGCTTACCTACATTAAATACAATGTAAAATAGCGAAATTCACCACTAATTTCAGCTGCTTAATATCAAGAAATACAGATGATTTCCTGTTTTTTTTTTTTAGCATTGCACATAAGAGAAAAAAAAAGACTAGCGAACGTATTAACATGTATACCTCTGGTAATTAAATATGACATGCTCTGTGTTTCAATATTGCACATTTTTTCAGTAGTTTACACATTAATTACTAATTTTTTTTTCATTCAACAGTTAAGTATCACAATTGGAAGTAATGTGCGCAATATTTCCTGTTTAAATGCATCTCTCTACAAAAAAAGATTTCCTTTCAAAATTATCGTAACTCGCTTGCTTGCTAGTTCATTACATGGCCCGAATCGAGCCACCTCGAAATCAGCGTTTTTTTTTTGAAGCGATCACTTCTCAGAAGTGGAAGACTTCAATAAATGCACCGAGTGCTGTGTTTATGAGAAAATTATCAGCACGGAATGAAAATCTAATTTTTTTTACTTGCAGAGACGAGAACTTTACCTAGATTTTTACAGAGAAATAATCGAAATTATTGCATCAGCCATTTAGCGATAAAGTGTTTTACTGAATATTAATACTTTAGAATAAAGGATAATTTCCGGTATATAATACAGAGGTGTACAGAGGAATTTTATTTCCTATGAATAAAAAAAATAGGATTTTCATACCGTTATTCGAATTACTCAGTTAATTCACCACTTATTTCAACTGTAAAAAAAATACATTTAATCCCCAGATTTTTAACGACTGAGATAAAAAAATAATATGCTTACCTACATTAAATACAATGTAAAATAGCGATAATTCACCACTAATTTCAGCTGCTTAATATCAAGAAATACAGACGATTTCCTGTTTTTTTTTTAGCATTGAACATAAGAAAAAAAAAAGACTTGCGAACGTATCAACATGTACCTCTGATACTTAAATATGACATGCTCTGTGTTTCAATATTACACATTTTTTCAGTAGTTTACGCATTAATTACTAATTTTTTTTTTCATTCAAGAGTTAAGTATCCCAATTGGAAGTAATGTGAGCAATATTTCCTGTTTAAATGCATCTCCAAATCCGCTTTAAAACATTTTCTTATAATTTAAGGGGAAAATAAAGAATTTTAATTGAATTTCTTTTAACACTATATACTTAATATATTGTAATCAACGTATTCTATATACAAAACGAATTAATACAGCCTAGTTACTCTAAATTAACATAGTGTTGAAGTGCTTTCTACCTAAAGATTAAAAAAAACACCTGAATACTTTAATTTTAATTACATTTTCAGTCACTAGATGGCGAGACAGTTACTATTAGACCTTGGGACAGACGAGGGAAACTTGAAGCCTTTGCTCAGAGCGCCACCTAGCGGGATTTTCAGTAGTTTATTGCCACTATACGGTACCCCCTTTGCACAATGCTTTCCCCCTATGACGTCACTGACCGGAAATTGACCCAAGGGGTACCGTATAGTGGCAATAAATTTGCACAATGCTTTCCCCCTATGACGTCACCGACCGGAAATTGACCCAAGGGGTACCGTATAGTGGCAATAAACTACTGAAAATTCCGCTAGGTGGCGCTCTGAGCAAAGGCTTCAAGTTTCCCTCGTCTGTCCCAAGGTCTAATAGTAACTGTCTCGCCATCTAGTGGCTGAAAATGTAATTAAAATTAAAGTATTCAGGTTTTTTTTTTAATCTTTAGGTAGAAAGCACTCAACATTATGTTAATTTCCAGTAACTAGGCTGTATTAGTTCGTTTTGTATATAGAATACGTTGATTACAATATATTAGGTATATAGTGTTAAAAGAAATTCAATTAAAATTCTTTATTTTCCCCTTAAATTATAAGAAAATGTTTTAAAGCGGATTTGGAGATGCATTTAAACAGGAAATATTGCTCACATTACTTCCAATTGGGATACTTAACTGTTGAATGAAAAAAAAAATTAGTAATTAATGCGTAAACTACTGAAAAAATGTGTAATATTGAAACACAGAGCATGTCATATTTAAGCATCAGAGGTACATGTTGATACGTTCGCTAGTTTTTTTTTTTCTTATGTGCAATGCTAAAAAAAAAACAGGAAATCGTCTGTATTTCTTGATATTAAGCAGCTGAAATTAGTGGTGAATTTTTGCTATTTTACATTGTATTTAATGTAGGTAAGCATATTATTTTTTTATCTCAGTCGTTAAAAATCTGGGGATTAAATGTATTTTTTTTACAGTTGAAATAAGTGGTGAATTAACTGAGTAATTCGAATAACGGTATGAAAATCCTATTTTTTTTTATTCATAGGAAATAAAATTCGTCTGTACACCTCTGTATTATATACCGGAAATTATCCTTTATTCTAAAGTATTAATATTCAGTAAAACACTTTATCGCTAAATGGCTGATGCAATAATTTCGATTATTTCTCTGTAAAAATCTACGTAAAGTTCTCGTCTCTGCAAGTAAAAAAAATTAGATTTTCATTCCGTGCTGATAATTTTCTCATAAACACAGCACTCGGTGCATTTATTGAAGTCTTCCACTTCTGAGAAGTGATCGCTTCAAAAAAAAAAAACGTTGATTTCGACGTGGCTCGATTCGGGCCATGTAATGAACTAGCAAGCAAGCGAGTTACGATAATTTTGAAAGGAAATCTTTTTTTGTAGAGAGATGCATTTAAACAGGAAATATTGCGCACATTACTTCCAATTGTGATACTTAACTGTTGAATGAAAAAAAATTAGCAATTAATGTGTAAACTACTGAAAAAATATGTAATATTGAAACACAGAGCATGTCATATTTAATTACCAGAGGTATACATGTTAATACGTTCGCTAGTCTTTTTTTTTCTCTTATGTGCAATGCTAAAAAACAAAAACAGGAAATCGTCTGTATTTCTTGATATTAAGCAGCTGAAATTAGTGGTGAATTTCGCTATTTTACATTGCATTTAATGTAGGTAAGCATATTTTTTTTTATCTCAGTCGTTAAAAATCTGGGAATTAAATGTATTTTTTTTTACTAAACAGTTGAAATAAGTTGTGAATTTCGCTACTTTACATTGTATTTAATGTAGGTAAGCATATTTTTTTTTATTTCAGTCGTTAAAAAACTGGGAATTAAATGTATTTTTTTTCTTACTAAACAGTTGAAATAAGTGATAAGTGAATAATTCGAATAACAGTATGAAAATCCTATTTTTGTTTTTTATTCGTAAGAAATAAAATTCGTCTGTACACCTCTGTATTATATACAGGAAATTATCCTTTATTCTAAAGTATTAATATTCAGTAAAAATCTGCTCTAAAATACTTTATCGCTAAATGGCTGATGCAATAATTTCGATTATTTCTCTGTAAAAATCTACGTAAAGTTCTCGTCTCTGCAAAGTAAAAATTAGAATTTCATCCCGTACTGATATATTTTTCATAAACACAGCACTCAGAGCATTTATTGAAGTCCCGGTGCTTTTGAGAGGTGATTGCTTTAAAAAAAAAAGACGTTGATTTCTAAGAGGCTCGTTCCGGTAACAAGGAAGCAAGCGAGTTACGATAACTTTGAAAGGAAATCTTATGTTTTCATCACTTCTTAATACTTGAGAACGTCACTACATCACGAAATTATAAGTAAGGTTTGATAAACCATGAAAATTTAGAGAATTACTCACCTTTTATTATAAGTGTAATCCCAGAAATGGATCCTAGAAGAGCTTTCTCGCAGTGAGTGAGGTCTGACGTTCCAACAGGATATGAGCGGGTGGAAGTGAGTCAACATCACAAGTGCATGCGGAGTAAGTCACGTGAGAAGCGGCTAACGCTTGTTTATCGCTCCACTTGCCAAGGATAAGACTCAGACGACACATATATTTCATTTAAAAATTTTTATTGATTTCAAAGTATTAGGTGAAACAATGACAATGCGTGCACATGTAATGATTTCCATTGGTTTACAATTTTATACATTTCACAATGATGCTTTTTCACATTGATTATACTTTACAGCCTGCTTACAAAAAAAAAATTCAGGTTAACAGCAGAAATGGTTTTTACATACAGCTATCTACATATAATAATAACATGTATTATTTTTACATATATAGGGGGTTATATGCACACATTTGGATAAAATTATCATATTTTTTATACATAAATAACTCAAGCATATTAAAAATCACAGTGAAATATTCGTTTTTTCTGCTATGTTATTTTTTCAATGTTTTGTAGTGACCGTACGAAAGGGTGTCATAACCATTTTCTAAAATATATCTTTTATCGTCAAATGGTGACAAACCAAGCTTTACACCTTTCACTGTATGAAGATGGTGGCTGCTACTTTGAATCCTTGTCAAATCTACTCGACAAGGTGATTTGTTTATTAAGCAGTCTCTGTAATCCTTGTGACAAAGGGTTCTTTTTACGATGTATTTGGGGACTCCTTTCCCCGTCTTCTTCTCCTCATGTAAACTCTGAAGGGAATACATTTTAGAACGAAGGCCTGCAAATTGTTTGATAGGTACTCCTGAAAGTTCATCTTTCATTTTACCTAGTACCTTTTTATTATGTGTACTATGCAAAACATGATCAATGTGATAGTCGGACGTGTCAAAATGATCTATATCGTCTTTCATATCAGCATACACGTCCTCGGTTTGAAGCTCGTAGCACAGTGAATCTGTATCAGTAAACAATAATTTAGCTTTTTCTCCACATTTCGGACTAATATAGTCATAATGAAAGCTATACATCAATAGTTTACTAATATCTAGAATACTGAAACCAGCATAAATAGGCCTGTTGAGTTTCAATTTAGTTAGCTTTGATTGCACACATGCAAGGTCGTTGTCAAAAACACGAAAAGCGTGAAAAGCAGGGGATGCTACGAGCTTACATACTCTCTTCGGGCTCTGAGTCAATTCAATTTTCACTCGATTTCTCAAATTTTCCATCGTTTTTCCAAACACAGCATTATTCATCAGTTTGAAGAAGTCCTTCTCGAAGTCGTTTCTAGCTTTCTTCCGCTGATCTGTATTAAATTCTATATATGGTTTTAGCCGGCAAGACTGATTAAATTCTAAAACGCGATGTATGTTCTTCAGCTGCATACCGAAGGTTAAATATTGTTTGAGATTTCGATAATGAAGGACATATTTTTCCTTAGAATTTAGATTTGGGGCTAATTTCACGACTGATTGGTTTGCATTTATTCCAAGGCTTTGGGCAACCTCTTGACAATATGGGGATAGCATGCTGCTGGTAATCTGAAGTTTCTCAGGGGCTAGTGGATAATCATTATGCTTGTCGTGTAGAGAAACTGGATAATCTAAATCAACTTCCAATATGTATCCTTTATTCGCATCGTCAGCAATTGTCGTAATATTTAGATCTGCTATTTCTTCTTTATTAAGCCATCGAAAATCGCTTTGAGGGAGGCATTGTGACATTGCCCATCCATAAAGATTGTTGGCATCATAGTACATAATGTATTTAGAGGGTAACTGAGGATCTTAGGTGTCCAAATACTTGTTGTTTGCTGTACTAAGACGATTGCATATCACAGAAATTCCCCCTCGTATGCCTTTTTTCAGGAAAAGGTACATTGTAGGGTTAGTTATCAACTCAAGATTTACATTTGTCATTTTTAAGCATGCTTGCCAGGCTAATCCAGGAGCTGTGTAAACATGGCAGGGATCGATTTCATAGTATCTGATGCATAGTTTTCTGAAACTTTCGAAAACATCAGCTAAGAGGAGCACGTCTGTCTTCAGGTACAAGTCATGATACTGGCCTAGATTTTTTATGTTGAATGTATTCCATACTCTTATTGCATGGGTGTAGTCTTCTTCCCCTAGTGCTTCTTCTGTGAGTTGGTTGTAAAATGCTTCACGTGGTGGTAATACTATTTGCTCAAACTTTTCACTGTTGTCAATATAATCATAGGGGTAAACTCCTTTTCTCAAAACCAGGTGTAACCTTTCAGTTTCAACATGTTACTTTAAAATATGCAACTCATCTGGTGATAAATTATTTACTAGCTTCTCAAGGGATGTGCTTAAAAACTGATAGGAGTCTATAAAATGTAATGTCCCTAAGGAGAAGGTTATGTATGTTTCCATGTTATTGGGAATGCAATTAATCTTCTTATTTTTGATTCTGCCGATTCCCTGCATAATAAGGTGGCTGTCATATCCCTTTAGGTTGTGAAAGATAACTGGAATCCTATTGGTTAACTTAAAGTTCAGATTACAGGAATTATGGGCAGCTCCTCGGAATTTACCTGTTATATGATCGTGATCTCTCACACGATCTGCTCCTAGGGCATGCTTACAAATATGACAGTCAGTAGCGTTGTGAAATGATTCCTCTTCATGATTCGAGAGCTGCATTGGCTTTATCATCGACAGTAAATTTTTAATGTTTTCTTCTTCTTTAAGCAGACATTCTAAAAATTCTTCTACTACATTAGGACCTCTATAAACTACTGGAGGCTTATAGCTGCAGCCATCATGTCCAACAACAAGATATGCAAATCCACAGGGTTCATGATTTGCCGTGATAGTGGTGTGAGATTTTTCAGGGTTAGGCATACAAGTGTCCACTTTCGCTAGGAATGATTCAAAGTCGGCATAAATCACGTATGGAACGAGCTGCTGAAACTTAAAATTTGTGAATTTCAACCATTTCTCTTCTTCAGTTGGGAGTTCTACTCTCTGAGGTCCATGTTCTCGACAATAGGGAACATGATCCTTCAAGAGGGATTCATTTGCGAAACGGTGAAGGCAGTAATCACAGTAGAAACGTACACCGTTATGTTTGGTGAGAGGACTGAGAAGTCTACTCATATTCTTAATGGAGCAATAATGCTGCTTTTCATCATCCGATAACAGAAGGAGAATTGCATGCGCTTTAAATCTGAATGGTGTGATGTAGAGTGGGAACACCTCTTTCTCATATCCAAAAACATTAACAGAAATATTGTTCATTTTTTCGAATTTAGATATTTGATTTATTGTAACAGGGAAAATTAAGCCCGATGTGTTTAATTTGTCTTCTAAATGTATATAGTTGTTAAGGCGCTGCGGATTATCTGTGGCAGGATACAAAGAGGCTAAAACAGACCAGACAAAACATTTTTGGTCAGAATTACATACATTGACAATAGCGTGTTTTAGCAGTAATTCTCTTGGAGTAGGGATATAACTAGATCCTGCAAGAGGGATATATTTTCCAATGTTCATTTCAGCGTGGAGTACGGCATCCAGTGTCCATCCACTATGTGCTCCTTCAAATTCTTCAAATGAGGTCTTAATCTTCTTATACGCTGAATCCAATTCTCTGTTTAGGGATGATGTAGGTAGGCTTGTGACACAGTTACTTCGGGAAAACGGGGTACAGTGTTCAAAGGTAGAAGGGGAAACTTTTCGCCTGAATCGCACTTGCACGACAAGGTACCATTTAATGCTACCTTTCGAGGTCAATTCTTCTTTCAGATGAGTTAGGAGTGACTCCCGCGAGGATTCGAGGAAAAAGGTGAGGTCAACTGATGTTTCTTCCCTTGCCGTCAGTTTATGTGTTGATAGGGTCCTTTTCATTTCTTCTGTAAACTGACAGGGGTCTTCAGCGTCTGGTTTTTGCTTCTTCTGCGGAATCCTTTCATCTTCAGAACGTTTTCGCTTATTATTGTGGGGCTTTCTTTGATGGTGCAAAAGACTGTCTTTTCGCCCAAACTCCATTGCACATTCTTCACATTTGTAGGTTTTCCTGGAGGTGTGGGATAACTCATGACGTCGGACATCATCTCTCCTTGAGAATGTCGATTCGCATTCAGAGCACTTAAACAGGCTATTTCCATCGTGATTTCTCATATGACGAATCAGATTTGTCTTGAGTGTGAAAGCCTTCTCACATATATCGCATGGATACATTATGTAGCAGAGTTGTAAAATAGCTGATACTACACGAGGACGTCGAGAACTATCACTATTGCCGTTGGAAAAATCACGGAGAAGCAGCAGCAGAGAGCCGTCACTGTCAATGTCTGACAACAGAATGAGGAATCTGACCGATGGATGTCGTATTTATACTAGAAGAATGACTATCCCGCAGAAACTGGAATAAAAGACTGACCTGCAGAAACGAAAAGAAACAATGTTATTGGGTAAAAATACTTTAAAAGGTAGAACTGCTAATCGGTGACGTCAGATTCCAAAATGGTGGAATTGAAAAAAAAAATCGGACTTTGTGGAAACCAAGATGGACGTCGGTGGAAATTACTAATGGATTATCTGCAATTTAACTGAATAATATAATTTCAGATTATTACATCACTGGAGGGAGGTATTCTTTTTGACATTGCATGACTAATGTGATTGATAATCATCCGCCACCAGCTTAAAACACATGGGTGGCGGATCCCATAGGATTAACATTGATCCGCCACTGTTCCAGAACTCTCCTTTACTCACTACTATTGTCACTCAGACTGTAAATTGAAAAGTAGTCAGTAAAGGAATAGTTTTAGCTTTGTTACCTGGGTTCGAACCCCGGGTAAGGCATGGATGTATGTGTCGCTTTTCTGCTGAGGTCCTGTCATCCTCTCAGACCTTCTACTTTGGCATATAAACAGACAGGCTCCTGTCTAACCTCTGTGGTAAGCAGCTGCTTGAGGGGGTATTTATTTATTATTTTTATTTATTATTTAGGCGTTTGAAAAAGAGTTGAAACTGATATTTTGGTCAAAAATTCGATATTTTCGAAATTCTATGCACCTAAACTATTCTTTTGCCTAATAATCTCATTTTATAATACTAGTTGATGAATATAAAGCATTAGGTTGTGAATCTAACTGTAATTTGAATAGTTATTACACACCGCATAACATTTACGGATGTTTTATGCGCGGAAACCAGGACTAGAAGAGCTATTTTGACACATAAATCGATTTTTCTCAAAATTCTATGCAGATAAAATATTTTTAAGGCATAGAATACCATTTTATGTTGCGCCTTGATGGAAATAAACCATCAGATTTTTACTCAGACTGTAAATTGAAAAGTTGTTAGCACAGGATTACCTGTGTTTTAAGCGATTAAAACAGCATTGAAAGTGCTATTTTTGGGAATTGTTCGAAATTTTCAAAATTCAATGCACTTAATCTATACTTTAGCCATAGAATATCATTATATAATACTAGTTGATGAATATAAAGCATTAGTTTGTGAATCTGACTTTAAATTCAAAAGTTATTACACACCACATTGCTTTTTCCTATGTTTCATGCGCGGAAAAACAGTGCTAAAATAACCATTTTCATACATAAATCGATTTTTTTTTTCATAATTTTATGCAGTGAAAATATTTTTAAGCCGTAGAATATCACTTTAAATTTCGCCTTGATGAAAATAAACCATTAGACTCCTACTCAGACTGTAAATTCAAATTAACTATATTACTCCTTGATGGAAATAAACCATCAGATTGCCACTCGGACTGTGAATTGAAAAGTAGTTAGCACAGGAAAAGCTTTTAGCTCTGTTTTACGTGTTTAAAACAGCGTTGAAACTAATATTTTGTTGAATAATTCGAAATTTTCGAAATTCTATGCACCTGAACTATAATCAAAATAAAAATAAATAAATACCACCTCAAGCAGATGCCACAGACTTTATATACCACAGTAGAAGATCTGAGAGGATGGCAGGACCTCAGCGGAAAACAACACGAACATTGAGCCTTGATGGAAATGAATCATCAGATTGTCACTCAGACAGTAAATTGAAAAGTTGTTAGCACAGGAATAGCTTTTAGCTCTGCATTTGGAGTTTAAAACAGAGTTGAAACTGATATTTCTGTGAATTATTCGAGATATTCGAAATTGTTAGCACCTCAACTACACTTTAGCCACAGAATCTAATTACATAATATTAGTTGATGAATATAAAACATTCGGTTGTGAATCTGACTGTAAATGCAAAAATTATTACACTCCAGACAGCTTTTACCTATGTTTTATGCGTGGAAAACAGCGCTAAAACAGCTATTTTTATACATAAATCGATGTTCTTTCAAAATTCTATGCACTGAAAATATTTTTCACACGAAGAATATTATTTTGTATTAAGCCTTGATGGAAATAAACCAGCAGATTCTCATTCATACTGTAAATTAAAAAGCAGTTAACACAGTAATAGCTTTTAGCTGTGTTTAAGGTGTTTAAAACAGCTTTGTAATTGATATTTTGGTGAATAATTCGATATATTCGAAATTCTATGCACCTAAAATATATTTTAGCCATAGAATCTCATTATTGCACGAGGTTTTGAATCTGACTGTAAATTTAAAAGTCATTACACATCACATAGCTATTATCTATGTTTTATGCAAGGAAAACAGAGCAAAAATAGCAATTTTCACATATAGTCGAGTTTCTTGAAAATTCCATGCGGTTATGATGTCTTTAAGGCATAGAATGTATTCTATATCACACCTTGATGGAAATAAACCATCAGTTTCTCATTCTGACAGTAAATTGAACAGTTGTTAGCAGAGGAGTGTTTTATGCGTTCAAACCATCACTTAAACTGAAATTTAGGTGAATTATTCGATATTTTCGAACTTCTATGCACGTAAGCTATACTTTAGCCATAGAATCTCATTATACAATACTAGTTGATGAATATAGTTCATTAGGTTGTGAATCTGACTAAATTCAAAAGTTAATACATACCACAGAGCTTTTTCTATGTTTCATGCGCGTAAAACGCTCAAAAACAGCTATTTTGAATCATAAATCGTTTTTTTTTTCAAAATTCTATGAAGTAAAAATATATTGAGGCATAGAATATTATTTTATATTACGCCTTGATGGAAATAAATCATCAGATTTTCAATCAGACTGTAAATTGATAAGTAGTTATCACAGGAATAGCTTTTAACTCTGTTTTAGGCGACCAAAATAGTATTAAAACTGATATTTGGTGAATTATACCATATTTTAGAATTTCTATGCACCTGAACTATACTATAGTTGTAGAATATAATTATATAATACTAGTTGATAAAACTGACTGTAAATTCAAAAATATTACACTACATAGCTTTTTGCCTACTTATTATGCGCGGAAAACAGCGCTAAAATAGCTTTTTTGATATATAAATCGAATTTTTTCAAAATTTTATAGAGTGAAAATATTTTAAAAGCATAGAATATCATTTTATATTACGCCTTAATGGAAATAAATCGTCAGATTGTCACTCAGACCGTAAATTGAAAAGTTGTTAGCACAAGAATGGCTTTTAGGTCTGTTTTAATCGATTTAAACAGCATTAAAACTGATAATTTGGTGAATTATTCGATATTTTCGAAATTCTTAGCACGTGAAGTATCCTATAGCTATAGAATCTAATTATATAATACTAGTTGATAAATCTGACTGTAAATTCAACAATATTACATTCCATAGCGCATTTGCCTATGTTTTATGCGTGGAATACACCGCTAAAACAGCTATTTTGATACATAAATCGATGTTTTTTCAAAATTCTATGAATGAAAATATTTTTAAGGCATAAAATATCATTTTATGTTACACCTTGATGGAAATAAACCATCAGATTGTCACTCAGACTGTAAATTGAAAAGTTGTTAGCACAGGAATAGTTTTTTGCTCTGCTTTTGGTATTTAAAACAGCATTGAAACCGATATTTTCGAAATTCTATGCACCTAAACTATACTTCAGCATAAGAATCTCGTTTTATAATACGAGTTGATGAATATAAAACATTAGGTTTTGAATCTGACTGTAAATACAAAAGTTATTAGTATTCTATGCAGTGAAAATATTTTTAACGGAGAGAGTATCATTATGTATTATATCTTGATGGAAATAAACCTTCAGATTCTCACTCAGACTGTAAATTGAAAAGCAATTAGCACAAGAATAGCTTTTTGCTCTGTTTTTGGTGTTTAAAATAGCATTGTAATTGATATTTTGGTGAATAATTCGATATTTTCAATAATTCTATGCACCTAAACTGTACTTTAGCATAAGAATCTCATTATATAATAGGAGTTGATGAATATAAAACATTTGGTTGTGAATCTGACTGTAAATACAAAACTTATTACACACTGCATATCTTTTACATAGGTTTTATGCGCCGTAAATAGGTATTTTCGTACGTAAATGGATTTTTTTTCAAAACTCTATGCAGTGAAAATAACTCTAAGGCATAGAATATCATTTTATATTACGCCTTGATGGAAATAAACCATTAGATTGTCACTCAGACTGTATATTTGAAAAGTTATTAGCACAGGTATAGCTTTCAGCTCTGTTTTAGGCGATTAAAACAGCATTAAAACTGATGTCTTGGTTCGATATTTTTGAAATTCTATGCACCTGCAATATACTTTACTTATGGTATCGAAATATATATAATACTAGTTGTTGAATCTGACTGTAAATTCAAAAATATTACAATCAATTGAAAAAATTTAATGCATTAGGTTGTGAATCGGACTGTAAATTCAAAAGTTACTACGTACCACAGAGCTTATACCTACGTTTTGTGCGCAGTAAACAGCGCTTAAATAGGTCTTTTGATACATAAATCGATTTTTTTCAAAATTCTATGCAGTGAAAGCATTTTAAAGGCATAGAATATCATTTTATATTACGCCTTGATGGAAATAAACCATCAGATTCTCACTCAACTGATATTTTGGTGAATAATTCGATATTTTCGAAATTCTATGCACCTAAACTATACTTTAGCCATAGAATCTAATTATATAGTATTAGATGATGAATATAAAGCGTTGGGTTCTGAATCTGACTGTAAATTTAAAATTTGTTACACTCCTTATAGCTTTTATCTGTTTTATAAGTGGAAAACAGCTATTTTGATACATAAACCGATTTTTTTTAAATTCTATGCAGTAAAAATATTTTTAAAGCATAGAATAGAAATAAACCATTAGATTTTCACTGAGACTGTAAATTGAAAAGTTGTTAGCACCGCAATATCTTTTATCTCTGTTTTAGGCGATTAAAACAGTATTGAAACTGATATTTTGGTGAATTATTCGATATTATCAAAATTCAATGCACCGAAAGTATACTTTAGCCATAGAATCTCATTAAATAATGCGAGTTGATGAATATAAATCATTAGGTTTGTGAATCTGACTGAAAATTCAAATATCATTATACACCACATATCTTTCACCTATGTTTTATGCACGGAAAACAGTTCTAAAATAGCAATTTTAACATAAAAATTGATTTGTTTCAAAATTTTCTGCATTGAAAATATTTTTAAGGCGTAGAATATCATCTTATATTACTCCTTGATATAAATAAACCATCAGATTGTCAGTCAGACTGTAACTGATACACAGTACTAAAACTGATATTTTGGTGAATTATTCGATATTTTCCAAATTCTATGCACCGAAACTATACTTTAGCCATAGAATCTAATTATATAATACGACTTGATGAAAATAAAGCATTAGATTGTGAATCTGACTGTAAATTCAAATGTCATTACAGACCACATACCTTTTACCTATGTTTTATGCACCGAAAACAGCTCTAGAATAGCAATTTTAACATAAAAATCGATTTGTTTGAAAATTCTCTGCAGTGAAAATATTTTTAAGGCATAGAACATCGTCTTATACTACACGTTGATGGAAATAAACCATCAGATTATCAGTCAGACTGTAAATTGAAAAGATGTTGGCAACCGAATAGCTTTTAGCTCTGTTTTAGGCGATTAAAATAGTATTAAAACTGATATTTTGGTGAATTATTCTATATTTTAGAAATTTTTAGCACCTGATCTATACTTTAGCCATAGAATCTCATTATATAATAGTAGTTGATGAATATAGTGCATTTGTTTGTGAATCTCACTGTAAAATCAAAAGTTATTACACACCACATCGCTTTTACGTCCTTTTTATGCGCCGTAAAGAGCGCTAAAATGGGTATTTTGATACATAAATCGATTTTTTTCAAAATTCAATGCAGTGAAAATATGTTTGAAGCGTAGAATATCATTTTATTCTACGACTTGTTAGTACAGCAATAGCTTTTAGCACTCTTTCAGGCGATTTAAAACAGCATTAAAATTGATATTTTGGTGTATTATTCGGTATTTTCGAAATTATTAGCACTTGAACTATACTTTATCCATAGAATCTAATTATATAATACTAATTGATGAATATAAAGCATTGCGTTGTGAATCTAACTGTAAATTAAAAAATTATTACTCTCCATAGAGCTTCTACCTATATTTCCTTCGTAGAATACAGCGCTGAAACAAATATTCTCATTCATAAATCGATTTTTTTTTTCAAAATTCTATGCAGTAAAAATATTTTTATGGCATAGAATTTCATTGTCTCTTTCTATATCACGCCTTCATGGAAATAAACCATCAGATTCTCACTCAGACTGTAAATTGAAAAGTTGTTAGCACAGGAATAGCTTTCAGCTCTGTTATAGCCGTTTAGAACAGACTTGAAACTGATGTTTTGGCGAATAATTCGATATTTTCGAAATTCTATGCACTTAAACTATACCTTAGCCTAAGAATCTCATTATATAATACGAGTTGATGAATATAAAACATTGGGTTGTGAATCTGACTGTAAATACAAAAGTCAATACACACTACATAGTCTTACCTATGTTTTATGCGCCGTAAACAGCGCTCAAATACGTATTTTGATACATAAATCGATTTTTTTTTTCAAACTTTTATGCACTGAATATATTTTTAACGCAAAGAATATCATTTTGTATTACGCCTTGATGAAAATAATCCATCAGATTGTCACTCAGACTATAAATTGAAAACTTGTTAGCATAGGAATAACTTTTAGCTCTGTTTAAGATGTTTAAAACAGCATTTAAACTAATATTTTGGTGATTAATTCGATATTTTCGAATTTCTACGCAGCTAAACTATACTTTAGCTATTGAATCTAATTATATAATACCAGTTGATAAATCTGACAGTAAATTGAAAAATATTACACTCCATATAGCTTTCACCTACGTTTTACGAACAAACATCGCTAAAATAGGAATTTTGACATATAAATCGATTTTTTCCAAAATTCTCTGCAATGAAAATATCTTTAAGGCAATAAATATCATTTTATATTACGCCTTGATGGAAATAAACCATCAGATTCTAACTCAGATTGTAAATTGAAAAGTAGTTAGCACAGGAATAGGTTTTAGCTCTGTTTTAGGTGTTTAAAACAGCATCGAAACTGATAGTTTGGTGAATAATTCGATATTTTCGAAATTCTATGCAACTAAACTATACTTTAGCCTAAGAATCGCATTATATAATACGAGTTGACGAATATAGAACGTTAGGTTGAGAATTTGACTGTAATTTGAATAGTTACTACACACTACATAACATTTACGGATGTTTTATGCGCGGAAACCAGCGCTAGAATAGCTATTTTGACACATAAATTGATTTTTCTCAAAATTCTGTGCAGTGAAAATACCTTAAAGGCATAGAATATCATTCTATATCACGATTTAATGGAAAAAAACCATCAGTTTCTCACTCTGACAGTAAATTGAATAGTTGTTAGCACAGGAATAACTTTTAGCAGTGTTTTAGGCGATTAAGACAGCATTAAAACTGATGTTTTGGTGAATAATTCGATATTTTCGAAATTCTATGCAACTAAACTGTACTTTAGCCTAAGAATCTCATTTTATAATACGAGTTGATGAATATAAAACATTGTGATTCTGACTGTAAATACAAAAGTTATTACACCCTACATAGCTTTCACCTACGTTTTATGCGCCGTAAACAGCGCTAAAATAGGTATTTTGATACATAAATCAATTTTTTTCAAAAATCTATGCAGTGAAAATATCTTCAAGACATAGGATATCATTCTATATCACGCCTTGATGGAAAAAAACCATCAGATTGTGACTCAGACAGTAAATTGAACATTTGTTAGCACAGGACTAGCTTTTAGCAGTGTTTCATGCGTTTAAAACATTACTTAAATTGATATTTTGGTGAATTATTCGATATTTTGGAAATTGTATACTTTAGCCATAGAATCTCATTATATAATACGAGTTGATGAATTTTATTATATAAATCGAGTTGAGCTCATTATATAATACGAGTTGAGCATTAGGTTGTGAATCTGAGTGTAAATTCAATTGTCAATATACACCACAAAGCTTTTACCTATGTTTCATTGCGGGGAAAACAGCTCTAAAATAGCAATTTTAACATATAAATCGATTTTTTTTTGAAAATTCTATGCAGTTAAAATATTTTTAAGGAATAGAATATAATTTTATATTATGCTTTGATGGAAATAAACCATCAGATTCTCACTCAGACTGTAAACTTAAAAGTTCTTTTCACAGGAATAGCTTTAAGCTCTGTTTTAGGCGATCAAAACAGCATTAAAACTGATATTTGGTGAATTATTCCATATTATAGAATCTAATTATATAATACTAGTTGATAAATCTGACTGCAAATTCAAAAATATTACATTCCATAGAGCATTTACCTGTTTTATTAGTGGAATACACAGTTCTAAAACAGCTATTTTAATACATGAATCAATTTATTTTCAAAATTCAGTGAATGAAAATATTTTTAAGGCATAAAACATCATTTTATGTTACGCCTTGATGGAAATAAACCATCAAATTGTCACTCGGACTGTAAATTGAAAGGTTGTTAGCACAGGAATAGCTTTTAGGTCTGTTCTAGGCGTTTAAAACAAAGTTGAAATTAATATTCTGGTGAATAATTCGATATTTTCGAATTCTATGCACCTAAACTGTACTTTAGCTTAATAATCTCATTATGAAATACGAGTTGATGAATATAAAACATTAGCTTGTGAATCTGACTGTAAATACAAAAGTTATTGCACACTACATAGCTTTTTCATACGTTTATTCGGCGGTAAACAGCGGAAAAATATGTATTTTGGTACATAAATAGTTTTTTTTTTCAAAATTCTATGCAGTGAAAATACTTTTAAGCCATAGAATATCATTTCATGTTACACCTTGGTGAAAATAAACCATCAGACTGTCACTCAGACTGTAAATTGAAGAGTTTTAGCAGAGGAATAGCTTTTTGCTCTGTTTTAGGCGACTAAAACAGCATTAAAACTGATGTTTTGTTGAATCATTCGACATTTTCGAAATTCTTAGCACCTCAACTATACTTTACCCATAGAATCCAATTATATAATACTAGTTGAAAAATATAAAGCATTAGGTTGTGAATCTGACTGTAAATTCAAAAATTATTACTCTCCATACAGCTTTTACCTATGTTTTATGCGTGGAAAACAGCGCTAAAATAGCTATTTTGATACATAAATCGTTTTTTTTTTCGAAACTTTATGCACTGAAAATATTTTTAACGCATACACTATCATTTTGTATTACGCCTTAATTGAAATAAACCATCAGATTGTCACTCGGAATGTATATTGAAAACTAGCACAGCAATAGCTTCTAGCTCTGTTTTAGGTGTTTAAAACAGCGTTAACACTAATATTTTGGTGAATATTTTTCGATATCTTCGAAATTTATGCACATAAACTATGCTTGAGCTTAATATTCTCATTATATAACACGAGTTGAAGAATATAAAATATTAGGTTGTGAATCTGACTGTAAATACAAAAAGTATTACATACTACATCATCATCATCATCATCCTCAAGCAGCCATGGGCTACGGAGGTCCAACCAGACCGCGCAGTTTAATTCACTAAGCATATCTGTCCTGAGCTACATCTGCTGCATCCGGCCACTGTAAACCAATACTAACAAGGTCCTGTTTGACATTGTCTGCCCACCCCATCCTAGGTCTCCGCCTATGTCTTATATAATGATAGGCACACTGTTCATAACCCTATTCGCCAATCTATAATTATCCATACGGGCAACATGGCCAAACCAGGGGAGTCTCTCTCTGCACAATATGCTGCTTAAAGGAGGTTGCAGTCTCTTTTGCCTAACCTCATCATTAGTTACAAAGTTAAACCACCTAATACCCAAGATACTGCGTAAGCATCTAGAATCAAAAGCACCTAGTTTCCTGTTATCATGTTTACACAGCGTCCAAGTTTCACTACCATAACTAACCCTAGAAAGAACCAAACTATTATACAGTCTAATTTTAGTCTTTAGGTGTATACGCCTATTTCTCTACAATCTCCATAGATTCTTAACAGTCCCGGCAGCAATACCTATTTGTCTGTTAATCTCATGCCGCACATCACCAGTATCTGTTACGTAGCTCCCAAGGTAAACTGTGACACCTGCTCAAGACTGCAACCATTCAGATTAACTGAATCACAACCTGCCTGACCAATTTTCATCACTTTAGTTTTCTCTCTGTTTATAACAAAACCTACTCTACTACCAGTTTCATCAACAGCTCGAACGAAAGAGTTCATCTCATCAACATCATTTGCCGAAAGGGCTAAATAATCAGCATAATCTAAATCAGAAATTTTCGTATCTAAAGCCCATTTAAGGCCAAAAATGGGCTTTAGATACGAAATTTTTGGTTGTGGATTATGTTATGCGAAAAAGTGAATTTCGCATAACATAATCCACAACCAAACTAAAGAGAAAAGGAGAGAAAATGCACCCTTGTCGAACACCAGAAGTAATGCTAAACCAATTGCTACAAGACTTACCAACTCTCACACATGACTCAATGTTATTATAGAGAGCTTTCATTATGTTAACTAACTTGTCAGGTATACCATATGATCTTACAATCAACCACAAATTATGACGATCAACAGAGTCGAAAGCCTTTTTGAAATCAACAAAGCTAACAACCAAAGGTTTCTGAAACTCTAAACATTTCTCAAGAATCTGCCTAAGTGAAAATATCTGATCTACACATCCCCTACCACTTCTGAATCCACATTGCTCATCCCGAATTGCCTGTCAACCCTATTCTTAATTCTATTAAGCACAATCATGGAAATAACTTTACCTGGAACAGAGAGTAGGCTGATATCCCTATAGTTATCACAAGAACTGCGATCACCTTTTTTGAAAATAGAGATAATAATAGCTCTGGTAAAATCTTTAGGAACTATGATAAAAGTTATTCAAAATTTCAGTCATCCAAGTGGTAAAACCGAAACATTCCCAGCTCTGAGCATTTCTGTAGTCATTTCATCCACCCCTGGGGATTTATGAAGTTTAAATTTAGAAATAGCCAAACTAACTTCAGATTGTGTTATAGGGCCAACATTAAAGCAACAATGCATCTATCATCATTGCAAACAATGGGAGTAGAATTAACCACATTGTTTAGAACATCACTGAAATGCTCATCCCACCTAGCCATGACAGAATCCTCACCTTCTATAACCTTACCTTGTTCATCCTTCAATCCCTGTATACCTGTTCGTTTTCTACCACACAAAACATTAACTATCTGGTACAGCTCTCTGCTGTTGTGCTGTCTAACTGCTTCCTCAGCTTTGTCAGCCAGGCTATCAATCCAAAGATTCTTATCAGTAGCTAACTGATCCTTTGCACGTTTATTAAATTCTTTGTAATGCTTTCTATTAGGAGTAGTAGGGTACTGATTAAGGACATTCCTGCAGTTCCCTCTTTCTGAAATAAGCTCAAGTGCTTTATCACTTAAATAATTCTGTCTCCTCTGCTCCTTTTTCCCCCTAAAAGAGTTAGTTTCCAAAAGAGCCTGTTTAAAATGGCCCTATTCTTCCTCAACTTCAGTATTAAGCAAACCATGCCTGTCATAATGACTAAGTAACCTATCATGGTAAGCTTTAGCTATAACTGGGTCTTTCAGAGCTTCAGTATTAAAGGTAAATTTTTTAACCCTAGCACAACAATTTTTAAGTTTAAGTTGCAAGACACTTTTAACAAGGTAATGATCAGATCCAATTTCAGCTCCCCTATATGCCCTGGTATTTCTAACAGAACTAGCCCATTTGCTGTTAATTAATATATAATCAATCATATTCCTATGCACCACCTTTCAAGTGGACTTTTTCAAGAGCCATTATGGGCTGCCTGAGACACATTACTCCAGTTTAGGCTTGACGATGCCCAAATAGCTAAGTAAGGTTCAGGTACCTGCGATGGCCTCTGATTAGGATTATCCAGCAGCTGATATAAGGTATCCCATGCCTCTGTTCACTTAGAGCTGGCAACCTAGAAGCAAACAGAAAACACAGCAGCAGACTCTCCCTCAACATAGGCCCACCAGTGCAGCAAGTCCAGGATCCATAATCAAGCTCAAATCCATAAACAAGTCCAGTCTATTAGGTATAAATGGTCAGCACCACGACCCTGTGAAGTTGACCACTCCTCAGCAGGGTTGAAAAAAAGAAAAAAGTGGCCATAGGTGACCAGATCAGTAAGCCATAGATGACCAGATCAGTAGGCCATACTGAACTGGCAGCCCTCCCCCTTCCGTTCCTTTCCAATAGAGAATATTTCTTTTGAAAGGTACTAACGGAAGAGTACCACGAGAAGGCAGGGTCGGACACATTAGGTGCTAGACCTGGCCGGTTCTGTGCATCATTACTAGGGATTGGTTCCAGTTTACGCCTAGCTACCATTTACAGGCTAGGCACCAACCTTTTACGCGCCGTAAACAGCGCTGAAATAAGTATTTTCATGAAAGAAATATGAATGAAAATATTTTTAAGGCATAAAATATTTTATATTACGCCTTGATGGAAATAAACCTTCAGATTGTCACTCAGACGGTAAATTTTAAGTCGTTAGCACAGGAATGGCTTTTTGCTCTGTTTTATAGGTGTTTAAAACAGGATTCAAACTGATATTTTGTTGAATAATTCGATATTTTCGAAATTCTATGCACCTAAACTATACTTTAGCATAAGAATCTCATTTTATAATACGAGTTGATGAATATAAAATATTAGGTTGTCAATCTGACTAAATACAAAAGTTATTGCACACTACATTGCTTTTTCACGTACGTTTTATGCGTCGTAAACAGCGGTAAAATAAGTATTTTCACATATAAATCGATTTTTTTTGCAATACCTATGCAGTAAAAATGTCTTTAAGGCATAGAATGTCATTCTATATCACGCGTTGATGGAAGTAAACCATCAAATTGTCAATCACACTGTAGATTCAAATGTTGTTAGCACAGGAATAGCTGTGGCTTTTAGGCGATTGAAACAGAGTTGAAACTGATATTTTGGTGAATAACTATATAATAATATCAAATGGGTCACTTGGTGACCCCGTTTGATCACCAAGTGACCCATTTGATAATTTCAAGTGACCCACTCCAGTTCCGCAAATAAAGTATAATATATAAAAATAAATTATAAACATAAACATGAAACAAACACTTTGAGAAAGTATAAATAATAAGATTAACATTTTGGTTTGATTACAAAGTTTCAGAAATGAACATAGGCAGAAAACAGCGACATTGTCCAAACGAATATCATCTGTTTATTCACGTTAAAGACGAAGTAGATGTAAACAAGAGTAATGTGTGATCAGGGCTCCTATTGGTCGGCTGGGCTCTCTGACTGCGTGCCACCTGCAGCCGACCAATAGGAGCCCTGCCCACCTGCTGATCACGCATCTATTCTTGTCTATGTTTACTTCGTCTTTAAATAAAGCAATAGTTCAGAAGCGCGAGAACAGTTACCTAAGCGAAATAATTATTTTTTTTTACCATGGACAAACAAAAAGCAAAAAAGAGATTATTTCAAGATGTGTGGACTGAAAAAATTGGTGACAAATTGAAAAATTGGTTGACAAATTGATATCTATTTTATGTACAGATATAATTACCGCCAGGACACAAATTGAGCGACACTTTTCTTCAAAACATAAAGATGTGAGTGAAATGCCAAATGATGAAAAATATGAATGCATTGCTAAACGTGTATTAAATTATGGTAAGATAAATTTTTAAAGATATTTGTTATCAGCCACAATTACGCTATTATTTGTTTATAACGATATTATTATCAATTATGGTAAAATAAATTTTTGAAGATATTTGTTATCAGCCACAATTACGCTACATCTGCCAGCTTTTATTGCAGCTCTTAGTATTGGCACCAACGGAAAACTGTTTACAGACGGCGAATTTTTGAAAAACGCATTCATAAATTGAATTGTCAGCGTCGCATTGAAGATATGTCAAAAAATATTGACACACAGGTCAAAATTGATTTGTTATCTAGTGACGTACTTAGCATTGCACTCGATGAAAGTACCGATGTAAATAGTATGGCTGGTCTGGCAATTATTTTTAGATTTGCATCAATAAATAGTTCGAACTTGAATGAAGAACTATGCGTTCTTGCTTCATTCAATGAACGACATTACCAAAGGCGTCAATTTTCCGTCAAGTACAAGAGTTTACAAATTTCAAAAATGGTAAAATATTGGATTTAAAAAGTAAATGTTTTCCATAACAACTGATGGTGCTCCGGCTATGAGAGGAAAAGATGTTGGATTTGTGAAACTAATGGAAAATGAACTTGGCCGCCCACTTTTATCATTCCATTGTATCATACAAGAAGAAATTTTATTTGCAAAGACATCTACGCAACAACTTAAGGATATAATGGAAAAGGTTGTTAAGATCGTAAACAAAATAGTAGCACGATCTGCATTAACATACAGGCGCTTCGAAGCTTTTTTGGAGGAAATTGAATTGAAATACGGAGATTTACTGTTACATGCTGAAGTACGATGGTTAAGTCGAGGCAAAGTTCTTAATAGATTTGTAGAGTGCTTTGATGATATACAAATATTTCTTTACGAAATCGGTGAAAATGATCTCGAGCTGAACGATAAACAATGGTTTTTAAGACTTTTGTTCTTAAGGGACATAGTGAACAATTATAATGATTTCAACGTACGACTCCAAGGAAATAACCACACAATTTTGAAAATGTACGAGGAACCGAAGAGTTTTTGTTCGAAATTAAAATTATTTGAAACTGACATAAAAACTAAAATATTTCTTTTCTTTCCCTTACTTAAAAGCTAACATGAGAAAGAAAATATAAATGAAATCAATCTAAATATATTCGAAAGTTGTATTTTGAAGATTAAAAGTGAATTTGAAAGTAGATTTCAAAGTTTTAAGAAGCACGGCGAAATGTTTACATTTAAAATAAAGCACGCGAAATATGGGAAAATGTATTAGATTTGCAGTATTTTGAATATTTTAAAATTGACAATTTAAGTTTAGAAATGATTGATTTTAAAAGTTCTACTTTTTGGACGGACAAATTCAAGACATTGCGGAAAAATTTAGAAAACACGGAAGATAATCAACTTCTCATGATATCATCGGGTTGGGCATCATTTCCTACGAAGTTTTCATCTTTGAAAAAAATTGGCTTTGCCATTTTGTCCCCGTTCGGTTCTACTTATAAATGTGAACAAATATTTTCACACATGAAATTTATTTTAAGTAAGAACAGGAGCAGATCAACTACCAAAAATTTAGACGCTTGTATTCGTCTTAAAGTGACTAAGTATAAACCGGACTTGACTAAATTGACGTCACAAATTCAGCATCAAGGGAGCTATTGATAACGAATAGAACACTTACAAATAAAGTTCATAAATTATTAATAAACTAAAACTTGACAATTATATTGTTTTTATAACAATTAGAATTATAATTTTTCTTTATGTTTTGAGTTTAAAAGCATATTGTAATAGTTTTCTCAATAAAATTTATCTTATTTTTCACTAACGGACTGTTTTAAAATGAAAATACCCATTGACCCGAACTGTCTTCCTAATAGTCACATTTTGGTTGATTTTGACCCGCAGCCGAAAAAGGTTGCCGACGTCTGACCTAAAGTATACTTTAGCCATAGAATCTCATTATGTAATAGTAGTTGATGAATATAGAGCATTAAGTTGAGAATCTGACTGTAAATTCAAAAATTATTACACACTACACTATACTTCACATATGTTTTATGCGCGGAAAACAGCACTTATGCGCGGAAAATATTTTTAACGCATTATATCATCTTGTATTACGTCTTGATGGAAGTAAACCATCGTATTCTCACTCAGACTGTAAATTGAAAAGTTGTTAGCACAGGAACAGCTCTTTGCTCTGTTTTAGGCAATTGAAACAGTGTTGAAATATATTTTTTGGTGAATAATTCGGTATTTTCCAAATTTTATGCACCGAAAGTATACTTTAGCCATAGAAATTGATCAATATAAAGCATTAGGTTGTGAATCTGACTAAATTCAAATGTCATTATACACACATATCCTTTATTTATGTTTTGTGCGCGGAAAACAGCTCTAAAATAGCAATTTCAAAATGTAAATCAATTTTTTTTAAAATTCTACGCAGTGAAAATCTACGCAATTCTACGCAAAATTCTACGCAGTGAAAATATTTTTAAGGCATAGAATATCATCGTATATTACTCCTTGATGGAAATAAACCACCAGATTGTGACTCAGACTGTAAATTGAAAAGTTGTTCGCACCGCAATGGCTTTTATCTCTGTTTTAGGCGAAAGAAACAGTATTAAAACTGATATTTTGGTGAATAATTCGATATTTTCGAAATTCTCTGTACCAAAACTATACTTTCGCCTAAGAATCGCATTATATAATACTATTTGATGAATATAAAGCATTACGTTGTGAATCTGACTGTAAATTCAAAAGTAATTACACAATACATAGCTTTTAGATACGTTTTATGCGCTGAAAACAGCGCTAAAATAGTTTGATACATAAATCAATTTTGTTTTCAAAATTTTATGCCTTAAAAATATTTTTAAGGTATAGAATATCATTTTGTATTACGCTTTGATGGAAATAAACCATCAGATTGTCACTCGGACTTTAAATTGAAAAGTTGTTAATAGAGGAATAGCTTTGAAATCTGATTTAGGTGTTTAAAACAGCGTTGAAACTGCTATTTCGGTGAATATTCGATATTTACGAAATTCTATGCACCTAAACTATATTATAGCCTAAGAATCTCATTATATAATATGAGTTGATGAGTATAAAACATTTTGTTGTGAATTTGACTGTAAATACAAAAGTTATTACACACCACATAACTTTTACCTACGTTTCATGCGCAGATAAACAGTGCAAAAATAGGTATTTTGATACCTAAATCGATTTTTTTCAAAATTTTATGCTGTGAAAATATTTTTAAGGCATAGAATATCATTTAATATTACGCCTTGATGAAAATAAACCATCAGATTTTCACCCAGACTGTAGATTCAAATGTTGTTAGCACAGGAATAGCTGTGGCTTTTAGGCGATTGAAACAGTTGAAACTGATATTTTGGTGAATAATTCGATATTTTTGAAATTCTATGCACCTAAAATATACTTTAGTCATAGAATCTCATTATACAATAGTAGTTGATGAATATAAAGCATTAGGTTGAGAATCTGATTCTAAATTCAAAAATTATTACGCACTACACAGCTTTTACATATGTTTTATGCGCGGAAAACAGCACTAAAATTGGTATTTTGATACATAAATCGATTTTTTTTTTCAAAATACTATGCAGTGAAAATATTTTTAACGCATACACTATCATCTTGTATTACTCTTGATGGAAATGAACCATCATATTCTCACAGACTGTAAATTGAAAAGTTATTAGCACAGGAACAGCTTTTCGTTCTGTTTTAGGCGATTGAAACAGCGTTGAAACTGATATTTTGGTAAATAATTCGGTATTTTCCAAATGTTATGCACCGAAAGCATACTTTAGCCATAGAATCTCATACGAGTTGAGGCAAGCATTAGGTTGTACAATTAGTTCATACAAGCATTAGGTTGTGAATTTGATTGTAAATTCAAATGTCATTATACACCACATAGCTTTTACCTATGTTTAATGCGCGGAAAACAGCTCTAAAATGACAATTTCAACATATAAATCAATTTTTTTGAAAATTCTATCCAGTGAAAATATTTTTAACACTTTCGCTACCATACCGGCCCGACGGGCCGGGAGAAGGTAGGTTGAACGGTGAACTCTCCCTCCCCTCTTTGTGCATCTCCGGCTCAGAGGGTGCAAACGACCATCAATTAACGTCTAATTGACTAACTGCGTGCATCCCTCCAGGCAACAGGGGGCTCTAAGAGTCGACTGCAAAATGTGGGTTGTTTATTGCTTCTTGAAACTTACGTTTTAGCAAAAAGCAAAGGAATCATGGAATAATTTTTTTGGATTTGAAGGGGAGAGAAAAACGTCTTAGGACTGAATAATATATTAATGCTTTGATAGGATTGATTCTCAACAGAAAGTAGAAACAGTTGAAATAGTTAAAAGTTTGATGAAATAAATAAAAAATAATAAATACCCCCTCAAGCAGCTGCTTGCCACAGAGGTCTGACAGGAGCCTGTCAGTTTATATGCCAAAGTAAAAGGTCTGAGACGATGGCAAGGACCTCAGCAGAATAACGACACATACATTCATGCCTTACCCGGGGCTCGAACCCAAGTCCCTTAGATCAGTAGCCAAGCACGCTAACCACTCGGCCATGGGAGGGCTGTTTGATGAAGAGGGAATCAAATTCACAACTCTACAATTTCTTAAAAGAGATTTTTATGGAAAAATGTGATTATTGGCAATCACATTTGAAGATCTGACTGCGGTCTGCCTAAACACCTACTTTAGGTATTTTTAATATTTAATGAGTTACAGCAGGAATATTTAACATTAACTTACCTTGTTAACCAAAAATCATTCAAAATTTATATACCGTTCAATCATTACATATGCTGCTAAAATATACATTTTATTAAAGTTTACAGAATGTTTCTTTTTCATTTTAATATGTTGAATTAATTTTTCAGGTTTCAATTGAGTATTTTCCAGCTTACAAAATTATTTGGATACTGAATTTGTGAATAATTCAATATTTAAAGAGATTTTACAGAGACCTCAAGTATAACTTTAGTCATATTTTGTCCATATTAATATTACTTAAGAAGTTACTGATATCTGAATATAACTCCATATTCAAATACGTATTTTCTGTTCAGTACCTCCGTATATGTAGATTGTAGATTACCCCTAAGCATCTCCATCATGCCTATTTGGCATGGGTAATAACAAAATATATAAGTAAACCACCCTTAGGTGGCTTCCCTTAAGGGCAAACATAAGAAAGGCTAAAAATAGCAGTAAAATTGTATAAGAAACCTAAAACGGGTAGATCTCCTCAGAGAACGCTACCGTTTTAGGCTCTTGTACTTGTTCAAAACAGTATGATAGTAAAGAATCAGAGAAGAAATAATTTCATTGGGATTATTGCTTATAGCCGCAAAAAATCTTTTTGAGGTGTGTTTTATATGTGTATATATGGTCGATGCCCAGGATTTTATGGAGTCTGTTAGTGACAAACCAGGGGGCATCGACCGCAGTTCTCAAAATCTTGTTCTGTAAGACCTGAATCTTGCGAATATTGATGGGTGTAGTATTCGCCCATATGGGTGAAGCATAGAGAATCACTGGTCTGATGATCATACGTATATGTATAATGCTTAGACAACAATATAAAAGAATTTCCACTTTTATTAACGGAATGCTAACTTTTGAAGCTTTCTAACTTAAAACATAAGACTTTATAGTAAAATGTTACAACAACAAAAAAAAAGATCTACATTTAGTGGAGCTAATTTTTAAATTTCAATAATATTCTCTTACTATTTAAGGAGTTGTATAAGCTGGAATATTTAACAGAAGCAATGCGTAAGGAACTTACATAATCTTCACTAACAGAGCAGTAATTTTTTATACAAAGTTCCAAAATAAACAATTATATGATAAAATTGGTTACATATTTGTTTCATATTATTTTTCATTCATTTTCATTTATTATTGGGGTCGAGGGGAGGGCATGTCCCTCTTTCACTTATCTTCAGAATGTTAGTAACCGGATTGGAGATGAAAATAATATGAAACAAATATGTAACACAATTTTTCAAAAAAATTTATGACCACTACAACGGAGTGGCAATTTTATACTGAAACACCAATTCAGTATATTCAAACACCAATTCAATCACAGAAATGAAGTTCCATCTTTCATTTATTTCTTTTCCGGTTCGATCCAGTTAATTGCTCTTCCCATATTTTTTTTTCTAGATCCGACCTATATAAAACTATTTAAAAAAATAAAATAAATACCCCCTCAAACAGCTGCTTGCCACAGTGGTCTGACAGGAGCCTGTCAGTTTATATGCCACAGTAGAAGATCTGAGAGGATGGCAGGACCTCAGCAGGAAACATCACAAACATCCATGCCTTACCCAGGGCTCGAACCCAGGTCCCGTAGATCAGTAGCCAAGCGCGCTAACCACTCGGCCACAGGACAGCTATAGACAAGTTACATTTCATTAAATTTCCTCATTCAATCCCCGGATTAGGAGACATGCTAGGAATCACTAAATTAGATATTCCACTCAATAAAGCCATGGGTGA
This sequence comes from Ryuthela nishihirai, assembly GCA_038380435.1. Taxonomy (NCBI): domain Eukaryota; kingdom Metazoa; phylum Arthropoda; class Arachnida; order Araneae; family Heptathelidae; genus Ryuthela; species Ryuthela nishihirai. The sequence goes on along the minus strand of JAWZYU010000133.1, from coordinate 670,939 downwards.
TTACCCCATCGATATGAACAGAGTATAATATAAAGGTATTTATTTGTATTCAGACCTGATTGCACATCAGTTGTTAGGTGATATTCATGGTGAATTGTTGCGTGTTGTGAATCCTGCCATCAGAACCAGTAATAACGACGCCATCGTTGCAGTGTATCAAACAACCTGATTACTACCCCCTGGCAACAAACAGTTTCGAGAGTGTGAGAATCTTCCTTCGTACCGATACAGGAGAACCTCTGCATTTAAAATTCGATAAAGTTTTAGTCAAGTAACATTTCCGCCATTAGGGTTAAATTCGTTCCCCCTTCTGCAGACACCTGTGTGAGATATTACAAGAGCCAAACGGGCCAGGGTGTGTTCCAGGGCCCTCGTTATCAGAGAGGTGATGGGCTCGGTAGCATCTTTGCCATTATTGGACGTTTCATCAGCCCTCTCGTACGACCGGCGCTGTCCACCCTACATAAGGGTGGGCCACGGTTCGTTTCAGAGATGGCCCAAGGGCAAAACTTCAAAACGCTGCCAAAGCAGGGTTTCTTGAAGCCAGTGTAGACCTATTGCAACGTGCCAGTTCCAAATTGCAGGGTGGAAAAGGGATAAAACGCCGCCGTCATCATCCTAGTGTTCATAAAGTGAAGAGACTCTGTACTGTGAAGGACGTGTTTTCATCATGAGCATTCAGAAAATTCACTCTGATTCTGGCAATTGTACCAATTCCGAACTGGACCTGTTTCTGGTTCCCCCACTATCTCTCAACTGGAAAGAGGCTGCTATGTCAGTTATTTACCTGTGGCTTCGCTGGAAGGTAATGCTCCACTTGAATTCATCGTGAAAGGGACAGTTAATTACATTGATCTATCCCGCTATCATATGCGCCTCGTCTTGAAAATTGTGAAATCCGATGGTACACTCCCGTCGGAAGTGATTGCCCCCTGTAATCATTTTCTACACCCCCTCTTCAATCAAGTAGACGTCTTCCTCAACGATCACTAGTGAGTGTTTCTCACACCCTGTACCCCTACAGGGAGTACCTGGAGACTCTATTGAATTACGGTACCGATGCCACATGAAGTCAAAATTCCCCGGCCTGCCCACGGTCAGTAGGGGATACCGATGGGCTAGGAAAGGCCGTCGTCCGTCGAAAGGGACGTTAAGCCGTGGCCCCGTGTGCGGGAGAGCCATACCCTGTGCACGTTAAAGAACACGCTGGATGGCCTTGACGGGAGGCTACCATCTGTCTCCCAACAGCTGTTCCAGTAGGTCCCCTCCCCCAACCTTTTCTGAACCTTCGGGGTCCATGTGACCTGGCCATTTAGCCCATGGTGTGCAAAAAAGTGCCGCTCAGAGGTAAAACAACCCAACCCACATGAAGTCACACTGGGTACCTCGACACCATTGATAAAATGGAACTGACCAGTCGGGAGAACGAGGGATGGCATCAGTGCAAGGGGTACGTCAAGTCAACAGGTATTGAACTCATCTCGTGGATCCATGCTGACCTGTTCAATCAAAAACTTTACCTACTCAATCAGGTCGATCTGAGACTGCGTTTGCTAAAGTCCAAGCCCTAATTTTGTCTCATAACAGGTGAAGTGGACCCCTCTTACAACGTACAGATTCACGAAGCTGAATTTTTCGTGCGCAAAGTCAAACCCACTTCCGGTGTCATCCTTGCACACGCTCGCCTACTGGGTTCAGAGAGTGCATGTTCTCCAGAGGCCTCGTTTTTTGAAACAAGGATTTTTTCAGTAGTATTACGTTTAGGACGAAGGGTGCTTCGTCCCCTTGCGCGAAACAACAGGATTTCGATCGTTTCAGGTCATTTTTCAGTTGTTACTATCCCTCCGTTCCGTTCTTAACGCATCAGGATGTTGTGTTATTCTAAGTTTGAAATATGTTCGTTACGAGACATCTGACAGGAAACGTAACGTAAGACAGTCGTGCTCAAAAAATATTCGAACGTGCTGAAGAAAAATCCTTACACCTCCTGAAATATGAGTATTCAAGTTAAGATCTGTGATGAAATATTTTGCATAACCACTAGTCTCGTTTTAAATTGTTAGCTTCTTCTGTAGCAAGCAAGTGTCCATAAGACAATATATTATTCTTGCATGTTAACAAACACACACACATACGATAACATATACACATAAAGATGAAACACATACAGACACTTTAACACATGCACACACAGAGAGAGAGAAACAAACATGAAGACGTATTCACATACAGAGAAACGACTATGTGCATACAGACATCTTAACACATACGCACACGCACGAAAACATATACATATAAAGAAACAAATTCACATACATGAACATACACACTCATATACACACACATACACGATTCACTGAAACACACACACACCTAAAGAGAAACAAACATGAAGACACAGTTACATCTTGACATATATGCACACATATACACGTACACACATTTCGTAGTAACATACATATTTACACATAGACACAAACACACACAGAGAGAGAGAAACAAACTTACAGACAGACATACGTACAAGACAATGTGCTTTGCTGTAATGTGGTGCCCTGTGAACTAAAGAATCTTTCTCAAATCCAAACAGTATAACTTTCATATACGTTCTGATATCAAAGATAATGTGCTTTCCTGCAGTGCAGCACCCCCATGGGCTAAAAATCTTTCTCAAACCCAATCATAGGGTGTTTTTTCACAGATGTGTTCCATGGGTAGTGATCGTTATCTCTATAGATTAAAATGTGAAGCATAGAGTACGTATCTCTTTGTATGAAATCGTTTATAATGAGACAATATTTCCTTTAAAAGTTAGTGGTATCTGATCGTTAAAATCAAACTTTAGCAAGTTAATATATCGTTCTCTAGCTAGCGAGTACGAAATTAAGTGTGTCTTTGCTTTAAAAATAAATACGCCTTCACGCAGATAATTGTCGTAACAATTACAGAATTTTTTCATACGACCCAGAAGAAGGGGGTGAGAGGATGTCGGGATCATTCCGTCAATAAAACGTGGTCCGGGGTGAGGTACCGAACGTCTGTTGCGTGTTCTAAAGCGGGTCTTATATGTCACCCCTACAGACCATATTACCCCCTCAATATTTTTCATAATGACGCATAAGTTTTTAAGATTTTTTTCCTTTTATTACGTTTTTTCCCAACGGCATTTTATGTGGGACAGTCTTTTAAAATAGTTAGTGCGGGATAATTCGTCTTCTAGTAAAAATGTGACAACCAACAGTCACGGAGTAAAAAGAAATAACTGTTACTGAAACGGACTTAAAATACGACGGTTATAAAAATACGTGAGCGGACTATCAGGGTTCATTATAAGAAATACGTATACGCTGAAAAAAGCTAAAACATTAAAAACACGAAGGTTGTAAAAAAACGCAGGATAATAAAAAACTTAGGTTAATATCTGAAATATAAAACTCAAGCTGTAATTAAGAGATACGTGATTTATACGGTTACACCATTTAGAGGTACGTAATTTATAGCGATGGGTTATACCCCGTTCGAGACACATTTAAACCACATCATCAAGTACAAGACATAGTCGAGTTCGATAACGTCTGGTTATCGACACCGAGGTAGTTGGTTTAAATCATGGCGTTGGAAGCAATTTCTTTTTTAAATACAGGAGACGTACTAAAGTTATAGGTATATACCATATTATCCCTTTTTACATAATGACGAATAAGTTTTTAAGATTTTTTTCCTTTTATTATTTTTTGCCCATTGGTATTTTCTGTGGGACAGTCTTTTAAAACTGTAGATTTGTCCTTCTTCTAGTCACGGAGTTCATTATAAGAAATACGTAGAAAAAGATAGTTATGAAGAATACGAAGGTTGTAAAAACGTACTAGGTTAATACATGAAATATAAAACTCAAGCTATAATAAAGAGATACGTAATTTATAACGATGGGCTATACTCCGTTTGAGACATATCTAAGCCATATCATCAAGTACAAGGCATGGCCGAGCGCGATAACGCTCCAGCTATCAGCAGCGAGTTCAAATCACGGCGTCGGAAGCAAATTTTTTTTTAAATACAGGAGACGCACTAAAAATAGTACGGATGTTGGATGACACCGATTAAACGTGTATAGGGAAAACTGATTTGCTTTAAAGAGGGGAGGGCTTAAAATATAGGTGGGTCAACCAGGGTGATCTATGAAGAGGGGTGGGTTTAAAATATGGGTGGGTTAATCAGGGGGAAAATCGGGACTTTTCGAGAAGGGGAGCTTAAAATATAGGTAGGTGAACCAGGGGAAATCGAGACTATTCGAGAAGGGGGGCTTAAAATATAGGTCGGTCAACCAGGGGGTCTATGAAGAGGGAGAGGGCTTAAAATATGGTCAGTTGCGACATAAGGGTCAAAGTTCAATCTGAGAAGGCAACGTGGACAGTTGCGACATAGGGATCAATTTCCGGTTGATTGTGACATATGGGGTCAATTTCCGGTCGATTGCGACATAGGGGTCAAAGTTCAATCTGAGAAGGCAACATGGACAGTTGCGACATATCACGGACCGGAAGTGGGCGGTGTCGGCCTATAGTGCTGTTCGTTTCTTAAAGGGTAGTAACCCTTTAAGAAAACTGGAATTTTACGAAGGACTACTTGTAGATCTGGAATTTGACCTCCTCAGACCTACGCTTCTGGTGCTGGACGACTTGATTGAACAGTCGGTAGTGAGCGAACGCATATCTCAATTGTTTATTCGTGGTGGTTATCATAAAAATATTACGATTGTCTTGAATTCTTACAAAATCTGTTTTTAAAGGGAAGACACTCAATGCTCACGATAAGTTTTTATTTCTCAACTGTCGAGACACTTCATAAATAACGCATCTGGCAAGACAAGTAATTCCACATCATTCCAAACTCCTGACCGATGCTTATAGACTAGCTGCACAACCTCCCTGTGGCTATTTGTGCGTGGACGTTAGATACTGAAAGTCTCCGTGCAAACATCCTCCCTTCTGAAGAACCCGAGAAACTCTATGTCCCAAATGAAAGTTAGATCTCAAGGGGGAAAGCAACGTGCAGCTCTGTTGAAGCACATCTCTGACCCTCAAATGTATGCTCTATGCGAAATGTGTACCAATTTCTTAAAAGGGAATGTGCCTGTCTCCAAACGAGTATTAAAGAATTTACGAAGTCACAAGACTGTCATAAGAAGTTTAGCTTCCAAACGTGCATCTGTCCGTCACAAGAAACGTCTCCTGCAAAAGGGATCGGGATTTTTGCTCCCCCTCCTCACGGCTGCATTACCTCTGTTGGGATCGTTATTTCGAAAATGATTTCAGTGAAGGCTGTTCAAAGGCGAAACATACGAAAAAAAAGTGCGTGATTTAGACATAGAGATGAAGAAAATACTTGAATCTGGCGATGATGATAAAACTTAAAAGTACCTGGCTACACTGAAAAATTACCTGTTATTTAACCAACAATTGGAAGTACCCCACGAGGTCAAGGTTGACAATCCACAGCAAATATTGCCACTGTCCAGACAGAAAATATCAGAGACTTTTGGTCACCCTCAAGACGACATTGTTGAATTTGTCCGTCCATCCCATCGTCCCATCCGTCGTAAGAAAAGGAAATTAATTGACTTGACTCCTTATTGAAGATATCTGTTTGAATACTTCTGTTCCTGAAGATCAATGTTCCTGAGAATTTGTGTTAAAAATATGGAAGTTTCATGTTAAAAATATTGCATGCCTTGTGTTAAACAATGTATTAAAAATTTGTGATATTCAATAAAAAATTTAAAACTGATATATGTTTCTGTGTTGTTTACGTGAATTAGTTTTTTACAGCACCACTAGATGGCTCTCCTCTGAAACTTTAGTTTACGAGCTGTCTGCTCTTTAAGATAACAAAACACGCACTGCTGCAGCGCGAGTTAGGGGGACCGTCTCCTCATGGAGTTTCTGTACCATGGATGCTGGAAATATCATCGGCGTGCTGCAGTTGATGAGAAGATGGCCTCTAAGTCGAGCTACATTAGCGCCGCTCGCTGTATACAGGCTGCTGTGCTGACAATACTCCATCTGCTTTTAGAACTCCTGTAAAACAAAGTTGTGGTTCCTCTTATTTTTATCCCCCCACATAGTGTTTTCCATCATTTAATGTTGGGAAAGAAAGAGACTGATTTTTTTTAAACCTTTTTTTATTAAAAATATCAGCAGTTACAATTATAAACAGACAATGCAGAAATTATAATTCGTATGACAATTTCAGAAATAAATATATTATCCATTGCAGAAATATTTAGCAGTATAAAAGAAAATTATAAGATCCACTACGGAAAAATTTAACAGTGTAAAACAGGTTTCAAAAACAATGATGCTATTCAATACTGAAATATTTAGCAGTATAAAAAAAATTATAAGATCCACTACAGAAAAATTTAACAGTGTAAAACAGGTTTCAAAAACAATGATGACGTATTCAATACTGAAATGTTTAGCAGTATAAAAAATACTCCATACTAAAAATTTCAGTAATGGGTCTTCATTACTGAAATATTTAACAATATAAAAATTTCAAAAGCTGCTGACAACGCTGTGTATTTATAAGGGACATTACGGAAATATTTAGCAGTAATTATAAGAACCACTATGGACATTGAAAAATGCATAATAAATTATAAGATCCACTACAGATACAAGATTCACTATGGACATTGAAATATGTATAATAAGTTATAGGATCCACTATGGACATTGAAATATGTGTAATAAATTATAAGATCCACAACGGATACTGGAATATGTAAAATAAATTATAAGATCCACTGTGCATACTGAAATATTTAGCAGTAATTATAAGATCCACTACGGATATTGGAATATGTGTAATAAATTATAAGATCCACTATGGACATTGAAAAATGTATAATAAATTATAAGATCCACTATGGATATGGGAATATGTGTAATAATGATCCACTATGGATATTGAAATATGTGTGAAATTTAGTCGTCCATGAGTTGAATAAGGGTATCCAATACAAAGTCATTGTACCCGTATAGTACAGTAACAGTCGAACCTGAGCTGAGGTAACGCTTATCAAGGTTGGCCTTAAACCTTTTTACCATGGGCTTATTTGTAAATGTCCCATCCACTTTGTTATGAACCACATTAAAAGGTACATCGAAGGTCTCGCTGGACAGGGACTGGTCTAACACCATAGATTTTAGCAATTGAAAATTGTATTTAGTTCTATTTTTCTTAGTGAGAGATATACCTTTGACCCTCAGAATCTCGTCACCGTAACTTAACCAAAGTGCATAGCTCTTAGCTCCGGCACTGACATAATCGGTTATGTGTATATCACTTCCATATTTCAATGTAATTTCATCGACGAGACCTCCGAGAAACGGGTTTTGCGCGAGGGTATAGGTGTCGCCGGAAGACGTCGAGTAGATCACCGAATCCGTGTCCGAATACAGTGCACGAGCTCCTAGCTTTGACAGAAGCTCGTACAATTTAAGTCGGACGTGACTCGTCACAATTGTGGCGAGAATCAGACTTTCACGGGTGTTTGGAGGAGTGGCAGATTCTGCAGACTTGTGTGTGACTAACACGGCCTGATCACTGATAGCAGTGGTGTCAGTCACAACCAGTGAGGCATCCGTCAAGAGCTCCATGTACTTAACAGGACAGCTCATGATGGTTGTCTGGGTTCGACTCATGTTCTGTGCATGTTTCCCCCATGACGAATTAAACGAGACTTTGGAGAGAGTATGCTTAAGGCTATTTTTTACGACTTCCGAGGGGAGGATTCGAACCCCATCCGCCTGGAAGAAGGCCTCACAAAAGGCTTCCTTCTGCTCATCAGTCTGCACGTCAGGAGGGAACCCAGAGAAGCGCTGCTTCAACCCCAGAAAAGTGTCCATGTACCCTGCATAGACAACTCCCTGTTTTGTTGCAGGATCGTACTGCAGAATGGTCTTAAAATGCCACACATCGTGGAATGCGATTAGCTTGTATCCAGCGTGCATAGCTGTATAAATCTCGAAAGTTGGCCATGAGCCGGTCAACACATGCTGGTTGACACTGTGATGACAAGGGGGCACCAGTTGTCCATCTGCACAGGTCCTACGAAGGGGGAAAAGCAGCTTCCCGTTGCACCGGTAAGGCAACACAGTTATAAATAGATCATCTGCTAGTAACAATGTGGCGTGTGCAATGCCAAAATAGTGATTGAGGCCCGTGGAGAAACCAGAGGTGATTCGAACCGGGTGACCTTTGCCGAAAGGAGACTTTTTGCAGACCAAAGAGTAGAGACTATTATAGTCAATGTAATTCAAGGCACACCCTTGGTCAACCGATGCAAAAATGGAAAACACCTCCACCCACCCTCCATAGAGGTAATCACGGTCCCCTGTGCGCCTAATAGGCTCAATGGTTGTGTAAATTAATGCAAGAGGCTGATTTTTACGCATTAATTCGTCGAACTCATGCTCCCACATGATTTTGCACATGTACCCGTTCATCAGCAGTGTCAAAGCCTCAAGGCGATCCATGGTTCGTGTGTTTAACAAACCAAATGGTTTTCTAGTATGCTGATCTATTTTTTCAGGGTTAAAACATTTCAAACAATGATGAAAGTAACACACTAAAAATTCATAAAAACAACGGGTACTGTGGCACACACCATCCAGTTTGTACTGACCTATTTTATATTTACCTGCGGGGGATCGCGCAGTCTGAATTTCGATATTTTCCTTGGAAGCCTCATACTCCAACCATGCGAGAGCTTTCAAGGACTGACACGCTTTCGCAAGGTGCGCCTGAAAGCATTTAGCGCCACGCAAATACTCGCAGCACATTGTGCAGAGCAGTGGCTCCCCAGTATACAGCGCATCAGTTGAAAGGCATCGGTTACATGTGCCCTTGATCACGTGACCATGATTATGTGATTTTAAGCACTTCAGACAGAATTTATTGCTGCCAATAAACCAGCCAGTTTAGTTATTACGTCGTAATGTCCCTTATTAAATAACAGATAAATGTTATCCTCACCTTCGGGTCTGATGAAAATGGGGAGAAAGGCGTCATCAGCAGAATATATCACAATCCGGAAGTGGCCAACAAGATGTGTTTGAAAGAGTCTTACTCGTGGAAGACCACAGGGGGCGATGGCAACTCCTGCATCCACGTGAAGTTGGCGTGCTTTTACCCCTTGCACTGGGTAACAGTAATCACGGATTTTAGCATATTGGTTTGGTGCCACTCCCCTTACGTTCGATATTCACGCACACAAAGTCAAACTTAAGGTTGCTATGACTGCCCAGACCTTCATTGGATTATACAATGCGGTCCAGGGCAGTCATGAAGCGTTCACCAGTTAGTTCGTTTCGTCTTATCAGGCTCAAGTTCACAGGGTTTTTCAAATCAGATGAACAGAGACACAGCCCGGACGTTGCTGTATTGACCCTGAGGCACAATGTCCTGAAGCATTTTCTCGTGTAGGGTATTGAATGCAGGGAGAAAATCACGTGTCTCAACATTCTCCATTCCCCCGAGTCAGACACTTGTTGACACGAACTGTGTTTTAAATTTGGTCAAATTAAAGGTTCTGGCATTCGTGATGGTGTAGTGCACAGCAGAGGACAAACTCGGGGGAGAAACAATGTGAGACTGGGATGAGCCAACGTCCTTAGAGTTAGATGAAGGGCCCGCCAGTGAGCCATCCAGAGGGTGTGCAGAAATGTAGAGCCGACTACCAGCCTGTCCAGCGGTGGATGTTTCACAGGATGCGGTTAAGGAGAGCTTTCTGGTCCACTTAAACACCTTCCCAGCTTGCTGGATCGCCGGCAAGCAGACACGCTTCACTCCGGGGGCCTCAGGTAATGTAGTGCGCTTGGCAGCACCATCTAGTCGATTCACTCTGGATACCAGTTCGTCAAAGGTGTTAGCAACGTCCATGGAAGTAGATGAAGACTCCGCAGATGAACCATCCAGCGGGTGTGCAGGAATGTAGGCGCTGCTACCAACATGCCCAGTGGCGGAGGCTCCACGGGGTGCGGTTGAGGAGAGCTTCCCACCTTGCTGAATCACAGGCAGGCAGACACGCTTCACTGCGGGAGCCTCAGCTGATGATGGGCGCTTGGTAACAGCATTCAACAGATATGCTGATGTCAGCAAGTCATCAAAGGAACGGGCTACGTCCTTCCTCTCGGCGTCCATCTCACCAGCATGTTCAAATTCTCGGATGAGAGATATCTCACAGAAACTTCAAAACTATGCGCAAACTAAGAGCAAAAACTTCGACAGATAGCTTCTGATCAGTAGCAAGGAATGACATAGAAAGTGGTGGGCGAGCTTATATACAGTCAGATATAAGACACCCTTGATACATCTTTCGACATGATCAAGGTTAAATGAGTTTCACCAATATCTGATAAGGCCCTCTTGAGATACGTTCGAAGTAAACACAGGAGCTAAAGCGCCGTCCGAATTATTTACTTACTTTCTATTTCTAATGAAGGAAATCATTTATCAGTAGCAAATGTAAACAGCTAGCGCGCATCAGCATTCACCCTTTGACAATGTAGCGATAAGAACCATCACTCACTCCGGCGTGGTTAAAGCTTGTAGATATCAAAATATGAATTCGGATCTTATCAGTAAAAATGCAAATATTGCGCTGCAGATAGTGTGCACCGGCAGCTCTGTCTGCAAACACCCTCTTTGACCCCGATAAGAGGAGACTTGTATCATGCGTTCTGTGCGTTTGTTGTGACATGTACGTCACACGACTTGATGAAGGTCGAATTCCCAGAATGTGGGACTTTGTTCGATAATTGCATCAACCATTCGAAAGCGGGTTGCAACCAAAAAAGTTTAGTGGACTAGGAAAATTTCAGATGATGTTAGATACCAAGGCACATGAGTTTGTGATCAGTGAAGTTTTAATGAAGAGAGGGCTTTTGATAAGGGGTTTTTTAATGAGGGGGAAGGCAGTTTTGATAAAGGGGGTGGAACTTTTGATAAGGTTTTTTTAATGAGGGGATTAAAAAATTGTGACTTTCTAATTATTTTTGAGGATTGCATCAACCGTTCTGAGATGGGGATGAGTGTTGCCATCAAAAACGTTTAGTGGACTTGGAAATTTTCAGATGAGAAACGGGTTTATTTAATAAAGGGGAGGGGATTTTAATACAGGGAGATGTGAATTTTGATAAGGGGGTGGAATTTTTCATAGGGTGTTTTTTTAAAGAGGGAGATTAAAAATTGGGACTATGTAATTGAGGATTGCATCAACCGTTTTGAGATGGGGATAAGCGTTGCTGCCAAAAAAAGTTTAGTGGACTTGAAATTTTTCAGATGAGCATAGATACCAGAGGAGTTTGTGATTGGGAAAGTTTAATAAGGGGGGAACTTTTTGATAAGGAGGTTTTATAATAAAGGGGAGAGGATTTTAATAAAGGGGGACGTGAATTTTGATAAGGGGGAAGGAATTTTTGATGGGGGGCTTTTTAATGAGGGGGATTAAAAATTACGACTATAATTGAAGGTTTTTTCTAAGTACTCACCATATACACTAGAGGACGCCATGGGTTTCTAATAAAGGGGGAGGAATCTGATTACGGGGCTTTTAATGAGGGGGAGTCAAAAATTGGAAAAATTATGACTAAAATTGAGGGTTTTTCTAAAAAAAATAGTACTCATCTTATACAGTAGATGGCGCCACGGGTTTTTAATAAAGGGAGAGGAATTTTTAATAAGATGGGTTTTTTAATAAAAGGGGGTTTAATCAATTTTTTAACTAATTATTATTTATTAATTAAGAATTATTAATTATGAATAAGGGGCGTGGTCATACTATGTGATCTGAAGTGGGTGTGGCCAGTAACGTCATGGGGGAAAGCACTGTGCAAAGGGGAATCCGTATACTGTGACTAGACTACTTGGATGGCCTTGACGGGAGCTACACTCTGTCCAGTGAATTGTCTTCCCTCAACTGTCTTTGAGCCCTCGGGGTTCTTGTGACCTAGCCATTTTGGACGAAAAAGTGTAACTCAGAGGTAAAACCATTAACGATCCTATTTTTTCGTTTTCGGCTATCCGTAGTTGCGTCAGAGTAAGATGTAGGCATAATTGCTGTATTTGTAACTGTGCTCATTAGTGAACGGCTTAAATATTTCACTCTTGAAACATTGATTTGTTTATTGCCCCCCCCCCCCCCCCCTCTGAAAAAGTCTTTCCTAATGCCCATTGGAAGTTTCTAGCTAAAATATTTAGTGCGTTTCCTTGACCTAATTCGAAATGGTTTTACAAAAATTTAATATCTAACGTATGAGAAAAGAACTGTACAAAATAATCTCTGAATGCTTTTGAATATCGTAAAAAATGTAATACCGATTATTAACATTTTTCTAAATACCATTCCTTTGTTGAATTTAAAATTTTACGTCAAATTTCTTTTTATAAATGAGCAAATGAAATTCAAGTGCTCAAATATATAATTAATTTTTTTTTTTCAGATTCCTAACTATATATATTGAACATTGGCTCTCTGAGATGAGTTCGACCTCGAGCGGGCTTGGGCTCAGAATAATTTAAGTTTCAAATACATAGCAATTTGAAATAAGCACCATGTGGGTTTCGATTATTTTTTTTACATATTCTCTAACGTTTTTTAAATGTTTAGAGTTTCAGAAGCCTTTGGTTGCTAGCTTTGTTGATTTCAAAAAGGCTTTCGACTCTGTTGATCGTCATAATTTGTGGTTGATTGTGAGATCATATGGTATACCAGACAAGTTAGTTAACATAATGAAAGCTCTCTATAATAACACTGAGTCATGTGTGAGAGTTGGTAAGTCATGTAGCAATTGGTTTAGCATTACTTCTGGTGTTCGATAAGGGTGCATTTTGTCTCCTTTTCTCTTTAGTTTGGTTGTTGATTATGTTATGCGAAATTCACTTCAAGGGAAAGCTTTTGGCCTTAAATGTGTTGGAGATACGAAAATTTCTGATTTAGAATATGCTGATGATTTAGCCCTTTTGGCAAATGATGTTGATGAGATGAACTCTTTCATTCGAGCTGTTGATGAGACTGGTAGTGGGGTAGGTTTGGTTATAAACAGAGAGAAAACTAAAGTGATGAAAATTGGTCAGGCAAGCTGTGATTCAGTTAATCTGAATGGTTGCAGTCTTGAGCAGGTGCCACAGTTTAATTACCTTGGGAGCTACATAACAGATACTGGTGATGTGCGGCATGTGATTAACAGACGATTAGGTATTGCTGCCGGGAATTTTAAGAATCTATGGAGATTGTGGAGAAATAGGCGTATACACTTAAAGACTAAAATTAGACTGTATAATAGTTTCGTTCTTTCTAGGGTTAGTTATGGTAGGGAAACTTGGACGCTATGTAAGAAGATAACAGGAAACTAGATGCTTTTGATTCTAGATGCTTACGCAGTATCTTGGGTATTAGGTGTAATTAAGTCATTAGTTAACTTTGTAACTAATGATGAGGTTAGGCAAAGGAGTCTGCAAACTCCTTTAAGCAGCATATTGTGCAGAGAGAGACTCCGCTGGTTTGGCCATGTTGCCCGTATGGATAATTATAGATTGGCGAATAGGGTTATGAATAGTGTGCCTAGAGGCCTCAGAAGGAGGGAGAGACCTAGGATGCGGTGGACAAACAATGTCAAACAGGACCTTGTTAGAATTGGTGTACATTGGCCGGATGCAGCAGATGTAGCTCAGGACAGATATGCTTGGAGAATTAAACTGCGCGGTCTGATTGGACCTCCGTAGCCCATAGCTGCTTGAGGATGATGATGATGATGATGATGATGATGAGCGTTTTTAAATGAATAGCTCTTTGCGTTTAGCAGGAGGCCTACGAATTTTCAGTCTCTTCTAGTATTTCCATTTTTTCGTTTCAAGTAGCATTAGCATTTTAATTTTTTTATAAAATGATTATAATTGATAAGAATAAAATAAATAATTAGCTACATGCATTTCTCTATTTAAGTCTTATGATGCGTCAGAGAATGTTTTCTCCAAATGGGTCTCGGGCTCAAATAATTGACGAAATGGACTCCTGGCTCAGTAATTGACGAAATGTTTCAAGCTCGGATGGACTCCGGGATCAATAATTGACAAAACTTATTCAGGATCAGACTAACTCGGGCTCAATAGTTGAAGAAATGGTTCAGGCAGTATCGGATTCAACAGCTTTGAGCTCGGGCTCGTAAAACTGATCCCGTCCTGAACTCGTTTCTGCTAAGCTTCATTGCAACTATACCAATCAGAGATTTGATGTGATGAACGAAAGAACGTCTCAAGCGGAATGTGATGAGTTGTTCACACTCTGTATAAATTTTTATGAGCAAAGAATTCTTTGAATTCCTGTTCCAGATCCACAACAATTGTTAGTTTATTTTAGTGTCTCAAGACAGACAACAGTGGAATACGATTTTGGCGGAAGAATAGAAACATAATTCATTACAGCTCACAGAATTTTTAGTTCATTTTCAAAAAAAAAAAAAGCCACCAATGTTTTTCACTTTGTCGTGTGTAGATATTCACTTTTTTGTTTTTACACATAATTCTTTTTGAGTTGGATAGATATTGATGAAATGTTACAATTCGTATTTTTCGAATATCCCAATAGTTTTCACACAAAACCTAGGCACATAATAAATAATACCCCCTCAAGCAGCTGCTTGCCACAGAGGTCTGACAGTAGCCTGTCAGTTTATATGCCACAGTAGGAGATCTGAGAGGATGGCAGGACCTCAGCAGAAAAACGACACACACATCCATGCCTAAATTCCGGGGCTCGAACCTAGGTCCCTTAGATCAGTAGCCAAGCGTGCTAACCACTCGGCCACGGGACGGGTTTTCTTTCCTACGGTCGCACGAGGCGACTTCGTCAGAACATCACACCGCCCGAAGGCGGCTGGGCGCATAGACAAACATTAAAAATGACGATTCTGATCCATTTCTAGAAACTTTTTTGACCAAATACTTTTAGGTGCATAATAATCAATTCATAGTACTCAATCAAAAATGTATATTTTTGGTTCTTAATCAAAATATTTTAATAATTGCTAAAAAAAATAGAGTGTTTTTTCCAATTCATTACTTAATAGAATTGTATTTTTTCGTTTTAATTGAGAGAATTTTTCCTGCGGCTGTTTCAAAATATAGTTTTTTACTTCCTCACTAAGTTTCAGTTGGACTCGATTTTTAACAGCATATCGTAAAAACCGAGGTCAGTGAACCAGTAAGGCCGCAAAATTTGCATAAAAATATTAAAATTAATTTCACATTTTCTATGCGTCCGACAGATGCCACTAGTTCACTTTAAAGCAGGGGTTCTCAATGTGGGGTACGCGGTAAAATGTTTTGGGGTACGCCGTGAGAGCTCAAAAGTCGCTAGATATATGTTACATATATATGTTTTAAATTATTCCCATTGTTATACTATAACTATAGTTTTATCTATCTATACAAGGGGTACGCCAGTTACATACACATTTCCAGGGGGTACGTGAAGCATAAAAGGTTGAGAACCACTGATATATATGTTTTATTTTATTCCCATTGTTATACTATAATAAAAAAATAAATAAATGCCCCCTCAAGCAGCTGCTTGCCACAGAGGTCTAACAGGAGCCTGTCAGTTTATATGCCACAGTAGTAGATCTGAGAGGATGGCAGGACCTCAGCAGAAAAACGACACACACAACCATGCCTTACCCGGGGCTCGAACCCGGGGCTCGAACCCAGGTCCCTTAGATTAGTAGCCAAGGGTGCTAACCACTCGGCCACGGGACGGCTGTTATACTATAACTATAGTTTTATCTATCTATACAAGGGGTACGCCAGGTTATATACACATTTCCAGGGGGTACGTGAAGCATAAAAGGTTGAGAACCACTGATATATATGTTTTGTTTTATTCCCATTGTTATACTATAACTATAGTTTTATCTAACTATACAAGAAGTACGCCAGTTATATACACATTTCCAGGCGGTACGTGAAGCATAAAAGGTTGAGAAACACTGATTTATTCCCATTGTTATACTATAACTATAGTTTTATCTATCTATACAAGAGGTACGCCAGTTATATACACATTTCCAGGGGGTACGTGAAGCATAAATGGTTGAGCACCACTGATATATATATGTTTTATTTTATTCCCATTTTTATGCTATAACTATAGTGTTATCTATCTATACAAGGGGTACGCCAGGTTACATACACATTTCCAAGGGATACGTGAAGCATAAAAGGTTGAGAACCAGTGACATATATGTTTTATTTTATTCCCATTGTTATACTATAACTATAGTTTTATCTATCTATACAAGAGGTACGCCAGTTATATACACATTTCCGGGGGTACGTGAAGCATAAAAGGTTGAGAACCACTGATATATATGTTTTATTTTATTCCCATTGTTATACTATAACTATAGTTTTATCTATCTATACAAGGGGTACGCCAGTTATCTACACATTTCCAGGGGGTACGTGAAACATAAAAGGTTGAGAACCACTGATATATACGCTTTATTTTATTCCCATTGTTATATTATAATTATAGTTTTATCTATCTATACAAGGGGTACGCCAATTATATACACATTTCCAGGGGGTACGTGAAGCATAAAAGGTGGAGAACCAGTGATATATATATGTATTATTTTATTCCCATTGTTATGCTATAACTATAGTTTTATCTATTTATACAAGGGGTACGCCAGGTTACATACACATTTCCAAGGGATACGTGAAGCATAAAAGGTTGAGAACCAGTGATATATATGTTTTATTTTATTCCCATTGTCATACTATAACTATAGTTTTATCTATCTATACAAGGGTTATCTATACAAGTTACATGCACAATTCCAGGGGGTACGTGAAGCATAAAAGGTTGAGAACCACTGATATATATGTTTTATTTTATTCCCATTGTTATGCTATAACTATAGTTTTATCTATCTATACAAGGGGTACGCATAAAAGTTTGAGAACCACTAATATATATGTTTTATTTGATTCCCATTGTTAACTATAACTATAGTTTTATCTAGCTATAAAAGGGGTATGCCAGTTACATACGCATTTCCAAGGGGTACGTGAAGCATAAAAGTTTGAGAACCACTGATATATGTGTTTTATTCCCATTGTTATACTATAACTATAGTTTTATCTATCTATACAAGGGGTACGCCAATTACATACACATTTCCAGGGGGTATGTGAAGCATAAATGGTTGAGAACCACTGGTCTGAACGATCGTTATATGATGGAATTAAATACACTGATTTTCATAAATTAAGGAAAATCCCTACGTTAACCCTTTGGATACCAAGCTGTTAATAAATACCAAGCTACTACAATTTTAATTAAATAATTCAGATATTTCCCCTTCTTAAAAGTGAAACTGTCGTGTCCGTCTAAATTATTTTCATATTTATTGTTATTGTATTTATCTACGAAATAAGCTTATATATAAAATATATGACGGAGATGCCATAGATTACTTTAAAGCATCTCCGTCACTAGCCGGAAAGATACGGATTGAGTCACCGAGAGGAGCGACGGGGAGACAAAGAAAATTAAAGGTAAAGAAGGAAATGCTCCATAGATGGAATGTGAAATGAACGACAGCAGCGCCGTGCTCGGTAGGATATGCAACCTGCTCGGTAGAATAGCAGCTATTCAAGCAATGCTATTCCAGACACTATAATCTGAACTAGCGAGTAATAGTAAAAATCTTATTTGTAAATTACTTTTAAAAAAATCAAACTGAAATAAGTTATTAATTGTTTATTTAGGAACATAAATTTAATCTTATTAATTATATTTATTAATATATTATAAAAATTATATTTTAATCAGATGAAACCAGATGAAATCTTATATTTTTGTCATTTTCAGTAAAGTCTTCTACTAGATGTAATTCGTTTTCTATGAAAAAAAAAAACTCTAAAGACAGCAATTTAAATGTACTGCAAAAAGTATAAAAATACCATTTTTTCATGCTATTCTATAAAAAAAATTGTCTTACTTTATTTTTGTCTCACAGCAATGACAGCTAACCATTAGCTGTCAGCTTAACCATATTCCAAATCTTTTTAATCTCACAGTAGCAAAATAACCTATATTCTAGCATTTTATTTTTAGGCATAGATGACAGGATATGATTTTTATTTCCTTCGGTTTTGCTCACAACCACAGAAAATGCCCTTACAGCTTCTTGACCACTTACACTTTAGTGGTTGTAAGAAGCATATTACTGTTAATAACGTTTCTACTTCATGTTAATATTGAACAGCACTATACACAAAACAAATTTTAAATCGCATTTTTATTTAGGGGTAAAATTTAGTTATTGTCCCATGGCCGAGTGGTTAGCGCGCTTGGCTACTGACCGAAGGGACCTGGGTTCGAGTCCCGGGTAAGGCATGGATGTATGTGTCGTTTTTCTGCTGAGGTCCTGCCATCCTCTCAGACCTTCTACTGTGGCATATAAACTGACAGGCTCTTGTCAGACCTCTGTGGCAAGCAGCTGCTTGAGGGGGTATTTATTTATTTATTATTTTAAGTGTAAAATTTATGTGATATATGAGATGGGAAATTTGGAATTAATCCCAAGGCTGCCGATAATGTCAGCAACCATCCTTGCAGACATGGAAAGTGAATCTTTTTGTCCCCGGTCTGAAACTGAATGCTACAGATGACTCAATGAAAGTTTTCCACGAACTCAACCGTCCAAAGTTTGCTATCACTGTTGAGCTTTCGTTCTGTGTTTAAATATGCGACTGTTCAAAATGACAAACAGATTATTTGTGAGGGAACAAAAACAGCAATATGGCTAGCACTGGCTGGAAGATGCTTTAATGCACTTAAGTAGCATAAGGCAGTGGCTACTGATTGTCTGAAAACTTGAGATGCAAGGTTTACTCGCATTACACTCAAGCCATGGATAATATGTTTTTTTGTTATTTTGAGCACATCTGGTGTGGCAGCAGTGCCGGCTCAAGGTACCGGCAACTCGGGCAGTTGCCCGGGCGCGCCATGTGCTTAGGGGCGCCATGAAGGATCTTCCAAAAAAAGAAAAAGTGAAAATAATAAATAAAATATTTTTTCAATCTGACGTTTTTAAGATGGAAAAACAGCAGATGATGTGTATATTATATGTAGAGAGAGAGTGTGTGTGTCAGTTTTAACGATACGCAAAGATGCTCGGTTGCCAAATCTCTAGTGTAAGTTCACGCGGAGTTTATTATTGATATTGGCGTTACTGTACGATACGTTTTTCCACTAGAAAGGCAACAAAGTATCTGTTCAGTATCTTCTCAGACGTCAAAGTGACAGCTGTCAATTTTTTTTTGTTTCTGAGATTGTTCTTGTGTTTTTTGTTTTCTGCCATTTATAATGATATACCGTAGTGTTTTTATTTGTTTTCTTTAGACATTTTCGATTTATTTTATTTTTTCCTACCCCTAAAATTAGGAAACGCCTCCAAAAAAGTTATCCGGCTATGAAAACAGAAAAATACGTCTTCAACAAGAAGAAGCAGTCAAGAAACACCCAAAGGTATCAAGTTTTTTCAGTCCAAAGTCAAACAGTGGCAAAAATGTAGGCTCAACTTCTTCAGCTACATATATCTGTCCAGATTTGTCATCTAATGATTGTGAAGTCAAACCCACTGAAGATAATGTACTTTCTGAAGAAAAGAACAACTGCATGTATGAATAAAAGATGAGGATCACAACTGTAATGCGGTTGAAGACTTAGCCTAGGCAATAATGTTACACTCACAGCAGGGAATACTGGGAATGTTGAAAGTAAATTTGAAAACTCAATCAAAATAAATGTCAACTATAATGATCCAGCACAATGGTCAGATGAATTATCAATAGCTGAAAGTGATCACATCATTATGATCACATCCTATTAATAAACAGTACAGTCTTCCAAAAGATGCAAATAAACGTGGTTTATATGTGACAATGATGTATAGGAAAATAAACAATGGTGAGAATTTTCTTAGAAGGTGGCTTATTTATTCAGAGAGCACCAATAAAATTTATTGCCTTTGTTGCAAAATATTTGGCTTCTCCAGTCAATGTTAGGAAAATCTGGAATTAATGACTGGAAGCATGCTCATGAATACTTACAGTCACATGAAAATTTCAGTTTTGTAGAATAAGTTAAGGTACCAAGAAAATAATGATATAAATGGATGTGATCTCTTGACTGAACTAGATATAGTCAAAGAATTATTTCCTGAAGATTTACATCTTCCAATAGAAGACGCTAGGTTCATAAACATTAATAAGTTACAGGATGTCGTGCCAAATCTGTGGGTTGCATTAAGAATAATGCTTACAGTACCTATTACTGTGGCCGCAGGCGAGAGAAGCTTTAGTAAACTAAAGCTTATAAAAACATACTTACGGTCATCCATGTCTCAAAACAGAATGAATTCTTTGACAATTTTGTCTATAGAAAATGATATTGCAAAATATAGAAAGTGCCATAAAAAGATTTGCTGATCTAAAGGCTAGAAAGAAAAATGTTTTAGGTAGGCTAATTGTTCATACTCTCCAAATACTGGTTCAGAAAAAAAAACATTATTGTTCATTGTTTGTTAAAAAACAACCCAGGTAATAAACTCATTTCTATATTTTTAGTTTTTTCCGTGTGAAAATTTTTATAATTATACTTAAAAAGGGCGCCGAATTTCAGCTTGTCCACGCAGCTGATTTTAGGGTTTCACCTTCCAACATCCTTAGAGATTGTTGAGTCTCAGGGTCAGTAACAGAATCAATAAATTGCAATTGAGCTAAGTTATCTTGAATTTCTGGTGGACAGTTACTATAAGCTAATCTAGGTAGACACTCAGTATCACTAGCAAATTCTTGCAAAGTTTCACCATTCTTCTGTATGCAATGTTTCAATTGTGTCATATAGTATTGTTTTAAATACACACTGCGTATATTTGCATGTTGTCGTCCTCAGTGACGTCATTATTTCATCCAATGACTTTCAATCTTGGATCACGGTTTCTGCCGCCCTTAGCTATTAACATATGACGTTCCTAAAGGAATTCCTTCTGGGTGTTCTTTTTTCAATGCTGCTGATGTGTGTTCAACCTCAATCTTAGCAAATGCGGGTTCATTAGTTCAAAAACAAATAACAATGAAACAAAAGCTAAACTGCTAAAACATTTAGACTGCACACAAATATCAATTTTCTAGCCGAAATAAATCATTAGAAATGTTCGTTTGAAGTTTTCAAATTTTCCCCCTTTCAAAGGGCGCATTTTAAACTTTCGAGAGATTCGAAAAGAATGAATCGTAATAGTTTATCAATTCCTATGGAACCCAAATCCCTAAGAACTACATAATTGCGTTTCTCTCCCCCCCCCCCCGGAGGTATTGGTGAAAATCATTTCTTCAATTCAAACGTCATGACCTTCACATTTCACCAACAAATATTTTAAATTGTAACATAATCACATCATTTGAAATATTCGTTTAAATTTTCCCAATTCGAAATTTCTCCACCGTCAGACAATGCAATTGTGACTTTTACGACATTACGAAAGTGCAGATCATAATATTTCGTCAACACCCATCTGTGATGTTAACTCTTCGTTTGTCGGTCCCTCGGTTAGATCGCTATACGCGACGGGTGAAAGAGTCTTTCGGATAGAATCAAACGGTTTATTCACAATTGCAGAGACTCGATACTGAGGCTCCTCCCCAATAAATTAGTCCAACTTCAGGCTTTACTTAAAAATAACAAAGATTTATTTAACCTTCCAACGTACTTGCTGGACGAGGACATATGCTCAATTACATGGATTACAACAACACCAGCTTACTATGCCTGTTCAGCTGTATTTACAGAGCCAATGCCGCTATTTCCAGTCGGCATTCCCCAGCTTTAACAATTCTCGTCCGTCTCCTTCCGAAACTAGACCGGCTCTCCCTTCATCGTTGCCAAACCCTTTCTTCCTTTCTTTTCTATGCCTCACCATCTGGGCGTCCGTTAGCCCTCAGGGACCCGGGTCACTTGCCAGCGGACGCTAGCCGTTCCCTGTACACTGCTACTGCAATTAACTTTCCAGATGTCGGGAGAGAGGGCCTCCCCGTAGCATATGACTATTTTGGCGAAATCCAAAATAAATATACACAGCCTGAACAAAAAAAAATCTAAAAAGGCCTCTAGCCTGACACCTCCCTGCCAGAAGTCAGTAGTTAGTCCTGTTAACTGCTGACTAAAAAGTCAAGTTGAATGCTGAAAATCAGAGTTCATTTTCGCATTAATCCTAGAGTTCAATGCCACAAAACACAGAGTTCTAAGTTGCTTCATGAATTATATAAATTCTCTGCGAATTGGCACATCTTTTACACATCTATGTACACTACACTTACATATAAAATAACTTCTAGGTATACTTCCGCTGACTGAGTCTAAAAATTGTCTTTTTGCTTCAACCAAAAAAAAACCTGGTGACTGAAGTAGCTGTCCGAGAGTAAACAGATTATAAATTAATTATCTAACTAACAACTGTCTTTGACTAAGGAATGCCATACCGGCGGTGTTCATCGTTCACAGGTGACATCCCATGTGAAAGGCTATGCACACCTTTCATAACTACCTAGATATCACCTTCCCGTACGTACCCTCAGACTCTACAGGCTGAAAGTCGTCGACATTGGCGTCGGCCTGACCCATTGTTACCTCCAATTGCCATGTTCGCTCCCTCCCCTGCATAATTTTGATCATCGTAGACATCGAGTCTGACAGATTGCTGCACACGTTTGGGCTGGGAGATAGGATGGCGCTGATTGGACGGTCTCCATGGAGCATACATTTCCCTGTTACTAACTGGAATTTCTCTACCTCTTTCATAGTAGCTTCCTCGATTGGCCCACGGCTCGTGGATTTTCCTCCTGAGGTTACCAGTTACAGGCCTTCTCTCCTTCTTTCTAATTAACTTACCATATGCTTCCACACTCAGAATTACCTCCTTCCGCAGCTTTGCTACTACTGCGCATAGCACTTTAATTTCTCCGCCACTCACCGTGCTATTGTCTGTACAATCAATCAAACTTAAAGGCAGCTCTTTTACCTCTGCCCTTATGGCATCACCAAACGGTCCATGCAACACCAGATGGTCTTTTACCGTGTGCTTTTCTTCGTTCAGCATCCCCTTTCTGATTACTGTCAGTTCTGCCCCCGAATCCACGACTGCTCTAGCTGTCTGGTCGCCACATCTGATTCGAACCTCTTCATAATCTACTGGGATACGTATCTCTCCCTGTCCCATTACTCGACTGTTTGGGCTTGGCTTTGAATGTGTCGTAACCCTTCCTATTGTTGCCTCACAAACATCTTTAGAATTCTGATCCAAGGTGCTAACTTGGTACACCTGAGTTCGGTTCTCACGGTCCCCAGTTCTCAGTGGGCAATCTTTCATCAAATGTTCGTCAGATCTGCATTTATGGCACCTCCTTACTTTTGGGATATTTCTATATTCAGCTAAATTAACTGCCGATTGATACCTTCTGCTCGAGTAATTTCTCTCTGAGTCTATCCTCTGCTGGGGGGAAACAACACGTTCTGCATATTGTCTATGCCTTACCTCTTTAAAAGTTAGGACCTCTTCCGTTCCGTTTACACTGGCTAGATGGATTTCTGCCCACGTGGCTATTTCGTCTGCTTTTGCCCATGACTCTGCCTCTTTCTGTACTACGTAAGCATGGGTGTCTTGAGGAAGGCTATCACGTAATTTATCCGACACTATCAGGTTCATAAGCTCTTCAAATTTTGTCACCTTCCTACTGCGGACGTAGTAATCCCAGCTATTTCTGAGTCTCGAGGCTAACTGATTATATGACTCATTCGGATCTTTCGCGATAGTTTCAAACTTTCTCTTGTACGCAGAGGGAGTGAGTTTAAACTCTTTTAATACGGCCTCTTTAACTTTCTTATAATAAACAAAATCCTCTGCACTTAATTTTCGAAAAACGTGATTTGCATAATTACCATCTAAAAAAGAAATGATGGCTTTGCCTTGAAATTCCTCTGGCACTTCGTATATCTTAAATCCCCTTTCCGCTGTCTCAAAGAGATTTATCACCTCTTCAGGGTTTTTAGGGCTTCCAGCTAACATATTTCCCAATAATTTTATATAATTAGCCAGCCGCGCATCTGCTGGATTACTAGATACTGCCACCGTTCGCCCATCACCCCTCTCCTCGTTTGCATTCCTCATTTGCAGTTCCAGCATTCTATACTCATGCTCTCTCTCCTTTTCTCTTTCTCTTTCTGCCGCCTCTCTCTCCTTTTCCCTTTCTGCTGCCTCTCTCTCCTTTTCCCTTTCTGCTGCCTCTCTCTCCTTTTCCCTTTCTGCTGCCTCTCTCTCCTTTTCCCTTTCTGCTGCCTCTCTCTCTTCCCTTCTCAGTTGCATCTCTAACCTCATCCTCTCTAATTCAAAATCATATCCAATCCTTTCTTTAGCTCTCTGCTTTCTGGTCCCGCTCTGCAGCATATCCGTATCGTCGTCATTGCCATAATCCCTCAACCCTCTCATGTCTATCGCAGCATCAGACTCTCTGTCTATTGTCACCTCCTCGCCTCCCAGATCATTCCCTGAATAACCATCCTGCGCGCTATCCCTCTCTGTGAAGCCTCGTCTGAACTCATCCCTTTCCCTATCGCGACCGCTCCTAAGCTCCATTTTAGCTCGTACAGGCCTCTGCCGTATCTAACTACTTGCCCCTAGAGTAAGAGGATACTTACCTCCGATGTGATGACAGGAACGAACCGCCTCGTCAGTCTGCCACCTGAAGCACACAGTCGGAACACTCTTGGCAGTATCAGCCTTGCGTCGGTCAGCTCCCAGTGGATGTTGGACTTTTCCGTCACCTTCACAGCTTTTTCCACAGTTCGAACGTGATGCACGATTCTTCAGATACCTTCACAGCTACTCTATCGCCTGAAGCACACCGCAGGACACTCTTGGTAGTATCAGCCTTGCTCTGGTCAGCTCACAATGGATGTCGGAACTCTTCCGTCACCTTCGTCGCTACTTTCACCGCTGTTGCATCCTGTCGACTGCGCCACTTTGTGATGTTAACTCTTCGTTTGTCGGTCCCTCGGTTCGATCGCTATACGCGACGGGTGAAAGAGTCTTTCGGATAGAATCAAACGGTTTTTTCACAATTGCAGAGACTCGATACTGAGGCTCCTCCCCAATAAATTAGTCCAACTTCAGGCTTTACTTAAAAATAACAAAGATTTATTTAACCTTCCAACGTACTTGCTGGACGAGGACATATGCTCAATTACATGGATTACAACAACACCAGCTTACTATGCCTGTTCAGCTGTATTTACAGAGCCAATGCCGCTATTTCCAGTCGGCATTCCCCAGCTTTAACAATTCTCGTCCGTCTCCTTCCGAAACTAGACCGGCTCTCCCTTCATCGTTGCCAAACCCTTTCTTCCTTTCTTTTCTATGCCTCACCATCTGGGCGTCCGTTAGCCCTCAGGGACCCGGGTCACTTGCCAGCGGACGCTAGCCGTTCCCTGTACACTGCTACTGCAATTAACTTTCCAGATGTCGGGAGAGAGGGCCTCCCCGTAGCATATGACTATTTTGGCGAAATCCAAAATAAATATACACAGCCTGAACAAAAAAAAATCTAAAAAGGCCTCTAGCCTGACACCCATCCAACACAAAAATATTTTTAATATATCACTAAAAACAAAGAAGATGAATATCTACAAACGTACAGCCATATATGCAGAAGACAAAGTGAAAACATTAACTCGTCTTTGTTTTTCTTTAGAAAGAAAAGCAGCTAAAAATAACGATTTTTAAATAATATATTCGTAACGATATGATGTTCTTAATTTTTTTTTTGTTTGTAAGGTTTGTTGTTTATTAATTCTGAATTTGTTTCAAGTTTAAGCAAAATATTCATTTGTGCAATTGACGAACCAAAAAAAAAATGTGGAATATCTATCCATAGTAGTAGACACCACTACTACTCTAACAAACTAGTAGAACTACTACTACTTGTTAGAGTAGTAGTAGTTTCGACACAAAATAAAAGTCTTTTTAGATATGTAAATGATTATGAAATATATCTGTTAAAATAATGGATAAATAATGGAAATAATGGGTTCGTTAATAGCTACTTGAAAACTGAGACCTAAATTGAGTTGTTTTATCGAAATGGTAGCTAAGCGTAAACTGGAAGGAGGGCTGTGTACCAATCCCTAGTGATGATGCACAGAACCGGCCACGTCGAGAACCTAATGTCCGACCCCGCCTTCTCGTGGTACTCTTCCGTTAGTACCTTTCAAAAGAGATATTCTCTTTTGGAAGGGAACGGAAGGGGAGGGCTGCCAGTTCAGTATGGCCTACTGATCTGGTCATCTATGGCCTACTGATCTGGTCACCTATGGCCACTTTTTTCTTTTTATTCAACCCTGCTGAGGAGTGGTCAACTTCACATGGTCCTGGTGCTGACCATTTATACCTAATAGACTGGACTTGTTTATGGATTTGAGCTTGATTATGGATCCTGGACTTGCTGCACTTGTGGGCCTATGTTAAGGGAGAGTCTGCTGCTGTGTTTTCTGTTTGCTTCTGGGTTGCCAGCTGTAAGTGAACAGAGGCATGGGATACCTTATATCAGCTGGTGGATAATCCTAATCAGAGGCCATCGCAGGTACTTGAACCTTACTTAGCTAGTTGGGCATCGTCAAGTCTAAACTGGAGTAATGTGTCTCAGGCAGCCCGTATGGCTCTTGAAAAAGTTCACTTGAAAAGGTGGTGCGTAGGAATATGATTGATTATATATTAATTAACAGCAAATGGGCTAGTTCTATTAGAAATACCAGGGCATATAGGGGAGCTGAAATTGGATCTGACCATTACCTTGTTAAGAGTGTCTTGCAACTTAAACTTAAAAAGTGTTGTGCTAGGGTTAAAAAATTTACCTTCAATACTGAAGCTCTGAAAGACCCAGTTATAGCTAAAGCTTACCATGATAGGTTACTTTGTCATTATGACAGTCATGGTTTGCTTAATACTGAAGTTGAGGAAGAATGGGGCCATTTTAAACAGGCTTTTTTGGAAACTAACAGTACTCTTTTAGGGAAAAAGGAGCAGAGGAGACAGAATTATTTAAGTGATAAGGCTCTTGAGCTTATTTCTGAAAGAAGGAACTGCAGGAATGTCCTTAATCTGTACCCTACTAGTCCTAATAGAAAGCATTACAAAGAACTTAATAAACGTGTAAAGGATCAGTTAGCTACTGATAAGAATCTTTGGCTTGATGGCCTGGCTGACAAAGCTGAGGAAGCAGTTAGACAGCACAACAGCAGAGAGCTGTACCAGATAGTTACTATTTTGTGTGGTAGAAAACGAACAGGTATACAGGGATTGAAGGATAAACAAGTAAAGTGAGGATTCTGTCATGGCTAATTGAGCTGAGCATTTCAGTGATGTTCTAAAAAATGTGGTTAATTCTACTCCCATTGTTTGTAATGATGATAGATGCATTGGTGGCTTTAATGTTTGCCCTATAACACAATATGAAGTTAGCTTGGCTATTTCTAAACTTAAACTTCATAAATCCCCTGGGAATGTTTCAGTTACCACTTGGATGACTGAAATTTTGAATGACGTTTATGATAAAGGCATGGTTCCTAAAGATTTTACCAGAGCTATTATTATTCCTATTTTCAAAAAAGGTGATCGCAGTTCTTGTGATAACTATAGGGGTATCAGCCTACTCTCTGTTCCAGGTAAAGTTCTTTCCATGATTGTGCTTAATAGAATTAAGAATCTGGTTGACAGGCAATTGCGTGATGAGCAATGTGGATTCAGAAGTGGTAGGGGATGTGTAGATCAGATATTTTCACTTAGGCAGATTCTTGAGAAATGTTTAGAGTTTCAGAAACCTTTGGTTGCTAGCTGTGTTGATTTCAAAAAGGCTTTCGACTCTGTTGATCGTCATAATTTGTGGTTGATTGTGAGATCATATGGTATACCAGACAAGTTAGTTAACATAATGAAAGCTCTCTATAATAACACTGAGTCATGTGTGAGAGTTGGTAAGTCTTGTAGCAATTGGTTTAGCATTACTTCTAGTGTTCAACAAGGGTGCATTTTGTCTCCTTTTCTCTTTAGTTTGGTTGTTGATTATGTTATGCGAAATTCACTTCAAGGGAAAGCTTTTGGCCTTAAATGGGCTGAAGACACTAAAATTTCTGATCTAGATTATGCTGATGATTTAGCCCTTTTGGCAATGATGTTGATGAGAGCTCTTTCATTCCAGCTGTTGATGAAACTGGTAGTAGAGTAGGTTTGGTTATAAACAAAGAGAAAACTAAAGTGATGAAAATTGGTCAGGCAGGTTGTGATTCAGTTAATCTGAATGGTTGCAGTCTTGAGCAGGTGTCACAGTTTAATTGCCTTGGGAGCTACGTAACAGATACTAGTGATGTGCGTATGAGATTAACAGACGAATAGGGATTGCTGCCGGGACTTTCAAGAATCTATGCAGATTGTGGAGAAATAGGCGTATACACTTAAAGACTAAAATTAGACTGTATAACAGTTTGGTTCTTACTAGGGTTAGTTATGGTAGTGAAACTTGGACACTGTGTAAACAAGATAACGGGAAACTAGATGCTTTTGATTCTAGATGCTTATGCAGTATCTTGAGTATTAGGTGGTTTAACTTTGTAACTAATGATGAGGTTAGGAAAAGGAGTCTGCAACCTCCTTTAAGCAGCATATTTTGCAGAGAGAGACTCCGTTGGTTTGGCCATGTTGCTCGTATGAATAATTATAGATTGGCGAATAGGGTTATGAACAGTGTGCCTAAAGGCCTCAGAAAGAAGGGGAGACCTAGGATGCGGTGGTCAGACAATGTCAAACAGGACCTTGTTAGAATTGGTGTGCAGTGGCCAGATGCAGTAGATGTAGCTCAGGACAGATATGCTTGGAGAATTAAACTGCGCGGTCTGGTTGGACCTCCGTAGCCCATGACTGCTTGAGGATGATGATGATAATGATGATCGAACCATGAATAAAATTTCGTTTTCTGTATTGGTCAAAATTTTAGGAAACCATTCAACTGATTGCAACTGATTTAGTGACATGTCTTTTAACGAACAAACTGATCCAAACACGATTTTGATATTTATGAGCTATGGAAAAAAAACGAAATTAGAAATGCATTCATTTCGTAAAATGTGAATTTTTATATTAAGAAAAAAATTTTAGATGACACTTTTATTTAGAAAATAATTTACAGCAAATTGAGAATGAAAAAAGTACAGAATTTGTAACCACATGCCATTGGCTATCATTTTATTATTAATTGAAAGAAAAATTACTCAACACAATTCCAATGATGTCACTGAATCAGTGGATTTAGCAGAAGAAAACAAATAATTGTTTGCATCGATACGTAACAATGATCGCAACACAAAAATGAAAGCGAATGGGGAAAAAAGGAGTTGATGTTTTAGCATCGTATGAAGAGAATTGTGTGATTCGCGTTACGAATATGAAGAGAGGTAAGTTTTTATGAGTTGAATTAATGAAAATAAACATGTATCGTAGTGGTCATGTTATTGTAGCGTCGGTAGATTTACTTAAGCGTAAAGATGAATATGAATTCCTTCATGATATTGGTGAAGGAGGTTACGGCAAAGTCATAGCGTTGTATGACAAAGCAAAAGCTTGTAAGGTAGCAACTAAGATAGTGGCAGAAGCTTCTAATGGTGAAATTATGTTATGGCCACATTTATGCCACGAAAACATTGTATATTTATATGGAACGATAACACTAATTGGAAGAGCGAAAGCATTCTTTATGCCCTTAATGGGTACGGATCTTTTTAATTTAATACATGTACCTGAATTTTTTGCTGCTCCAGATTGTATGACAAGAAAAAAGGGATTTGTTTTTGATTTCCTCAAAGGATTGGATTATTTACATAGTCAAGGATTAACACACAATGATTTAAAAGAAGAGAATATACTCGTTAATAGAGAAATGAATAAAGCTGTCATAACTGATTTCTCATTCCTAAATAAAGCAAGAGAAACAGACTTTACCAAGATAGCTGCGCCTTTTCTGTATTTACCACCGGAAATTTTATCTGCTAGAATGCATGTCCCATTTGATGCCATTGATGCTGAGCTCTGGGTGGCAGGAATCGTAATTCTTCAGATAATGACAAAACAAGCGTTTTCAAAATGCATTAAACTTTGTGCACCTTGTCCCATTTTCGACAATCATGTTAAACCGATGCTCACGACCATAAAAGATCCTCGGTTCATGCGTTCGCTTCTGTTAAAGGCTAATCCTGCTTCACCCATTAAAATTGAAGCTGCTAATCAAATAATCACCTTTTTAGATCTCTTTATTTGTGAAGAGCCGCAGAAAAGAGTAAGGGCGAAAGCAGCGCTGGTTCATGATTTCTTCTTGAAAGAAGAAGATAATAAGGTTGAGTTTGATGGTGCAAAAGTGATGAACCCCTGTTTTCGTGTGATACGAAGAGGCGCATGCTAATAAAGCTGAAGGTTCGAAAAAGACAAAAACTGTTTCGTCCAATAAAAATCCAGATGTTGAAATGAAAGAATGTGATAAAGCTTCACCAACTAATGATGGTAGAAGGATGATACAATTACGCAAATGCGTCGCACAATTTTTCAGGAGAACTTTGGCAAAGTGAATGAACTGCCTCCTGATGAAATGCATCCTAAAAGAGTAATGATAGGTTATAAGCAGCCAGATTCCGTTTCTGATGGTATGAGTAATGAGAGCAAGAAGAATTTCGGGGTAAAGAAAAAAATCAGAAGAAAGTTATTTGAAAGTCCCAAAAGTGAGGTGTGTGAAAAGTGGGGTGTGTGTGGGAAGAAATGTGTAAAGCAAAAAGAAATTAAAGATAAAGAATGTGAAAAGAATTTAAAGAAAATAAGAAGAGAGCAAAGGGACCGTGTCAAAAGAAATGTAAATGAGGCAGAAAGCAGTGGTGAGAAAAATGAAGAAAGTGAATTGGGTCGCAGTTTAGATGAGAAGAAGTAAACTATAAATCAACACACCCAAAACAAAAGGCTCTTTTAAGAGCCACATATTGTGTAGAAAGGATGCCCGATCGTACAAAATAAATTATCTAATAAAGTGACATTTTCACTGCTCTTTGAAGGAAAATCGGAAAAGGATACTTGGTATGCGAATTAGCTGGATCAGCATTCTCCTTAAGTGTTGAAGAAGAAAAATTTCTTTGAACCCTCTTTTTCCTTCCACACTAACTGCCTATGTGTGGAGGGGTTTTCTCCAGGTTAGAGCAAAACACTCTGACATGGATAGTGCCTTGACGTGGCGTCAGGCACTATCCATGTCAGACATATTTCTATGTAACAGAAAATGCTGATTGACACTTTAATGCAACTTTGTAGTATCTTTATCCCTTTATTTCCTCCCACGTTAGCTGCCTATATGGCTCAATCGGTAACGCGCTAGGCTCGTAATTTGTAAATCCCAGGTTCGAGTCCCACCTGGGCCAACGTTGAGATTTATCTCCACAAAACTCTCAGTCAGTAAGGGACACCGATGGGCTTGGAAAAGTCGCTGTCCGTCGGATGGGATGTAAAGTTGTGGCCCCGTCTCTGGGAGACCCTGTGCACCTTAAAAACAAGCTGGATGGCCTTGACGGGAGCTGCAATCTGTCCAGTGAATTCTCTTCCCTCAACTGTCTTTGAGCCCTCGGGGTTCTTTTGACCTGGCCATTTAGCCCCATTTTGGACAAAAAAGTGTAACTCAGAGGTAAAACCATTGACGATCTTATTTTTTCGTTTTCGGCTATCCGTAGTTGCGTTAGAGTAAGATGTAGGCATAATTGCTGTATTTGTAACTGCGCTCATTAGTGAAAGGCTTAAATATTTCACTCTTGAAACATTGATTTCTTTATTGTCCCCCCCCCTCCGGGAAACCTTTTGCAGCCCTTGAAAGATCCACTCCTCCCCCCTCTGAAAAAGTCTTTCCTCATGCCCATTGGAAGTTTCTAGCTGAAATATTTAGTGCTTTGCCTTGACCTAATTCGAAATGGTTTTACACAAATTTGACATCTAACGTATGCCAAAAGAACTGTACAAAACAATTTCTGAATCTTTTGAATATCGCAAGAAATGTAATACCGATTATTAAAATTTTTCTAAATACCATTCCTTAGTTGAATTTAAAATTTTTACGTGAAATTTGTTTTTATAAATGAGCAAATGAAATTCAAGTGCTCAAATATATAATTAATTTTTTTTTTCGGATTCCTAACTATATATATTGAACTTAGGCTCTCTGACATGAGTTCGATATCGAGCGGGCTTGGGCTCAGAATAATTTAAGTTTCAAATACATAGCAATTTGAATTGTATTGGATTGTTTTACCTCTGAGCGGCACTTTTTTGCACACCATGGGCTAAATGGCCAGGCCACAAGGACCCCGAAGGCTCAGAGAAGGTTGGGGGAGGGGACCCACTGGAACAGCTGTTGGGAGACAGATGGTAGCCTCCCGTCAAGGCCATCCAGCGTGTTCTTTAACGTGCACAGGGTATGGCTCTCCCGCACACGGGGCCACGGCTTAACGTCCCATCCGACGGACGGCGGCCTTTTCAAGCCCATCGGTGTCCCCTACTGACCGTGGGCAGGGCGGGGAAATTTTGCGGAGATAAATCTCAACGCTGACTAGCAATTTGAAATAAGCACCATGTGGGTTTCGATTTTTTTTTACATATTCTCTAGCGTTTTTAAATGAATAGCACTTTGCGTTTAGCAGGAGGCCTACGAATTTTCAGTCTCTACTAGTATTTCTATTTCTCGATTCAAATAGCATTAACATTTTAAATTTTTTTATAAAATGATTATAATTGATAAGAATAAAATAAATAATTAGCTACATGCATTTCTCTATATAGGTCTTATGATGCGTCAGAGAATGTTTTCTCCAAATGGGTCTCGGGCTCAAATAATTGACGAAATGGACTCCGGGCTCAGTAATTGACGAAATGGTTCAGGCTCAATAATTGAAGAAATGGTTCAGGCAGTATCGGATTCAACAGCTTTGAGCTCGGGCTCGTAAAATTGATCCCGTCCTGAACTCGTTTCTGCTAAGCCTCATTGCAATTATACCAATGAGAGATTTGATGTGATGAACGTAAGAACGTCTCAAGCGGAATGGGATGAGTTGTTCACGCTTTGTATAAATTTTTATGAGCGAAGAATTCTTCGAATTCCTGTTCCAGATCCATAACCATTGTTAGTTTATTAAAATGTCTCAAGACAGACAACAGTAGAATACGATTTTGGAATTATTGAACATAATTATTTTGGAAGAATAGAAACATAATTCATTACAGCTCACAGAATTTTTAGTTCATTTTCAAAAAAAAATAGCCACCAATGTTTTCACTTTGTCGTCTGTAGATATTCACTTCTTTCTTTTTACAGATAATTCTTTTTGAGTTGGATAGATATTGATGAAATGTTACGATTCGTATTTTTCAAATATTCCAAAAGTTTTCATACCAAACCTAGGTACATAATACAAACAATGAAAATGACGATTCTGATCCATTTCTAGAAAATATTTTGACCAAATACTTTTAGGTGCATAATAATCAGTTCATGAAAAATGTATATTTTTGTTTCTTAATCAAAATATTTTAATAATTGCTAAAAAAAACAGAGATTTTTTTTCCAATTCATTACTTAATAGAATTGTATTTTTTCGTTTTAAGAGAGAGAATTTTTCCTGCGGCTGTTTCAGAATATAGTTTTTTATTTTCCTAGTGGCTCTTCACTAAGTTTGAGTTGGACTCGATTTTCAACAGCATATCGTAAAAACCGAGGTCAGTGAACCAGTAAGGCCACAAAATTTGCATACAAAATATTAAAATAAATTTCACATTTTCTATGCGTCCGACAGATGCCACTAGTTCACTTTAAAGTAGGGGTTCTCAATGTGGGGTACGCGGTAAAATGTTTTGGGGTACGCCGTGAGAGCTCAAAGGTCGCTAGATATGTGTTACATATATATGTTTTAAATTATTCCCATTGTTATACTCTAATTATAGTTTTATCTATCTATACAAGGGGTACGCCAGTTACATACACATTTCCAGGTTGTACGTGAAGCATAAGAGGTTGAGAACCACTGGTCTATATTATAGTTTTTGTGTGCTGCATAGGGTCATCTTTTCATATTATTGGGTAAAGCGAACTATTTCTAATCTTGCTTTAGTTTTCGCTAATTCCATTTGAACAATAGTCTGCAATAGCTGTCAGGAGCGTTATTAAAAAACAACGTATTACAGAACTTTCTTTTTGCTCTTGGACGTTAATTCTGGTAATTAAATTTTGCAAAATGCTTCGTTGGATTGCCGACTTTTTGGTTTTCTAATAATTCGCAACACTTTGGGCAAAGAATCCTACTCCTAGATTTTCCAGGACTTCCCGTACAAGGACATTCCCTATCATTAACTATATATTGTTCAAAATATACAAAGCATACTTTCAAATGTATACAAGCATACTGACTATGCTCATCAAACTTGAGAGTTTGTTTCACCACTGCCTCAGTCACAACTAAAACAATTCTTTGCATTGCAGACAAGGTTACCTAATTCCGTGTTAATTTTATTTTCCTTTACCTACGTTATTCATTGTTAAAATTAAATACAACTGTTCGAGATGAAAGACTACACCATGAACGAAATATCCGCAAAAAGTTTTTGACTAAACAAATGATACATTCTGACTTAAAATCTTTTAATGCGTATGTTATAATGGTATCCTAACTCAGTGACAGGGTTCCTCTAACAGTGACGTGTAGCAAGGTGACTGGGCTTTCTCGCGATCCTTATTTTTTGAGCCCCTTCCCCCTCTTTAAAAATACATTTTGGGAAATAAATTAGGAAAATATTTTTTAATGAAATAGAAACACCATTGTTTTATCGTTTTCTTAATTTAATTTTGCAGTGTACTCATGTAAATCACGAGATATCATATCAGTATCATTCAGGCTAGGATCTGAAAAAATATAAAGAGGATGGAAAAACATGGGTGGGGGACGAGTGCAAGTGACTCAACGGAGCCAAAAGAGGTAAAAAAGGGGAAGGCAAGAGATTGGCTTTACATTGAAGTATTGTGGTGACCACCCCTGAGTATTTTAGGGCGGCACACGCACTTAGGTCGTGATTCGTTTACTTGCTGCCAAATCTAGGCAGTTCCCAGACCCAATATTCAAATGAACAGACATTTAGCAAAATGACAACCGAGCTAATCTTGCAGTTAACAATAAAATACAACATTGATTAACAAAATTACTTTCAGACATTTTACACACACAACTATTCCCACTTTTCGGACAATTTTTAAACAAGCGCCCCCTTGCGCGTCCCTTTTCGCTAAAAGAGACTTTATGTGTGATGCAGAATTTCCCATTAGGAAAGTGTCCATGAAATAAACGAGCTACTTGCTCGAGAGACAACCAGTTCTTAACAGTTCTGGGTCCCACTCGGCACAATGTGGCGGCAGTACGCCGAAAACACTCATGTGGAAGAATGGTACCAGATTCGTGTACCTCTGATTATGAACCAAGTAAATAGTAAAGAGACAAAGTTATTTTACTCAGCACTGGGGGGTGGTTAAGACTTAGGTTTAACCTCTAATCTGCACACTTTTGCACACAACAGGTATGGTATGGTTTTTCTCATCTTGGAAGCGATCTTTCAAAAAGTATTATTCCAAAGTATGTGTAGGGTACATGAAAATCGATATGGTCCTTTTCAGTCCTCCCCAGAACTACCAGGGCCGTAACAACGGTGAGGCAAGTAAAGCACTAGCCTCGGGAGCACAAGATGAGGGGCGCATAAAAAACAATATGAGGGGCCGCAGAAAAATACAAGATGAGGAGGCTCAGAAAAAGACTGCTATGAAACTATATAGGGGGCAGCTATTAGGAGACCGCTATTAGGAAAATTCAGTGCATTCTTTTACTTACATAGGGTATGGCATTTTTACCCACAGGTTAATGTCCCATCTGACGGACAGCAATCTTCAGAAGCCCAATGGTTTCCGTTAACCTCCCTTCTCGCGGAGGTTAACGGAAGAATGCAATCGCATTGGGGAGTAGAAATTGGAAAAATAAAATTTTGAGTCTGGAGCTCTGTCAAATGGGTAAACCTGTCCCCTCCACCACAGACACCCCATACTGTGAGGGGGCAAGCAGAGCCGTAACTAGCTATATTTGTGCCACAGGAAAAACTAGAAATTGCACCCCTATATAGTTTCATAGCAGTCTTTTTCTGAGCCTCCTCATCTTGTATTTTTATGCGGCTCCTCATATTGTTTTTTTATGCGCCCCTCATCTTGTGCGCCCGAGGCTAGTGCTTTACTTGCCTCACCGTTGTTACGGCCCTGGTAGTTCTGGGGAGGACTGAAAGGGACCATATCGATTTTCATGTACCCTACATATACTTTGGAATACTACTTTTTGAAAGATCGCTTCCAAGATGAGGAAAACCATACCTTGCCCTTTTCGGCAAGAATAATTTCTGTCAAAACACTGGAAGAACATATATCGCCTCCGGAGAATATAGGATGTTCCTTTTCAAAGAAAACGAAATTTACTTTAATAGTGATAATTCGAACTAACAGATGATTTGGAAAATTTAAACAATAATATTTTATTAGTACTTACAAAGAAAAAAACAAACAATAAAATTAAAACTTTGGGTTTTTTCCAGTGAGCATTATAGCTTTTCGTGGGGAAGGAGCATATAAGTTCCATACTGTTGGGGAACTTCGTGGAAATTTCGTGGGGAAGGAGTATATAAGTTCCATACTGTTGTTCCACTACGTTTGGGATTACGGTTCGAAAAAATAGCAAAATTTGTTGAAAATCTTAGCAGAAGTGTTATTTTAAAATCCATTTTATAAAATCACTCTACAGCAGATACCTTTATTTAGTAGAGTTATTTACCTCTCACTCGCACTCTTGTGCACACAATTAGCTAAATGCCAAGTAATAAGGACCTCAAAGGCTCATACATGGGTAGGATAAAGCAGACTCTTTGGGCAGTTGTTAAGAGACAGATGGAAAGCTCCCCTCAAGGCCATCAATAAACATGCACAGAGTGTGATTTACCTCCCACGAACCATGGCGTTACGTCGCAACCGTAGGAAAGCATCGTTCCAAGCCAAAATCGGTTCTGCTTTCTCACCAAATGAAGGCTTTGGATTTAATGGAAATAAATCTCAACGCTGATATTTGGGAATCGAACCTGGAAACTATTGAGCAGAGGCTTCCAACACTACGAAGTAAGCCAAACAGTCACCCTGCTACCTTTATGCACTAATTTCCACGTTACTCCAGTTTTTACAATGAGCATTGCACTCTTTAATGTTTTGAAGGATTACACTCATAATTAATAAGAAATGTGTCTTGAAATTTAAGACAGGAAATTATAAATTCACTACCAACGTAGCATGTCATACTTGACACGCTAGAAATAGCCCCCCCCCCCCCCCCCCCCACCTTCGCACAGCTTCCAGTAAGTTTGCCATAGACCATAGAAAGACATTCATTAGTCAGCTCAAAATATACTTCGATATAAATTTGAACTAAATAGATTAGCTGATTGCTAGTAAAATTTATAGAGAGGCAACATTGCCCCCTCCTTCCCAAATAAAAAGAAAAAAAAAACATTTCGACATTCTGATAATAAAAAATTAGATCGATAATTTTCGTAATTTTTCCATATAACTTACGAGAGTAGGAAGTGGAACACATTTAACAACTAGAAGATTACATATCGCCTCTGGTGAATAAGGGATACTCGTTTTCAAAAAGAATGAAGTTTATATTTTCGATCTTTACATTCCTCTCATATTAGAAATTTGATGTAATGGATGATTGAAAAAATGCAGGCATTAATATTTTATTAGTACCTTTACCACACAAATGGAGTTTCTCATTAAACAAAAAATTGCATTTTCCCAGCTATATTTTGGAAGCACGAAGCAAATCATTGCAGCTAATGTAAACTATGTAACCACCATAATCTATCATCCAAATTTCAAATTTCTATCATAAACATATCGTTGGCAATGTTTCTTAAATATTGTGGCATTTTCACACTTTTTCCACCATCATAGGGCGCTATTGAAGTATTCTGAGAAAGTGCAATTGTAATATTTCATCAATACCTAAATCAAAAAGAAGTTTTAATAATATTTCGAAATACGAAAAAAATATTCACACACAGGCAGACAGATGACAAAGTGGAGCTGCTTTTCCTTTTATAACTAGGCTCAAAACTACATTTTCTTTATAATACCTGTAACCCATTCTGTAATACACTACCAAATTCTAAGTAGTTAAATGTAAAGTACCACTTTTAACTTTCTTAACATTTTTGCCTAAGAAACCAGGATTATCTTTTTTTTATTTATTTCGCTACAAAACTTTCGTACATATTGCCTCTTTTAGTAAAATTGGAATCAAATGACTTATTCGTATTTTTTTAATTATTTTTTTAAATATTTGCCTCTAAAACCGATCCGATTTTTTTTTCGTGTGAATAGCGTATTTGTCACAAGTGATAGGGAATATTTCAAGAACTGTAACTGTGTTGTAAATAGTCAAGTGTTCATGATTTATGTCCAAAGGCATCAATTCCTAAGACTAGCGTCATTGCGCTTAACTTCCGAAAACTATAGCACGAAACATTCTTCGCAAAAACAATAAATGTATTACTGATCTTCATTTACCTTAGGCTGCTGGTAAAAACATACTGAAGTTGTGAAGCTACCACCATCTTATGAGTTCCTGAACCATTTTTCAGCATCACATTTCAGCATGCAATTTAGTATTATATTTCTTAGCTACTTATCAAAGTGACCTGGGTTCGAGCCCCTGGTAAGGCATGTTTGTGTTGTTTCCTTGCTGAGGTCTCGACAGTAGTTTCATCACAACCGGAGGAACCCCCGGAAGTGCTTTCCCCCTATGAAGTCACCACCTGGACTTTGACCCCCTATGTCGCAACTGACCGGAAATTGGCCCATGTTGGTCCACGTTGCCTTCTGAACTTTGACCCCATATGTCGCAATCGACCGGAAATTGACTCCTAATTTCCCAACGATCTTGAAAAACCCCAAGGTCACGGTGATGTGCACAAACGGTGTTGACATATCTTTCACAAGTGTTTATCAGTTAGCGGATGTATAAAGGTCACGGTTCTGGCTGTATATAACCGCTGAAAAAGGTTTGACATTTATTCTGAGCCACACGTTATGGACGACGACGACAACTTGGATTTTGGTCATAATTGGACGAGTGATGTAGACTCCGGCTACGAGAGCGATCCACAACACTTTCGAACGCGTATTCGTCGATTGCTACGTCGACCTGTGATTGTGCCTCCTACCCCTCCACCTCCGCCACCTCCCTGCCATGACCTGGATTTGGTGGTCCTGTGATACGGGCCGTTGTCGTGGAGGACACTACGCTGCCGCCACCTACAAGGTTGCGAGGACCTCTGGTGATGAAGTCGCCCGAAACCTGGCCCCCGGGACTACCGCAGAGCGTCGTTCAGTAAACGACAGAGACGTCTGTAGCCTGTGTGAAGACGTCAAGTGTTTTTGTCTCCAGATACTTGAACTAGTGCAACCATGCAAAACATCTGTATGGTTCTAGATCTCGACGGTTTCCGTGTAAATGGTCGTTTCCTAGTGCGCGAATTTGGATATGCAACTCTGAATGGGAAATGCGGTGTCTACCGCTTCAATCTTCGACATCACCAGCCTTTGTCAGTAAAAGACAGAAGTACAGTCAACTATGTATCTAAACATGTGCTAGGCCTACCCTTTCATCTTCTGCCTCCTGAAAAGGTGTGGTCGTTAGATCACGTTCCTAACATCGTGAAATATGCTTACAAACTTGCACGTACTGAAGAAGCTACTGTGGTGGGTTACAAAGGAAGTACTGTGGAAAGAATTCTCTTGGAACAATTAAATCTATCCAGTGTTAATCTCGAACTTTACGGCTGCCCCAAATATTGTGATCTCCCAAAAGTTTCCGAGTTCGAGTGCGGATATCACACCGGAGAGGACGTCCACTGCTCTTTAGCCGAAACAGCTGCTTTCTTAGGATGGATCGATCGTCGCCTCGTCGAGAACATGTCCCAACAAACACTCGCTTATCAGATCGTTCCTGATTGGTCGTCCCAGGTGGCACGGCTCTCTAGTTAAATAGGGAGCGAGTGCTGCGTGCCACATTGTTCACGATGCAGCCTAGCAATCCAGATGCGTGGTGTCTTGGTGAAGATGTTTACGTTGTACCTACATGTTCAAAAATAAGTTTTCTGTGCACGTAGGCCGCTACAAGAAATATGAAAATGGTGAACTCATCTACCCTACAGCTGTGGGGGTTAGCCTCTCCATACCTGAATGGGAGGCTTTGTGTGCCGCGGTCCCCCACATAGAGGATCAAGTGAAAATCCGCCCCGATCAACAGACATGGTACGTGACACGTGGTTTAGGTGCCTACATGTATCGAACTGTGGATGGCAAACGCTGTGTCGACTTCATCAAAGAATCAGCTGACCAAAGAACTCTACAGTTCCGTGTTGTGAGATGTTGTATAACACTGAATGCTTCACAATGGTTCACGCTGGCTATCCACGTAGACGAAGTGATGCGCATTGTGCATAGCGTGTGCGGGACCCCCAAAGATCACCAACTCCGTATGGCTATTATGGAACATTCACAATCCGTTCGACCTTTCCTGCTGGGACCTGTTTTCGACGCCCCCGATTGTGTTTACCCACTGTTGGTGAATGCTTTTCAACAAGAACTTATGCGTGTGACACCATTAGATGGACTACAACCCGAAGAAAAAATACCGACTATCGTAGGGTGGTCTGGTGACTTGGACATTAACGCTCTAGCGCAGGTATTTGTGGATACGGCCTGGAAACGAGGTCTGTTGAATTTTGCAGATTCTGGTTTTGTTTGCACTCTAAAATATAACGCTA
Organism: Ryuthela nishihirai; assembly: GCA_038380435.1. Lineage (NCBI taxonomy): Eukaryota > Metazoa > Arthropoda > Arachnida > Araneae > Heptathelidae > Ryuthela > Ryuthela nishihirai. The sequence goes on along the minus strand of JAWZYU010000133.1, from coordinate 629,783 downwards.
TTGTCGACGAGGCAAAAAATGAAATGTATAAATTAAATAAATAATTGTAACCTTATATAATGTGTCTGTCTTTTCATCCTATGTCATTTTAGTCCTGGTATGGATAGGAGAAAGAAGGTGTTAGCTAGTGTAGGTAGTGTAATCGTGACAGTATTAACGATAGCAGTGCTTGTATTAGAACTTGTAGCTCCTACAGAAAACAAAACTTTGGAGTCCAATTATTTCGACCCCGAAAGAGGATTAGGTAGCGTAAAAAAGTTAGCTGAGAATACGGGACTGCCACTCAAACTCGTCCGTGAATGGTTAGAAAAGCAGCCTGCCTACACGCTACATAAACCTGTTCGCAGAAAGTTCCCCCGTAACAAAGTTTACGTCACAGGGTTAGACGAACAATGGCAAGCCAATCTCATGGTCGTGAAAAATCTAACTCACTTCAATGACGGGTATCGCTACATATTAACAGTCATCGATGTGTTCTCGAGATACGGGTGGGCGGTGGCCATGAAGGCTAAAACAGGGAAAGAAATGGTGTTGGCTTTCAAAAAAATCCTTTCCAAGGGTTGGTCCCCAATAAATTTAAATACGGATCAGGGTACGGAATTTACTAACAGAGTGTTCCAGAAATTCCTGAAAAAGAAAATTATTCGGTTCTTTGCCACCTACTCTGACAAAAAAGCAGCTTTGGTGGAGAGATGGAATCGTACCCTACGTGAGAGACTGGGGAGATATTATTCACGCAATAACACCTACCGCTACCTGGACGTGCTACCGCGTGTTGTACAGGGATACAATGCCACCATTCACAGTGCACGCGATATGGCTCCCAAGGACGTGACCTTACACAATGAAGACGTTGTGTGGGTTCGACTCTATCGCAATCCGGCCGTAATAAAAGAAAAACCAGCATTTAAAGTAGGGCACACGGTTCAACTAGCCAGTGTAAAAGCACCCTTCAAGAAGGCAGGAACGCATTTGTGGACTGAAGAAATATTTATAGTCGACAAGGTGTTACAGTGACAACCCAATGTGTATATCATACGGGATTCCGAGGGAGAAGTGTTGAAAGGCACATTCTATAAATCGAAAAAAGTAATCAATATAAATCTTCAAAAAGTGACAGAACCCGAACTTTACACTGTTGAGAAAATAATCGAGCGAAAAGGTCACAAGGCACTGGTCAAATTTCGTGGTTATCCCAAACCTTCCTGGATCCCTAAAAAATGGATAGTTTCTACCTGACCCTACCCTCCACGGCTAGTCAGAATATTTATCCGAACAATTCACAGATTTATTTCATGGTTCGTCTAGCACAACCCCTAAGACTGAGTGGAAAATGGAAAGTGGGACTGGCAGAAATTCACTTACCTGTGAGCTGGTACAATGTGGACGGTTCTAATGACACGTATGAATATTACGCTCCCACCGAAGAATGCAGGAAAATCAAAGTTAAACCGGGTAAAATAACTCGAATGGAACTGTTGTCTCTCCTCACCACCCAGCTCCCAAAAGAAATAATAGTGTCCTATAACAGCGGTTACTGGGTATTCAAATCGAGTGAGGGATACGGTTTGATGTTTCCTAAAACGAATTTCGAAATACAGGACTGATGTGTATCGGGGAGAGTGAAGTTGACAAACCCTTCCACCAACGATTTGCCAGCAAACTTTGCAATACACCAACGTTCGATATAGATGACGAGTGTTATTTCTACGTGATACCCCCAGGTAGTTTCCACGAACGAAAGGTACCCCACGGACGATACGAAACTGCCGAATCATTATTCGATGCAATGAACCAGATGTTACCCTACAGGCTGAGAAAAGCTTACCGTTTCAAGCAGCAGGCAGATCACACCGTATTGATGGATACAGACAAGTCGCATTACATTAAATTTCCTCGATCGAACCCCGGATTAGGAGGACATGCTAGGAATTACTAAATTAGATATACCACTGAATAAAGTCCTGGGTGACTATCCCATCGATATGAACAGAGGAATGTGTGGTATTTATTTGTATTCAGACCTGATTGCGCCTCAGTTGTTAGGTGATACTCACGGCGAACTGTTGCGTGTCGTGAACCCTGCCGTCAGAACCAGTAATAACGAAGCCATTGTTGCAGTGTATCAGCAACCTGATTACTATCCCCTTGCAAGGAACAGTTTCGAGAGTGTGAGAATCTTCCTTTGTACCGACACCGGAGAACCTCTGCATTTTAAATTCGGTAAAGTTTTAGTCAAGTTACATTTCCGCCATGAGGGTTAAATTCGTTCCCCCTTCTGCAAATGCCTACGTGAGCTACTACAAAAGCCAAACGGGGAGGGGTGTGTTCCGTGGTCCTCGTTATCAGAGATGCGATATGCTAGGAAGCATCTTTGCCACTATCGGACGTTTCATCAGCCCTCTCGTACGACCTGCTCTGGCTACCCTTCGTAAGGGTGGGCTACGGTTCGTTTCAGAGATGTCCCAGGGGCAAAACTTCAAATCTGCAGCCAAAGCGGGACTCCGTGAAGCGGGCGCCGACCTCTTACAACGTGCCAGTTCAAAGCTGCAGGGAGGGAAAGGAATAAAACGTCGTCATCAGCACCCCAAGGTTCATAAAATGAAGAGACACTGTACTGTGCAGACGTGTTTTCATCATGAGCATTCAGAAAATTCACGCTGATTCTGGCGACTGTGCCAATTCAGAACTGAACCTGTTTCTGATCCCTCCCACAGTCTCACAATTAGAAAGAGGCTGCTATGTCAATTATTTACCCGTGGCTTCCTTGGAAGGTAATGCTCCACTTGAATTCATCGTGAAGGGAACAGACGATTACATTGATCTATCCCGATGTCACCTACGTCTCGTCTTGAAAATTGTAAAATCCGATGGTACACCACCGTCGGAAGTGATTGCCCCCTACAATCATTTCTTCCACGCCCTCTTCAGCCAGGTAGACGTCTTCCTCAACGATCACCTAGTGAGTGCTTCTCACACCCTGTACCTCTACAGGGCATACCTGGAGACTCTATTGAATTACGGTACTGATGCCACACGAAGCCAGCTCAGCACCTCGCTCTGGTACCTCGACACCCCCGTTAAAATGGAATTGACCAGTCAGGAGAACGAGGGATGACATCAGCGCAAGTGCTATGTCAAACCAACAGGTATCGAACTCATCTCGTGGATCCAAGCCGACCTGTTTAATCAAGATCGTTACCTGCTCAATCAAGTCGACCTGAGACTGCGTTTGCTGAGATCCAAACCGGAATTCTGTCTCGTGACAGGTGAAGCGGACCCCTCTTACAAAGTACAGATACACGAAGCCGAATTTTTCGTGCGTAAAGTCAAACCCACTTCGATTGTCATCCTCGCACACGCTCGTCTGCTGGGTTCGGAAAGTGCCAAGTACCCTCTGCGAAGAACGGATTTAAGTATGTTTTCCATTGCTTCGGGACTGACGAGTGTGAACCGTGACAATTTATTTCTCGGTCAGCTCCCTGTGTGTCTGGTACTGGGTATGCTGGAAAGTACCAGCCTGAATGGATCGTACGAAAAAAATCCCTTCAACTTCCAACATTTCGACTTAAACTACATCAGTCTTCACACTGACAGTGATCATCAGTCCTATGCCCCCGACATTGTGAATGGCGCTATCTCCGCTGTTACCAAGGATTATTGGAAGCTGTGGATGCCTGGAAATCCGATAGTGGTATTAACTTATCGCGAAAAGCCTATGGAGAAGGTTTTACATTGTTCGGATTCCAGTTGACCCCCGAGCAACGTGATTGCCAAGCTGCTACACGTATCGGTCACTGTGATCCTGTATGCCGAATACCAGAATTTGTTGGAAATCCCATTGGACCGTAAAGTCCTGTTTGACTACAGCTCATGAATACCTATCAACTAGAATCCATCCTTTCGATGTTACCCACAAGTCTCGCTGTGTTCCCCCGTGACAGACTACCTCGCAGAATCACCCAATCAGAAGCCTTGTTTATTTACAATACCGATCCGTCCTCCATGCCTGGAGCCCACTGGATAGCAGTTTACAAGAAAGGAATGCACGTGGATCACTTTGACCCTCTGGGGACGAGTCCCGATGTCTCCATGCAAGAATACAGTCGACTAGGCATACGTCACGTCTTACATCCTTCGATACCTCTGCAGGACCCCCTGGGAGACACTTGCGGTGCTCACCGTCTGTATTTCCTGTTTAAAAGAGCGTGTGGTTCGACTCTTCCCACAGTACTGCATCGTGATTACACGTGTCGAGTAGACTTTAACGACTGTATAGTGTTGCGATGGCTCTCCGAACTCCTTCAAATATTATAATTGCTGCTCCTTCACAGTGTGGAAAGACGACTTTCACTCTGAAACTCATCAAAGAAGCAGCTCAAGTATTCGAACCCCCACTCCAACGTGTCGTTTACTATTACGGGGAATGGCAGCCTGCCTTTGAACCCTTCAAGAAAACGGTGGAATTTTATGAAGGACTACCTACGGATCTGGAATTTGATCCCCTCAGACCTATGCTTCTGGTACTGGATGACTTGATGGAACAGTCACATTGTTTATTCGTGGGGGTCATCATTAAAATATCACGATTGTCCTGATATTACAAAATGTATTTTTAAAGGGAAGACATTCGAGGACTATATCGCTCAATGCTCACTACAGGTTTTTATTTCGAAACTGTCGGGATGCTTCACAAATAACCCACCTGACGAGACAAGTGTACCCCCATCATTCTAAACTCCTGACGGATGCTTATAGGTTAGCTACACAAGCAACCTGTGGCTATTAATTAAGCCCGTTACTTCAGTGCTTACCGAAACTAGGGGGAAAAGCAGCGTGCAGCTCTGTTGAAGAACATCTCCGACCCCCAGATGTATGCTCTATGTGAAGTGTGTTCCAATTTCTTAAAAGGCAATATACCTGTTTCCCCCAGAGTATTAAAGAATTTACGTCAGCACAAGACGGTCATAAGGAGTTTAGCGACCAAGCGTACATCTGTGCGCCACAAGAAACGTCTCCTACAACGTGGTTCAGGGTTCATTATACCACTATTGACTGCTGCCCTACCCCTGCTGGTCTCGTTATTTAGAAAAAAATAATTTCAGTGAAAGCAGTGCAGAGGAAAAACATAAGAAAAAAAGTGTATGATTTAGACTCAAAATGAAGAAAATATTGGAGTCTGGTGATGCTGTCGATAAGTCTGAAAAGTATCTGACTGCTTTGAAAAATTATTTGTTATTCTCAAAACAGCTTGACACTCCACAGGAAGCAAAAGTCAACATCCCCCAAAGCGCTATAGCTGAAGAGTGCCCCCAAAAGACATTGCTGTTCCCATCCGTCGTAAGAAAAGAAAGTTATCCGAGTGGTCTGCATATTGAAGACTTCTGTAAAAAAACTTTCCAAGACTTGTGTGCTTGAAGACTTGTTCTCAAGTACAATGAAATAAATAATGGTGATATATGAAATAAATAAGTTGAAAAATCTGTATTAAAAACCAAGTATTAAAAATGTGTATTAAAAGATATCCAATGAAAGAAAGTAAAACTGATAATATGCCTCTTGTCATTTTTACGTCTCTTCCCATTCAGTGTTTTCACACTGATGGTTCATTCAGTGTTTGACCCCAAAACCCAGAAGTGATCTGCACGACTGCGCTCGGATGTACGCTCGCGGCTGCACTCAGGAGTACAGCAGAGGGCATTAGTGCCGATGGGCGGGGCAATGAGAACGCCGCTGCAGCAGCGAGACTTGGAGGGGAGCATCACACTGTGCAGATCACTGATAAGACTTACGGAACACCTGAAAAACAAAGTTACCTCTTGCTTTCCCCCACCATAGTGTCTTCCAGTGCTGAGAAATAAAGAGACAGATTTTTTGAAACCTTTTTTTATTAAAAAATTCACATGACAGATCCACTGTGGGTTTCACAGACATATCCAATGACATATTCACATGACATATCCAATGCTGGACAGTAAAACAATTCACATGACATATCCAATGCTGGACAGTAAAACAATTCACATGACATAGCCAATGCTGGACAGTAACATATTGTAGGTTTCAAAAATACAAGTTTCAAAAACTGCTGACGATGCCGAGTGCGAGGGCATTACGAGTGGCGAATTAAAGTCCGCTAAAGACACTGAAATAATAATAATAATTAAAGTCTGCTAAGGACACTGAAATAAAGTCCCCTAAGGACACTTTAATAATTAAGATCCATTAAGGATACTGAAATAATTAAAGTCCCCTAAGGACACTGAAATAATAATAATAATGATTAAGATCCATTAAGGTAATTGAAATAAAAGGTGTAATATGAAATAAATAAGTTGAAAACTTTACAATGAAATAAATAAAGGTGATATATGAAATAAATAAGTTGAAAACTGTACAATGAAATAATAAATAATATGTAATAAATAAGTTGAAAACTGTACAATGAAATAAATAAGTTTTAAACTGTACATTTACTCATCCATGAGTTGAATAAGACTATCCAATCCCAGGTCGTTGTATCCGTAGGGTACAGTAACAGTTGAACCTGGGCTGAGATAGCGCTTATCGAGGTTGACCTTAAACATTTTTACCATGGGTTTGTTCATAAGTGACCCATCCACTTTATTACGAACCACATTGATAGGGACATCGAAGGTCTCGTGGGAGGGGGACTGATTTAACACCATGGATTTTAGAAGTTCAAAATTGTATGTGCACCAGTTTTTCTTCATTAGAGATATGCCCTTGGTGCGAAGAATTTCATCGCCATTGCTCAGCTGAAGGGCATAACTCTTGGCTCCAGTGCTGACATAGTCAGTGATGTGTACACCGGAGTCGTACTTCGAAGAAATTTCTTCTACGAAACCTCCGAGAAAGGGATTTTGTGGTGGTGTGTAGGTGTCGCGAGGAGACGTTGTATAAATTACTGAATCCGTGTCAGAATACATTGCATGACTGTCTAATTTTGATAGAAGCTCGAACAGTTTAAGTCTGGCGTGACTCGTCACCATTGCGGCGAGAATCAGGCTTCCACAGGTGTTTGCTGGAGTGGCAGACTCTGCCGGCTTGTGCGTAGGACAACTCACAATGGTCATCTGGGTTCGACTCATGTTCTGCGCATGCTTCCCCCATGACGAATTAAGCGAGACCTTGGAAAGAGTTTGCTTAAGGTTGTTTTTTTCAACTTCCGAGGGGAGGATCCGAACCCACTCCGCCTGGAAGAAGGCCTCACAGAAGGCTTCCTTTTGCTCCTCGGTCTGCACATCAGGGGGAAACCCAGAGTAGCGCTGCTTCAGCCCCAGAAAGGTATCTCTGTACCCAGCATAGACACCTCCCTTTTTTGTTGCAGGATCATATTGCAGAATGGTGTTAATGTGCCACACGTCGTGGAACTGGAGAAGTTTGTATCCAGCACGCATCACAGCGTAAATTTCGAACGTTGGCCAAGATCCTGTCAATGCGCGCGTGGTTCACAGTGTGCTGAAAAGGGGGTGCCAGCTGACCATCCGCACAGCTCCTGCAAAGGGGGAAAACCAGCTTCCCATTACACCTGTAGGGCAGTAGAGGGATGAACAAGTCGTCGAGGGCTAACAGTGTGGGGTGTGCAATGCCAAAATAGTGGTCGAAGTCCGTGACGAAATCGGAGGTGATCCGAACCGGGTGACCTTTACCGAATGGAGCCTTCTTGCAAACATAAGGGTACAGGCTGTTGTAATCAACGTAGTTAAGGCTACATCCTAGGTCCGCCGATGCAAAGATGGAAAACACCTCCATGCGCCCTCCATAGAGGTAGTCACGGGCCCCTATGTGCCTGATAGGCTCGACGGATTTTTAAATTAAGGCGACAGACTGGATTTTGTGCATCAACTCGTCGAATTCGTGTTCCCACATGATTTTGCATGTGTATCCGTTCATTAGCACTTTCAAGGTCTCAAGACGATCCATGGTTCCGGGTGTTTAGCAGACCAAATGGCTTTCTCGTGCGCTGATCTATTTTTTCAGGGTTGAAACATTGCAAGCAGTGATGATAGTAACACCCTAAAAATTCGTAATAACAACGGGTAATGTGGCACACGCCGTCTAATTTGTACTGCTCAATTTTATACTCACCTCCGGGTGATCGCGCAGTTTGAATTTCAATGTTGTCCTTGGAAGCCTCATACTCTCACCACGCGAGAGCTTTCGAGGATTGCCGGTCATTACTTGCCGAATGCCCTTGGGAGGGACACACACCGAGGGTAATCTTTTGCAGAAACTTCCCACGGAAAATGCGAAGACAAGCGTCGGCAATAGTCAGGTCACTTGCAAATGGGTCTACACCTGTGAGATTTAAAAATTCCTCACGGAAAGCTTGGGCGCCTCGCCGCAACAGCTGTGTATCTGCTTGCAGTAATACAGAAGCTGCTGTTGAAAATCCCAGGGTTCAAGGCTTGCTGCGGCATACCACTCGTTGAACGCTGACAGAGTTTCAGGCTCCAGGTCTTCCTGCTGGAAAAAAAGCCGATCAGAGATGGGTCCTGTATATTGTAAATTTTCCTCCGTCACGAATTTAAAGCCTTTCACCGTCTCCAAGTTGAAGGTCTTCGTGAATGATCGAAGAGGAGCCTGAATAAAGGATAACGTGTCGATGAACCTTTTTTTAAGGCCAGGTAAAAATATACCTAAAATCTTGGATCCATCGAACACGAGATCCGGTTTTAAAAATTTTCTGTACAGGTAACTAATGATGAACATGCCGTCAAAGATTTTCAGATTATGTGCGAGGACTGTGGCGTCCTTGAATCGTTGAACCCCGGAACGCTCTGTGGCTAGAAGCCAGTCCATAAAGGTGTCCGTTTCTGGGAATGAGGCGTAAACCCACTCGTCGTCCACTTGGATGTGACCACACATAGTATCGGTTTCAGCAACCCATTGACACACTGCACTGTCTCTACGTCAAAGTAGAGGTAAGTCTGACCGACAGGGTCAATTTTGCAGGGCTCGACGAATTTTAAGGTGTCAGTCTTGCAAACGTGCTTTTCAGGGGGTCGTAAATGCTGATGCACTTAACCCAGCGATGCCGTGTCTGACATGCCTTCAGCAGGTGCGCCTGAAAGCATTCAGCCCCGCACAAATACACACAGCACACCGTGCAAAGCAACAGCTCCCCTGTATGAAGCACATCGACTGACAGGCACCTGCTACAGGTTCCCCTGCAAACGTGCCCGTTGTTAGACCCCTTTAAGCAAATGTGACAGAACTGCTTAACCCCGAAAAACCCTGATGGCTTGGTAATCACATCGTAATGCCCCGCACTAAACAACAAATAAAGATTTCCCCGCCATCGGGACCGATGAAGATGGGGAGAAAGGCTTCGTCAGCAGAATACACAACAATCCTGCACTGTGTCAGGTGCGCTTGGAAGAGACGGACTTCTGGGAGTCCACAGGGAGCAACAGGGACCCTGGCATCCAAGTGGACCCCGGCGTCCAGGTGTCCCCGGCATCCGTCCTCCGTCTGCTGGAACGGACTCCGGTAGTCCCGGATACATGCATAAGTGTTTGCCAGCCCTTTATTTTTCAAGCAGAGCTCTCGTGCGATGACGAGAGCTCTTGCTAGACAGATCGCATCATTATTAATGATGCTTCGGACACTCCCCTTCTTGACAACGAATGACCCGACGTCAGCGACGCGACGAGTCTCCGGACCTGTGTGCCTTCCATCGCCGCCGCTACCAACACGGTCCAGGTTGGCACAAACAAAGTCGAACTCCAGCTCACTCCCGGGACCGAGAGACTCATTTGACTGCACTACTTTGTCTAATGCAGCCATGAATCTCCCCCCCGTCAGGGCATTACGCCAAATTAGAGCCAAGTTGACGGGGTTTTCAAATCCCGGGAGCATAAACATAGCCAAACATGGCTATACTCCCCTGCGGGGAGGACGTCGGCCAGCATTTTCTCGTGCAAGTCATGCAGGACTGGGAGGAAATTGTGTGGGTCCACATTCTCCATACCTCCAAGTCGCACAGTCATGGAGACGAATTCTGTCTTGAATTTTGCTGAGTTGTACCGCCTAGTGTGTGACAGAGTGTAGTGGGGAGTCTCTGTGGAGCTGACGTCAGAGGAGGAGGTGACTGCACTGACAGGAACGTTGGAGAATGCACTGACAGGAACGTTGGAAATGCAGACCTAGAGAGATAATTTATTCTCAGAATACATAGTTCTTTACATGTTTTTTATCTTAGAACTGAACAGAATATGAAAAAGCAATATGCTTCAGTTTGCTAACTTGATCAAAAATATAAGTAAATATTTAACTAAAGTTTGAAAATTATCATTTAGAATAAAATAGTAAAATGACTTTACAGGGTAGAAAAATCTATATTGAACTGAACAGTTATGTTGTAATAAATGCACACTTTACTAGCTTGAGTAAAAATCTAATATTTAACTAAAGTTTGAAAATTATCGTTTAGAATAAAATGACTTTACTAGTTAGAAAAACAGAAACAAATATAAAACTCTATATTGAACTGTGCGCTAGTAAGCGGTTCAGTTGAGCGCCTTAAGGGCAACTCAGCATTAAATAAAATTACATTTACCTGGTAGCGGTGGAGGGACAACGGCGACAGTGAATGGTGTCCTGATGTCAGAGGAGATGGGAACATGGACCAGAACGCTGGAGGGTCCGGCACCAGTGGAAGGGCCAGCATCAGACCTGGATAGATAATTTAGTCTCAGAATATGCAGTACTTTACACGTTTTTTATCTTAGAACTAAACAGTTATGTTGTAATAAAAGGCCGCATGCTACACTTTACTAGCTTGATCAAAAAATCTAATATTTAACTAAAGTTTGAAAAATTTAATTTAGAATAAAATGACTTTACTAGTTAGAAAAACAGAAACAAATATAAAAATCTATATTGAACTGTGAGTTAGTAAGTAGTTCAGTTGAGCATCTTAAAGACAACTCGGTATCAAATGAAATTACATTTACTTCAAACTTTGCTAACTTGATCAAAAAATCTAATATTTAACTAAAGTTTGAAAATTATCATTTAGAATAAAATGACTTTACAGGGCAGAAACAAATATAAAACTCTATATTCAACTGTACATTACTAAGTAATTCAGTTGAACGTCTTAAGGACAACTCAACATTAAATAAAATTTCATTTACCTGGTATCAGTTGAGGGTACGATAGGGATGTAGGGATTTCCCTTCCCCGTTGCGACAGTGGACCGACGATGTGCTTTTAAGGAAAGCTTTGATGTCCTTTGACGAAATTCCCTGCCACCCTGTTGGAGCAGACAAATACGCTTCGCTTCGATGATGTAGGGGGCTCAGCTATGGAAGGTCTCTTGGCGGCCGCCTCTAGAATGCACACCGACACCAGTAGCTCTTCGAAGCAGTCGGCATCAGTGGAAGGGCCAGCAGCAGACCTGGATAAATAATTTAGTCTCAGAATATGCAATACTTTACATGTTTTTTACTTTAGAACAGTTATGTTGTAATAAAAGGCAGCATGCTACAGTTTACTAACTTGATCAAAAAAACTAAAGTTTGAAAATTATCATTTAGAATAAAAATGTAAAATGACTTTACTAGTTAGAAAAACAGAAACAAATATAAAAATCTATATTGAACTGAACAGTTATGTTGTAATAAAAGCACACTTTGCTAGCTTGATCAAAAAATCTAATATTTAACTAAAGTTTGAAAATTATCATTTAGAATAAAAATGTAAAATGACTTTACTAGTTAGAAAAACAGAAACAAATATAAAAATGCTGTAATAAAAGCACACTTTACTAGCTTGATCAAAAATCTAATATTTAACTAAAGTTTGAAAACTATCATTTAGAATTAAATGACTTTACTAGTTAGAAACAAATATAAAAATCTATATTGCACGTTAGTAAGTGATTCAGTTGAGCGTCTTAAGGACAACATTAAATAAAAATTCATTTACCTGGTATATTTTGAGGATGCAGCACGGGAAAATTCTCGCATAGTGGACATCTCAGGTAGAGAAGGATCGGTAAGCAAGCAGGACTGGCAGGTAGAGAAGGATCGGAGAGCAAGCAGGGCTGGCAGGTGGCAAACTGGTAGGGCACTGACAGATGAAGGGCACTGACAGGTGAAGGGCACTGTGTGAAAATCGCTAACAGGCAGATGTTTATATACCCCCTCTCCCACTCGGCTTTGACCGTTGCGCAATGTGGCTTGTGGCGCAATGTGGCAATTGGCGCAATGTGGCAATGTGGCAAGCTTGACCGTTGCGCAATGTGGATTCTAGGAAACATCTATTTTTAAACCTTATCAGCGTCAAATGCAGACACAGTGAAGCGCTGGACATTTGACCTTTTGACCTTTCAGCTGATAAAGGATTGCACCATATCGTGTGATGTGGCGAAAGTGCTGTTGCTACCCGCTGATAAGGGATCTGAAGGATGTCAACACGTATCGTACAATTTCCCTGGATCCGATGAGGCTTTTCCGCAAAATTAACGTGGAAGTACCGAATCACGCTAGCGATGGTATGATTTTTTTTACCAATTAAACGCATCTACAGAAAACTGATTTATTTCGAGCGATGGATGATTTTTAATAAAGGTGAGTGAGAGTGTTTAATTACTAGGGGATCGATTAACAGGATTGGAAAAAATGAATCCCAAAGGAGTTTTAATAAAGGGAATCGTTTAGCAGTCCTGGCAAAAGATTTTTAATAGAGGTAACTTTTAATAGAAAGGGTTTTAATTACTGGGGAATAAATACTGTATCATCCTTTTCTGTGGAATTATTCTGAGACTTGCAATCCGAGGGAAGGAGTGGGTTTAAAATATAGGTAGGGCTTAAAATATATGTCAACCAGGGGGTCTGCAAAATCCAGGGCTTAAAATATAGGTAGGGTTTAAAATATGGGTCAACCATGGTGGGTCTTTTTGGAGGTGTTTTTACAATTGAGACTTGTATAATCTTTTCTGTGCAATTATTCTGAGGCTTGCATCAGTCGTTCCGAGGGAAGGAGGGGGGTTTAAAATATAGGTCGACCAGGGGACCTTTTTGGAGGTGTTTTTACAATTGAGACTTGTATCATCCTTTTCTGTGCAATTATTCTGAGGCTTGCATCAGCCGGTCCGAGGGAAGGAGGGGGCTTAAAATATAGGTAGGGCTTAAAATATAGGTCAACCAGGGGGTCTGCAAGTGGAGGGTTTAAAATATAAGTCAACTATTGGCGGTCTGAAATAAAGAAAAATCGAGACTATTTGAGAAGGAGGGCTTAAAATTAGAGTTAAAATAAGGGTTTTTCAGGAAAATAGTGTTCCTCATAGGCACCAGGGGTTAAAAGGGCGATGAAATTTTAATAAGGGGGAGTCAAATATGAATATTAATAAGGAGTGCCATAGGGGTCAATTTCCGGGTTATTGCGACATATGGGGTCAAAGTTCAGAAAACAACTGGACCAACACGGGCCAATTTCCGGTCTATTGCGACATAGAGGGTCAAAGTCCAGGTGGTGACGTCATAGGGGGAAAGCACTTCCGGGGATCCTCCGGTTTTGATGAAACTACTCTCGACCTCTTCACAGACCTACTATGGCGTAAAAACTGGCCGGTTCCTGTCAGACCTCTGTGTGCAAGCAGCTGCTTGAGGGGAATATTTATTTATTTTTATATATTTTGATCTCGCAGTTAGTTCGGAAATATTCTTGCTGAAGGCAGCATAGTTTATTTTTGACGGAGATGGAAGATTGAATACAATGCAGATAAAATACTTGTTTACTTTGATTTAAATCTCCCTCCTCCAGCAGAGTTCGACTCCTCTACCCAATGTTAATTACTGATAATAGAAAAATATAAGAATTAGAAACTGCTTATTAAATCTCATTTTTCGAATCTAATCATATTAATCTTTAAAGCTTTTTTCAGCAACAGTTTTTTTTTTGCATGGCTCCGGTGTAATTTCTTTATGGGGGTGGGGGCAAATTTTTTCAGAGTGGAGTAAAACTTGTTTTTTTCGGAGAATGGGAAAGCAAATCGATTTTTCAAAATATAAATATTTCACTCAAGTCTTTCATTAATCAGAGCAGTTGCGGAAAAAGTAATCATGCATGTTAATGTGAGCAAATGAGGATGTCCGAAAATAGAACGGAAAAAATGGGATGCTTATTTTTAAAAAATATATGTAAAAATGCTTTCTTATATTAATAAATATAAATGATATGCTTCCGAAAACAAAGGAAACGTAAAGGGAAAAATCAATACTACATTTTGTAAGAAAATAATATTACTGTTTAGCACATTTGTGATATTAATCATTAATTTATTTTTCGATCAATTTTACCAGGAGAGGGATAATTGCCCTCTCCTCCCTTCCAGCTCCCTCTGCCGACACCTATTGATAACACTTCATAGTTTCATCGCTGACTTTTCCGTTTGATCACGGAATTATTTAAAGCATAATTCACTCTTGACGAAATAAAAGTTCACTAGATATTGTTTCTTCCAAAAACTCAAATAAAGTTCATAGTTCTGATATTGCTTTAAATTTTACGTACTGTTTCCTGCTTAGCAAATGTATTTTTGAAAGCTGTTTGATTTCATTTTATTTGTTTATTTTTTTGTCTCTTTTCGACTTGCTTAGTTTGCAGCGTTGGCTGCCGAATGAAAGTAAACATGGGAGTTGAGTCTTTTGTTCTGTTTTACTGCATGCCCTAAAGACACGGCTCTCCCCGCTTACTGCTGCAGTACCCTGCAAGTTAGGGTGGGTTACAGAGAATAGTAATATGCATGCTGCTGACCACTGCAAAACACAGATATTCGGTCAATGCGCAGTGCCAACAAAATCGCACCTCAATTGTTTCTCGCAGCTGAAGGTCACATTCTCATCAACTGGTTGACAATCTGAAGGGTAGTTTCTAGAGATAGGATTCAGTTAAGTAAAATGGCTTTTCGACTCTAAAATTTTTCACTAAGAGCAAAAGTTTGTTTCATTTCTCCAAACTGAATTCGATTTCCTAGGAAAATAATCAGTTTATGGAATGAAATGTAAATAAAAATAAATTATCTCTTAAACATCTCCTTCTCAGAAAAGTCTGACAGGAACCTGTCAGTATAATACGCTATAGAGAAAGTTTGTGAGGAAGGCGAGACAGCAGCAGAAAGACACATCTATACATAGGGTACGACTTTTTTAGGTTAAAAATAACTTCATTAGGGGGATAATTACCGGGAAAACTTTTTTTTCAATTTGTGTTGAAATAAAAATAATTGAAATATTCAGACATTAGGTAATAATTTTATTACTGACATACGATAACATGTGCATATCGATTGTTTATTCGGCGAGAGGGGCGACGGTGGCTTAGTCGATAGCCGCCAGGCTCGTAATCTTCAGTTCCCAGGTTCGAGCCCCAGCTGAACCAACTTTAAGATTTATCTTCGCAAAAACTTTCCCACCCAGCCCACTATCAGTAAGGGACACCGATGGCCTGGAAATGCATCCATTCATCGGATGGGACGTTAAGCCATGGCCCGTGTCGGGAGAATAATACCCTGTGCTCGTTTAAGAACACTGGATGGCTTTGACGGGATGCTACCATCTGTCTCCTCTGTCCAATGGGTCCCCTTCCCCGACCTTCTTGAGCCCTAGGGGTACTTGTTACCACGTCATTTAGCCTGCTGTGTGCAAAAAAAGTGCCGCTCAGAGATAAAACAGACGAATTCTTTGGCAAGATTATTTCCGGCAGGCGGTGACAGATTATTTTGTCGCTCTACATCACATCTGTTGCAAAGTAAGAAGTGTTAATGCCACCTTGCTTACTTGAGGATATCAATCCGAAATTTAAGACTATTCAAATCATAGTTTTTGGTGGAAAATAAAAAAAAGCAGAAAATACTGAAATAATCGTCATCGTCCACGTCGATGAATTATCTGAATAGTTGTATATAATCACATGCATTTTTATTATGTACAGATTTACTAAATTAGTCTAGATCAGATCGCCTTTCTCCAGAAGTCCGTAACAGATGTAAGAAGGTTTCTATTAATTGCACCGATCCATTTAGAAAATAGAACCTCTTTGACTAAGTTTGTTCTCATAACAATTTTACAAATGGAAAATTCAAACAAATCAGTATACTAAGTGAATCTTTTGTTTTTTATATGAAAAAAGCAACATATATTATGAACTGCACATCATTTTATTTGTTGCGTTTAACCTGAGATTTTTATCTGTTTTTACGGGATGGGAAGGGGGATGAAAACCGGGTGATGATCACTGCAGTGATCTGGCAACCTTCGTGTCGACACGAAGGTTGCCAGATCACTAATTTCTAAAAAAATTGTTGCCAGATATTTTTTCTTAATCTTGTAATCAACCGTAGTGTTCGGATACTTTTTTTGAGCGACTGTGCAATACTAGGCATTTAGCTCATACCTATTTCAATTAATCTACTCAAATGTTTCATATTTACTTAGACTGTAAAGATTAACTTGGATGAACTTTACTTTGTGAATTATATATAATATACTAAATCGGCCAGAACCAAAGCAACGAGTACTAATGAATTATTTCGATGGATGGGGATTTAGGATAAGGTATAGAATTCAGGGAGTGCCAAGGGCCATGAATTCTGATAAAGTCCATTTACAGGAAAGAAACAGAGAACAAAAGGGTAAGGGGACAGCCCATGCCTAAGGTAGTAGCTATGTCAACTTTTCCCAACCTATGACATGGAAAAGATAATGATTTATTTTAAATAACAAAGTGCTAGTTATTTGGTTCCAATTTTTGATATTTTAAGACATACAATTAGAAATTAATTGCGCCCTTGTCTACTGATCAAAAGGATCTAGGTTCGAGTCCCGTGTGAGTTACGGAAGTTTATGTTGTTTTTCTGCTGAGGTTCCGCTATCCTCACAGACCCTTCTACTATGGCTTTATAAACTGACAGGCTTCTGCGGCAAGCAACTGTTTGAGGGAATATTTAATTCTTATAAAAGAATTCATAGCGTATCTCTAGCATATAGCCAGGAAGTGTTTACCGGAAAAATAGTTTGCAAAACTTTTAAAAAGTGGTGGAACTGAAAAAATATAGATATAGATGCATAATTTTAATTCCGATAAAACATATAATTTCACGTAATATAATAATAAATGGTTTGAAAACAAATTAATACACAGAACAGTTAACTTTTATAAGTTCAATCTTTATCTGATATTATTGCATAATCATCGTAAAATTTCGGGTGGGGGGAGAGGGGATCTTATTTTCCTAACAGCAAAGTTGGAGTAGTTAGTTCCTATACTGCATGACTGGCATGTTTGGAGCTCTGATATAAACAAATTATTAAATGAAAAATAATTCCTTTGTGACAAGATAGTAAGAAATTTAACGTCTTTTATTCTAGATCAAAGGTTCTGGAGTGAGGCTACTAATAATTGAAATAACAAAAGAAATTAATGATACTTTTTATTTATGATACAAGTTCGCCATCAAAAGAACAATTTAAAATAAGCGCATTAATAAAATAAAAATAAATACCACATCGGGCAGCTGCTTGCCACAGAGGTCTGACAGGAGCCTGTCAGTTTAATACGCCATAATAGAGGGATCTGTGAGGATGGCGGACCCTCAGCAGATTTTTTGCCAACAGCACGCGGTGTTCCCAAGTGGTCACCCTCCCAGGTACCGAACGCGCCCAAAGCTGCTTAACTTCGGTGATCGGACGAGAATCGATGTTTTCAGAATCAAATTTATAGCATTTGTTATTTTATTATGAAAATACTTACTTCAACCAAAGCCGTATTATTAATCATTTGATGAGGGGAAAGATTGATTGAAAAGAAAAAAAAATGGAAGCTTTTATTATTTCAATTTCTTTTCCCATTTGAGTTTACCTTACAATTTTATTCGTTTTACTCTTAATGCTGCTACAGCTCATTTGATGTCGCGCTGTAATGCGACAACGAGAAAATATCTCCTGTTAACTACTATTCTAGATGCTGAAGTATCAGTTTGGATATTAGGTGGTTTGACTAATAAAATAATGATGTGGTTAGAAGATGGAGACATCAGTAGTGTGTAGCCGCTATGGGACCCCCCACGCACTGTACTTCTCCCTCCTATGACGTCACTGACCACGCCCCTTATTAATATTCATAATTTATAATTCATAATTAATAACTCATATTTAATAATTAATTAACAATTAATTAATCCCCCTTATTAAAACCCCTTTTATTAAAAATTTCCCCTCTCTCCCCCTTCCCCCCTTTTAACCCCTGGCGCCATCTAGTGTATAGGTTGAGTACTATTCTTAGAAAAAAACCTATTTTAGCTATAATTTCCAAATTTTTGACTCCCCCTCATTAAAAAACCCCCTTATCAAAAGTTCCCTCCCCTTTTAACTCCCTGGCGCCATCTAGTGTATAGGCTGAGTACTATTTTTAGAAAAACCCTCTATTTTAGTCGTAATTTTTCCCAGACACCCTCTTCATTAAAAAAAAACTCTTATCAAAAACTTCCCTCATTAAATCACCACTTTATTAAAATTCCCTTCCCCTCATTAAAAGCCCCCCTTATCAAAAGTTCCCTTTATTAATATTCTTGACTTTATTCTAGATTACATATCACTTGGTACCATCGGTACCCGTGAAATTCACTTCATCCTTTTGAGGGGAAAGATAGATGGATGACAGTTCTGGGTACTCTATGATATTCTTTCAGGATTAGAAACTCTCATATGACATATCAACCATTTATATTCAGCCCTTGCATTCAGAAGCTATAGATGAAACAATCGTTTACATCATTTTTTTCCAGTAAGAAGGAAAAATGCTTGTAGCCTATGACACTCATGTCGTTGCAAGCTTTCCTTTAAAAAATAACATTCGCACTCAACGGGTTCGTAATATGCAATTAAAAAAAAGGTTTAGACAAACTCAGAAATTAAGATCTTAAAGCAAATAGAAGATGGTAAAAAGTGGAATGAAGTTTCGACTATCTCAGAGACAAATATTTGGGATGGAATCTGAAAATGGGAAATCCGGGCAACTATTGACGTTTTAAATAGTTCAACCGTATCTCTATTAATATTATGTTTTGAATAGCATTTGAAATTTAATTACAGTAGATGCCTTCAAATTATTTCACATGATTCCCACTTTTCAATACTAAAGCCCACTCGCAGGCCCTGCCTTAATGTACTACAATGATTAAATGGCATAAACATTTTCTGATAACAGTGCAACTTAATTTTTAGATACAATGCGTAAACCTCGATCAAATATAACAATGAAGGTTTATTATATATTCAGTAGCTTTCCTAGTTTCTCTGCAACTGATATTTCGCACAGATGTGAAATTCTGTGATGAGTTTCTTGATATAATGCTTTCATTTTTACGTTCATTACCTTTTATACAGCCAGTCTGCATATATTTAGACATCAAAAACGAACTATGTAGGAACAGTGATGGTTCAGCTGTTAGTGCGACAAGTGTCCAATCTTATATTTCCTGGTTCGAATCCCAAATGGACCTGAACTTTAATTTTATTTGCTAACCACGACTCTGTTCTTGGTGAGAAAAGGACCATCAATTGGCTTAAAAAGGTTAACATATGCACTGATATTATTAGGTACACCTACCTAGTAGCGTGTTGCGCCTCCTTTGGCCTTCAGAACAGCTTGAATTCGTCGGGGCATGGAACTTAAAAGATGCTGGATGCATTGTGCAGGAATATTGCACCATGAGGAAATGATTGTGATGCGCAGTTGCTGCATATTGTGCAACCGCACAGTCTTGCTGCGAACAGCAATTATTACTTATCCCGAAGATGCTGAATAGGGTTTAGATCTTGGGACTGTGCACGCCAATGAAGCGAAGAAAACTGGTCTGCATGCTCCTGGAACCATTCAGTGACGATATATGCCTTGCGAGCAGGTGCATATGAATGCTGAACGTGTACATCCGAGTGAGGATAAACAGTAGCCATGAAGGGATGAACTTGTCAGCAACGAATGTTCAATTTGAATGTCAGCAGCGACGTTCAAATGCGACTTGTCGTTCAAATGTCCTTCAATGGGAACCAGGGGGTCTAATGTGTGCTAGGAAAACATCCCCAGTTTTCTTCGCTTCATTGGCCTGCACAGTCCCCAGATCTAAACCCTATTGAACATCTTTGGGATGAGGTAATAATTGCTGTTCGCAGCAAGACTGTGCGGTTGCACAATATGCAGCAACTGCAGTATCACATCTGTACTGTTTATACCATACAAGATGGCTTCATGGCTTCATGTTGCTTTTGTCAAATCCTGATCCATTAGTATGATGGAAAAACAACCTTGATTCGTCCGATATGGCTACCTTTTTCCAGTCCTCAACGGTCAAGTGTCGATGCTACTGCGCCCACTTAATGCGCTCTTTTGTATTCTTCACTGACCTGCTCGCCACAACGTCCACGTGATGCATACAGAGATGATCTTCATTCTAATATAGCACTACCTCAGAATCTTACCTAGTGACCTTAAGGACCTCATCTCGAAATCTCCGAGCTTTTGCAGAGCGGGTATTAAGCACATAAGACAGCTGCTGGCCGCCAAAGTTTCCTCAAACCATGATAATGTTTGCATCTGAAGTATTCCTTTACAGGTTATTTGAAGGAGGATATTTTCACTCTAATTTTCTAATAATGAACAGACGATGGATGTCAAAATCTGAATTGTTGTGCAAAGGTGCATAGATCTCCATTAATGTTAATTGCAGTTGATATGTAGTTTGCTGCTATTCAGACGCTTCCATTCTGTGGCGTTATGCTAGAGGCACAACAACCCTTATCGTACACTACGAAGTCTTCTGAATATGGTGGTAACATGGAAACGAGTTCAGCATTAACAGGTAACATGGAAACAGAGCAGGTAACATGGAAACGAGTTCTGAATTCAGTTAGATAAGTGTTGTCAGTCTGCAATCAGATAATTGTAGATATCAGTTCTCCCTGGAAAATTTTTTCCAGGCCTCCCTTCAAATAAACTTCTTGGTGCTATATGTGCAGTTGGAATCTCTCTCACAGCCTATGGACCACGGAACCATTTCCATTTCTCCATCTAACGAATCTATAAACATTTAAAGAGAATATATATATATATAAAAAAGGAGAATTTCCTTAGGTTTTGCACATCAGTGTTCTTAGATCAGTGGCGAAAAACAAATGGCATCTGGAGAATCAATGGAAGACAATGAGACTGCGCACTTGACACTTTGAAAGTTCTCATTAGTTGTGCATTGTAAACAAAAAGAACGGTTTAGCGTGATTCTTAGGTTTGACGTTTGGTATGGTTTTCTCATTATCCTGTTCCTAAGTATCAGATAAATGATCATTTGAGGACGTACGTTTTCCGAGTTTTTTAATATAAATTTCCCTCATATACTTTAAGGCAGGGGTCAAAGACAATGTGCCCTGTAAAGTCATTCTGTGCATCCCAGAAGCAATACGTTTCATCATAATCATAACATCGAATTGTTGCTTACTAGCTTGGTTCGGCTGTGATGATCTGAAGCTAGTATACAGCCAAAGATGAAGTCACGATCAATGAAATTCAGATTTATATTCCGATATTTAAAGAATGTAGCATTTAATAAAAATAGGTAACTAAGTTTTTCTTACTATTAAAATAAAAATGCCATATAATAAAAAGTGATTTCTTCCGCCTGCTACATGATTTGATTTTGAGACTCCTGCCTTAGGGACACAGGCACTGTCAGTGCGAGATAGATCTGTTCTAGCCAATTACAAGAGAAAATGTTATCTCATTGTTTATACAACAAACTCAACAGAATGTACCAAATGACGCAAAGAATCTTAGTTCCGTTGCAGATAAACGGGGAAAAAAAAATCAGTGTGTAAAGATGAGTGGCAAATTCCGAAACAAGACGAAAGTGTGAGCGTATATTATATATATTTATATAATTAACTTTTAAACTGTAGACGATGATGTTTTTGACTGTAGACGATGATGACTGTAGAAGATGACTGTAGACGATGATTCTCAAAAGTAAAATATATTTATATATTATGGTAAAATATTTTAAATAATAGAATAAATATGTTTCTTAACTAAACATGGAATAGAAACCTACGATTATATCCTAATGGCATGTCAAATGCTCTAACCACTGAGCTACCATTACGCTGATTGAGATCTCTTCTATTGATGGCTTTATTACATCATGGAGTCAGTCATTGGAAGTTGCCTTAATTACAATTGAAGATGGCGGTCGACAAAACAATTTCCATATAGAACAGCTGAGCTAGTTACGATGAGTTTCATGTTTACATCACATTTTCTGAGCTTTTCTAATTTTGAAAATTACACTACTTTCATTTGTATATCATGATGCCTACGGTTTTAGGAATTGCTTCAGCAATGATCTGAAATATGTAAATTTTAAATATTACTTATATCCACTGAGTTATCCGTACAAGTTTACTGGAAGATTGTCATTTTAATGTGGGTCACCTCGCATATAAAGATTAAGATACATGGTTTAGAATTATTTCAAAGTTTAGATTATTTCAAAGGAACACTAAAGCACCATTTTTTTATTATATGTTTTTAGCTAGATGAAGTAATTAAAAGAATAATGAAAACAGCTACACTATAAATTACATTATTTTTTAGTGTAGGTTATGTATCACTTTAATCAAAAACCTGTTATTGTTGGTGGTAGTATTCTAGTTCAGTGACTTGCAGTGTAAGTCGCTAATAATTAACAACAATAGCGTACGACCTATTTATTTTACAACAGTTCGTTTATAATTTATGTAATATATCAGAAGTATTTAATATTTGACTCCACAGTGGATAACGGGGCCTCCTCTTCAATATACGTAACGTATTTCATGTAGGAATCATTATTTTTCTACCAGTGTCAAAGTATCAAGTGAGTATTAAAGGTAGTAGCAATAAATAACCATGATTAATGAATAATATTTGAAAATTATTTTTCATTCATCATATTATTCATAATCAATTTTATCAATATTCATAATCAATTCATAATGAATTTAATTTCAAATAAATTTGAATTATTAAAAATAATTTAAAGTTTTCTGATTCAAAAAATCTTATTTTTTGAATCAGAAAACGTTAAAAACCACTAATCGCCAAAAATATAGCATTTTAATGTTATAGTGTACTAAGTCGGTGGTTTGTTTAATAAGATTGTTAATACTAAGTTATGCAATGCCACATTATAACATCACATTGTTCCCATCCTCCTTCAAATCACTTCGGAATTTGCAGTTGATTCTCTATGGTATGCATGTACAATAAGCGGCCACCTGATTAAGTATAGTTCTATGTTATGTCAATAGTAACTCAGGTGAAGAATTCAGCAACTTCCTAAATAAGAGTTTTATGAAAAATGCGGCTGAAGATAATTTAAAGACCTCAGCCAAATCGGTTTAAATCTAAACAATCCTTTTCAAACGCAACAAATTTCTAAAAATATGCGTTTAGTATTTAAAGAGTTGTGGAAGCTGAAACATTTAGCAAAGTAGCTAGTTCTGCAAAACGTCATTTATAAGTAGCGGAAATTAACGTGTTTTTTATAAGCACTATTAAAAACACTCTTATACGTGTTAGTCAAGTTTTGTATAATGGTTGTTGCTTTCTTTTTAACTTGTTTTTGTTAACTTATCAGAGCAATTATTTCAACTGTTAATTTAGCTGTTAAATATTTCAGTTTCCATAACTCTCAAAATACTGAACGAATATTGTTGAAAAACGGACAATGAAATAGGTTTGATTGCGATGGTTTTCGAAAAAAGCTTATTTAAGAAGTTACTAATTCTGTATCAGTTATTACTGAGATAACATGGAACTGTACCTAATAAAGTGTCTGCTGAGTGTATTTTTACACGGGGCCTTGAGGCCTGATCTCCTCAACGAAAAATGGTCTGATTATATAGTACACTCCAACTATATAATCGGAAAAAAGAGTCCGATTATATAGTTGGAGTGTAGGGGCCCATCAGGCACAGCATGCGGATGTGTATATCCCCATATTCGGCAGTTGTGGGTATTCACTGTTCCATGTAAGGAAAAATGCGTCTCATTGGTTCATAAGACTTTCGAAGGCCACATGTCATCAGCTGCATCCTTGCCAGAAACCGCAAAGCGAAGTTTTGCGGTTTCAGGGTCACGTGGTTGCAGCTGCTGCACCCTATGAATTTTATAAGAATACCATTTCAGGATGAACCATATAATTTGGTAGAAAGTTGACCACGGATATTGCAGTTGCTGAGATACCTGTCTCGCACTAACTACAAATAGCTCCGATTGTGACTGGATTTCGGCAACGGTAAGTGCGACGTCTTCCACATTGTTTTCTGCAACAGGCCGCTGGCCTCTACCCGGAGCCACACCCAACTCGCCTGTTTCTTCGAATTTCTGTATCATATTCTTCAGTCCATTTAGCGACAAAATTACTGCTGTTTTGGTAAAAGAGTTTCACTAGCAAAGCTCGGTCTTTCTTGCAGATACCCATGGTTCCTTCTACCGATTATAGGGAAGACACACGTGAGTGCCTCATGAGACTCTCACGTGTGATTGGTTGAAATGTCATGAGAAATAAGTATTTTCTACCACGATTTTAGCGCACACCCACCACCTGGTGCACTAACACTGATTTTTTTTATTCGCAAATTCTCTACCCCATGTTCTTATTAAGGTATCCACCACTTTTCACTATGATACGCCGAGTAGACCCTTCTCTACATCGGTCTGAGTACTGTCAGTTTAATTATAGTCACCGTGTATATTCTGACCAGGAATGAGTATAACAGCCTGCAAACAGATGAAAACGTATCATGCATAGATTCAGTGATAAGCACGTGAGCATCTAAAAGAAGTGAAAGCAATCCGTGTAGCGAAAACAACTCTCAAGAAAGGAATGACTATGATTTTTGGTATTGCCCCAGACCAGTTAGTTTGAGTTGTTTGACTTCTGTGAGGTAATTTGTTTTGCACGCAATGGGCTAAATGGCAGGTCACACGGACCCCGAATGCTTAAAGAAGATTGGGGAAGGGAAACCACTGGACAACTCTTAGGAAAAAGATGGTAGTCTTTCATCGAGGCCATCCATTGTGTTCTTTAACGTGCACAGGGTATTCACCAGCACACGGTGACATGGCTTTACCTTCCATCTGAGGACGACAGCCTTTTCCAAACACATCAGTGTGACCTACTTACTGAGGGCAGTGTTCTGCTGGAGATAAATCTCAATGCTGGTCCTGGAAGGACTTGTCCTGGGAACTGCAGGTTATGTGCCTGGTGCACTACCAACTGAGCTCCCACACACACAGAGTAGTATTCTGTTATTCTTCCGATGAAGACCAAATTTTACTTGTGTTGATATTTTTGCTACTGCTACCTTGACTTTGGTAACAAAGGAAACACTGAATGGTATGGTAAAGTTTTTATATATTACTAGAAATTAATCGGTGGAGATAAGACTTAGCAGATTAGCTAATCCTCACTAGATTATTTTGCTATGATGTCAGTTCTGCCTCCCACTAAAAAACCACGAAAAATTAAAAAAATCCAATCAGAGAAAACTTATCCAAACAATGAAAATTTGTGAACAAGGCACTTCCAGTTCATACCTATAAAAACACCGATATTGAAAAATGCGACCAATAAGCTTTGTTTATTATTTTATGGTATAAGCTCTAGAAATAATAAATGATCTTTTAAGTCACTACAGGAAACCAAAGTAAATTATAGAATAACATTAGCAGCATTTCCAACTGTGTCATTTATGCAATCTTATCCATGCGCCTACACTAATAATGGGGTGAGGTGCAATCGGTAACACGTAATCTGAAGTTTCAGGTTCGAGTCCCAGCTGGGTCAGCTTTGAGATTTATATCCGCAAAACTCCCTGGCCTGACCACGGTCAGTAGGGGACACCGTTGGACTTGGAAAGGCCACCGCCTGTCGGATAGGATATTAAGCCAAGGTGCCGTGTGCGGGTTAAATAACTCGCTTGATGGCCTTGACCGGAGGTACCATCTGTCTCCCAACAGCTGTTCCAGTGGGTCCCCTCTCCCAACCTTCTCTGAGGCTTTGGGGACCTTGTGGCTTGGCCATTTTACACCATTGTGTGCAAAAAAATTGCCGCTCAGAGGTCCCTGCCCACGATCAATAGGGGATATCGATGGGCTTGAAAAGGCCGCCGTTCTTTGGATGGGACGTTAAGAAGTGGTCCCGTGTGCAGAAGAGTCATACCCCGTGCACGTTAAAGAAACGCTGGATGGCCTTGACGGGAAGGTTACCATCTGTCTCCCAACAGCTGTTCCAGTGGGTCCCCTCCCCAAACTTTCTCTGAGCCTTCGGAGTCCATGTGACCTGGCCATTTAGCCCATGGTGTGCAAAAAAATGCCGCTCAGAGGTAAAACAACCCAACCCAGAAACAATCAGAGCCACAGACTTCAAGTTAGACTACCAGTATCGTATGTCGACAAAGTCCGTAACAAAAAGTTTAATTCCGTACAAGTATTTTATCTGTGCATCATCATCAACATACATCAAACTTTGAATATTCCTGCAAAGATAAAACAATGCAGACTCATTCAGGCATTATTTTTGTGGATCCTTACGTATAAAAAAATATATATATATGTTTTTTAATTATTATTCATTTTATATTCATTCATTTTTTTTATTTTTTTAATTATTATTCATTTATCTTTTTTATAGTTTATCTAAGAGATTGATGTTTTTGAGATAATTAATTAATAATTTATAAAAAGTTAGTTTTATTTTTTTGATGTTGGTTCTAATATGTTTTTAAAATTAAATGTGTTTACATTATATTTTTGCAATTTATTAAAATATATATTTCTCTCCTCTTCATATTTGTTACACCTGAATATTATATGCTCTAGTGTTTGTATGTTATTGCAGAAAAAACAATTTGGTGAGTTTTATCTATGTTTTCCCTTCTGATATACACCTATTTATTACAGTACTCGAACCTAAAGCCCTTGAAAATACCAGTAAACTATTCTAAGCAATTACCAAAACGATTTTAAAAATAACTTTTTTTTTAGCAGAATCAACTGATATTGTACGTAAAACTAAAAGAATATTGTATATCAACTCAAAATCTACTTTTATATTAGAATTTAGTAATTAATTGGTCGAATTACTTTAAGAGAAATTGTTATATAAGTTTCTATCGCATTTAGAAAGGATAATCATTTTCGAAAGTTTTAGGGGTGATTTATTTATTTTATTTCGCAATCGTTGTTCACAAAATGCCAGTACAGGGAGGATCTTAGGGAGTGGGAGGTAGGATAGATGCCCTACTTTGGGAATGCTCGTAAGGGTAACGGAAGCAAAAGTATTAAATTTTTGAGTATTTCATTCACTTTTTAAGATAATTTTTAAGGGCATCTAAAGTCCCAATACTTTTTTTCTAGATCTGGACCTGTTATACAGGTATACGATAGATATGAAAAGTTCTTTGTACACGAAACGAATGGAAGTGAACAAATTTCAGTACTCACTCTTATTTAGGTTTAAATTAAGATAAAATCTGAAATTAAATTAGAAGTGCATTATAGAAAGTTTGGGGAGGTCGGACCCTTTTACGGGATACCTCTGGTCATAACCATTATAATTATATAATAGTTAACTTCACATATTTTCCTGCATTCGTAACTTTACTTAAACTTAATAACTTCTTTGCTTCAATAACGAATTGTGGCAAGAAACCTTTCAAAATCTATATTATTATCGTATGGACGGGAATGCATTTAATATCTCAGAATCTTCATCTCACGCTATATTGCACCTTTCTACTCGCATGTCGTACATTTTTCAGTTTCCTGTAATTACGTTTGAAATGGCAGTTGTTCATAATAGAAACAATTGAACCTTACCATTTGTTTTGCCTACGGATCATTATCAATAAGTCACAATGACGAATGTCATCATAAATAAACGACACCTGGTTCGAAAATTCTGAACTACAGTTTGCCTCATACATTACTTTTACTGATGATCTGAAATGAGTAAATTCCAAATATCGTGTGTTTCCATTGACATTTCCAAATGACTTTATGCAAAGAATATGTTTTATTAAATTGCAAAAGCAGTCAGAAAATTTCATAAATTTTGATTAATTTCATGTCGTAGATATGAAAAACGATAATTTTACGCTTTTTTTATGTTTGCTTTACATTTCAAATGTATTGTTTTTTATTAATTAGGTTTTATGGACAACTTCCAGATATTTTGAATTCTGTCAATAAAGGTGATATTACCCTTGTTCTTGGTGACTTCAATGCCAAAGTTGGTACTGACCTTTGGGGAGGAGTAATAGGCCCTTTTGGTGGCAATGGGCAACGGCTCCTACAGGTAAGTAAACTCGATGGATTCAGAATAACTACCACTTATTACAAACACCGCGACATACGTAAATACACATGAGTCACACCCGGGCTTTCCCCCTTTGCACAGTGCTTTCCCCCTATGACGTCACCGACCGGAAATTGGCCCGTGTCGGAACTGTCCACGTTGTCTTCTCAGATTGAACTTTGACCCCTATGTCGCAATCGACCGGAAATTGACCTGTGTTGCAATCGTCCACGTTACCTTCTCAGATTGAACTTTGACCCTTATGTCGCAACCGACCATATTTTAAGCCCTCTTCATAGACCCCCCCTGGTTCACCTACCTATATTTTAAGCTCCCTTTCTCGAATAGTCTCGATTTTTCTTGATTAGACCCCACCCATATTTTAAGCTCCCCTTCTCGAATAGTATCGATTTTTCCCTGATTAACCCATATTTTAAGACCACCCCTTTTCATCCCCCTGATTGACCCATCTATATTTTAAGCCCTCCCCTCTTTAGAGCAAATCTGTTTTCTCTATACACGTTTAATCGGTCTCATCCAACGTCCATACTATTTTTAGTACGTCTGTATTTAAAAAAAATCGCTTACTACGCCGTATTTGAACCCGCTACCTCATTGCCGATGGCTGGAGCGTCATCACGCTCGGATATGCCTTGTTGCTTGTTGAGGTGGTTTAGATGTGTCTCAAACGGTTATAGCCATATAAATCACGTATCTCTTTATTAATCTTGAGTTTTATGTTTCAGATATTAACCTATGATTTTTATTATCATACGTTTTTTTTTTTACAACTAGCTTTTTTCAGCGTATTTCTTATAATGAACTCCGTGACTAGAAGGACAAATCTACAGTTTTAAAAAACTGTCCGACAAAAAAAATACCAATGAGCAAAAAATTAATAAAAGGAAAAATATTCTGATTTTATTCGTCATCATGTAAAAAGGGATAATATGGTGACCTATAACTTTTGTACGTCTCCTGTATTTAAAAAAAATTTGCTTTCGACACCACATTTGAACTCGCGACCTCTGTGCCAATAGCCGGAGCGTAATTGCGCTCAGCTATGCCTTGTAGCTGGTGATGTGGCTTAGATGCTTCTTAGATGTGTCTCAAACGGTGTATAACCGTATAAATCACGTATCTTTTAATTACAGCTTGAGTCTTATATTTCGGATATTAACTTAGGTTTTTTATTATCCTACGTTTTTTCACAACCTTCGTATTCTTTATAACTAGCTTTTCCTACGTATTTCTTATAATGAACTCCGTTAATAGAAGGACAAATCTACAGTTTTAAAAAACTGTCCCACAAAAAATACCAATGGGCAAAAAATTAATAAAATGGAAAAAAAATCTGATTTTATTCGTCATGATGTAAAAAGGGATAATATGGTGACGTCTCCTGTATTTAAAAAAAAAATTCTTTCCGACGCACTGAACGTATTACCGATAGCTGGAGCGTCATTCCGCTCGGCTATGCCTTGTATCTGATTACGTGGCTTAGATGTATCATAAACGGAGTATAGCCCATCGTTATAAATCACGTATTACAGCTTCAGTTTTATATTTCATGTATTTACCTAGTCCGTTTTTACAACTTTCGTATTCTTTGCAACTAGCTTTTTCTACGCATTTCTTAAATTGAACCCTGATAGTCCTTTCACATTAATATACGTTTTTTTTTTATAATCGCCGTATTTTTAGTCCGTTTCAGTAACACTTATTTCTTTTAACACCGTTACTGTCGGATGTCGCATTTTTACTAGAAGGACTATTCTACAATAAGACTGTACCTCAGAAAATGTCATTGGGTAAAAAAGTTAATAAAAAGGAAAAACTTATTCCTCATTATGTGTGATATGGTGACCTGTTTGGGTGTCATAAAAGAACAAGCGTTACACGCTTTAGAACAAGCGTTCGGTACCGGACCACGTTTTAATGGCAACGAGGGTGTTGCAATTCTTTTACCCGTATTTTGCGAGTTCGACCTTTCATCGTGCATTTCGTAACAAGTAGGATGTGTTCGTGACAAGGTCACTTTCTTAACGGGTGATTGCAGTCAGATCTGTTGCTATCCGCCCGACAATATTTGCATTTGCTACTGATAAAACGATTTCCTTCATTAAAAATAGAAACTAAGTAAATAATGGGTAACACGGGGAAAACACTGGGAAGAACACAAACTGATTTCGTGCTATAACATCTCCAGATTTCAGCTTACTTGAAAAACTATTGTTAGAAATGAACCAGTGACTTGAATCACTCAACTTTCATAAGAATACACAATTATGGAACAGTGTCGGGAAGAAATATGTTTCAACGAAATTCAATTGCATGTATTACGATGAGAAAAATAATTTCGTGGACAAAGTTTAAAATAGTTATTAAACGTTACCTTACAGTGCAAGTGCGCTTCAGACGAAAAGCCTCCCCTTCGAACACTACACTCCGTTTTTCCGAAGTAACTGTGTCACAAGTCTTCCTACATCATCCCTAAACAGAAAATCGGATTCAGTGTGCAAGAAGATCAAGACCTCATTTGAAGGAGCACATAGTGGATACTTTACTCCATAGTGAAATGAACATTGGCAAATATATCCCTCTTGCGGGACCTAGTTATATCCCTACTCCAAGAGAATTACTATTAAAAACGTGCTATTTGTAATTACTACAAAAAATGTTTTCTCTGTTTTAGCCACTTTGTATCCCGCAATAGGAAACACTGAACACCTTAACAACTACATACATTTAGAAGGAAACACATCTGGTCTAATTTTCCCTTTAACAATAAATCAAATATCTAAATTCGAAAAAATTATCATTTCTGTCTGGATATGAGAAAGAGATGTTCCCACTCTACATCACACCATTCAGATTTAAAGTGCACGCAAATCTCCTAGTCTAGCGGATCTATTCTGGGACCCAACTTTTCATGGAAATACTGAAAATATTGTTGTTTTCTTATAAACACTGAGTTTTCAGACTTCAAATTTCAAAACTTCTGTGGTTCTTTGAAGATGTTTTCTATATGCAAAGTATTTTGTGATATTCGTCCATCCGTGTGTACGCAATGTAGTATAGAAATGTGTATTCTCATGCAGGAAAAATAACTAATAGTGAAAACAACTTGTGTTTGCAACGAAAAATAGCCAACTACACCCACACTTATGCGCTACGTACCAGGGAACTATAGAACCTGGAAATCTGAAAAGAGCGTGAGCAGCTTGGAATAACCGTCGAATAGTCGTTTTTTCTATCTTACAGTATTTGCGTTGTAATTTTCTGTTTCGAAGCGATTTTTTACAGCCATCACACTGCATTTTTATACTTTCTCTCTCGTCACAGTATGTTTTATAGTTAATGAGCCTTCCCTTTCCAAAGAATTGTGAAAATATTCACCTATCCACTGAAACGTGTGTGTGTGTGCATTTACAGATATTCCAACACTCTTTACATTTTAGTGATTCTCATTGAATTACCAATCATTTCGTTGTTTTTCTAATTTTCGTTTATGCATGTAATTTGATTTAACGACCTAGACACATGGTGTATCAAGGGTAAAGTACTACCCATTTCATCTCTTTTCAGGTTTGTATTTCAGTAAAGCAAACTTACAATCAGTTTTTCATTTTAAATGCTTGTTGCCTGCATATCACTGAAATTCTTCCTCGTATGCCTTCCAAAAAGGTACATTGTAGGTTATCAACTTCAGGTATGAAGGCAGGAGCTGTGTAAACATGACAGGGATCAGTATCTGCCACCAAACACATCTAAGAGGAGCACGTCAGTGTACGCGATATCGGCATAAGTTTTTTTTTTATGTCGAATGAATATTTTCATTACACGGGTATAATCTTCTACCCCCCCCCCTAGCGCTTCTCCGAGGAGCTAATGTGTGTCATTTAATTTTAAGCGTTCTAATAAGATTATTTCATAACCAAAAGGACAGCCATCTGCAAGGAATCGGTATTAATTGCATTCCCTATAATATGGAAAGCAGAATTCTCCCTTTGAATTTCATAGAAACAAATTCTTAATGGAACAATAATGCTGCTTTTCATCGTCTGATAACAGTAGGAGATTTGCGTACGCTTTAAATCTGAATGGTGTGATGTAGAGAGTTTCTTTCTCGTATCCAGACAAAAATGTTAATTTTTTCAAATTTAGATATTTGATTTATTGTTAAAGGGAAAATTAGGCCTGATGTGTTTTCTTCTAAATGTATATAGTTGTTAAGGTGTTCAGTGTTTCCTGTTGCAGGATACAAAGTGGCTAAAACAGACAAAACATTTTTTGTCGGAATTACATACATTAACAATAGCACGTTTTCATTAGTAATTCTCTTGGAGTAGGGATATAACTAGGTCCCGCAAGAGGCCAATGTTCATTTCACTATGGAGTACAGTATCCACTATGTGCTCCTTCAAATGAGGTCTTGATCTTCTTGAACACTGAATCCGATTTTCTGTTTAGGGATGATGTAGGAAGACTTGTGACACAGTTACTTCGGAAAAACGGGGTGCAGTGTTCGAAGGGGAGGCTTTTCGTCTGAAGCGCACTTGCACTGTAAGGTAACGTTTAATAACTATTTTAAACTTTGTCCACGAAATTATTTTTCTCATCGTAATACATGCAATTGAATTTCGTTGAAACATATTTCTTCCCGACACTGTTCCATAATTGTGTATTCTTATGGAAGTTGAATGATTCAAGTCACTGGTTCATTTCTAACAATAGTTTTTCAAGTAAGCTGAAATCTGGAGATGTTATAGCACGAAATCAGTTTGTGTTCTTCCCAGTGTTTTCCCCGTGATACCCATTATTTACTTAGTTTCTATTTTTAATGAAGGAAATCGTTTTATCAGTAGCAAATGCAAATATTGTCGGGCGGATAGCAACAGATCTGACTGCAATCACCCGTTAAGAAAGTGACCTTGTCACGAACACATCCTACTTGTTACGAAATGCACGATGAAAGGTCGAACTCACAAAATACGGGTAAAAGAATTGCAACACCCTCGTTGCCATTAAAACGTGGTCCGGTACCGAACGCTTGTTCTAAAGCGGGACTTTTATGACACCCAAACAGGTCACCATATCACACATAATGAGGAATAAGTTTTTCCTTTTTATTAACTTTTTTACCCAATGACATTTTCTGAGGTACAGTCTTACTGTAGAATAGTCCTTCTAGTAAAAATGGGACATCCCACAGTAACGGTGTTAAAAGAAATAAGTGTTACTGAAACGGACAAAAAATACGGCGATTATAAAAAAAAACGTAATTAATGTGAAAGGACTATCAGGGTTCAATTTAAGAAATGCGTAGAAAAAGCTAGTTGCAAAGAATACGAAAGTTGTAAAAACGGACTAGGTAAATACATGAAATATAAAACTGAAGCTGTAATAAAGAGATATGTAATTTATAACGATGGGCTATACTCCGTTTAAGATACATCTAAGCCACGTAATCGAATACAAAGAAAGAGCCGAGCGCAATGACGCTCCAGCTATCGGTAGTAAGTTCAATTCAGTGCGTCGGAAAAAAATTTTTTTTTAAATACAGGAACGTACTAAAGTTATAGGTCATCATATTATCGCTTTTTACATCATGACGAATAAAATCAGAATATTTTTCCTTTTATTAATTTTTTGCCAATTGGTATTTTTTTTTTGTGGGACAGTTTTTTAAAACTGTAGATTTGTCCTTCTAGTCACGGAGTTCATTATAAGAAATACGCTGAGAAAAGCTAGTTGTGAAAAAAACGTAGGATAATAAAATACCTAGGTTAATATCTGAAATATAAAACTCAAGCTTAATATAGAGATACGTGATTTATATGGCTATACCCGTTTGAGACACATGTAAACCACATCATCAAGCAACAAGGCAGAGCCGAGCGCGATGACTCTCCAGCCATCGGCACTGAGGTAGCGGGTTCAAATACGCCGTCGTAAGCAAATTTTTTTTAAATACAGGAGACGTACTAAAAATAGTATCGACTTTGGATGAGACCGATTAAACGTGTATAGAGAAAACGGATTTTCTTTAAAGATGGGGCAGGGCTTAAAATATAGGTGGGGGTGAAGATGGGTGGGCTTAAAATATGGGTTAATCAGGGAAAAATCGAGGCAATTCAAGAAGGGGAGCTTAAAATATAGGTGGGGTCTAAAATGAAGAAAAATCGAGACTATTCGAGAAGGGGGGCTTAAAATATAGGTCAACCAGGGGGGGGGGCTACTCAGAGGGCTTAAAATATGGGTGGGGTCTAATCGAGACTATTCGAGAAGGGGAGCTTAAAATATGGTCGGTTGCGACATAAGGGTCAAAGTTCAATCTGAGAAGGTAACGTGGACGATTGCAACACAGGTCAATTTCCGGTCGATTGCGACATAGGGGTCAAAGTTCAATCTGAGAAGGCAACGTGGACAGTTGCGACACGGACTAATTTCCGGGCGGTGATGCCTTACGGGGGAAAGCATTGTGCAAAGGGGGAACGCCCGGGTGTGAATAAACTACTCACATGAGTTTCGCCCGATGGGTTGCATAAGAATATGATTGATTATGTATTAATTAACAGCAAAGGGGCTACTTCTGTTAGGAATACCAGGTCATATATGGGAGCTCAAATTGGATCTGACCATTACCTTGTTAACGGTGTCTTGCAATTTAAACTTAAAAAGTGTTGTGTTAGGGTTAAAAAATTTACTTTTAATACTGAAGCTCTGAAAGACGCAGTTATAGCCGAAGCTTACCATGATAGGTTACTTAATCATCATGACAGTCATGGTATGCTTACTGTCATGCCCACGTGATTTCATAACGTGGACATGACTGTCCGAAAGACGGACCAGTAACGAACATTCTACAAATCCGTTGATTCCCCTCCGGCACCAGAACTGAGCTTACGTGCTCCCATGCAGTAAGCGGGGGGAAGACAACGGGTGGGTGCTTGCCCGCACCTCGATCAGCTCCACCAATCCGCGTCCTCCACGCCAGGTCAACAAGGTGACCTCCGCGAGGAATTCGCGGAAAAGGACGGAAAAACATTTTTTTCGTGGAACTGACGCTTGCTCTCTGGGTCCGAGCCATGCAGTGGCCAGAGAGGAGAGTGCCCTTCTTCTTCTGTCGTCCGAGTTGTGCGGAGGTCCGCAACCAGTTTCTCCAGCGAGCTGAGCTTCCGAGTCAGGGACAATGGGAAGTGCAGCCGATTGTTTCAACTTACCTACAGCCAGCAATGCTTACCTATAGCGATATCTTCTGACAAGGTAAGGGGGTCCATACCTTAATCAAATCTGCGGACATGTTTTCGACTTAAAAGTGTTTCCGGGACTTAGTATCTTTACGTCCCCACATAGGGACCTTGTTAACTGTTATGAACCGCTCAGATTACGAGCAGGTAGCTCGCTCAGCACGCCTCAATTGTTTAATGAACTGAAATGTGCAAAGAAATATTAGGTTGTTAAATGATACAATAAGCTTGAAATGTGTAAATAAATATTATGTTGTTAAATGATACAATAAGCTCAGTGCTATTTATTTTAATTGCCTATCCATGAGATTGTTGATTCAGGCTTTTGCCTTGGTTAGAGAAAAAAATATACGATCACGGCGGAAAAGTTGTACCACCCACAAATATCAAAAGGGGGTCACGACAATTTGGTTCCCGTGACCAGAATATTCGAACCTGAGGGTTATTGCGGCCAGAAATCGATAAAGTTGATGTTCCGTGAAAAGCATATAAATATTACAAATTATGGTGTTGAAGCGAGGCAGCGGCAAAAGAATGTTAGGAAACTATTAGAAATTAAGATTATTGTGATTATATAAATGTTAAGGCGTATGTTATCCTGTGAATATTTTTAGCGAGGACTGTGATACATGTATTTTTAGTGAGGATTTTCAGGAACATCTGTTCCTGATTACATTCCTGATTACATTATCAAAATAAATGTTATTATAAGCTATAATGGAAAATTAGGAAATGTATATTTGTGCACTGCATATTTCAGTAACTTCAAAAATAGATAGGCCCAGGAGTAGTTTGTACGAGGAGAAGTAGCGAATCGACTAGGGAATCACTGCATTCAGCAATCTTTTAGTCAGGAGTGATTATTTTCTTTCATGTCTAGTGTATTTCTGTGACACACCTCCCTGCACTTTTGGAGGATTACCTAAACACATACACCAGAACAACACTCAGCACTCCGGGGAAAGGCGGGACAAGTGAATGGAGACATTAACCAATATAATCTGGATACCACGTGTAGGCTAAATTTTAAATGCTTCGTACTTCGTAACTGAAATTTTGTGTATTACATTACTTAACTTCCATTGCCCAAAATGGCAACTCAACCAGTAGAACCCCCACCTATTTCCTCGGGAAACGAAAGTAGGAATAGTTCTGTCCCTGTGCTAGCGGGATTTGTCAATCTGGTTAGGTCCTACAAAGGTGAGAAGTCCCCCTCATCGGCGTCGTTCTTTACCCATTTGGAAGGAATTGGTCGGTCAGCGAGATGGAGCAAACCAGATATGATGATGATCGCGAAATCGAAATTTGAGGGTTTAGCTGCGGACTTTCTAAACGAATCGCCCGAGCTCGATTTAGAAACAGATTATGATAAATTCAAGAAAATAGTCACAGAGAGATTCGACATTGAAGACCCTTTGGCTGTAAAAATCCAGAAATTCTCTGCCTGTAGACAAAAGGTGGGCGAAAGCGTAAGGGAATATTCTGACAGAGTGAGGACCTTAACGTATAATTTATTTAAGGATAACAATGACCCCGCAAACGGATACCCCGGGTTCCATGACCAATTCAAGCTGTCACAGTTTGTCGCAGGCTTGTTGCCGAAGCTGAAACGATTCGTACTTTCGCATAACCCTGGGAGTTTTGAAGAAGCCGTTACCCGAGCGACATTAGAAGAAAGCAATGAAAAACTCGTGTCAGATAGATCAGCTAACATTTGTTCCGTAGAAACCGAATCAAAATCTAACATCAGACCAGACGAATCAGGACATTTATAAATTACTGAGAAACCGGTCCGACGATAATGAAACAATACTCCATAGCATAAGTACGGGACTGAAGGAATTATCAGATAGAGTGAGGGTGGTGGAAAAATCAATTAAGGACGAAAGTGAAAAGGGAAAGCCCAGAGATCCGCCCCCCATGCAACAGAATGTCCGTGGAAACCCCATAACGTGTTATGCCTGCGGAAGTATAGGACACTTTGCCAGAGAATGCAGAAACACTCCAGTCCCCTACGGGAGATCTAGCATTCCAATGGACAACGCGAATGGCAGAAGCCCGAGATACCCCAGTAGTTTATTCACAACCTACGGTTTCCTTTGCACAGTGCTTTCCCCCCCCCCCTATGACGTCACCGACCGGAAATTGACCTGTGTTGGTCCACGTTGCCTTCTGGCCCCTATGTCGCAATCCTCCACATTGACTTCTGAACTTTGACCTCTATGTCGCAATCAACAGGAAATTGGCCCTGGTCCGCAACTGTCGCGGTATTAATAATTCATAATTAATAATTCATAAATAAAAATTCCTCCCCCTTTTAACCCCAGGGTGCTATCTAGTTCTTAGCTCTAATTTTAAGTCCTCCTTCTCGAATAGTCTCGATTTTTCTTTTTTTCAGACTAACCTTTTATTTTAAAAATTGACCTGTGTTGGTTCACGTTTCCTTCCGGCCCCTATGTCGCAATCAACAGGAAATTGACCCTGGTGTTGCAACTGTCGTTGGCGCTTAATTAATAATTCATAATTAAAAAATCATAATTAATAATTCATAATAAAAATTCCTCTCCCTTTTAACCCCTGGTGCTATCTAGTTTTTAACTCTAATTTTAAGCCCCCCCCCCTTCTCGAATAGTCTCGATTTTCCTTTATTTCAGACTTACCTTTTATTTTAAACCCTCCACTTGCAAACCCCCTGGTTGACCTATATTTTAAGCCCTGGATTTTGCAGACCCTCCTGGTTGACCTATATTTTAAGCCCTACCTATATTTTAAGCCCCCTCCTTCCCTCGGATTACAAGTCTCAGAATAATTCCACAGAAAAGGATGACACAAGTCTCAATTGTAAAAATCAACTCTCAACGTTGTATTCTTATTAATTAAAACCCTTTCTATTAAAAGTTACCTCTATAAAAAATCTTTTGCTATTCATTTTGCCAGGAATGTTAAACGATTCCCTTTTATTAAAACTCCGGTATTTATTTTTTCCAACCCTGTAAATCGATCCCCTAGTAAATAACAACTCTCACTCACCTTTATTAAAATCATCCAGCGCTCGTAATAAATCAGTTAACTCTAGATGGGTTTAATAGGGAAAAAAAATCATTCCATCGCTAGCGTACCTCCACGTTAATTTCGGGAAAAAGCCTCATCGGATCCAAGGTCCACGTATTTTACTAGAAGAAGAATGACACAGTAACTGCTCCACAGAAAAATTAATAAAATTTGGTTTAAATTATTCGTAGGATTTGTATATAAGATCTAGCTTTAGACTTTCACCAGTCTAAAAGTTTTCAAAGACCGTTATCAGTGTATCGGAAATCGTACGTTACCTGTTGACATCCTTCAGATCGCTTATCAGTGGGTAACAACAGCACTTTCGCCACATCACGCGATATGGTGCAATCCTTTATCAGCTGGAAGGTCAAAAGGTCAAATGTCCAGCGCTTCACTGTGTCTGCATTTGACACTGATAAGGTTTAAAAATAGATGATTCCTAGAATCCACATTGCCTTCTCAGATTGGACTTTGACCCCTATGTCGCAACCGACCATATTTTAAGTCCTCTTCATAGACCCCATGGTTGACCTATATTTTAAGTCCCCTTCTCGAATTTTCTTGTTTTTCCCCTGTTTAACCCATATTTTAAGCCCTCCCCTCTTCATAGACCCACCTATTGATCCACCTAAATTTTAAGCCCTCCCCTCTTTAAACCAAATCAGTTTTTGCGCATTTAATCGGTGTCATCCAATGTCCATACTATTTTTAGTACGTCTCCTGTATTTAAAAAAAAATATTAGCTTTCGTCGCCGTATTTGAACGCGCTACCTTAGTGACGATAGCTGAAGCGTAATCGCCAGGGCGCGGATTTTTGCGGAGAAAAATCTCAACTCTGGCCCTGCTATCCGCTCGACAATATTTGCTACTGATAAAACGATTTCCTTCATTAAAAATAAAAACTAATTAAATAATGGGGTATCACTGTGAAAATACTGGGAAGAACCCAAACTGATTTCGTGCTAAAACATCTCCAGATTTCAGCTTACTTGAAAAACTATTGTTAGAAATGAACCTGTGACTTGAATCACTCAACTTCCATAAGAATACACAATTATGGTACAGTGTCGGGAAGAAATATGTTTCAACGAAATCCAATTGCATGTATTACGATCACAAAAATAATTTCGTGGACAAAGTTTAAAATAGTTATTAAACGTTACCTTACAGTGCAAGTGCGCTTCAGACGAAAAGCCTCCCCTTCGAACACTGCACTCCGTTTTTCCGAAGTAACTGTGTCACAAGTCTTCCTACATCATCCCTAAACAGAGAATCGGATTCAATGTACAAGAAGATCAAGATCTCATTTGAAGGAGCACATAGTGGATACTGTACTCCATAGAGAAATGAACTTTGGCCTCTTGCGGGACCAAGTTATATCCCTACTCCAAGAGAATTACTAATGAAAACGTGCTATTGTTAATGTATGTAATTCCGACAAAAAATGTTTTGTCTGTTTTAGCCACTTTGTATCCTGCAATAGGAAACACTGAACACCTTAACAACTATATACATTTAGAAGAAAACACATCAGGCCTAATTTTCCCTTTAACAATAAATCAAATGTCTAAATTCGAAAAAAGTTAACATTTCTGTCTGGATACGAGAAAGAGATGTTCCCACTCTACATCACACCATTCAGATTTAAAGCGTACGCAAATCTCCTACTGTTATCAGACGATGAAAAGCAGCATTATTGTTCCATTAAGAATTTGTTTCTATGAAATTCAAAGGGAGAATTCTGTTTTCCATATTATAGGGAATGCAATTAATACCGATTCCTTGCAGATGGATATCCTTTAGGTTATGAAATAATCTTATTAGAACGCTTAAAATTAAGATGACACACATTAGCTCCTCCGAGAAGCGCTAGGGGGTAGAAGAATATACCAGTGTAATGAAAATATTCATTCGACATAAAAAAAACCTACGCCAATATCGCGTACACTGACGTGCTCCTCTTAGCTGATGTGTTTGGTGGCAGGTACTGACCCCTGCTATGTTTACACAGCTCCTGCCTTCATACCTGAAGATGACAAATACTAGAGTTGATAACCTACAATGTACCTTTTTGGAAGGCATACGAGGAGGAATTTCGGTGATATGCAGACAACGAGAGAAGAATTTAGAGTGAAAAAATTACTTTACCCATGATACACCCTGTGACTAGGTCGTTAAATCAAATTACATGCATAAACGAAAATTAGAAAAACAACGAAATGGTTGGTAAATTCAATGAGAATCACTAAAATGTAAAGAGTGTTGGAATATCTGTAAATGCACACACATTTCAGTGGATAGGTGAATATTTTCACAATTCTTTGGAAGTGGAAGGCACAGTAACTGTAAAACACACTGTGACGAGAGAGAAAGTATAAAAATGTAGTGGTATGGTTGTAAAAAATCGCTTCAAAACGGAAAATTACAACGCAAATACTGTAAGATAGAAAAAAACGACTATTCGACGGTTATTCCAAGCCGCTATCTCACGCTCTTTTCAGATTTCCTGGTTCTATAGTTCCCTTTTACGTAGCGCATAAGTGTGGGTAGCGCATAAGTTGGCTATTTTTCGTTGCAAACACAAGTTGTTTTCACTATTAGTTATTTTTCCTGCATGAGAATACACATTTCTATACTACATTGCGTACACACGGATGGACGAATATCGCAAAATACTTTGCATATAGAAAACATCAGTAAAGAACCACAGAAGTTTGGAAATTTAAAATCTGAAAACTCAGTGTTTATAAGAAAACAACAATATTTTCAGTATTTCCATGAAAAGTTCGGTCCCAGAATCGATCCGCTAGACCTAACTTTGCATTCTCTTACTTCAACCACCGATAAAACGTAATGTAAGCTCTCTCGTCGGTTATCCCAAGCCGCTATCTCTTTTCCGAGTTTCTGGTCCCCTCGATACGTTTGAATAAGTGCATAAGTGTGGGTGAAGATGGCTATTTTTCGCTGCAAACACAAGTTTTTCGACAAAGATAGGGTGTTTCACTACAATCTAACACGGGATTTCATGTGTGTTTAGTTATTTTTCCTTCATGAGAATATTTGTAATCCTTCTCATAGACAGCAGGTTAGTTACTTCGGATCTAACAAAGCCAAGGTTTGAGATCCATAGTAAGACATGAACGTTTGTGTTGTTTTCCTACCAAGATCCCGACATCCTCTCACCCCCTTCTACTGGGTCGTATGAAAAAAGCCTGTAACTGTTACGACAATTAGCTGCGTGAAGGCGTATTTATTTTTAAAGCAAAGACACACTAATTTCGGACTCGCTAGCTAGAGAATGATATATTAACTTTCTAAAGTTTGATTTTAACGATCAGATAGTGTATACATCACCACTTTTTTAGTTCATACTAATATCTTCTAACTTTCAAAGGAAATATTGTCTCATTATAAGCGATTTCATACAAAGAGATACGCACTCTATGCTTCACATTTAAATCTATAGAGATAACGATCACTGCTCATGGAACACATCTGTGATAAAACACGCTATGATAGGGTTTGAGGAAGATTTTTAGCCCATGGGGGTGCTGCACTGCAGGAAAGCACATTATCTTTGATATCAGAACCTACATGAAAGTTATACTGTTTGGGTTTGAGAAAGATTCTTTAGTTCACGGGGCACCGCATGAATAAGTGCATAAGTGTGGGTGAAGACGGCTATTTTTCGCTGCAAACACAAGTTTTTCGACAAAGATAGGGTGTTTCACTACAATCTAGCACGGGATTTCATGTTTGTTTAGTTATTTTTCCTGCATGAGAATATTTCTAATCTATCTCATAAACAGCAGGTTAGTTACTTCTGATCTAACAAAGCCAAGGTCTGAGATCCATAGTAAGACATGAACGCTTGTGTTGTTTTCCTACCAAGGTCCCGACATCCTCTCACATGAAATATTACTGTACTAGGATCTAGAAAAATCATCGTTTCTCTGTATGTGTATACGTCTTCATGTTTGTTTCTCTCTCTGTGCGTGTGTGTGTTGAAGTGTCTGTATGTGTTTCATCTTTATGTGCATATGTTATCGTATGTGTGTGTGTGTGTTCACATGCAAGAATAAACATATTGTCTTACGGACACTTGCTTGCTACAGAACAAGCTAACAATTTAAAACGAGACTTGTGGTTATGCAAAATATTTCATGTGTGCGTATGTGAGTGTGTGTATGTTGATATATGTTAATATGTTTCTTTATATGTATATGTTTTCGTGCGTATGTGTTAAGATGTCTGTGTGCACATATTCGTTTCTCTGTATGTCTATACGTCTTCATGTTTGTTTCTCTCTCTGTGCGTGTGTGTGTGTGTTAA
Organism: Ryuthela nishihirai; assembly: GCA_038380435.1. Lineage (NCBI taxonomy): Eukaryota > Metazoa > Arthropoda > Arachnida > Araneae > Heptathelidae > Ryuthela > Ryuthela nishihirai. The sequence goes on along the minus strand of JAWZYU010000133.1, from coordinate 586,721 downwards.
AGTGTCTGTATGTGTTTCATCTTTATGTGCATATGTTATCGTATGTGTGTGTGTGTTTGTTCACATGCAAGAATAAACATATTGTCTTACGGACACTTGCTTCCTACAGAAGAAGCTAACAATTTAAAACGAGACTTTGTGGCTATGCAAAATATTTCATCACAGATCTTAACTTGAATACTCATATTTCAGGAGATGTAAGGATTTTTCTTCAGCACGTTCGAATATTTTTTGAACACGACTGTCTTACGTTACGTCTTACGTTACGTTTCCTGTCAGATGTCTCGTAACGAACAAAGCGTGTGTGTGTGTGTTTTGCTAATACAGAAGAGGACATTCAACCGAGAATATTTCAAACTTAGAAAAATACGACATCCTGATGCGTTAAGAACGAAGTGGAGGGATACTAACAGCTGAAACACGACCTGAAGCGATCGAAATCCTGTTGTTTCGCGCAAGGGGACGAAGGGTGATAAAACATAATACTACTGAAAAAATCCTTGTTTCAAAAAAGATTATGAGAAGGATTAGAAATATTATCATGCAGGAAAAATAACTAAACACACATGAAATCCCGTGTTAGATTGTAGTGAAACACCCTATCTTTGTCGAAAAACTTGTGTTTGCAGCGAAAAATAGCCATCTTCACCCACACTTATGCACTTATTCAAACGTACCGAGGGGACCAGAAACTCTGAAAAGAGATAGCGGCTTGGGATAACCGACGAGAGAGCTTATATTACGTTTTATCGGTGATTGAAGTAAGAGAATGCAAAGTTAGGTCTAGCGGATCGATTCTGGGACCGAACTTTTCATGGAAATACTGAAAATATTGTTGTTTTCTTATAAACACTGAGTTTTCAGATTTCAAATTTCCAAACTTCTGTGGTTCTTTACTGATGTTTTCTATATGCAAAGTATTTTGTGATATTCGTCCATCCGTGTGTACGCAATGTAGTATAGAAATGTGTATTCTCACGCAGGAACAAATAACTAATAGTGAAAACAACTTGTGTTTGCAACGAAAAATAGCCAACTACACCCACACTTATGCGCTACGTACCAGGGAACTATAGAACCAGGAAATCTGAAAAGAGCATGAGCAGCTTGGAATAACCGTCGAATAGTCGTTTTTTCTATCTTACAGTATTTGCGTTGTAATTTTCTGTTTCGAAGCGATTTTTTACAGCCATCACACTACATTTTTATACTTTCTCTCTCGTCACAGTATGTTTTACAGTTATTGTGCCTTCCACTTCCAAAGAATTGCGAAAATATTCACCTATCCATTGAAATGTGTGTGCATTTACAGATATTCCAACACTCTTTACATTTTAGTGATTCTCATTGAATTTACCAACCATTTCGTTGTTGTTCTAATTTCGTTTATGCATGTAATTTGATTTAACGACCTAGTCACAGGGTGTATCATGGGTAAAGTACTACCCATCTTTTCAGGTTTTTATGACAGTAAAGCAAACTTGCAATCAGTTTTTCATTCTAAATTCTTCTCTCGTTGTCTGCATATCACCGAAATTCCTCCTCGTATGCCTTCCAAAAAGGTACATTGAGGTTATCAGCTCTAGTATTTGTCATCTTCAGGTATGAAGGCAGGAGCTGTGTAAACATAGCAGGGGTCAGTATATGCCACCAAACACATCAACTAAGAGGAGCACGTCAGTGTACGCGATATTGGCGTAGGTTTTTTTATGTCGAATGAATATTTTCATTACACTGGTATATTCTTCTACCCCCTAGCGCTTCTCGGAGGAGCTAATGTGTGTCATCTCAATTTTAAGCGTTCTAATAAGATTATTTCATAACCTAAAGGACATCCATCTGCAAGGAATCGGTATTAATTGCATTCCCTATAATATGGAAAACAGAATTCTCCCTTTGAATTTCATAGAAACAAATTCTTAATGGAACAATAATGCTTTAAATCTGAATGGTGTGATGAAGAGTGGTAACATCTCTTTCTCGTATCCAGATTGTTAAAAGGGAAAATTAGACCTGATGTGTTTTCTTCTAAATGTATATAGTTGTTAAGGTGTTCAGTGTTTCCTATTGCAGGATACAAAGTGGCTAAAACAGACAAAACATTTTTTGTCGGAATTACATACATTAACAATAGGACGTTTTCATTAGTAATTCTCTTGGAGTAGGGATATAACTAGGTCCCGCAAAGGCCAATGTTCATTTCACTATGGAGTACAGTATCCACTATGTGCTCCTTCAAATGAGATCTTGATCTTCTTGCACATTGAATCCGATTCTCTGTTTAGGGATGATGTAGGAAGACTTGTGACACAGTTACTTCGGAAAAACGGGGTGCAGTGTTCGAAGGGGAGGCTTTTCGCCTGAAGCGCACTTGCACTCTAAGGTACCATTTAATAACCATTTTAAACTTTGTCCACTAAATTATTTTTCTGATCGTAATACATGCAATTGAATTTCGTTGAAACATATTTCTTCCCGACACTGTACCATAATTGTGTATTCTTATGGAAGTTGAGTGATTCAAGTCACTGGTTCATTTCTAACAATAGTTTTTCAAGTAAGCTGAAATCTGGAGATGTTTTAGCACGAAATCAGTTTGGGTTCTTCCCAATATTTTCCCAGTGATACCCCATTATTTAATTAGTTTTTATTTTTAATGAAGGAAATCGTTTTATCAGTAGCAAATATTGTCGAGCGGATAGCAGGGCCAGAGTTGAGATTTATCTCCGCAAAAATCCGCGCCCTGGCGATGACGCTTCAGCTATCGGCACTGAGGTAGCGCGCTCAAATACGGCGACGAAAGCCAATATTTTTTTTTTAAATACAGGAGACGTACTAAAAATAGTATGGACGTTGGATGACACCGATTAAATGCGCAAAAACTGATTTGGTTTAAAGAGGGGAGGGCTTAAAATATAGGTGGATCAATAGGTGGGTCTATGAAGAGGGGAGGGCTTAAAATATGGGTTAAACAGGGGAAAAACAAGAAAATTCGAGAAGGGGACTTAAAATATAGGTCAATCATGGGGTCTATGAAGAGGACTTAAAATATGGTCGGTTGCGACATAGGGGTCAAAGTCCCATCTGAGAAGGCAATGTGGATTTTAGGAATCATCTATTTTTAAACCTTATCAGTGTCAAATGCAGACACAGTGAAGCGCTGGACATTTGACCTTTTGACCTTCCAGCTGATAAAGGATTGCACCATATCGCGTGATGTGGCGAAAGTGCTGTTGTTACCCACTGATAAACGATCTGAAGGATGTCAACAGGTAACGTACGATTTCCGATACACTGATAACGGTCTTTGAAAACTTTTAGACTGGTGAAAGTCTAAAGCTAGATCTTATATACAAATCCTACGAATAATTTAAACCAAATTTTATTAATTTTTCTGTGGAGCAGTTACTGTGTCATTCTTCTTCTAGTAAAATACGTGGACCTTGGATCCGATGAGGCTTTTTTCCGAAATTAACGGGAGGTACGCTAGCGATGGAATGATTTTTTTTTCCTATTAAACCCATCTAGAGTTAACTGATTTATTACGAGCGCTGGATGATTTTAATAAAGGTGAGTGAGAGTTTTTAATTACTAGGGGATCGATTTACGGGGTTGGAAAAAATAAATACCGGAGTTTTAATAAAAGGGAATCGTTTAACAGTCCTGGCAAAATGAATAGCAAAAGATTTTTTATAGAGGTAACTTTTAATAGAAAGGGTTTTAATTAATAAGAATACAACTTTGAGAGTTGATTTTTGCAATTGAGACTTGTGTCGTCCTTTTCTGTGGAATTATTCTGAGACTTGTAATTCGAGGGAAGGAGGGGGCTTAAAATATAGGTAGGGCTTAAAATATAGGTCAACCAGGAGGGTCTGCAAAATCCAGGGCTTAAAATATAGGTAGGGCTTAAAATATAGGTCAGCCAGGGGGTTTGCAAGTGGAGGGTTTAAAATAAAAGTTAAGTCTGAAATAAAGAAAAATCGAGACTATTCGAGAAGGGGGGGGGCTTAAAATTAGAGTTAAAAACTAGATAGCACCAGGGGTTAAAAGGGAGAGGAATTTTTAATTATGAATTATTAATTATTAATTATTAATTATTAATAAGGAGCGCCAACGACAGTTGCAACACCAGGGTCAATTTCCTGTTGATTGCGACATAGGGGCCAAAAGGAAACGTGGACCAACACAGGTCAATTTTTAAAATAAAAGGTTAGTCTGAAAAAAAGAAAAATCGAGACTATTCAAGAAGGAGGACTTAAAATTAGAGTTAAAAACTAGATAGCACCCGGGGGTTAAAAGGGGGAGAAATTTTTATTTATGAATTATTAATTATGAATTATTAATTATGAATTATTAATACCGTGACAGTTGCGGACGAGGGCCAATTTCCTGTTGATTGCGACATAGAGGTCAAAGTTCAGAAGGCAATGTGGAGGATTGCGACATAGGGGCCAGAAGGCAACGTGGACCAACACAGGTCAATTTCCGGTCTGTGACGTCATAGGGGGGAAAGCACTGTGCAAAGGGGATACCGTAGGTTGTGAATAAACTACTTACCCCTCTCGACAGTGGGAATACAGACGGAACCAAAATCCCAGCGGCCCAAGAGCTCAAGGCTTCGATAACCCCTATAGAGAAAATCAGGCTTTCCAGTAGTTTATTCACAACCTACGGTATCCCCTTTGCACAGTGCTTTCCCCCTATGACGTCACAGACCGGAAATTGACCTGTGTTGGTCCACGTTGCCTTCTGGCCCCTATGTCGCAATCCTCCACATTGCCTTCTGAACTTTGACCTCTATGTCGCAATCAACAACAACAAACTACTTACCCCTCTCGACAGTGAGAATACAGACGGAACCAAAATCCCAGCGGCCCAAGAGCTCAAGGCTTCGATAACCCCTATAGAGAAAATCAGGCTTTCCAGAATCAAAATTATAGCAGGAGAAACCAGGATAATCCCCAGACCCGTCATTTAAACTAACAAGGGAGGTGAAATCTGGGCGTATTTCCCACTATCCCAAGCGCACTTCAGACGCCCATATGGCTTCGTACGCTACCATAGGTGATGACGACACTCAAGCACCATTAATTAAGGGGAAGATCGAAAATGAAGAATTCACTGCCCTCATAGACACAGGGGCGACCGTCTCAATAATTGGACTGAGGTGCTTCAGGAAAATAAGAGCAAAATTACGCAGCAAGGCAATACCCGTTAGGATAGGAATAAAAGGAATCTGTGGTGCAGACTTGCCCCTGTTAGGAAAGTATGAAGCAGAGATCCAGGTGTCTGGTGTCCAGTTTAAGCATTCCATTTATGTGGTGGATATTGAAGTCAGTAATAAATACGATGCCATTTTTGGATATGACCTTTTGAGATCCCAGAGGTTCACAGTCGACCTAAGAGCTGGAACGGTGAGGAATAATGAGAGAAATAGAAATGAAGGAGGCGCGAAATTACAGACAGCCCCCGATACAGCTAATGAAATGGGCAAAAGTCGTCGGTTTAACCATACTACAAGTCTCCCAGCTGAGGTAATAGGAAGAGCATATACTAAAACATTGATTCCCCCCAGGACGGAAAAAATCATTTTAGTGAGTTGTACCGACAGAAGCTTGCAATCCAAAACCGTGTTTACACAGCAGAACAGCAAATTGAAACAAGGCGCCATCTGGGTAGCCAGATCCTTAAACGTCGTCAGTAAGGAAGGACTGATAAATGTCAGAGTCGCTAATGTTTCCCATTAGTGTGGATAAACAAAAATATGAAATTAGCCAGCGTCGAAGCCATGTGTAGGGAACAGATCAACAGCATTGACAGCTCGTGCAAAAACAGCAGCCCTGTTCATCAGAAGCGCAAACAACCATTATCGTTGCAAGATTTCGAATTAGATCACGTCCCCCGAAAATTTAAGAAAAGATTAGAATCCCTATTATTGAAAAACCAAGATATTTTTGCCAGAGACTTAAGTAAGCTTACGACCACAATAGCAGTCTATCATGAGATACACTTGGAGGACAACAAACCAGTGAGGCAACGACCTTACAAGGTGCCTTTATTCCCTACAAAAAGAGCTAGGCAATCAAATCGACGAATTATTGAGAAACGGGATTATCAGGGAGAGCGCTTCACCTTTTGCCTCCCCGATTGTACTGGTGAAAAAACGGGACTCCTCTTACCGCTTTTGTGTCGATTATAGAGTTCTGAATGCTAAAACTGTTAGCGACTCGTACCCCCTTCCATTAATAAGCGAAATCATTGATTCCTTGTCCGACGCCAAATTCTTCAGCTCACTAGACATGATGTCAGGTTACTGGCAGATACCTGTACACCCGAGGGACCTCGAAAAGACCGCTTTTATCAGCAGAAACGGATTGTATGAATTCCAAAATATGCCTTTCGGCTTAAAATGTTCACCATCCACATTCCAGAGGTTATTAGATAACGTACTGATGGGTCTTAGACAAAAACAGGTATTGGTCTACCTCGATGACATCATAGTAGCCTCAAAAACCTTCGAGCGACACATAGATCGATTGCAAATGGTATTCGACAGATTGAGGAAATTCGACCTAAAATTGAAGCCAAAAAAAATGCCAGTTCTTTAAGGCATCCTTATCCTACCTAGGCCACCTGATAACCTCAGAAGGGGTGCAGCCCGACCCACGGAACTTGGAAACTGTAGAGAATTTTCCAAGGCCCAACTCAGCAAAGAAAGTTAGGGCATTCCTTGGACTGACAGGGTATTACCGACGGTTCATTGATAGATACGCAGACATCACCCTACCGCTAGTCGAACTGATCAAGAAGGACGCCAAATTTAAATGGACCCCCCAGGCAGAGGAAGCCTTCCAGGAGCTAAAACTAAAATTGATTAGCGAACCCGTGCTAATCTACCCTGACTTCAATAAGCAATTCTTTCTATCTACAGACGCCAATGGCTCCGCCCTAGGCGGAATCCTCGAACAACCAAATGCTGAAGGAATTAGACAACCAATTGCGTACGTGAGCAGGAAACTGAAACCCCCCGAAACCAGATACTCCACAATAGAGAAGGAAGCGTTAGCGATCAAGTTTGCTATCCACTACTTCAAGCCATACCTGTACGGGAGAAAATTCACAATCATATCTGATCACGCCCACCTATCATACCTAATGAAAATGAAGGATCCTTCCAGCAGATTGGCAAAATGGAACCTGACCCTCCAAGATTATGACTTCGACGTGCAATATAGACCGGGCAAACATAATATTCCAGCTGACGTGCTGTCAAGAAACATCAATGCCATCAACATAAATGCCATCCTAACGAACATTATTCGCAGACAAGGGCCAATGGAGAAAGTTACAGGTGGAAGACACGAACTTGAAACTAATAATAGATGCGTTAGAGGGGACTAGTCTCAAACCCTTGACCAAAATTTCCGACCAGTTCTACATGAACGACGGATTGTTGTTTCATTGCTCGATCCCAATCAAAAACGAGATTAGAAATGAAATTATAGAGCAAGTAGTCGTCCCTCGGAGTCTGATCAGCAAAATTCTGCAATTATGTCATGACAACCCTTGTTCAGGCCCCCTCGGCGAACTAAAGACCCTACAAAGAGTTAGAGCCCAATATTTCTGGCATGGCATGTGCGCAGACGTTAAGAACTATGTTCAGACCTGCGTATCATGTTTACAAAGGCGGGGATATAAACCCGAAAGGAAGGCCGACCTCGTGAGAGCACCCTTCGCCACCCGACCTTTCGAGAAAGTAGGAATGGATTTCCTCGGCCCACTCCCAACAACCGAGAATGGCAACAAATACTTCTTAGTCATAACAGACTATTTCACGAAATGACCCGAATTGTATGCCTTGCCCAATCAAACCGCTGAAACCGTCGCAAAAATATTCTTGGAAGACTATATCGTGAAACACGGAATTCCACAATATATAATCAGCGACAATGCGAAGATTTTTACCGGAAAGGTGATGACAGAGGTATATAAAAGAATAGGCGTCACCAAACTCAACACTAGCTTTTACCATCCCAGTGGAAACGGCCAATGTGAAAGGTTAAATTCTTCCATATTGAACATATTATCACCTATGGTGTCCGAAACCATTGATGTATGGGATGAATTTCTCCCCTTTATACTAATGGCATACCGAAGCGCCGTCCACAGCACCACTAAGGAGACACCCAGTTACTTAGTCTATGGCAGGGACTTGGTATTACCACATCAGGTTTGGCAGACAAGAGAACCTCCTTCGTATTACGCAACCGAAAATTATGCAGAGTACGTGACCACCAAAATGAACACAGCTTACGACCTAGTGAGACAAAATTTAGAACTGGCAGCCGAGAGACAAGAAAAACAGAGGAAAAGAGTTTCTTTAGATAAACAAATAAAGGTCGGCAATCTGGTACTCCTGTTCTGCCCCCGAATTCCGCGCAAGAATACCAAGAAACTTTCGAAATTGTCCACGGGACCCTGGCGAGTTTTGGATAAGTTATCTGAAGTCAATTTCAAGATAAGACTAGTAGCCAACCCCCGCAGGACAAGATTGTCCATGTTGACAGCCTGACAAAGATGAGGGAACGAAGAACCTTCCCCACACCCGCGGAGGAAATCAACCAGGAAACGATACCGAAGCAGCTCGAGGAGAACCCACCTGAGCGAAACTTAAGCTCCGACAGGTGTGAACAAGATTGGGAGGAAGATCCCCGTATGATATTCCCTACAACAATTGACACTCACCTACCCATATCTATCCCTACGGATCTGCTCACTAGAATCCCCAGGTCAGAGCCCACTCCTGCGGTTAACGCCTCACCCATGCACACGGAAGCCGAAAACGAAACAGAAGACAGAATAGAAGAGAACCCAGATAATTCAAGACAACCGACAGGAGTAGCGGACGAAACAGACGAGGGACCCCGGCCCAGTAACTCGAATCAGGAAGAATCAGCACCCCCAGAAAAAACTTCCCACCACTATGAATTAAGGACGCGAGATTCATCAGGGAGAGTGATTACCACTCCTACCAACAACTCCGCACTTATGCTCGCACGAGCCGAGAGCAAAACAGAAAGTAGGGTAGAAGAGAACCCAGATGATTCAAGGCAATCCACTGGAATAGCTGCCGAAAGGAACGAGGAGCCCCGACCCAATATCTCGAATCAGAAAGTAGAATTCACGAGCGGCCGAGTGGCGTCAATCGTAAGAACCTTTGAATCCCATCCCCAGAGTGACCTCTTCCGAACACCACATAAAGCCCGGTCCGGCGCATTCACGATAGAAATTTAGGGCTCAGGACCGACCAAGAGGAATTGAAACGAATGAGAGGGAAAATTGAGGGACCTGCATAATAAAGAATTCTATACTTATTCACCAAGAGCCAAAACAACCGTTAGAAAGCTTAAGTACATTCAGGAATCAGCGTCAATTAAAGTGGAAAAGAAATGGAAGCTTAAGGAAAAAAATACAGCAGACCCCGGCGGTGCTTTATGCGCATCCACTCCCACGCGTCCTCGAAGAACGAAACACCGACACAGACCAGAGCGCCGAAGCTGTCCGATGGCTGAAAGCACGTCCTGCCGGCTTGCCAAGCGCCCACCGCAGGTCCGATCCCAGAAGGAACACCGGTAAACGGAGGGAACCGCTGCCGCTACCGCAGCGCCCCCTACGAGCGAGGCGCCGAGAAGCAGAGCAGCGCCTCTCGCTTTGCGTTACCATGGCAACCCAAAAGTGACCTGCCAGGAAAGCAGATGACGTCAGCTCGGCGTTGCAGCGGCCAGCGCGAGCGCCGCTGAATCATCGCTTGAGTGAGCTCTCGCCGGACAGCCCCCCCCCCTCGTCGTTAGCCGATCAGCCCCAGTTGAGTCAACACCACCTAGAGGAGAAGGCCGTACCACTGATTTGTGACGTCAGCATTACTAGACCGGACTGTCGGCAGAATAGATTGAGAGATAGCTTATCCTTGTTCATAGAACTTCCCATTTAGATTTTGAATATTCACTAATAAATCATTAAAATAATTTGTTTTCATATAATTAAAAAAAAAAATCCCACTTTTTTCTTATTTTTTTTTAGAGATAACTTTTTTTGCTTTGATTAGTATTGATAAACCATTAATTACCGTTTCCGATTATACAGATAGCTTTAAATTATTATTTAGATAATAACACTCTTTAAATGTTCGGAAATTTCAAAACTTTTAACGAATTTTGCAAACGATCGATTAATGTATTGAACAAGTACTAAATTTTCACTCTTAAAGAATTCTAGAAGAGCGAAATATATTTAGAAAAAAACTACTTGTTACAAAATACCACAGATATCTATTTTTTTTCACAAATATGTATGTATATATATATGAGGTCGAAAACATTATTTAATGAAAACAGTATGTTTCAATATTGCATATTTTAAGAAAAACAACCAACAAATTCCACATTAAAAATACTTTTATTTACAATATGAGAAAACAAATATATATAGGATACACATTACAATGAAACAAATATTTCATTGTTTACTTTACTTTTAAGAAAATTGTGCAATTAAAACAGGAAAATTCACCAATCATATGGGAGAATTTTTAAGCAATATGAAGGAACTTAATATTGTGCAATACTATTTAAATGGAAAAGGAAAATTTTATGATATTCCCTTCATCCCAGTTGAACTCTTTTTTTTAAAATAGTTTAATAATGAAAGCTATTTTTAAAATGCATCACATTAATAAAAACTGTTTCTAGGACAACTATGACTTTTAAATAAAAAGAAAAGGAAAATTGCCTTCCCAAACTTTTTCACCCTAATGCATATTAAAACTAATTTCTTCACATAACATAGAAATTTTTATCCTTTTTGCTATCATAATAAACTTTAATAATAGGAAAAAAAAATTCTGAAGAAACATGAAAGCAACATCTAAATACATGTGGTCAAAAGGTTTGAACAGATTCAAAATACAACAGAAATATAAAATACAATGAGGGGTCAATGTAAAGGTCACATTGAAATATCCATATACACTCAGTAATTATGAAACCTAATTCCATGTTATGTCAATGGAAAGCTAATTTCAAACCTTTGTAACTTTTAAAATGAGCTTTTATGAAAAAACAATGAAATGAAGATCAATTAAAGATCTCAATCAAATTTATCTAAATCTATGTTCATTAAAAATCAAAGAATTATGAAAACTGGGATATTTAATATGAACAATGGCTGTTTTAAAATATTGATCTGGGAAGTAGTTGAAATAAGTTAATCTCAAAACAGTATTCCATATTAAATTTTATTAGCATAGTTTTAGCAGAAAATGTAACAATTATTTAAATTTTCACCAACTCTGCAGAATGCTCATTACTGTTTAAGATGTTGATATATAATAAAATACCCCTTCAAACAGCTGCTTACAACAGAGGTCTGACATGAGCCTGTAAGTTTATATGCCATAGTAGGTCTGTGAGGATGGCGGAAACCCGGCAGAGAAACAACACGAACAACCATGCCTTACCTAGGGCTCGAACCCAGGTTAGTAACCAAGCGAAGCCTCTTTAGATACTAAATGAATATTATTGGAATATAGAAAATTAAGATAGATTTTTAACTTATATATATTCAGTCATATTTTCCCATGAAATGTTTATTTTAGAAATTACAGAGCTTTGAAATTATCTTTCCATTGACATAACATGGGATTGGTTGGTCATAATTAACAGAGTGTATATGGGGTAGTTTCATGGAAGCAAACACAGACTTTTATAACACAGAATTGAAAATATTTATGATAATATATTTGTACATACATGTAATAAGAAAACATTTAACTTGTAAAATTTGCAGCTATATATATAATTAGTAGAATTGTAGCATCATCAGCAACTCAGATTTAATGACATTGCAAAACTTGAATAAAATTGTTAAACTTGAATAAACTTGTTAAAAATAAAGTACTACAAGCAATATATATCAACTATTGAACATTTTACTAACATTGAATAGATAGAATTAGCATCTAAAAATTTCTTATATTTTTATAGAGGTCAAGCTGTTTCAAATGATTCAGTATATTCCAAATGTGCAAATCAAATTGAAGAATTAAAAAAATATCTAGATGTCATTTACACAAAGGTTGATGAAGTGGCAAAAATAAACTACACCAGTAGGTTCTTAATAGGATTCCTTCCCAAAGGTAAGTCGACAAAATAACTTTAAATTTGTATGGGGTCAAAAATATACAGAACAGAAAAAAATGTTTTGCTATTTTGTAAAGAGCATATACTTAACATGCCTGGAAACATATTAAATAAAAACATTATTCTAATCTTGACCTTCTGCAGAGTTTTTTAAATTTAAGTCATTAACTATTATGCATATCTTAACTGCCATATCTGGTGAAGATGCTTTCAAATGCTAAGAGCAACAGGGTATATTTCCTTTATAAACAGATATCCTTACACTAAAATTTTAATATTACTTGAACTCACTATCAGTGTGAAACCAATTATTAACAAAGAACTTGGAAGAAGAAAATATGTATCAGAACCAGTACAAGGTTTCTAATAACATAGTCAATCATCTCCCTCCAAGCAGAAACTGACATCCCCCAATGATACAGAAAACCTTATTGATCTGTTGACCAGGCTAGTTCATAGGCATATCAAACACCCATTGGCAATCACTATTAGAAATTTGAAAAATCCTACATTTGCAAGGCAGAAGAAGCCACAATATATGCATATAGATTAAAGAAAATCAAGGAATAAATTAACTTCCTAAATCTCCCATGGCTTTTAAAAAACCAAAGATTGACACTTAAGGTTTCTGCTTATAATGTTCTCAATTTAAAGTAAGGAAGGAAAAATAATATTCAGAAAATTCTATTTGCAGTTTAATGAGTTTCAGTTGATCATTTCATCCAGAAACTGGTGGTATATGTTCCAACAGAAAATTATAAATTTCATACCCCACTAAATGCATGTATAACAGAAGCAATGAAATGGATTGGAAAGAAAACCATATACTGTCACATACTGCATCCATACTGAATAGCTGTCCAAACAAAAGCATCCACCCCAAGTATTTGATACATTGATAAAAAAATTTAAAGACAACCAAAAATATAATTTATCTTCAGGGGTCCAGCCATAAGAGTATAGTGGGAAGTGAAAATGTTGTGGAATTGGCAAAAGATCACTCAAAAGTAACACTAAACACAATATTAAGAAAAAACCTACTGACAAGTGCAGGTAGAGATTCCCTTTGATCATAGATTTAGCCACAAAAGACATGAAATCAATAAAATAAAAATGAAATGAATCTAGTAGACCCTGTACAGTAGCAAAATATAGTTAAAGGAACTGAAAATAGCTATTGCAGCTTGCATGCAATAAAATTTCCACTAAAATATTGCAAAACATTTAACAATAAAGTTAACCAGTTTTTGTGTCTAAAAAACAATATTTGAAACAATAGCACACCATTCCAAAGGGTTTTCCACCATTGTATTTATTGGGCTATAATTATTTGAAGGTGGGTCTATGATGTTGTGGAGACTTTTCCATTACAGTGTATCATTACTTTCCAAAAAGCTTCATGCTGATGAAAATGACATCAGCTATTTTTACCTCCCTCCAAATTTGATATTTCTTAACCTACTTTTTAACATTAGGTACGTTCAGGTACTTGCAGACTAACCAAGTACACGAGCAGATGGACAATCCAAAGACTCGTGTAATAAGAAAAATCAAACAGCATGCTTTATAGAAGATCCATGTTCAATTACTGGCTCAAAGCCTGTGGAAATTGTTTTCCAGATATTAAAGATGAATGAAGATTAATAATTTCTTTATTTAATTATCTTTATTTAACAGTTTAAAATAAATTATCTGCATTGGGTGAAATTAAGACATTGGATTCTGGACTCAATAAAAGATTTACTTAAAAATATATTTACTTACAAATTTGATATCAGTGGTTGATATTTTTAACATGATTGAGATTACCAAACATAAATTTTTGAATTATATTAAATCTCATAAGAGTAATTTTTAAGGTGTGAAATTAGACAATCAGCATTTTGACTTTAACACAATATCAAATTGTATAAAAATCTTAATATAATTTTCTCAAAGTGAAAGTAACATATACAAATTAATCCACAGTACCTCATTGATTTACTAACATTTAATCACTATCAAACTCCTTAAGTATTATGATGATAATGAGTATAGTGGAAAAATTACCTTAAGCCAGGTGAGATCCAAACACATAACCACCAGACGTAGGGTTACTCGATGTCAGTGTTATAAAAGGAGGATATGCTTTCTTAGTATGAAAAAACTTATTTTATTTCACAAAGTTTTTTGCCAAATACTAACAGTTGAGTCAAAAAACAACAATACTCATTAAATATACTGTAAAATATATGGTGCAGTGATTTTTATTCCTATTTCATAAACAATCAAAGGTTATTTCTCCTAAAGTGTCATAATGATTAGTAACTATGCACTGTCATAAAAGGTAAAATTTCTGTTACTTCAAACTCTGACTGAGGTAGTGGTCAGCAATGATTTCAGTTTTGGCAGGGCATGCTCTTGTATGAGAAGGCTCCTATAAACTGGTAGTTCCTTAATTACTGCAGTCTTTTATGTTGCAAGAAAAAAAACCTGCTATCAACTTCCACAGTTCCATCTATACGTGGGTGGAATTAAAAGTTTTTTCAGTTTTCTAAAGCTCATATTCTTCAATCTGACATGTAAATTGTACATATTGAGATTAGAGAGAATAGTAACTTTTACAATGTCAGTAGACTTAATTTAGTATTCATGATTTGCATTTACAATAAATTATTTCATGGTTAACAATAAATGTTATTATAGTCAAGAGTTTAAGAAATTTAGAAAAGTACAAAAATTTAGTGCTTTAATTTTAGTTTGAAACATGTTATGAATTTACATGAAAAGGAGGACATTTCGTGCATTTTCAAAATTCTGAGAGGAGATGAGGTGAAAAAGTATGGTTAGTAAAGTAAGTAAAGGACATATGGTAACCCAACCATGAGGTCATGAGTTTCAGATCCCACCGGATTCAAAAAATGTTTTCTTCTGCACCAATTGTCATCGCGATATTTACACAACTTAACAGCAATGAAAGGCTTAGTAAAAGTACAGCATAAAGGCTAATCTTGAGCAATTGGTTTAACTATAGTTTCAAGTTTCCTTTTTTTGCTTCTAGCACTTGTTACAATGTTATCATTTTTTTGGGCACAATAATTTTTTAAAAAAGTATTTGTGGATGCTTTAAGGACATGTCTTAAAAGTACTTCAACAGTATGTCCATTACTACACTGGTCATATAGCAAACATTCCCCTTCCATCAGTATCTGAGAATGTAATATCTGCCGCTAAACTTCTTTGGTTTTGCACTTTTAAAAATAAGTCCTCAGATTCTTTGGATAAGAGCTTTTTGATAACAATGTAGTTATAGGATACAGCTTGAACAATATCTTGATGGGGATAGAGTAAACTGCCCCTATCCATGCTCTTTATGCAAGAATATGTGTCGTCTACATCCAACATTTTATCGACTGTTAAACTTGTCCTGCATGATTCGCATTTGACTTTCCTCAACCACTTATAAATGCAGTAACCTGCAAGGTAAGTTATTAAGGGCAAAATATGAATTTGATTTAAATCATTTGCAGTTACTTTGAGTGATTTAAAAACCATTTTAAAAGTTTCATTGTTATTTATTTCATCTAAGTCTTCAGGTTCTTCAAAGTTATTTACCTCTATTTTGCCAAACTTTGATGATTCAATTATCAATGGCAGATGATCTTGAATTCTCAATTTAGTTTCCGATTCAAAAATTTGAACAATGGATACATGATACTGAGATCCTGACAGTCGACGATATTTACCAAATCTCTCTTCTAATTTATCTGTTTCTATTTTCCCTGGAAGAAAATAATTTAACTTTAGTGCTTCGAAACAATACCGAGAAATTTCAAGGATAGCATATGTTGTATGTGTTAATGCTGCATGGGTATCTTTTGAGAGCGTACCAGTTGAACAATTTTTTTCTTTCCAAACATCAAGCCAAGTTAGAAAATTTTCCAGAAATATTCGTCTCTCATCATTTTCATCTGCTGTTAGTGGTTCTTGATATTTGCTGTTTAATCTATTTCCTTTAAATGGAGTTTTAACATTAACAATTTCAAACCATGTGCATATGATATCTATGAAATTTGCAGTAGAATTCAAATCTAATAAATTGTGCTTTTTTCCCATTTCAACAAGACCTTTTTGAACAAACCTATTGAAAATCTTCAGCGCCAAGCTCGCATTTTGCCTTTCTAAATTGCTGGGATTCAAGACTTTCATTGTTAGGCCATAACCATATTTTAATAGCACTGTGCTATTTTCTCCACTTTCTAACTGATACATTTTTTTAAAGTGAGGAATGATGATGTCAGGATTTTTTCTTGACCCCCAGATGTAATAAATTCTGGGTAAAAGAAACATTGACCACAATTTTTCTGGTTAAGCCAATTATTCCTTATACATTTCAGTAAATGCACAGAATCAATAGAAAAAAATAATGGCCTTGATGCATCAGCAGGATGTTTATAAACTATAGACATTTGAGGAGGAGATGAAAAAAAAGACATTGCCTTTCTATTTATGGCATTATTGTCACTGACAACAACAAATATCCTAAATCCTATGTTTTCCAAAGCAATAATAATTTTCTTTAGAAAAATAAATAAATTATCTGCAGTTAACTTGGAAACTGGCAGAATGTGTACAACATCTTTATATTTGGATTCAATGCTTTGCAGCATAAACACATAAGCAGTTGTAGCAGCATTAACAGCATTATATGATGCTCCAAGAATGCTGCCACCTTTATAATCAAAGGTTTCACATGGATTTCATCCATCATTAAAATGACATTAAAATCACATGGTTTTAACAAAGAAAACTTACACTTAATGTAATTTAAAAAGCCATTTTCAGTTTGTTCAAATTTTGGATTTATTTGATACCTTGAGCATAATCTCCGAAGTGTACTAGGATGTGGCACAATAAAATTTTTGGATGACATTAAAAATTTATATGCATGAGGAGAAATTGAATACAATAAAGCAGAAAATATTACTGTATCAGAAGTATACCTACGACTCTCTTTTTTGCAAAACAGAAGTGTTAGCTGTTCACACAAAAATCCAATTACACACTTCATTTCCTCATCAACATATTGTTTTAATTTGCTCATCATACTGTGCAAAACATGTACATTTCTCATTTCATTTTCATCACATTCTGACTGACACCAAAGTGAATTAACATTTTCAATAAGTGATGAAAGCTCATTAATATTATTAATTATTTTAGGTATGCATTTTTTACCTAAATGTGACAAAAATGTATTACCAAAATAAATTTTTACTTTAAGTTCAGCATTAATTAACACAGATGTGACAATGAATGGAGCAGAATCTAATACTATCAATGAAAATATAACAAGATCCTGTTTCTTGATAACAGACCAAGATTCAGGATAACTCACCAAGTTTAATTTCTCCTGCAGTTCACCTAAAGTAGAAAAGTTCATTTTTTTATCATAAATTTCTTTTTCTTTGACCCTCTCAGATAGTGCTTTGCAAAGTGCTTCATTTTCTCGTTGAAGTCTCTTATCAACAGGGCTATTGCAGCGTGTAGACAAATATGAAGGGCAGCCTGGAAAGAGACGTGGGATGGAGTTCGGTGCTAATCTTGGATACTTTAGAGGTGCAGAAATCTTTCTCCCAGTTTTCATGTCAAACATGCTGGTTTCTCTTTTAACATCAGATGGTGCAAAGTGGAGTTCACACACCTATGTAAGCAAAAGAAATATTGAGAATATGTACAAAAAAAAAACCTGTGATGAATGATATACACTAAAACAAAAGTCCAAACACCAAGAATAGTTCATCATACACGAAAGAAATTTATTCAGAACTGAAAACTATTTTTCCTTTGAAAGAAAAAAATATAATTTTGTTCAAAATAATTCTACAATCAGTGTATTTTTAAGATTTCAATCAAAATCCATGGTTGAAGATATTAATTCCCCCAAGGAGTGCACCTATAGTTATTCTACCAGTAAGCTAGTTTTTCTCAATATTTCTAGCCCTTCATTTATCATATAGAGTTCAGCTTGAAAGATAATGCTAACCATTTAATAGCATTCCACTGCTAGTACTAACCATAAAGTGCTATTGGTACTGCCATTAAAAGGTGATAATATAAAATAGAATGCGAAATATCACACTGAACTGAAAATAATTCGAAACAAACTCTTATGAATGAATGCTTAAGCGTTTCAAATAATCCAGTCCAGGAATTGAGCCTGAAAACAACTCCAGTAATAAGTATATTATTTCAGACAATTTCGTCTTACTGCGATTTTCAGTACATTAGGTATAAATTTGTTTATATAGACAGCAACTGGCATATTAATGCTGAAAGGTATTAGGAATTGATTGGTCAGGAAGTTTACTGTTGTCAACAGTTTCTACAATAAACTTTTACCATTACATATCAGTAAAATCAAAAACCTCAAATTTTTGTGATAATTTTTGGATTTCTTCAGTTGTAAAATCCAAACCAGTGGTCAGTACAGAGGATAAACTTTGAAGTTAACTAGAAAACAATATTGTATGCATTTGTGGTGTTTAACATATTTATATTCACATAATAGATGAAATGACAGATATCCCCTCAAATATTCTCTAATATGATTATAGAATACATTTGTAACAAAATTAAAACAAAATCTGCAATCACATGCAATAAAGAAATGACAGTAGACTGTTATACCTTTATTATAATATATATTTTATTATAATATGACTTATCTCATTTTACAATGAGAGTGATTGGAAATATATGCACTTTTAATTACTCCTTTGAAAGTAAAAAAATTCTTCAACTTTACTATTAAATCCTTTTTCAAAATATCCTTTCATTTATTAATTCATATGTACGCTAGATGTAGCCCACCCATTCTTTAATATCCACTATAACTTGACCTGATTTCAGAGATAAAATTATGCAGATTAATTTAATGCTGAAAGTTATTAGGAATTGATTGGTCAGGAAGTTTACTGTAGTCGACAGTTTCTACAATGAACTTTTACCATTACCTGTCCTGCTTTTATTAAAAAATAGCTGATGTGTGAAGTAGGCAAAACTTCAGCAGGAAAATAATACATATTCACAAAGCCATCTCTAGGCTTTGAACCTGGGTCCAATTTGTATCCAAGTATACTAGTAATAACACCAAAATAATTTCTAATACTTATGCAGAGATTTTATATTTAAAAGTAGGTTTTCCCATGATCTTGCATTTGGCTTACATATGTATTTCAAGTTTAACAGTATTATCGTATTAACTTATACGAGATATATTTGAACTCTATGGATATATAAATATAGTGATATAACATTAGACCCTGAAACTATCCCAACAAAAATACCAATTTCTTAACTTACTACTGTAATCTATTAAATAAAAAGTCTGGTCACTGTGAAATATTCTTTTCTATTTAAGCATTTTAGCATATTCGACATTTTTTATTCCAGCATATTAGGTTTCTTACTTAATAAAAATAACGTCAAATTAATCCATAACAGATCAATGATATTATATATGTATATTATATAAACGTAACATACAATAGTTAAAACGATAATTTTTACTTTAGAAGTTCATAAGTATGACAACAGATATTAATACAGAATAAAGTTCTTCTAACCTTGGATGCTTTCGTTGGACAGAAGTTTTGCCTTGGTATTGAACGAATCCATTTCTGTCGCAAATCTATATCTTCTGGAAATTTAAAAACTGAGAATATTTGTTCCCCATCGTAATTGCTCCTGCACTGAGGAACGCAGCAGCGCGATGGCATTTCGCTAAAAAAAATCAATGAACGTAATAACAAACCACACTAAATCACACGTTTTGCCGAACTAGCTAAACACTAACAAAGGCAAGATGGAGGCGACGCTACTAGCTACGGGGTCGACTAAAATTAACGTCATCAGAATCGCTTCACCGAGTGGTAGGGCCTTCTCCTCTAGGTGGTGTTGGTTGAGTCCGTTCAATGGAGCTCGCCAGCACTCAGAAAGCGATTACTGCGCGAGAGTCATTGAACGGATGGGCGTCCCTCCCTCCCCCATATTTATACCACTTCAGGGAACACAAATTCAGAATGCCAGCTGAGATCCTGTAAAGTCGTGACATCCTGCTCAATGTAATTAGAAATATACATTTTTTTTTGTCCATGACAATGTACGTGTGTTGAGATCAAATTGTAAATTGATGTCATTGATTAGCGAAGTGAAAGAGAATAGAACAATTTTTTTATCTTTATATGTTAAATTACGATCATGCTAAATTAGAGTTGTTAGATAATTTGTTAAACACATATCGATTCAGTAAATGAAGATTGTATAACGTAGATCGTGCAGCATTATGTAAGCGCCAAAAATGTGTTACATGCCATCAAGTACCGTGGAATGAAAAAAAAAAAAGATCTTTGTTTTTCTCCACTTGTAGACTATCACATGCTTAAGCACTTTAAGTGAAGGGACGAGTCGTATTCTATGTAAAACTGAACGAGGTAAATCAATTGTCTTGCGGCCAGCCGCTTCGTTATGAGAACGAGGCGAACCGAAGCGATAATTTGTACGGACTTAAGCCATAAAGTAATGAAGTCTTCCGAACATATTTGTAGAAAGCGCTAGTGGTGGTCCCTAGAGTAATTTTAAATTTGTACACGTTTTGTTAGTTATTGTGACAACTCCATGTAAATGTGGGGACACGTAAGGATCAGTTCGGAATACACTATGTATTGTATAACATTGATTGTATGGAAAAAGAAAACCCAGATTTTGACACCCCCTCCTTATTTCTTTCTGTTTCATGTATTGCTGGAAGTTTTCTTCACGCCAAACTGAGGATGATGCAAGGCCAACCCAAGAGGGCAGGAAGCAAGGTGGCTCCTGCCAGTGATACTTCGAGTGTGATACCCCTTACCTTGGAATCCCGTGTTAGTGGCCCTTGAAGGGGGCGCGAGGACTCTTCCCATCCGTTCAATGGAACTTATCGGTCATCTGCTCGCCCCCCCCCCCCCCCCTGAGTGTGTAGGTATGTCATGCCCACGTGTTTCATAATGTGGACATGACTGTCCGAAAGACGGACCAGTAACGAACATTCTACAAATCCGTTGATTCCCCTCCGGCACCAGAACTGAGCTTACGTGCTCCCGTGCAGTAAGTGGGGGGAAGACAACTGGTGGGTGCTTGCCCACACCTCGATCAACTTCACCAATCCGCGTCCTCCACACCAGGTCAACAAGGTGACCTCCGCAAGGAATTCGCGGACAAGGACGGAAAAACATTTTTTCGTGGAACTGACGCTTGCTCTCTGGGTCCGAGCCGTGCAGTGGCCAGAGAGGAGAGTGCCCTTCTTCTGTCGTCCGAGTTGTGCGGAGGTCCACAACCAGTTTCTCCAGTGAGCTGAGCTTCCGAGTCAGGGACAATGGGAAGTGCAGCCGATTGTTTCAACTTACCTACAGCCAGCAATGCTTACCTATAGCGATATCTTCTGACAAGGTAAGGGGGTCCATACCTTAATCAAATCTGCGGACATGTTTTCGACTTAAAAGTGTTTCCGGGACTTAGTATCTTTACGTCCCCACATAGGGACCTTGTTAACTGTTATGAACCGCTCAGATTACGAGCAGGTAGCTCGCTCAGCATGCCTCAATTGTTTAATGAACTGAAATGTGCAAAGAAATATTAGGTTGTTAAATGATACAATAAGCTTGAAATGTGTAAATAAATATTACGTTGTTAAATGATACAATAAGCTCAGTGCTATTTATTTTATTTGCCTATCCATGAGATTGTTGATTCAAGCTTTTGCCTTGGTTAGAGAAAAAAATATACGATCACGGCGGAAAAGTTGTACCACCCACAAATATCAAAAGGGGGTCACGACAAATTGGTGCCGTGACCAGGACACTTACTACTGAAGTTGAGGAAGAATGGGATCATTTTAAACATGCTTTTTTGGACACTAACAGTACCCTTTTAGGAAAAAAGGAACAGAAGAGACAGAATTATCTGTGTGATTTGAGCTTATTTCGGAAAGAAAGAACTGCAGGAATGTCTTTAATCAATACCCTACTAGTCCTAATAGAAAGCATTACAGAGAACTTAATAAACATATAAAAGATCAGTTAGCTGCTGATAAGAATCTTTGGATTGATGGTTTGGCTGACAAAGCCGAGGAAGCAGTTAGACAGTACAACAGCAGAGAGCTGTATCATATAGTTAATGTTTTGTGTGGTAGAAAACGGACAGGTATACAGGGATTGAAGGATAAACAAGGTAAGGTTATAGAAGGTGAGGATTTTGTTATGACTAGATAGGCTGAGCATTTCAGTTATATTCTAAACAATGTAGTTAGTTCCATTCCCATTGTTTGCAATGATGACAAATGCATTGGTGGCTTTAATGTTGGCCCTATAACACAATCTGAAGTTATTTTGGCTGTTTCTAAACTTAAACTACATAAATCTCCAGGAATAGATGAAATTATTTCCAAAATGCTGGGAATGTTTCGGTTACCACTTGGATGACTGAAATTCTGAATATCTTTTATGATAAAGTCATGGTTCCTAAGAATTTTACCAGAGCTATTGTTATCGCTATTTTCGAAAAAGTTGATCGTAGTTCTTGTGATAACTATAGCGGTATCAACCTACTCTATGTTCCAGGTAAAGTTCTTTTCATGATTGTGCTTAATAGAATTAAGAATCTGGTTGACAATCTGTGATGAGCAATGTGGATTCAGAAGTGGTAGGGGATGTGTGGATCAGATATTTTCATTTAGGCAGATTCTTGAGAAATGTTTAGAGTTTCAGAAACCTTTGGTTGCTAGATTTATTGATTTCAAAAAGGCATTCGATTCAGTTGATCGTCATAATTTGTGGCTGATTGTAAGATCATATTGTATACCAGACAAGTTAGTTAGCATAATGAAAGCTCTCTATAATAACACTGAGTCGTGTGTGAGAGTTGGTAAGGCTTGTAGCAATTGGTTTAACATTACTTCTGGTGTTCGACAAGGGTGCATTTTATCTCCTTTTCTCTTTAGCTTGGTTATTGATTATGTTATGCGAAATTCACTTCAAGGGAAAGATTTTGGCCTTAAATGGACTGGAGATAGAAATATTTCTGATTTAGATTATGCTGATGATGTAGCCCTTTTGGCAAATGATGTTGATGAGATGAACTCTTTCATTCGAGCTGTTGATGAAACTGGTAGTACAGTAGGTTTGTTTATAAACAGAGAGAAAACTAAAGTGATGAAAATTGGTCAGGCAGGCTGTGATTCAGTTAATCTGAATGGTTGCAGTCTTTGGCAGGTGTAACAGTTTGATTATCTTGTGAGCTATGTAACAGATAATGGTGATGTGCGGCATGAGATTAACGGACGAATAGGGATTGTTGCCGGGACTTTTAAGAATCTATGGAGAGTGTGGAGAAAGAGGAGTTTGGTTCTTTCTAGGGTTTTATCTAGGTATTATCCTCTCAGACCTTCTACTATGGCATATAAACTGACAGGCTCCTGTCAGACCTCTGTGGGAAGCAACTGCTTGAGGGGGTATTTGGGTTGGGTTGTTTTACCTCTGAGCGGCACTTTTTTGCACACCATGGGCTAAATGGCCAGGTCACATGGACCCCGAATTCTCAGAGAAGGTTGTGGGGAGGGACCCACTGGAACAGCTGTTGGGAGACAGATGGTAGCCTCCCGTCAAGGCCATCCAGCGTGTTCTTTAACGAGCACAGGATATGGCTCTCCCGCACACGGGGCCACGGCTTAACGTCCCATCCGACGGGGTGGCCTTTCCAAGCCCATCGGTGTCCCCTACTGACCGTGGGCAGGGCGGGGAAATTTTTCGGAGATAAATCTCAATGCTGACCCAGCTGGGACTCGAACCTGGGAACTACAGATTACGAGCCTGGCGCCTACCGACTGAGCCACCCCGGCCCTATTTGAGGGGGTATTTATTATTTATTATTTATTTAACTAATGATGAGGTTAGGCAATGGAGTTTGCAACATCCTTTAAGCAGCATATTCTGCAGATAGAGACTCCGTTGGTTTGGCCATGTTGCCCGTATGAATAATTATAGATTTGCGAATAGGGTTATGAACAGTGTACCTAAAGGCCTCAGAAAGAAGGGGAGACCTAGAATGCGGTGGCAGACAATGTCAAACAGGACCTTGTTAGAATTGCTGTGCAGTGGCCAGATGCAGTAGATGTAGCTCAGGATAGACTTGCTTGGAGAACTAAATTGCACGGCCTAGTTGGACCTCCGTAGCCCATGGCTGCTTAAGGATGATGATGATGATGATTAAAATCTAAGGAAATAAAGAAAATTACAATACAAGTGAATATCAATATAAGTGCAACAGAGTGGAAATTTCTTAATGATTATGATATTTATGGTGCATGTCTCACAATGAGTTTTTGTGAGAACATCAAATTTATCGAATAATAAAATTAATTTTTCGTTTCTATAGGAAATCTAATGCATTAAAAATATTTTGAGACCCTTTTAAAATAAATTTCAAATAATACTTCCGAAAACATATTCCCAGATTCAAGAATATGTTTTTCGTGTACAATTAAATTGAACTTCCGGGCAAATGCCTTTTCGCAGTGTCTGCACACGAATGGCCGTTGCATCAAATGAATTCGTCTATGACAAATCGACTGCTCTGCGCTGTGAAAGACTTGCTACAAAGATCGCAAGGGAATGGTCGTTCACCTTTGTGGATACCAAGATGCACTCCAAGATATTCTTTCTCTTGAGAAACTCTTTCCACAATGAGAGCACTTGTAAGGAATGAAGCACTTGTTGTGTGTCATTTGTGTTGTCCTCCAGAGTGGGTAAGCAAATGATATTCATTAGCCAAATAGTAGAATAAGGACAAAATGAACAAGAATATTTCTAACTTTTTCCTTCTCCTCGATGCCTCTTTTTGTGCTTAGTGAGGAATTGTAATGATTGTACTGACAGATGTCACAGTCGTAAAAGTTCTGTCCTGTTTTGTTTAAAAAAGAAAACATTTATTTCAATAAATAATGTTTGGTTAGCAATAATTATTATTCTGCCTAAACTCATTCGTCATCATCATCATCATTCTCAAGCAGCCATGGGCTACGGAGGTCCAACCAGACCGTGCAGTTTAATTCTCCAAGCATTTGTGTCCAAAGCTACATCTGCTGCACCCGGCCATTACACACCAATTCTGACAAGGCCCTATTTGACATTGTCTGCCCACCGCATCCTAGGTTTTCCCTCTTTCTGAGGCCTTTAGGCACAGGGTTCATAACTCTATTCGCCAATCTATAATGATCCATAAGGGCAAAATGGCCAAACCAGCGGAGTCTCTCTCTGCACAATATGCTGCTTAAAGGAGGTTTCAGACTCCTTTGCCTAACCTCATCATTAGTTGCAAAGTCATTCATCATCACTTAAGGCAAATGATCTAAAAAATTAAATTAAAAAATTTAAAAAATACCTATCTTCCTATAGAGCCCTAAACTAAAGCATAGCGGTGGTGCAATCTGTCACTGAGTTCGTATTCGCTTCGAAGGAAGATCTTGTTCAGTAGGTAAATCGGCGCCCTACCTTCCTTTGAAGCGAATACGAACTCAGTGAGATTGCACCATCGATATGCTTTAAGTTTATTTTATACTTTTTAGGGCCCTAGAGATAGATAGGTATTTTTTTAATTTTTGATTTTTTTTGTCACTTAAAACACCTACCTTCAGAAACTTTGATATACAACTTATAAATACCAAGCACATTTACCCTTTTGGATTAGTTTGGAAGTACATATAGCAATAATGTTGGAGACAACATAAGCTATAGAAATAGAGATAAGACTCATTAGAGTCGACCCCCGCGAAAATCGCCCCCACATTTTTTCAGGGGGAACAGTGAAAGTTTGTATAGTAGAATTATACGAGCTCTCATTTGATACCTAACTGGTAACTGTAGGTCCACCCGATCCGATAATATAGTAGAACGACTTTCCGATATTATTCAGATTTTTAGGGAGGAAGAAATAACGGAGGACATTTTTTAATAGCCTACGACATTCCCTGTGTCACAAACTTTCATTCGACACATAGCTATTAGTGGCTTAAATCCATTAATAGAGGATGATTGTTCGGAGGCCGTAGCTCAGCGGTCAGAGCACCTGACATGTTATTAGGAAGTCGTAGGTTCTGATCCTACCTGACAACAAATTTACTATATATTTATTACTTAGTCTTTTTTTTTTTGGAAGTCACGCTCAGTTATGAAATGTTCAAATACAACTAAAAATCTCTAACAATAGCAATGATACAAACAGACATGCTCTGTAATAGAATAGCGTTGAACTGCATGAGCCAGGTCTACGTTTCTGTAGTGGCCCGTGGTTCTTGATTGGCTTATTCTGACGTCGCTTTTGCCCGTCGCTTGTACAGCTGCTCAGAATCATCTCTGGCGATCAACAGTACTCATCCAACATTGAAGTGGACCAGTTTCCTTGGTATCGTTTGTCTATCGTTGCAATGTTCTGGTAAAAACGTTCACAGTGCTCATCACTAACCGTGCCGCAGTTGTCGGGGAAGAAATCTAAGTGGGAATAGAGAAAGTGAATCTTTACGAACACATTGCAAGCCAAGTTTGTGATACAGAGACAACATGTCCTTAACCAGTTTCTTGTAGTTGTCTAATATTCCAGAGGAATTTAATTGACACTAGACGAAACACGTCCCAATCTTTTTTCTCGTCACTCTGAAGCAGGTTGTCGAAAATCTGGTCTCTGAACAGCTCGTGGATAGGAGGACCCACAAAAATTCCCTCTTTAATTTTCGCTTCGCTGAGTCGAGGGAATTTGGCAGCCAAGTACTTGAAAGCTGATGCAGTCTGGTCCATGGCTTTTATGAAGTTTTTCATCACACCGAGTTTGAGGTGTAGGGACTGTAGCAGGATTTTGTGCGTTTCTGCCAGTGCTAGGTGTTCCACATTCTCCTCTCCGACCATCAGATATTTCCTCTGAGGCCAGTTTCTCTTCACGTAATGCTGTCCTATTCACACACGAAACAGCAGTACTTCGTATGTCCCAGCTGCAGACCCATCAACAGAACCACTACCTTCAAGTCACAACAGAGATACCAGTCATTCTGGCTGTATTGAAGACAGTTGAATAGCTGTTTTAGGTTGTCATAGGTTTCTATCATGTAGACAGTGTGTGTGACTGCAATGGATGGAAGTCAATTTCCATTATGCAGCAACACCGCCTTGAGACTCAATTTCGAGGAGTCTATGAATAATCGTCATTCTTGAGGGTCATGTTAGATTCTTAAGGCATTCGTCAGGACATCTACATCGGAGCAGAACACAAGGCCATCTTTCTTTCTGAAGTAAGGTACAAACTGCTCATGACGAGTTCGAAACGAAGTCACTCGGACATTTTCCTTGCGAAGATCCCATTGTTTAAGTCTTGATCCAAGTAACTCTGCTTTGGCCTTGGACAGCTCAGATCGCGAACAAGAACGTTCATTTCTTCTTCGGTGAGAATATGTGGCATAGATGAAGCACCGTGGCAGATGTATGGATCATCATTAGACACTGAAAGTTGCGGAGAACCCAACGTTGGTTCTCCTCCCTCCTCATCGTTTGAATCGTTGGAAAATTCTTTTGGAGGTTCGGGAATGGGAAGGCCTTCTCCGTGCGGAACTTGTCAGAGAGCAGATTGTATATTGTCCACTTCTAGATTCTTTGTGATGTCTCCATAAACAGGTGGAACCATGCAGAAGTAGGAGTCATCTGTGTGATTGCTGGGCTCTCTCGAAATCATAGGAACAGCAAACGGCATCGCCACTTTTTCGCCTTTCAGCCACTTCGGAAGATTTCTTGCACACGTACTGCCGCATATGTGTGGGGCCTAGGCCTTGTCTTGGTCCCCGATCTTGCATCCAAAATGAAACTCATACGCCACTTTCACTGTTGAAGTAATGACCCTTTTCTGGCTTGCAAACGTCACTTTCCCGCAAATGTAACAAAATGTATATTTCCCATTAACACAGTTACGAGGCATCACTACTGCTGGATTAAAACTGCAAGGATCACTTGTGTTGTACGTATGACTCGGGGGTAAATGGAAGTCGCTCAAAAGACTTGCTCACCCTACGAGACGTCGCTTAAAACTAACGGTTTTATTTTAATTTGTAATGAACCTGTAATGCTAAGAGGTTGGGACTTGTCATTCATTCCGTTGTTTAATAAATACCAGAAGAAAACACAAAGCCCTCGATAGGACCACCCAAAATTTCGATTTATGCAATCGACTACTTGCTTGATATTGCTATAACTAAACTGATATATAGATTTTAAGTTTGACAGTTATTTTAGTTACTCACATCAGCAATGAAAATATCCCTTACATCACTATCTTCTTCAATGAATAGCACGTCTAACTCAAAGGCGTGCACCATTCATTGATTTACTGCTCTATCAGAAAAGTATGATTTACTATAATACCCAACATCTGAATAATTTAAGGATTAAACAAAAAATGACGAAATATCAGTGATGTTTATTTTGTATTCTTTTGCATCACACACAGAAATACATGATTGTCTGACCATAAAGAAAAGACAGTTATGCGAAAAGCAGGAAATAATAAAAGGGATTTTTGTTTTTCTCTAATTTGCTACGGTAAAGAAATATAAAAACTTTTAAATTTTTTGAAAACAATGCCAAAAGTTTGAATATTTTTGAGAAAAATTCTTATGCATTGCGCTTCTTCTTTATTGGTGATCACATGGTCTTATTCGGCAGAAAAACTGTTTTCGGTTGAATGAAAAGAGTTAGACCACACTGCCGTACGTTAATAACAAACACAATAAATGCTCTTAGTCCTTTATAAGAATGAAACTGTTCTAATATCAGAAGGTTCTAACTTTAGATTTCAAAATAATTAATATAGTGTATGTATTACCCTTATATACACATATCAGTCATACAACTCAGTGTTTAGATGCGGATTTAGCCTTATATCTTTCACCACATATAACGATCACAAATTAGGAAATACGAACTTAAAGGAGAACATGCTTTTTATTCGTTTTAGAGACCGAAATACAAAGTTCAACAAAACAGAATTACATTACTGCAATATTGCATTTATACATTTAATGGTCCCTTTATTAGAAAGCGACCCCTGCAAAATATGGCACGATATCTTTTACTATTTTGACTAAAAATTCACTTTTAATTTGTTTATTATGTAGTTATTGAAGATGGAATATTTAACAACAAGAATAAAAGTTAAAATAATTGACCTAAAAATTTGATTCAGATAGCTTTCAACAAAAATTATAACTGTTAAATAAAATTTCATGAATATATTTAAACATACTTTTCGTTGTTGTTTTAGTGATAATTTTAATTTTACCAACTTTAATAATACTTTTTTTTCAGTATTTCGTTGAAGAGTTGAAGCTGTTTCAGCTTCAACTCTTCAAATGCTAAATATTATTGAAAATCTAGATTCCGATACTTCTAACTGAGATCTTTAATTTATAGTCAGCAATTTGATTTTATAAAATAGGTCTTTCCAATTGTTATTCAGATCTGAATGTAACTACCCTTGACATTACATGGGTCTCTACTAATAAGCGACCAACGAGTGGTCGCTTATTAGTAGACTGGTCATTTGTGTTCTCAAACGCCAAACATTCGGAGTAGAAACAAAATATCAATATAACTGCATCAGAATATTTCTAAATGAACTGAAGTAAGCCACAGACCTGGAATGAATCGTGTTGACCCTGAAATATTGATTTATGATTAAACGGCAGTTGAGAGCTATATTTTATAAAAAGTGTTTTCGAGTGGTAATTGTTGAATCTTCATCTTAATTCCCCTTTCAAAACTAGACTTGTAAAACAATAATTCAAAAATAACTGCGCCGAGGATATATTTCACTCAAAAATCTGTTTTTTTAAAACTAAAAATCTATTCTTTTAATATATACTATTTATTACATATTAAAAAATATGTTTTAATCTATAGTTGATTTGTTAAAAATACCACTTGATATATATCTGCTTTTAACAACTAACATTCAAAAAGATTTGCAGAAAACTGAAAAGTGTAATCGTTATAACCCAACGGATATGTGCGATGCAACGAGATACAGATTTTCAGTAAGACAATGTACTCATATTCGTATGATTTGATTTTTCAAATGATTCTGAAATCATAAATAACAAGGAATGTCTTCGGGTCATGAGACGTATGTATAGTGGGAAACATTCTGCTTATTATTCAGCCAGTAGAGAGGATATCGATCAGTGGAATTTTCAGGGTAATGATGAGATGTTTAAAAAGCATCGCATCTTCCATTGAAATGGTATTTTGCATTTACGCTATGGGAATGATGGAGGAATTAAATGTTATAGTATCGAATTATCTCGGTTAGTATTTAATGACATATATGAGGTCCAGTTAAAAATTAGAATTTAAAAATATCCACACACAAAAAAAGATGCTTCGACTGTAAATTCTGTCCAATAATGAAATGCTTTGTGAAACCATACACCTAATGATCTTCGAGAAATATTTCAGTTTTCTGAATTACTAAATGAGATTGTCTCCGTATTTCGCAACTGTGGATTCTCAGCACAATGCAAATATCCATATGCGTCGGCAGCCTTCGAAACGTTCTCAGGGCAGTCAACCTCAATTGTTCTGCATAGATTTCTCACATCCACACAGAAACGTATCAAAACTTCATCTTAACTCTTTAGTCAGCATAGGGGAGACGAAGACTTGGGTACAATTTCCAGCAAATTATAGGTGGTAAATGTCTTTGGTTGACATGCTACATTCACGCCGACGGAACACAGCTAGAGTGTCACCTGTTGTCACTATAAAGGGACTTTTTGTCAAACAGTAATGACCACTCCAGACTACAGGAACGAACAGTGGCTCCTCCTACAAATGATATCCAGCAGCGCTCCTTCCGCTGATAGGTTCTGGAGAGTTAATCAACACAACGTTCCTAGAAAGGTAAGAGAGCTCACGTGATATAAACAGTAAATTGAAAGGAAATCTGAAGTTTATATAACTAGTATATATACTAATAGTAGGCATCAGTGCCTTTCCCTAAGGCACTTGAGAGTAAACCACAGTTTGCCTAGCTGCACACAAAAACCTTGGCCGAAGACACTGACCCCGATTGAGATATCCCCCATGCCGAATTCTTATCCTAGTGGTAGCCTGACCTTCCACCTGCAGTGCTCTCTCAAGCAGCACTCTCTTCGCTCCCTGTCCTGAGACAGGGAGCGAAGAAAAGTCTTTGTTCCACGAAAAAGTGCCAATAGTGGGACGTATGCTGTTCCCGGTGTCTGTCAATGACAACGTTTGCCGCCCTTGAACACTCTGACATCTGATCCGAGTGCCCTTCGACTTTCGCTTCAGCTGGGGTGAACGGGCTCGCATCATCTGACCATTACGCAGCTCTTACAA
Organism: Ryuthela nishihirai; assembly: GCA_038380435.1. Classification (NCBI taxonomy): domain Eukaryota; kingdom Metazoa; phylum Arthropoda; class Arachnida; order Araneae; family Heptathelidae; genus Ryuthela; species Ryuthela nishihirai. The sequence continues at coordinate 555,058 of JAWZYU010000133.1, read as the reverse complement.
TCTTAGAATCAATTACAGTTCTTAGAATCTTAGCAAAACCTTTCATAAGTGACGCAAGAGTCTTTATCGATATACCTTTAAGTCCTTTTAACTTTACCAATTCTACATTACACCTTAGGTACTTCACTGACACTAACCCCTTTGCTTTCTCAGTTGACTTCTTATGACCAGTGGAATTAAGCCTCATCTTGGGCAAAATATAAGCAACTTTCTCACTTAGGATCACATAAGATTAATCCTTTACAAAGAAAACAGGTCAATTGTGGAGATTGAAGACTTGGGAACTATTTCCAGCAAAATCGGTGGCAGATGGTGTTATAGCAGACTAGTGTTTTCGTCACTGTAGATTAGAGGTTTTCAACCTGGGGTACGCGGCAAAAGGTTTTGGGATACGCCGCGAGAGCTCAAAAGTCGCTAGATCTAGTAACAAGTCCATTTCACTGATTACCCAGTAAAATGTTTATAATTTTAAAACATTTGTTAAATTGTTCATGCCATTTTTTGTGTTTATCGATATATGTAATTTATGAACAAAAAAATTTAATGTATATACATATATGTTTTATTTTATTCCCATTGTCATACTATAACTATAGTTTTATCTATCTATACAAGGGGTACGCCAGTTACATACACATTTCCAGGGGGTGCGTGTAGCATAAAAGGTTGAGAGCTCACGAGAGCACCCAAATAATTTTGGATCTAAGCTTCTTGGCAGGCTTGGCCTCTAGTTCCTCTTTAAGCATCTCGTGGATTTGAGACAGTCCCCGTCACCCTGCGGACCACACTCGATGATGACTCCATTTTTTCACATGGGGTTTGACTGTCATCACTCCGAGATTCAGCTCGATGGGGTTGATATTTCGTTTTAGGCTATCCCTAACCTCTGTTACTGACTTCTCCTTATCTTTGGAGAAGACCAGGAGGGTATGCCTTTGTTTAGGGACTGGGGTGGGCTTCGTAACCTCCACCAAACCTTCCTTTCCGACCCCTTGTCCTCCGACAGTCTTCGCATATGTCGGTTTTGGCCCCTGTGTTTTTGGGGACACACAGCTGTCTCGGCTAGACGCCCACTGATGGTTGCTACTATGAGCTCCTGCTCATAAACAAATAGCATGTAGCTTGTTAGCTACACCCATCACTTCAATCCTCACGTTTTTGTCTACGTTGTGCTGGACTGCCTCACTGAACCCTTCTAGCAACCGTGATTGAGTTCATCCTACTTGAGGACCTCCTAAGTCTGTTCTTTGCGGCCCCCTTTTTCCTCTCCTTCTTTAGGGTCCTCCTCTCGTTTTGGAAGCTCTTCTTCCTTCTGAGTAACACTTGTGGTGGGAGGGGGAGTTTCTGAGACCTCCTCCACTTCCACGGCAGGAGTGGTTCTTACCGTCCTTTTTGCCAGACCTTTTCTTTGATACGTTTTGACCTGATATATGTGACGAAGTTTTTGAGTCCATAGTAATTTCTGGTGTTCGACCCAGGCGTTCTCCACCCACTACCGAGCCCAACAAGGCCTCTGAGTTTATTAAGCCGCTCTTCGAACCTCAGAGCTACGCCCAAGTTATACCCAGACTTAGGAACACATATTAGACCAGAGCAGGATCTGGGCCAAGGCCTGGACTGATCCGGTTGTCCATCTGGACTCCACTTCAGTCGTCAAGGATCACCACCACCCGATTGGCTCCTGCAACACCCCCTGGCCTACCCCAGGATGTGATAAGTGGGACAGTGGATGCCTCACGAACCGATTGATCTGAGTGAGCCAGCTCAGACCTCATTTTATTGAAACAGGGGCCAAAATGGCGTATTGGGCTTTCCAGCTTTCTGACCCTCAGCCTCAAGGATCCCTTTTTCAACATTACAGTAACAACGGTAAACAGGTGGGCCACACTGGGCATGGCAACCATGATAAATCCTCAAAACTGCACAGATTGGGCCCGTTAAACCCTAAAAACACTGGCTTGCCACCAAACCTATTAGATATGCTGCTCAATTTCAGCAACCTAAGACGCCAGTATACCGTCTCGAGGCCAATATGTAGAAATGGACACTGCAAAACAACAGACCTAGGAGGCTTGCCTCCCTGGTCTGTCTGTTGGAGAGTGCCACACAGGAATACCAAAGGTGGAATGAGAAAATTCTTCCGCGCTTTGGCCAACCAGAGTGATATGTAATAAAATATTAAGATCTGCATTTTTTTAACAATTCCAACAATTGCATCCACTGCGCCCAGAATGGAAGGGTGGGACTGAGGGGCTCGCCGCCACTGAAAAATTCCTCTTATATATGCATCGGTTGTCCATCTGAACTCCACTTCAGTCGTCAAGGATCACCACCACCCGATTGGCTCCTGCAACCCCCCCTAACAGCCAAAATAAATATGTCTGGTATCCTGTTATTGCATGTGAGCTTTCTACCCTCTGAGAATTTAATAACCCTGCCCCAATGATTGCATCATTCTTTCAATTTCCAATTCCAGGGAATTTGCTAAATGTGGAATACTGCAAAATTTAAACGACTATTGCAAAATATATATATTCATGCTATAAATTTCGGTTTGACTGTGATGGTCTAAGGTCTCAGATTGAGATCGCTACGCATCCTTAATTAACCAGGGTGACCAGTTTACAGAATATGATTCGCCGACTTCTAAAAATTGTCTGCAGTATTGACTTTTTATTAAGATTTGAAATGGTCCGGGGACATATAAACATTCAATCTGAAGATTTAAATTTTGATCAGATTATATGTTAAAACATAACACAACCATTTTCATTTAGAGCACATTTTATCCATAATTGCACATAATAATATCTTAATATCTAGTAAGTTGGCACAAAAATAAAACTTGAAAAACGTAGATTAATTGAAAAAATCAGTGTTATTGTGCGCATTTTTCACATGAAGCAATTTTCTGTAAAATGTTTTCATTTTCGCACATTTTGAGAAAGAACGGCGTCATCATCGAATGTAGCACCAGGGTGACATGGACTGCCTAAAAAAGGCAGTAGACAGCCATGATGTGCTGAAAGATGTACTAGAGGCCAAGTCAGCCAAGAGGCTAAGGCCAAAGCTCATAGTCTACGGAGTTGACAAGGACATCCGCCGAGAGGACCTTCAGAGCTGATCATTCAAACCCAGAATGGGCTAACTGAAAAACACGCGGATTTAACCCCGCTATTCTCTTTAAAAGGACGAGTTGACAATACCGTCCACTAGGTTAAGGAAGCCAACAGCGCCTCCCACAGAAAGGTAATTGAGGTAGGTAAGATAAACGTGAGCTGGTCGCGTTGTATTATTAAAGAGTATATTCGTGTGCTCAGGTGTTATAAGTGTTATGCATTTAGGCACATGCAAAAGGATTGTACTCTTAAGACGCAACGGTGTTCACAATGCGCGGGCAAGCACTCGTACAGGGATTGCGAGAAGCCCAAGCCTAGGTGCATAGTATGCAAGTATGCCAATAAGGATCACGGAGTCAAGTATGACATTGGCCACAGTGTGATAGACAGTAGTTGTCCGTCGTACTGTAGAGAGTTGAAGTTGTTGCGGAAGCGCACCGACTATGGGCAGTAGGCTTCCAGGTGGTCGTAGGGCGAGTCTGAAATTTCTCCAGATAAATTTGAACAGGCAAGGGCCACAATGGCCCAATTCAGCCAGGAGAAATAAAGAAGAAGGAGTCGATGTTGCTCTAGTGCAAAAACCTTATTGCACAGAGAACATCATTAGGGGGCTCCCTCTGACCAGCAGGCTATTTTGCATTAAAGGAGCTAAGCCGAAAGCTGGAGTTGTCGTTTCGAACCCCAAAGTGAATGCCATCCTGGCATATCACTCTGACACTATGGTGGTAGCGGAGATTGGCTATGGGAGACAAATATTACATGCCATCTCTATCTATTGTCCTCCGAGTCATAACATCGAGGACTCACTGACTGAGTTGCAAAACATCCTGACTCGTGTCAATTCTAAGAACTTAGTGATAGGTGGTGACTTCAATGCGAATCACCCCTTGTGGGGATCAAATAGTCAAGACATCACAGGAGAAATGACTCTGGATTTTATCAAGTCTGCTGTTCTTATTTTATTAAATGATTTGGATACACCAGCAACTTTTCATGGCCCTCGAGGTCAGCTGGATCGACTTGACCCTGACAACGCCTCGGATGTTTCCTCAGATCCAGAATTGGTGCGTTAGCGACAAGGTCACTAACAGCAACCACAACTATATTGTGTTCCTTGTGGGTAGAACAACACCTCCCACACACAGGTTTGCGTGGGCAGGACCCCTGACTGGTCGCGCGTTGTGTTGCGCCAGATCTGGCGAAGATCGGCCAGTGCGTCTCTAGTATTGGTGATTGTCTAACTCTGAATAAATCCTCAGAGATCTGAAGGAGTGTTTAAGTTCTGGATGTGAGACAACCTTTGGGTTCAAGAGGCAACCAAGCACAGGCTGTTGGTCGGTGCCCTGGTGGACACCTGAGCTCAGCATTAAAAGAAAAAGGGTCAGAGCTCTTAGGAAACGGTATCAAAGGTGCCGCAATGGGGACAGACGTTTCAGAGAAGAAATGTACAGGAAGGAATAGGCGGAGTATAATCTCGCTATACGCCAAGCACAGTTGGCCTCTTGGCAGCCGTTTTGTAGTGATGTCTCTGCACAGAACCATTTACCCCGCAGTACAAGCTGGCTACGGGGAAGGACATAAAAATCCTCGAAATTGAATATGTTCGCAAAGAAGATGGGTCCAAGACCTCTTCCTTTGGCGAAACATCATCCTCATCCTCAAGCAGCCATGGGCTAAGGAGGTCCAACCAGACAGTGCAGTTTAATTCTCCAAGCATATCTGTCCTGAGCTACATCAGCTGCATCCGACCACTGCACACCAATTCTAACAAGGACCTAGCGAGACAGCCTCAAGAAACTTGGAGAGAGGCTGCCCACAGGGTTCGTGCAATGGACCATTCCTCTGGAACTTGGTCGCCGATACTGCCCTGGAGTTGACCCTACCTGAAGGTATCTGGCTCCAGGCTTATGCTGATGACATGCTGCTTGTTATATCGGCATCCTCCAGAGCTAGACTGGAGATAGCCAGTAATGCAGCATTGTTAATACTTGAGGGATGGAGTCTGCACAACAAATTTGGGTTCAGCTTTGCAAAGAAAACATCCATGACTATGGCCAAAGAGGGTGTCCTCAAAAAGAGGTACACACTTGCAGGACCTCAAACTTAAACTTGCAGGACCCACACTTGCAGGACCTCAAACTTAAATGCACAAATGTAATGTGCAAACTAGGGAGAATGGCTCACGTCTCATGGGGACTCAGAGGTGAAGTCCTCAAAGAAATTTATCTCAGGGGCACAGAGCGGATCCTAACTTATTGAGCGGGCGCCCGGTGGTGCCCGACGGACCACTCCATCATGTGTAGAGAGCTGATTGCAGCCCAACGATCTGTTTTACTGCGAATCACCTGGGCCTATAGGACCACATCTACGGATGCCCTCCTGGTCTTAGCAGGGGATCCCTGGCTATTTTTGACGGTCGGTAAAGAAGCGACCATTTTCAGATTCCTGCAAGCTAAGGAGAAAGCAACATTCCTTGGAGTCCAGTATGACCACAGGATTACGAGACAAATACCGCTAAGTGGGATATCCATCCCACCAAAAGACTGAATGTGTCATGGTCCAAGGAGATACCATCAGGATTAGGAATTGAGATATACACTGACGGTTCCAAGAGCGAGGATAGTGTGGGCTTAGCCTACACTGTCTACAATTAAGGAGCCAAGTGTATGATTATAATAGGAAGGTTTCAAATAATGGCTCAGCCTTCCAAGCGGAGCTTAAGAGCCTTCCAAGCAGAGCTCATGGAGAGGCCTTTAAGTGGGCCCTCCATGACGGCGGTCACAATAGCGACATCCGGTTGTATACGGACAGCCAGACAGCTCTGCAAGCGCTTGAAGATGCAAACAGCAGGCATCAAACTGTTAACGAGATCAAGCGCATCCTAGGTAATAAGAACATGCCCAGAGTTTCCTTCTCCTGGATCAAGGCACACGTAGGTCATGAGGGGAATGAGCGGGCAGACCAACTGGCTCGCTCAGCAGGTAATAATACTCAACCTGTGATAGCGGTCCAGACTTCAAAAACTACCCTGAAATCTATCCTATGTCGAACAGAAATTGAGGAGTGGCAGCGGCTCTGGGATACCACTGAGAATGGTCTTCAAACAAAGATATTCTTGAAAAGAATCAGTCTATCCCTGATGTCTTCTGACCACTATTTGACGCAGGTCCTGACGGGACACGGGAGTTTCCCAAAATATCTGGAGTGCTTTCAGATCGCTACCCACAATTACTCGGCTGTGGGGCTCTAGATGCAGTTGTCGGGCACTATATCCTCAGGTGCCCGATTACGGAAGGGTTCGCTAACGAACTCAGGAGCTCCCAGGCGATCATTGAGGTAGCAGGCGAGGCGGTCACGGTGTCCATCGAGAGTGCCCCAGTCAGGGCACATCTGAGGGATGGGCTGGCTACAATTCCCTTCCTTACTACAATTCCTGGACTGATTCTGCAATTGGACAATTCCACCCCACACACTGCACTTGCAATAATGGACAGTCATGTAGTAGCTGTGGAGTTCCACCCATGGTCACCATACTCCCCAGACGTCACCCATTGAGCATGTGTGCGCCCTTATGGGTCGCTAGATCTCTCTGGCGGCGAACCTGGTATAGTTACGTGCCCAACTGGGTGCAGTTTGGAACGCCATACTTTAGGATGCCAATAACCATCTGACTGATGGAATGCCAAGAGGTCTACACAGGCTTGTATAACCGGTCGATGTGGGTCACTATATACTGATTAAATCTGCGACTATGTACTGATGAAATATGCGACTATGTACTGATATTCTGCAATAAATGTACGTACCTTGCGTACACATATTCAATTTTTGATCACTTGCCCTTTTCACGTTAAAGAATATTCTGGATGACTTTCACGGAGGGCTATTATATATCTACCAACAGCTGTCCAATGTGTCCCCTCCCCTTAACCATCTCTGAGCTTTTGGGGTCCTTGTGACCTGTACATTTAACCCATTGTGAGAAAAAAAGTGCCCGTCAGAGGTAAAACAACCCAAGTTATAACGATTGGTACGAAAGACTAAATTAAAATTTTCATAGATTATCATATTCCTAATTTATTTCTAAGTTAGCGGCATCCTGCACTTCGCGCGTTTCATTTTTAATCTGCATATTTTTATTTTTCAATCCATTGGGAACTATAGTTCCCAGAATAGTATGCTCTAAGAGTTTATTTCATTTTCCATAGAAATTGGCCATTTCAAATGCTTTTTAATCAATCCTGAAAGTTTATGAACAAAAGTTTTATGAAAGAATATAAAAACCTGATGATTTATATATTCAATAAAGCTAAAAAATGAAAAAGAAGCAATTACACTGCTGTAGCAGCCATTACTGTGGCTTTTTATGACACGGAAGCATATGGTTGTTTTCTTCCTTATTTTAATGTTCCTAAACTAAAATTTCATGGAGAGTGTTCTTTCTACACTTGCCATTAAATTTCTTCTTGAGCTTTGTAAATTTTCTCAAAAATAACCTGTGTAATGTGTTAGTATTAAATGTTGATAATAAGAGTGATAGTACATAATATAACGACTTGAAAGAAATTTCTGGCAGTACTGTACAAGAAAAAATACGGTACTATGTAATTATTCTGTTTCAAATAAATCTGTTTATTTGTCATTATATAGAATTAAATGCTACTTCTTTTTAGATATAGCATGCCGTATTCTGTTCATTAGTTATTTCGGGGTTTAAATCCGTTCATTAGTTATTAGTTCAAATTAATTCATTAGTTAAACGGGGTTTAAATCCGATGAAATTACTCCTTTTTTTTTTCTATATTAATTCAAAAAGTGCTATTAAAATTAATATATATATGATATTTTTCTCAAACTTTTTTTCCCTGAAATTCAAAATAAAATGCTCATTGTTTTGATGTATGACATACCTATTTTTGTCTATTAGCTATTTCAGTATAAGATTTTAAATTATTCTTTGATTCTGCCGGAAGCATTTAAAATTTTTCCCAACCACCAGAGTAAATTCTGTTTTATAAGCCTGGCATGTTAAAGGTTAAATGATGTCGCAACTCTGCCACACATTAGCCGGAATATCTCTACGTTTTATTAAGAAATGGGGAAGATTTCATGCAATATTGGCTGCTAATAACAAAACTAAACTACTTACCGTATTTCTTCAATTCTAAGACGCCATCGATTGTAAGACGCACCTTAATTTCATTACCACCAACAGAAAAAAAACTTCGATTCTACGGAAAAAAAACGCTAAAATATATCTAACAAATATTTTTATTATAATAGAATTCAATTTACTAATAAGAATAGTACTTATTTAACAATAGGTATGTTATTCATCACTTCCTTCTGAATATATCAGAGTTCTGATATCAGAGTCTGATTCTTCTGAGCCGTCGATATCTGCATCTGAATCAATATCAGAGTCTACTTCACATTCAGAGTCTAATTCTTCTGAGCAGTCTTTATCTTCATTATCTCATAATATCTGGTCTTCTGAGCCACGGTCAGCATTGGTGATGCAACATTTTTTAACTGAGTGCTGCACTATTCTTTCTGGGATTAACTTCCAAGCTGTTCATACCCATTCCGCCAATTTTGATGCCGGCGCTTTCTTAATTTTTCTGGAAACGGAAAGGTTGTCAATCAACAGCCAGATCCAAAGCTCACTATATAAATCACTCACAGAGCTCCACTATAATGAAATAACGGTGGCTTCACATTTGGAAAGCGCGGGAAAATACTCACGCCACTTTATTCTCCAATGGAATTGGAGAATGCGATAACGGTGAAACTTTGAGGCGGGGTTTCCGCGTAAAAACATAACGTGTGGTGCCGTGTGCAAAGCGCTAGAAAATTCGAAAAACAAAACTGCGATTCTAAGATGTTATCGATTCCAAGGCGCACCCCGTTTTTAAAGACGTTTATGTGGGAAAAAAAGTGCATCTTAGAATCGAAGAAATACGGTACATAGGAAATATCAACAAGAATCATCCCGCATCAATAACTGAATCATTCTGTAGAGGGATACAACAATCAGATGGAAGTGCCTATGGATCTCGTGCCTACTAAATAAATAATAAAAATAAATACCTCTCAAGCTGCTGCTGCCACAGAGGTCTAATAGGAGCCTGTTAGTTTAATACGCCACAGTAGGTCTGTGAGGATGGCGAAACCTCAGCAGAAAGACAACACAAACATCCATGCCTTATCCAGGGCTCGAACCCAGGTCCTTTTGATCACTAGTCGAGTGTACTAACCACTCGGCCACGGCCATCAATAAGAGAGATCTAAGTTGGATCCAGTGTCCTGAAGATAAATAAAAAAAAATTGTAGTCGTAGAAATCTATTATTTTTTAGTCATGAGAAAGACAACTTGATAAAAGTGCAGAAAGAAAGGAAATGTTTTGACAATGTTACTCCTTGTCATTGTAATATACTTGACTCTGTTAGCTATTCACAGAAAATATTTGGACTAAGAATTTGGTTATCTCATCTCTGAGAGCAATTTTGTACACACAATAGCCAAAATAGCAAGATCACGAGTGGGAAGGGGGTATTAGTAAGTCCGCAGAGCTAGGCTCGTAATCTGCAGTTCCCGGGTTCGAGTCCAACGTGTACCGATGTAGGAAATCACCGACTTAAGAGTTTGCCCTTGATTTTGTTATTTCGTTTTAAATTCTCATAAAAATATATATTTCGAATATATTAATTCATTACTTTCGCAATGAGAAATTTGTCAGTTTACTCGGGTGATACGAACAAAAATATTATTGAAAACCGATGTCATTTGGTTGGGGGCCGTAACTTAGGTTAAGATGAAGTTTTCAATGTGTTTTACCACTTTATGGCACATATTTATAGTTATAAATCCCACCCTCTAATGTGAGCATTTGTTTTGTCAAGTAGCTAACGGGAAGCTACTCCCATCTACTTTTAAGCTTGTTTTATACCGAAAAAATTATTTTGCTCTCAATCAAGGGGACATTAGAAAATAACCGTTGGTAAAAGCAATACTGGTTAGCAAACAAAATTTTGCAAAAGGCTAAAAAAGTTCGAAACTACTGCAATACTAATAACATGTTTGTTATCTCCGTTCTGCCATTGGTAGGAAAGGTCACACCGATGGGTTTGGAAAGGTCGCTGTCCGTCGAATGGAACGTAAAGCGGTGGTGCAGTGGGCGGGAGAGCCCATACCCTGTGCACGTTAAAAATCACGCTGTATGGCTTTGACCGAAGGCTTTCATCTGTTTCCTAACAGCTGTCTAGTGTGTCCTCTTATTTTCCATTCAACCCTTGAGGTTCTTGTGACACGGTTATTTAATCTATTACGTGCAGAATAAAACAAACCCAGCCTAACTCACAATCAACCAGAAGTTTCAATATGACTTTTGACTTTGCTGATCGATATACTTTGTCGTTGATCACAAGCAGGTTTAAATCATAAAACCTATTATCACAAGCATGTATAATCACAAGCAGGTTAAAGCATGTTTAAATCAAGAAATTTTTATCACCAATCCAATGAAAGTAAGTATTGTTTCATAAAAGCTGAGTCCCCTTTCTTTTTCTCTAAATCAGGGCCTGGTTTAAATATAATCTTGTTATCACTAAAGACAGAAGATTCTCGACACAGTGGTTTGTCTCTACCAGAACTCTGTATAGTTGATTGAAAACATATAGCATACTGATTTCGAGTATGATGTTAGGAGAGTATACAGCAGTTCAGACTGTGTATTCTAGAAAAAGTTCGTATTATAATGCAGTTTTACCTAAAACTGCATTATAAGACGAAATTTAATGATGGCAGAAGATCTACATTATAATACGAAGAAATCGCTTAACTAATGGCAGAAGGTGATAAGGCAGTTTCCTAGAACTGCATGGATGAAAGTTTTAGGAGAACGGTTTAACTCCTTGTCACTGTTACAATCCAATGACAGAACTACATCTCTGCAGTTTCCTAAAACTTCATAGATGAAAGTTTTAGGAGAACCGTTTAACTTTCTACTAATCGATTTGTTCGTATCAAAATGTATATATTTTGCTGCCATCAGTTAAACACTTTGTTCGTATCAAAATGTAGATCTTCTGCATTCATTAAATTACGAACGTTCGTATTTTAATTCAGATCTCCTGCATCGGTTAAACGGTTTGTTCGCATTATAATGTAGATCAGAAGGTTAAATTAATTCTACTCACCTTTGCATTTCAAATTTTGGGAACATTTCTAATTTCCTTTTTCGCCATACTAGAATTTCGGGAAGGATTGCGGGTTCCAGCTCCCCCTTCGCCTATACGCTGACTCATAGTACATCTTTTTTTTATGATTAGAACGACGTCTGCCAGATGGTTTAGTGAAAAGCTCTGACGCCAACGTCAAGGCACCATCCATGTCAGAATGTTTTTGCTCTGACCATGAAAAAACCCCTCTACACATAGGCAGCTAGTGTGGAAGAAAAAAGAGGGCTCAAAACACCACAAAACTTCCATTAAAGCGTCAATCAGAATTTATTTTCTGTTGAGCGAATTTAATGGAAATATTTTTTTGCATCTTGCGCAAGATCTGTTTAAAAAAGATTAGACCCACCCGTTCCCATTGGAAGAAGCACCCTTAAAAGGAACTTCCCTTCTCTCTTAGCAACCCCAGAGATTGTGTCTTGTCACAATCTACTATCAAATCCTCGCTGTGGATAGGTCCGGAATCGCTGTCTATTGCATCTCTTCTCTTGGAGGCACGAATGGGTGACAATGTTATATCTGGCAAAGAAAAGTTCATATGGGAAAACAATTCACAAAATGCATATTTTTATACGCATTTTGTGAATTGTTTTCCCATATGAACTTTTAATTAACATATAATTTTCAAGCTGATCATCATTTTCGGAACTAGGTTCACAAAACAAAATTCGTACATGCGACTGAATGGACAAATATTTCAAGACGTACCTTCATTGTCGTCCAATTCGCGCTCTTCCCCACATGGGGAACTTCTTGTCCTGATGACGTTTCCCTGGAACTTCTGGGCACCTTGTCATCTGAACGAAAGGAAGAAGCAAAGCAGTAGTAGATTTAATCGACATTTCTCAGAACTTTAATAAAAAAAAATAGGTTGTCCACGTCTTTTACAAAATTAAAAGCTTTAAAATCTGCTTAAAAACCTGCTTAAAGTAATTGATTTTACGGTTCAAATATTAATAAAATGAAAAGTTCTTATTAATAAGAATAATAAAACCATTTAAGTAATAGATACAGCTGGTTAAATATTACCTATTATTTTTAATTTATACAAGATATGAACAAAGTGAATGCAGAATAGACACCAAACGAATAATTAAGGTTCTCCAAAGAGATCTTCACTAATTTGTAAACAAACGTAGCCAGATAATTTTTCAGAATTCTGTAATCAACCATAGTGTTCGGATATATTTTTGAGCGACTGTACCCCATTATATGCAGCTCGGAGGTAAAAACAACCTAACCCAACTCTGGTATCGTAACACAGAGTAAACGGAGACCTTCAAGGTTCAAAGCCTTGCACGTCTCCGTCTACTGAGTTAACACATAGATGTTATAGTAATAGAACACAAGAGAAATAACTCCTGAGCTAAAGTATATTCAAATAACAAGAGAATGATTGCTTATTCCCCATTCAAATCCCAATACATTAAATATTCCCCCAATATATTACCATTTCTTACCAGCGCTGTATTACAGAAGTCCGCACTTAATGCGGTGCAACTATCTTCTGGGCGTCCAACCCCCGACAAACAACAACAATATTGGCTAAAGAAATAAAACAACTGTGCACTACATATATTCACTACTGCATAAATACCTTAACTCCATGACTAGATAAATGGGGCATTTAGAGTTAGGCTTACCTTCACAGAGGAGGATGTCAAGATCACCACAAGCAGCGCCAAGAACCCGTTTATTCGTCCTAGTGCTCAGGGAAAACACTCAACTGAGCACACTTACGTCCCACGTTGATACTTTAGATACTGGCTGGCGTAGGCTGACACAGCAAACTCTCCATGCACAAACGAGAAGAAACAAATGACGAAAGTCCACAGAAAAGAACCACTTCTCGACATTGAAGCTGAGAAATAATTTTTTCATTGTTTCGTAACGAATGTTTCTGCTTCGCACAACAAACGTCTGCTACTTGGTTTGTTACGAATGGCAAGAGTGAAAGTCACACCTACGTTCATCACAGCATTGCCTTTGAAATGGAAGTTGACATTTCAAAATAACGTTAAAAACACAGCATGACGTTCAATAATTAGCAGTTACGAATTAACAGTTACGAATTATGGAAGTTGACATATTTTAATATCATTTCCTAAAAATGGCAAGCCTGATGCTCGAACTTTTAGATGTATCCCTAGAACAAATATGTTACCTAAAATATCAAGTGGTGGGAGTAGGGGTAGAACTCAAACCTTTCCCCCTCCAAACACACACACTTGAGTACATCAAGGGTATTATAAATAGTGTTATTAATAATATTCCCCATCTCGTGTTATCGATATTTTTCCGCGTTCCCTACAAACTGCATACGGAAAGGTGTTATTCTCGAATAAGGTTGAATCGGTCTGACCGAGAGTAATGTCGATCACGTGATGTGCATTAGGTCGAATATAAGAATTGAGCCTTAGTTACTGAAAGCCATCTCAAACAACAAAACAAACTATAACAAATGCAAAACTTTAATTCAACTGCAAAATTACATTGGGGAGTTTTAACAACTGCAAAGTTTCAATCCCCGAAATACTCCAAAAAATAAAGGCATCTGCTCTGATCTTGTCGTAGGTCTGGGTTGACCTGTTCCTTTTCGTTTAGCGCAATCGTTTGAGTCATACCAGAGGAAGTTGGAACCCGAAGGCGCACCGTGCTGAAAATTTGCTAATAAGCTAACCTCAGCTGATGTAAAGTTGACCGAGCTAATGGCAGATCTGAAGAAAGGGGCAGCAGCAGATATCCAAGTTCGCTCCATGTGGCACATAGATATTGTGGAGCCTGGTGGTCAACAATATGTGTCGACCATAGTGTCCATCCAGAGGGCAGCATGAAACACTACAACCTGTTCACCCCTCAATGACTAAACCCTCCCGAGCCAATAACGGCGTCTTAGGAAGGGTTGTTCCCTTGGGAACATACTCATACATACATACAGTGCGCACGACTCACAAAAGTGAGTCGTACGCACTGACAGCAATCGTAGTTTCCACTGCTCAGCAACGGCTCCCAGAAGATTCCCAGACTGCATTCCTCTGCTTGCTAATGACGTCAAGTCAAATCCTTTCAAGCTTTCACCATCCTTCCTGTAGGTAAGGGAGTGGCGATTGCCCTTCTACCACAGCTTTTGATGTGTGCGCAGCTGTAGACACTGAAGAATCCAATGATATATCCTTATATGTGTGAGGAAAAATAGAATAACGGCATTTACAAAGTTGTACATGATGTAGCAGCTGCGGAGAAACATCACAGTGAACTAAAACATGAAGTACACGAAGAAAGTTCGACTTTAGTTGACGGTGCATCGGTTACGATGGCTATTTCTAGTTCTTACATCTTTAATAATATATCTGACAGGAATGATATACTATGTGAATGCAATAAGGGCTAACTATTTTGCAGCCCTAAGCGAACTTGAATTCTGCTGACCCTTTTTCCAAGTCAGATATTAGATATCAATGATTAATGTAGCTAACTCAATTGTCATTTTTAAAAGCAATCGAAATTTATCTGCTGAAAACTATTTTGCAGCCCTAAGCGAACTTGAATTCTGCTGACCCTTTCTCCAAGTCAGATATTAGATATCAACGATTAATGTAGCTAACTCAATTGTCATTTTTAAAAGCAATCGAAATTTATCTGCTGAAAACTACGTCATACTTATTCCGGTCAATCTTTCTGCAGCTGTAATTGTTGGTTTTCAAATTTGCCGCCCTTAAAACAATACCGTTCAGTGCAGTCGCACAAGTTGCAGTGTGGTAGCAGCGGGGCATTATGTTCCTGAATATAATGACTCAGTTTCTTCGACAACAAAATCAAATGTCAGATCTATAATCAGAGAGAGATGCATGTTTCATTCTTAGCAAGGGTTTCTTTTGGAACCAATCCTCATTTTTCCCATAAGTTGTTGGTCTCGATTTATACCGTGATATCCTAGAACTTATCTACCGTGTAAATCGAGGATTGGGTGTAATCTTAGGTCATTAAATCGCTTTTGTCTTCAAAGCAAAAATAATAGGCTGCTTTTATGCCAAAAGAAGTATTAAAGTTGCGAAGCCCATTTTCTCACCAGTGGATCTCTTAGCACGAGAAGGAACCCTGCGTCGTATATCCCCCCCCCCCCAAAGACATTTTCTAGACCCACCTCTGCGTTGAAGCATGATCATGGATATGACGCTTGAGATCCTGTTGCTCGGGTTCGGTAGATCAGCAACAGTATTGGTTTGCATGATATCTTCACACAGCATCAAAGAGTCAAGATGGGTGAATTTGGAAGCCACATAGGGCCCAGTAATTGGTCCATTTAGAAAAATCCAACTCCCAAGAAATTCTCTATTGCAAATGTTCGTCATAAGACAAGACCCATCTGATGGTGATCCAATCTATCTTGTTGAAACAAATCCCACGTTTTCTGATTCCCAACAGCACTTCCACCATCACTGCTTCAACGAGCATGTTGAATTAGAGATAATTTTCTATAATAATTTCTATAATCAACGAGCATGTTTATTATAGACTTGCTCGTGCAACAAATGGTGTTCTTGAAGTTGTTGCATAAAATATTTTCCCCTTTTTGCTACTTTTCAATAGCATTAGCATAAAAAAGTTAATTGTTTCATGAGTTATTACTGTTTAATTTTGTGGTCATCAGCATCATGGTACAGAAACGGATCAAGGGGAGGAGTGGGATTAAAAACCTACCAAGCATCGTACAAAAAAAGCCTCTAAACCTATTCAACCAATTTTGGGAGGATAAACTATTTCCGAAGGATTGGAACAAATCAAACGTTTTGGGAAAATTATTTATAGGTACCAAAATATATTGGTACCAAAATATTTTATAGGCACAAACTATACTCATTAGGAAGCCAAATAAAATCCCCACCAGGCTAGAAGCATATAGGCCCATCACACTGAATTCATGACTTCTGAAAACATTCGAAAAGTTGAAATCTAGACTCAACTGGTATATTGACACAAACTACATCTCAACAGGATTCAGACAAGCTAGATGTATACAAGATAACCTCAGATATCTTATCCTAGATCTTGAACAAACATTACACTCTAACAGGCCTACTGCGGTCATCTTTTTGGATATAAAGGGGGCATTTGATGCAGTCTGGCAAGATGGCCTTCTTTTCAAAATACAATAAATGGTATCCACGGCAATATGTTTCAAGCCATTCAACAAATTATTAAAAATGAAACTATAGAAATAAAATTAGACACAGCTCTCTCTAGAAATACATATCAAGACAGGCTTCATCCAGGGAAGCATAATTTCGCCTCTATTATTCAGTATTTATCTGTATGACCTGCCAAATTTTTACAGTCACACACACCAAAATTACAGTTTACGCGGATGACATTTCCATATGGAGTAGCAACACCTCCTCCCACAAGCTGGAAGAAAATATGCAACTCTCCGTAAACTTGCTTCAAGTATACTTCAAAAAATGACACATTCAAATTTCGAAAGATGAAAGAGTATGCAATTAATATTAACCATACCAGCAATTAATATTAAAATTGAGGAAGAAAATATCAAACAGGTGGCATCACAAAAATTTTTAGGCTTTACTTTCAACAACAAAATGTCCTGGAATGAGCACTATGATAGCCTCCCTTTGGCCATTAAAAGCACTTACAAATTTTCAGATGCATGGCAAGTACAACCCGGGGATGCAAACCAAAATGCCTAATAAATCTTTGCTCAGCAAGCCAGGTCCAAAATTGAATATGGTCTCTTACCTAACAGTCTAACAGTCAATGCAACGGAAACACTAAAACCAAAAATTGAGATATCTCAACATAAAATCCTAAAATTTTGCACAAGACAACTTCCATCATGTAACAATATTTCTATTCTGGCAGAGACCCCCATGCCTCCCATTAAAATCATATTATAGGAACAGTTGAAAAGAAATTCGTAAGAGTGGCCACCAGGCATCAAAACCATCATCTGTTTATTTAAATTACAAACATTGTACCCACAAGAAAAATCTTATAATATTTAAAACAAGATCCCATCTATGAAGATATAAAATAGATGAAAGAAAAATTCAAATGGCTCTCAGATTTGCCACCCTGGACCCTCGACATTCCAGAAATAATAACAGATATTCCAGGAATCACAAACTGCAAACACTATTACATTCAAGAAGATATCCTAGAGAAAACAGAAAGACACCTTGGAGCTTTACTTCTCACATAAAAAAAAAATTTACAGATGGAGTTTCAAACAAAGAAACTAACTTTTCATTAGGGGCATTCTACGACAAAGAAAACAACTCTAGATTTAGTTTCAATCTGACAACATGTACCAGCCCAACAGACAGATCTCGTGGCACTTAGAGAAGCCTTAAAATGGAAAGAAAAGGAAAGACGTTGTGTTTATCACAGACAGTAAAGTAACACTTCTTTCCATAAAAAAAAACTACACCAGAATATAGTACAAGAATCCTACAACTCTACAAATGTCAATAATAATAATAATAATGAAATATTTTTCCACTGGGTGCCTAACCACATAGGAGTCCTTGATCCAAAACTTCCACAATATCAACAAACTCAAGGCAATCATCAATTCACAACCATTGGAAAGTCTTCAAAACATTTTCTCAGAACAACTTTATTGGCGCCCAATCACAGAAGACTAGTGTCCAAAAATATGTCGGAAACATGCTCTTGCCTAAAAAACATAAAAGACCAAGTCAAAATCACTCGGTTAAGAACAGGCCATACACGCTTAAATGATAAAATGCATATAATGAAAAAATCAGAGACCGGCAAAGGCCAAAATTGTGATGTAAATGAAACCGTGCCACATGTTATCCTGAACTGTACGGCCTACTCTCTACATAGAAATATTCTCTTTGATGAAATGAGAAAATTGGGAGTGCATGAATTCTCACTTGAAAGTAATCTTTCTCCTAAGAGCCACAAAAATAAAATATACCTTCTAATCATCAAGTTTCTAAAAGACACCACGTTATACAACATAATATAGAAGGAAAGAAAACAACAGGTTTTCTTGCAAGTACTGGCACCTTTCAAAAGCTCATGAATCCACTAACTCTTATTGCAGAACCCCCATGAAATTGCCCACCTGCAACCGCCAACAAACTCAAGAAAGGAAGCTACGCCACAACCATACCTGGATGATCAACTAGAATAGAACTTTCCCCTGAATTTTAATAGAATATAGACCTGTCACCTCATCCAGGGAAGAGAAGATACCCAGACGGTTTTTTCTTTTGTCTCTATACCAGCAATTAATTAAACGCATACAACTACAAAAATTATAACTTTATTCCCGAATTTCTACAGACTCTACCTTATCCCATTCCTCTCTGTTTGTGGTACCAACTTTAAATATGTGGACGTTTGCAATGTAGATTTGACAGAAGCTTCCCAAGATACGAGAGGATGAAGATGATGAAGGATCAAGGAGAGTCTCTTTAAGAATGCTAATAAGAGAAGCAAGAAGAATTCGATTTATGTAAATGTCGTAAAAAAACCACTGAAAGAAAAAAAAACTTATATCTGCTTTGGAAATAAAAATCAATATTAATGAACTCACCACATCCATTCTTCTAAATCCTCATAAATTGAATAAAAGAAAAAATATTTTTCATTTAATCAAGCCTCTGGAAGAGAATTTAAAAAATATATTTTAATTATCAGTTTAATAATTCTTCTAACTTCAGTCTTATTTATTACACTTTTCATGAAAATTTTAAATTTTAAACCTTAAAATCTTTTTTTTCCTTCATTTGAAGGACTAATAACTGCTAAAGAAAAAATCTCCAAATAATCAATTCAACAATTCTTCATTTAAATAAAAATTTAAAAAATGAAATTCAATTTTCGAGTTCATATTTAAATTTCTACTTTTAAATTTAAAAAAATTAATTTTTCACCAATTTGAATTTCAACTTAAATATTGATTTTTTTTAACTTCTTTGTCTTTATTCCCTGTTTCTCCTTTTCTTTTAAATTGTGAATTAAAAAAGGAAAGAAGAACAAACTTCAACTTTTAATGATTTTCAAATGCTGATTGGGAAAGCCTGCATCAAGGACCTCCCAGAAAGCTGTCAGGTTTTACAATACAATTCTTAAAACATTTCTAATTTATTTTTTTCTATACCATAATTTTGGGAAGTGTTGCAGGTTTCTGCTCCGCCTTCGCCTATCCCCGACTCATAGTAGAGCTTTTTTATGATTGGAAAGATGTCTGCCAGATGGTTTGGTGAAAAGCTCTGACGTCACGTCAAGGCACCATCCATGTCAGAGTGTTTTGCTCTAACCTGGAGAAAACCCCTCCACACATAGGCAGCTAGTGTGGAAGGAAAAAGAGGGCTCAAGACATCACAAAAACTTACATTACAACGTCAATCAGAATTTATTTTCTGTTGAAAGAATTTAACTGAAATGTTTTGTAACATCTTACGCAAGATCTGATTAAGAATGGATTAGACCCTTCTCCCAGTGACAAACTCCCTTTCAAGCATCTTCTCTTCTCTGTAAGGTACTCTCCCACCGAGCATTTGGTCAGACGTTGTGGATATCTCCGGATTCTTGCACCTGGCCTCTAGGAGTCACATATGGAAGACAATGTTATATCTGGAAGTCTCTAAAAGTTCCATATTTAGGGTGGGCATTCAAAAAAAATTCTTGACAGGTGTCTGTAGATTTGCACTCGTTCCTTCGAAGTTAACGAGCTACGACTTGTTTGAAAGCTTGTCTAAATTGGTCATTACGTGTTAAAAACAAAGGCTTTCTCATCCTTTCTCATTTCGCTGGCGGCGTCTAAAGTTCGATCTGCGAAATCTGAGCGTTGTTGCTATGGAGCCTACTAAACACGAGGAAATATTTTACATTTTCACAAGAATGCAGCTTGGGGACGATGCAAAAAAAAATCATGCCGATTTATCATATATATATATGGGGATCATGTTTGTTCAGTGTTATGGGATGGATGCGCAAATCTATAGAAGGATGGCAGAGCTTCGAAGACCTCCTTCGTGCAGGAAGGTAGAAGGAGGCCGTAAACGAGAGAACCATCGCTGCTATTCTTGAATTCCTTAAGGAAAACCAACACCTCACCGTTCAGGTAATAAGTTTAGGTGTCAATGTATTGATTGGCAGTGTGGAAGCAATTATTCAACAACATTTAAAGTTCCGAAAGATCTGTGCCGAATTGGTACCCCACAAACTGACACAGCAGCAAAAAAGGGCTAGAGTAGACTCGTGCGAGGAAATGCTAGCAATGTTTGAACTTAGTGGTCCCAACGATTAACAGACGTTGTCACAAGTGACGAGACGTGGTTTTATTACTTTACAACACCCAGAAATATTGGCAACTATGTTTGGGTTGCAGAAGATGAACCTTGAACTCATTAAAGAAATGGGAATTTGGGAATGCTAATTCAATCTGAATTGGCGTAGCATCCCCAAATCCTCTGACGACTTTCGCTCATGGAAGATGGTTTTTAGAATTTTTTTTTTTCGATTCCCAAGGAATGGTAGACGTGGACACTTTGCCTGAATAAATATAATCATATATAAATGGACAATACTACTAACATTGTTTTTCCCAAAATGTTTAAGGAGATGAAGGAGCACCGTATAACAACAGGCGTGTCAAGGGTTCTCCCTCTTCAAGACAATGCCAGTGCTCGCAAAACCCAGCAAGTGACGACCTATCTAGAGCAGGAAAAAAACAAACAGCTACCCCATCCTGCGTATTCACCCGATCTTGCACCATATGATTTTTGATTGTCCCAAATATTAAAAATGAACTTTCTTGGAAGTCTTTTTCAAGGGTGCAAGAACTTCAAAATCATTCCTTCATAGCTGAGGAGTATTCCCCAACAAGGGTACCCCAAGCGTTTCAGAACTGACGTAGACGTCTGCAGCTTTGTATAAATGCTGAACAGGAGTACTTTGAAGGACAGAAGAAATTTTGTTCAGATAAATGCAATTGTTCTTGTTCTACAGATGAATGTGAAGAACGTTTTGAACGTCCCTCGTAGAATACTAAATGAATGTGATTTAAATCAGGTTTTCCATTCTTCAGGTAAGCATCTACGAGTTATGAAATGGTTAAAAAATGTGATCAATTTTCTAGGACAGTTAGGAAAATGATTAACGAATTCTTGTTCAGAAATGAACTGCCGAATTTAAATGAAATATTAATAACGATAAATTCGGTTCCTGATTTGCCAAATTTTAGCCAAGCAACATTAAATTGATTGCTAATAGATATCAGCTTTATATTTTCCACTCGCAAAGGCGAAGGTGTTTTAACTGAAAGAGAAAATATTTTAATGTAGAGGTGAAAATATTTGAGACAATTTAAAGCACATAGTGGTAATAAAAGAAAAAAATTGCTATTTAGATGAAACACAGCTTCTAAAGTAAAAAAAAATTAGAAACTAAACTGTGGCAGAAACATCGGCAAGCATTTTTTTCATGGCTCACCAGAGGCCTAAAGCTGGGAAAGGCAAAGGTTTATAATTGCTCAAATAGGAAGTGACCATGGTAGTAAAGTAGTAAAGTTTATCATGAAGAAATGAATGAGAAAGCATTTAAAAATCGGATTCATTGCAAAAATTGGCAAAAAAACTCTGTTATAATAATGGGCAATTCTCCGTACCAGAGCGTAAAAACTGAAAAAGCATCGACTATGGGATGGAAAAAAACAAGATGTTATTAACTGGTAAAAGAAGCATGGTATTGAGCATAGTGACCATGTGATGAAGATAGAACTCTTAAATAAATTTAGACAAGTGAAAGACAATTACAACAACTATATTATATATGAATTTTTAGTGGAAGTAAGACACATGGTACTGCATTTCTTTCCCATGTCATTGCCCGTTAAAACCAATTGAAATGACTTGGAGTCAAGGCCAAAAATGTTGTACAGGGCCAAAAATAACAAAATTTTAAATTCATAGTTCTTAAAGATCTGTGCCGAATTGGTACCCCACAAACTGACACAACAGCAAAAAAGGGCTAGAGTCGACTCATGCGAGGAAATGCTAGCAATGTTTGAACCTAGTGACCCCAAACGATTAACAGACATTTAGTATTCTACAAGAAGCGTTCAAAACGTTCTTGACATACATCTGTAGATCAAGAACAATATTCCTCTGAAATGCACATTTTTGCGCACAATGGGCTAAATTAGGATAAGCGCGGTTATTACTTGAAGAAATAATCAGACTTGTTTCAACAGAATATTGGAAAATTATTTTAGACATGTGGCTGCTGAAGAAGAGGATTTGTGGAAATTTGATGTAATCAGTGAACACGTTGTTCAGAAAATATTTGTTTACATACGAAGTATATAAACAATTATTAATCATAGTAGTGATGATACTGTGTGCAATCTATCAGAGGATAGCAATTTCTAGCCACTTGACAACTGAACCAAGCATTTAATTTTAAAGCGAAATTCGTTGAAATGTTTTTTATTCCTTGTGTTATATTATAAATATTTGCATAATGTAACAATAATATTAATTTCACAAGTCGTTGTCGGTGCTTCTGGGGATGTAATCTTGCTTCGTAAGGGGAAAAAATTAACAATAGGAGAACGTTGCGTTAAATATCTAGCAAAATACACTTTTGGCATTGTATGTTTTTATCCACAAGTTTGACATGTGCTTAAAAATGTGGTCTCAAATTGTAACCAATAGCAGTTAATTTTGTGTACATTGATACTAGGAAAGGCTTGCTTATATCGCACGGTTTGTTTACTCATGTGGAACGGAGTATAATGATGAGTTAACACGTTTGAGCCTAATAAGAGGTTGACACTTGAGTTTAAAAAGAATGTCGATAATTTGAGCCTAATCGGACTTGACATGTTCCAATCTAAGTAAAATCTAATGGGGGGGGGGGGGGGCTTGAGATGTCCAATTTTAAATCTAATGGGAAGTTGGGTTGGCTTTGCACACCATGGCAAGCAAACAACGACAAAACTTTTTCGTACACCATGGGCTAAATGGCCAGGTCACATGGACCCCGAAGGCTCAGAGAAAGTTGGGGGAGGGGACCCACTGGAACAGCTGTTGGGAGTCATGTGACCTCCCTTCAAGGCTATCCAGCGTATTCTTTAACGTGCACAGGGTATGACTCTCCCGCACATTTGAGCCTAATAACATTTGACATGGTTGAATCTAATGGGGTCAGGTTGTTTTACCTCTACATTTTTTACATTTTTGCGACAATGGGCTAAATAACCAGGATAAATAGTGCTACACATTGTTTCCCACCACTGGTAGAGCACAATGAGCCTGAAGGCTCATATGACAGTTGTTACTCACTGGACAGCTGTTAGGAGATACAGGGGTTTACAAAAATAATGGAAACACGTACTGTGTGTGGAGAACGTTTCATTAATAAGCTGTATGCCCCCTCGAGCATTTAGAATAGACGCAATTCGATGTGGAATAGATTTATACAAGTCATGCACATATGGTAATGCACATACGGCCTTGCACTCCAGATATTCCCACAGATGTTCAAAAATATTAAGGTCTGAAGAATAAGGTGGCCAGGGTAGCTGCTGTATCCTATCCTCACACTCTGTAAATCACAACTCGACACGTTTCGCACAATGCTTGAGTACATTATCCGCTTGAAACCAGGGACACTCATTAGAGAACAATGATGATAATCCCAACATTTGATGCAGGTAATCCCCAAGAATGGATTCGTACGTTGCGGATGTGACACGACCCTGCAGAATAACCAATGGCCCTAAGGAATGTCATGATATGGCATCCACTGCATCAGGGATCTACCTCCATGCTTCACAGCCGGAGCCAAACAGTCGGTGTGGTATGCTCTACAGGTTTTTGCCTGACATACACTCTACCAATGGTGGGAAACAGTGTGTAGCACTATTCTTCAGATCATATGACACGTTGACAGTCTTTGGCATCCCTGTTTTGGTTGGGTTGTTTTACCTCTGAGAGGCACTTTTTTGCACACCATGGGCTAAATGGCCAGGTCACATGGACCCCGTAGGCTCAGACAAGGTTGGGGGAGGGGACCCACTGGAACAGCTGTTAGGAGACAGATGGTAGCCTCCCAACAAGGCCATCCAGCGTGTTCTTTAACGTGCACAGGGTATGGCTCTCCTGCACACGGCCTAACGTCCCATCCGACGGACGGCGGCCTTTCCAAGCCCATCGGTGTCCCCTACTGACCATGGGCAGGGCGGGGAATTTTTCGGAGATAAATCTCAACGCTGACCCAGCTGGGATTGATGTTGGTAATCAGAGGTTTGTGGATTGCAGCACTGCCATAAATACCAGCACGATGAAGTTTCAGACAAACTGTTAGTCGGAACCAAACGGCGTGGTATTTAATAGGGACGAAGTTTCCGACGAACTGTTATGACTGAAACGGGATCATTCCGACTGGTGTCCAACTCTGCTGCTATTTGCGGTGCGGTGGTCTTGTGCTTCCGTTATATAATCCGTGCCATCATTCGCCTATCCTTATCTGACAACTGCATATGCGTCCACAAATTGCATGTTTTGAGGCAACGCCTTGTCCTTTTTGATAGGTAGTCATAATCTTCGATACAGTTCTTCGTGTTTCACCTACTTGTTTCGCAGTTCTAGTCACTGAATCTCCTGCAAGACGCGCACCAATGATCATGGTTTTTTGGAGGTTACTATGATCTGACGTTGTCAACAATTACACTACAACAGCAGTTTCACCTGTGCCTGTAGCATTATTACGTGATTGCCGACATCGTACTTCTCCCCGTTATTTCCTCATATCGCGGGTGACGTCATCCCTACGATATGCATACGGCGCATTGCGTGTACTCCACTAGCCATTGGTGTTTCCATTATTTTGATAAACCTCTGTAGAACCTCCCGTCAAGGTCATCCAGCGTGCTATTTTAAATTCACAGGTAGTAGTAGTAGTAGCAACAACTTGACGCTCACTGAGTGGTCCGCTTTCCGGCTAAAAAATTCACAGGTTTTGTCTATTTCACACACAGAGCTTAAGGCATAGAATATCATTTTATATTACGCATTGATGGAAATAAACCATCAGATGTCACTCAGACTGCAAATTCAAATGTTGTTAGCACACGAATAGCTTTTAGCTCTATTTTAGGCGATTAAAACAGAGTTGAAACTGATATTTTGGTGAATAATTCGATATTTTTGAAATTCTACGCATCTAAAGTATACTTTAGCCATAGAATCTCATTATATAATAGTAGTTGATGAATATAAAACTTTAGGTTGAGAATCTGACTGTAAATTCAAAAATTATTACACACTACACAGCTTTCACATATATTTTATGCGCTGAAAACAGCACTTAAACTGGTGTTTTGATACATGAATCGTTTTTTTTTTTTTCAAAATACTATGCAGTGAAAATATTTTTAACGCATACACTATCATTTTGATGGAAATACACCATCGTATTCTCACTCAGACTGTAAATTGAAAAGTTAGCACAGGAACAGATTTCTGCTCTGTTTTAGGCAATTGAAACAGCGTTGAAACTGATATTTTGGTGAATAATTCGGTATTTTCCAAATTTTATGCACCGAAAGTATACTTTAGCCATAGAATCTCATTATATAATAGGAGTTGTTCAATATAAAGCATTAGGTTGTGAATCTGACTGTAATCAAATGTCATTAAACACTTTTACAGTCATTATACACTTTTTTTATGTCATTATACACTATATACAGCTTTTACTATGTTTTATGCGCAGAAAACAGCTCTAAAATAGCAATTTTAACATATAAATCAATTTTTTTGAAAATTCAATGAAGTGAAAATGTTTTTAAGGCATAAACATCATCTTATATTACTCCTTGATGGAAATATACCATCAGATTTTTACTCAGACTGTAAATTGAAAAGTAGTTCTCACAGCAATAGCTTTTATCTCTGTTTTAGGCGATTAAAAGAGTATTAAAACTGATATTTTGGTGAATTATTCGATATTTTCGAAATGCTTAGCACCTGACTTATACTTTAGCCATAGAATCTCATTATATAATAGTAATATTATAATTATAATATAAAGTAATATTATAATTATTAATATATAGTAATATTATAATTATTACATTCCGTATAGCGTTTAACAATGTTTCATGCGTTGAAAACAGCGCTAAAAAAAGTTATTTTGAATATATCTGTTTTCCACGCATAAAACATTGGTAAACGCTATATGGAATGTAATAACTTTGGAATTTAAAGTGCTAACAACTATTATTTGTGCGTAGAATTACGAAAATATCGAATAATTTACCAAAATATCAGTTTCAACTCTGTTTCAAACGCCTAAAACACCTATTCCTGTGCTAACAACTTTTCAATTTACTCTCAGAGTGTGATCAAGGCTTTATATAGAATTACATTCTACGCCTTAAAAACAGTTTCTCTGCATAGAATTTTGAAAAAAAAAAACGATATCTGTACCAAAATGGCTGTTTTAGCGCCGTTTTTCCACTCATAAAACGTAGGAAAAAGCTATATGGAGTGTAAGTGAGATCCTTTGGCGAAGGTTTAATTTAGGTGCATAGAATTACGACAATATTGAATTATTTGTCAAAATATTAGTTTCAACGCTGTTTTAAACGCCTAAAACAAAGCTAAAACCTATTCATCTCGTAACAACTTTTCAATTCATTGTCAGAGTTAGAATCTGATGGTTTGTTTACATCAATGCTTGATATACAAAGACATTCTACGCCTTAAAAACATTTTCACTGCAAAAAAAATTTTGAAAAAAATCAATTTATGTTTCAAAATAGCTTTTTTGGCGCTGTTTTCCACGCATAAAACATAGGTGAAAGCTATATGGAGTGTAATAACTTTTAAATTTCCAGTCATATTCACAACATAATGTATTGTATTCATCATCTCGCATTAAGTAGTGAGATTTTATGGCTAAAGTATCATTTTAGTGCATAGAATTACGAAAACATCGAATAATTCACCAAAATATCAGTTTCAACTCTGTTTTAAACGCGTAAAGCAAAGTTAAAGCTATTCCTCTGCTAACAACTCTTCAATTTATTGTCAGAGAGAGAATCTGATTATTTGTTTTCATCAAGGCTTGATATAGAATGACATTGTACGGCTTAAAAACATTTTCACCGCACAAATTTTCAAAAAATCAATTTATGTTTCAAAATCGCTTTTTTAGCGCTGTTTTCCACGCATAAAACATTGGTAAAATATAATAATATAATATATATATAATAATATATATAATAATATACGGAATATAATAACTTTTGAATTTTTAGTCAGATTCACAACGCAATGCTTTATATTCATCATCTCCTATTATGTACTGAGACTCTATGGCGAAGGTTTAATTGAGGTGCGTAGAATTACGACAATTTCGAATTATTATCCAAAATATTAGTTTCAACGCTGGTTTAAACGCCTAAAACAAAGCTAAAACCTATTCCTCTCCTAACAACTCTTCAATTTACTGTCAGAGTGAAATCTGATGCTTTGTATGGATCAAGAATTGATATAACATGACGCCTTAAAAACAGTTTCTCTGCATAGAATTTTGAAAAAATCGATATATGTATCAGAATCGCTGTTTTAGCGCTGATTTCCAAGCATAAAACAGGTAAAAGCTATATCGAGTGTAATAACTTTTGAATTTACAGTCAGATTAACAAAATAATGCTTTGAATTCATCATTTCGTATTTTGTAGTGAGATTCTATTCCAAAAGAATAATTTAGATGCGTAGAAAAACCTAAAACCTATTCCTAAAACCTATTCAAAGCTAAAACCCATTCCTCTCCTAACAACTCTTGAATTTACTGTCAGAGTCAGAATCTGATGGTTTGTCCCATCAAGGCTTGATATATAATGATATTCTATACCTTAAAAACATTTTAACTGCATAGATTTTTGGAAATATCGATTTTTGTTTCAAACTAGCTGTTTTAGCGCTGTTTACCATGCATGAAATATAGGTAAAAGCTATATGGAGTGTAAGAACTTTTTAATTTACACTCAGATTCACAACATAATGTTTTATATTTATCATTTTGTATTATATAGTGAGATTCTATGGCGTAGGTATAATTTAAATGCATCGAATTACCAAAATATCGAATTATTCCCCAAAATATTAGTTTCAACTCTGATTTAAACGCGTAAAAACAAAGTTAATGGTATTCGTCTGCTAACAACTCTACAATTTACTGTCAGAGTGAGAATCTGATGATATGGTTGCATCAAGGCTTGATACAGAATGACAATCTATGCTTTAAAAACATTTTCACTGCATAGAATTTTGAAAAAAATCAATTTATATACATGTCAAACTAGCTGTTTTAGCGCTGTTTTCCACGCATAAAACATAGGTGAAAGCTATATGGAGTGTAATAACTTTTAAATTTCCAGTCAGATTCACAACATAATGCTTTATATTCATCATCTCGTATTAGGCAGTGAGATTTTATGGCTAAAGTATAATTTAAGTGCATAAAATTACAAAAATATCGAATAATTCACAAAAAATATTAGTTTGAACTCTGTTTTAAACGCATAAAACAAAGAAAACTATTCGTCTGCTAACAGCTCTACAATGAATCAAAGTGAGAATCTGATGATTTGTTTGGTTCAAAGCTTGATATACAAAGACATTCTATAACTTAAAGATCATTTTCACTGCATAAAATATTGCAAAAATCGAATTATGTTTCAAAATAGCTGTTTTATCGCTGCTTTCCACACATTAAACATAAGAAGAAAAACTATGGAGTGTAATAATTTTTAAACTCTCAGATGCACAACATAATGCTTTATATTTATCATCTTGTATTATATAGTGAGATTCTATGGCGTAGGTATAATTTAAAAGCGTCAAATTACGAATATATCGAATTATTCACCCAAACATTAGTTTCAACTCTGTTTTAAATGCTTAAAACAAAGTTAAGCTATTCGTCTGCTGACAACTGTACAGTTTATTGTCAGAGTGAGAATCTGATCGTTTGGTTTCATCAAGGCTTGATTAGAATGACAATCTATGCTTTAAAAATATTTTCGCTGCATAGAATTTTGAAAATAAATCAATATATGTTTCAAAATATCTTTTTTAGCGATGTTTCACACGCATAGAACATTGATAAATGCTATACAGAATGTAATAAATTTGAATTTAAAGTTTGATTCACAATATAATGCTTCATATGCATCATCTCGTATTACGTAATGAGAGTTTATAGCTAAAGTATAATTTAATGCATAGAATTACGAAAATATAGAATAATTTACCAAAATATCAGTTTCAGCTCTGTTTTAAAGGCCTGAATCAAAGCTAAAACCAATTCTTGTGCTAACAACTCTTCAATTTACTGTAAGAGTGAGAATCTGATGTTTGTTTCCATCAAGGCTTGATATGTAATGATATTGTATACCTTGAAGATCATTTTCACTGCATAGAATTTAAAAAAAAAATCCATTTACGTTCAAAATAGCTGTTTGAGCGCTGTTTTCCATACACTAAACATAGGAAAAAGGTATATGGAGTGTAATAACTTTTTTATTTCATTCTTTCTACACTTGCCATTAAATTTCTTCTTGAGTTTTGTAAATTCTCTCAAAAATAACCTGTGTAATGTGTTAGTATTAAATGTTGATAATAAGAGTGATAGTACATAATATAACGACTTGAAAGAAATTTCTGGCAGTACTGTACAAGAAAAAATACGGTACTATGTAATTATTCTGTTTCAAATAAATCTGTTTATTTGTCATTATATAGAATTAAATGCTACTTCTTTTTAGATATAGCATGCCGTATTCTGTTCATTAGTTATTTCGGGGTTTAAATCCGTTCATTAGTTATTAGTTCAGATTAATTCATTAGTTAAACGGGGTTTAAATCCGATGAAATTACTCCTTTTTTTTTCTATATTAATTCAAAAAGTGCTACTAAAATTAATATGTATGATATTTTTCTCAAACTTTTTTTCCCTGAAATTCAAAATAAAATGCTCATTGTTTTGATGTATGACATACCTATTTTTGTCTATTAGCTATTTCAGTATAAGATTTTAAATTATTCTTTAATTCTGCCGGAAGCATTTAAAATTTTTCCCAACCACCAGAGTAAATTCTGTTTTATAAGCCTGGCATGTTAAAGGTTAAATGATGTCGCAACTCTGCCACACATTAGCCGGAATATCTCTCCGTTTTATTAAGAAATGGGGAAGATTTCATGCAATATTGGCTGCTAATAACAAAACTAAACTACTTACCGTATTTCTTCAATTCTAAGACGCCATCGATTGTAAGACGCACTTTAATTTCATTACCACCAACAGAAAAAAAACTTCGATTCTACGAAAAAAAAACGCTAAAATATATCTAACAAATATTTTTATTATAATAGAATTCAATTTACTAATAAGAATAGTACTTATTTAACAATAGGTATGTTATTCATCACTTCCTTCTGAATATATCAGAGTCTGATTCTTCTGAGCCGTCGATATCTGCATCTGAATCAATATCAGAGTCTACTTCACATTCAGAGTCTAATTCTTCTGAGCAGTCTTTATCTTCATTATCTCATAATATCTGGTCTTCTGAGCCACGGTCAGCATTGGTGATGCAACATTTTTTAACTGAGTGCTGCACTATTCTTTCTGGGATTAACTTCCAAGCTGTTCATACCCATTCCGCCAATTTTGATGCCGGCGCTTTCTTAATTTTTCTGGAAACGGAAAGGTTGTCAATCAACAGCCAGATCCAAAGCTCACTATATAAATCACTCACAGAGCTCCACTATAATGAAATAACGGTGGCTTCACATTTGGAAAGCGCGGGAAAATACTCACGCCACTTTATTCTCCAATGGAATTGGAGAATGCGATAACGGTGAAACTTTGAGGCGGGGTTTCCGCGTAAAAACATAACGTGTGGTGCCGTGTGCAAAGCGCTAGAAAATTCGAAAAACAAAACTGCGATTCTAAGACGTTATCGATTCTAAGGCGCACCCCGTTTTTAAAGACGTTTATGTGGGAAAAAAAGTGCATCTTAGAATCGAAATACGGTACATAGGAAATATCAACAAGAATCATCCCGCATCAATAACTGAATCATTCTGTAGAGGGATACACAATCAGATGGAAGTGCCTATGGATCTCGTGCCTACTAAATAAATAATAAAAATAAATACCTCTCAAGCTGCTGCTGCCACAGAGGTCTAATAGGAGCCTGTTAGTTTAATACGCCACAGTAGGTCTGTGAGGATGGCGAAACCTCAGCAGAAAGACAACACAAACATCCATGCCTTATCCAGGGCTCGAACCCAGGTCCTTTTGATCACTAGTCGAGTGTACTAACCACTCGGCCACGGCCATCAATAAAAGAGATTTAAGTTGGATCCAGTGTCCTGAAGATAAATAAAAAAAAATTGTAGTCGTAGAAATCTATTATTTTTTAGTCATGAGAAAGACAACTTGATAAAAGTGCAGAAAGAAAGGAAATGTTTTGACAATGTTACTCCTTGTCATTGTAATATACTTGACTCTGTTAGCTATTCACAGAAGATATTTGGACTAAGAATTTGGTTATCTGATCTCTGAGAGCAATTTTGTACACACAATAGCCAAAATAGCAAGATCACGAGTGGGAAGGGGGTATTAATAAGTCCGCAGAGCTAGACTCGTAATCTGCAGTTCCCGGGTTCGAGTCCAACGTGTACCGATGTAGGAAATCACCGACTTAAGATTCTATGCATCTAAATTATACTTTAGGCGTAGAATCTCACTACATAATACGAGATGATGAATATAAAGCATTGTGTTGTGAATCTGACTTTAAATTCAAAAGTTGCTACATTCCGTATAGCGTTTACCGAAGTTTTATGCGTGTAAAACAGCTCTAAAACAGATCTTTTGATACATAAATCGATTTTTTTTTTCAAAATTACATGCGGTGAAAATGTTTTTAAAGCATTCAATATTATTCTACATCAGGCATTGATCGAAACATACCATCAAATTCTCATTCTGACAGTAAATTGAAGAGTTGTTGCCAGAGGAATAGCTTTCAGCTTTGTTTTAGGCGTTTAAAACAGAAATGAATCTAATATTTTGGAGAATAATTCGATATTTTCGTAATTCTATGCACCTAAATTATACTTTAGCCATAGAATTTCACTATGTAATACGATATGATGAATATAATGCATTATTTTGCGAATCTGACTGTAAAATCAAAAGTTATTTCACTTCATATATCTTTTACCTGTGTTTTATGCGTGGAAAACAGCGCTAAAAGAGCTTCGATACATGAATTGATTGTTTTCAAAATTCTATGCAGTGAAAATGTTTTTAAAGCATAGAATTTCATTCTATATCAAGCCTTGATGGAAACAAATCATCTGATTGTCACTCGGACAGTAAATTGTAGAGTTGTTAGCAAAGGACAAGGTGTTAGCCTTGTTTTAGGCGTTTAAAACAGAGTTGAAACATGTTTTAGTGAATAATTCGATATTTTCGTAATTCTATGCATTTAAATTACAGTTTAGCCATGGAATTTCACTAGATAATGCGAAATGATGAATATAAAGCATTATGTTGTGAATCTAACTGTAAAATCAAAACTTATTAAACTCCTTATAGCTTTTACTTATGTTTTATTCGTGAAAAACAGCGCTAAATCAGCTCTTTGATACGTAAATCGATTTTTTTTCAAAATTCTATGTGTCACTCTGACAGTAAATTGTAGACTTGTTAGCAATGGAATATGTTTTATTTCGTTTTAGGCGTTTAAAACAGCGTTGAAACTAATATTTTTGTGAATAATTCGATATATTTGTAATTGAATGCCTTAAATTATACTTTTGTCATAGAATCTCACTATATAACACGAGATGATGAATACAAAGCATTATGTTGTCAATCTGACTATAAATTCAAAAGTTATTACACTCCATTTAGCTTTTCCTATGTCTTATGCGGGGAAATCAGCGCTAAAACAGATCATTTGACACATAAATCGATATTATTCAAGATTGTATCCAGTGAAATTTTTTAAAGCATAAAGTATCATTCTATATCACGCTTTGATGGAAATAAACCATCAAATTTTCACTCTCACTGTAAATTAAAAAGTCCGTGGAGCTTGAATAGCTTTTAGCTCTGTTTTTCTTGTGTAAAAACCGTTTAAATTGATATTTTCGAGTTATAATTCGATATTTTCAAAATTCTATGCACTTAAACTATAGTTTACCAGAGAATCTCATAATATATTAGGAGTTGATGAATATGAAGCATTAGGTTGTCAATCTGACCGTAAATTCAAAAATCATTACACACCATATAGCTTTTGCCTATGTTCTATTCTTGGAAAACCGCACTAAAACAGCTGTTTTGACATATAAATCGAATTTTTTCAAAATTATATACAGGGAAAAGGTTCTTAACGTGTAGAATGTCATTGTATATTACGCCCTGATTCAACAAACCATCAGATCAGATATCACTCTGCCTGGAAATTCAAAGTTCTAAACGCAATTCCAGTTTTAGCTCTGTTTTAGGTGTGTAAAACAGCGTTAAAACTGATACCTTCGTAAATAGTTCAAAATTTTCGAAATTCTATGCACTTGATATATACTTTGATCGTAGAATCTCATTATATATTTCGAGCTGATGAATATTAAGCATGTTGTGAATCTGACTGTAAATTCAAAAGTTATTAAACACCATATAGTTTTTATTTATGTTCTAGGTGTAGAAAACAGCGCTAAAACAGGTATTTTGACACATAAATCGATTTTCTTTTCTAATGCAGAAACATTTTCAAGGCATAGAATGTCATTGCATATTATACTATGATGAAAAGAAACCGCGAGAAGATCAATGTGACTGTAATTTCAAAAGTTGTTGGTGTAGGAATGACTTTTAGCTCTGTTTTAGGCGTATAAAACACAGTTAAACTGATATTTTCGTTATAATTCGATATTTCCGAAATCCTATGCACGTAAACTATAGTGCAGCCATAGAATCTCATTATATATTACGAGTTAATGAACATAAAGCATTATGTTATCAATCTGACGGTAAATTCAAAAATTATTACACACCATATATTTTTCCTATGTTCCATGAGTGGAAATCAGCGCTGAAACAGCTTTTTTGATATATGTATAATCGATTTTTCAAAATTCTACGCAGTGAAAATGTTTTAAACGCATAGAATATCATTCTATATCACAACGTGATGGAAATAAACCCTCACATTTTCATTCTGATAGTAAATTGAAAAGTTATTGGCTCAGGAATAACTTTTATCTCTGTTTTAGATGTGTAACACAGGATTTAAACTGATTGTCCCGTGTATTATTCTATATTTTCAAAATTCTATGCGCTTAAACTGTAGTTTACCCATAGAATCTCATTACATATTACGAGTTGATGAATATAAAGCATTAAGCTCTTATCTGACTGTAAATTCAAAATTTATTACATACTATATAACTTTTATCTTTGTTCTATGCGTGGGAAACAGCGCTAAAACAGTTATTTTGACACTCGATTTTTTTCAAAATTCTATGCAGTGAAAAGGTTTTTGAGACACAGAATGTCATTGTATATCATACATTGATGGAAACAAACCATAAGATTGTCACTGTGACTGTAAATTCAAAAGTCGTTGGCGCTTTAATAGCTTTTAGCTCTCTTTTAGGCGTATAAAACAGGGTTGAAACATATTTTGGTGAGTAATTCGATATTTTCGAAATTTTATGTACGTAAACTATACTTCCGCCAGAGAATCTCAATATATTATACGAGTTGATGAATACATAGCATTAGGTTGTTATTCTGACGGTAAATTTAAAAGTTGTGAAATGTAGTATTAGGCTAAAACAGCTATTTTGATACTAAATCGTTTTTATTTAAAATTCTATCCAGTGAAAATGTTTTGAAGGCAAAGAATGTCATTCTATATCACGCCTTGATGGAAACAAACCATAAGATTATCACTCTGACAGTAAATTCAAAATTGTTGGCACGGGAATAGCTTTTAGCTCTGTTTTAAGTGTGTAAAACAGCTTTGGAACTGATATTTTCATGACTAATTCGATATTTTCAAAATTCCATGCACCAAAACTATACTTTAGCAATAGAATCTCGTTACATAATACCAGTTGATGAATATAAAGCATTAGGTTCTCAATCTTACTGTAAATTCAAAGTTGTTACACAACATATAGCTTTTTAGTATGTCTTATGCGTCGAAAACAGCGCTAAAACAAAAGAGATTTGAGAGATTTGAGACGTAAAACGATTTTTTTCAAAATTCTATACAGAAAAAATGTTTTAAGGTATAGGATGACATTCTATATCACGGCTTGATGGAAATAAACGATCAGATTGTCACTCTGACTGTATATTCAAAAGCGGTTCGCAGAGGAATAGCTTTTAGCTCTGTGTTTGGCGTGCAAAACAGCCTTCAAACTGATATTTTCGTGCATAATTCGTTATTTTCGAAATTCTAAGCTCCTAAACTATACCTTAGCCATAGAATCTCATTATATAATACAATTTGATGATCCTTGATAGAAATAAACTATCAGGTTGTGAATCTGAGTGTAAATTCAAAAGTTATTACACACCATATAGCTTTTATCTATGGGTGGAAAACAGCGCTAAAACAGCTGTTTTGACACATAAATCGATTTCTTTCAAAAATTCAATGCAGTGAAAAGGTTTTTAAGGCATAAAATGTCATTGTCACCTTTATTTCCATAAAGGTGACAGACAGATTTTCACTGTGAATGTAAATTGAAAAGTTGTTGCCCCCGTAATATATCTTTTACCTCTGTTTTTGACGTATAAAACACCGTTGAAACTGATATTTTCGGGAATAATTCGATATTTTCGAAATTCTATGCTCCTAAACTATACCTTAGCCATAGAATTTCATTATATAATACGAGTTGATGAATATAAGGCATTAGGTTGTGAATCTGACTGTAAATTCAAAAGTTATTACACACCATATAGCTTTTACCTGTGTTTTATGCGTGGAAAACAGTGCTAAAACAGCTATTTTCATATATAAATCGATTTTTTTCGAACTTCTACGCAGTGAAAATGTTTTTAAGGTAGAGGATATTATTCTGTATCACCCCTTGTTGGAAATAAACTATCAGATTGTCATTCTGATTGTAAATTCAAAAGTGATTGGCATAAGGACTAGCTTTTAGCTCTGTGTTAAAGGCGTGCAAAACAGCCTTCAAACTGATATTTTTGAGACTAATTAGATATTTTCGAAATTCTATGCACGTAAACTCTACATTAGCCATAGAATCTCATTATATGGTACGAGTAGATGAATATAACGCATTAGGTTGCGAATCTGACTATAAATTGAAAAGTTAATTCACACCCTGTAGTTTTTACCTATGTGATGCGTGGGAAACAGCGCTAAAGATTGTGACCGTTAGCCACCGAAGGTGGCAGTTATGTATTTTGTGATATACGATTTTGAAAGATTCGAAATGATTTAAAGGGAATTAAGGTTATTGATTCATGCTTCCAGGTTTAATGTGTTAATTTAATCGATTTCTTTAAATTTAAACCATTGTTGCTTAATATTTTGTGACTTTGACATTCAAAGAATCATTCTATTAGACTGGTTCACGTGCATAAGTAACCGTTAATATGACAAACGGAAATAGGAAAAAGAAGACTTCTCCTTCTTCGACAAAAATCAAGTTAAAAAAATCAAGAGCTTATAGCTGCTCAAACAGAAATTACAAAGAAACTAGAGACAATGAAAAAGACCTCAATTTTAACAGAAGATTTAAAATTATCTTCCGAATCAGAGATGTCGCCGGCAGGGTCTATTGAAGAACATACTTTTGAAGTTCAAAATAGCACAGACAAAGAAGAAGTATCTACAGGTACGAAATTAACTCCTAAACAAAATAGTTTAGAAATTTGGACAGAAGATATTAAAAATAATACCAGACATCAAAAGAAAAAGAAAAATAACAACACCTATTGAGATAACGAAGAATAATAAAAAATGGAGACTTTAACATCAGTAACAGGAAAAAATAAAGAAATTAGGACACCTAATATGTTTGTGACAAATAATAAAGAAATGGAGAATGAAGCATTGGAAACTGGAAAAAATAAAAATACAATGACACCTAATATAATAAAGAGTAATAACGAAAAAGTGGAGACCGACAAACAATACACAATTATCACTTCCTGAGACATAGAGAACTTAAAAATTCCAGAAAATTTTTAAGTTGGAAAGGAGCAATCTCCCTGGTCCACATAAATGTGTGTTTGAATCCTTGAAGCATCTAAGCTTTCTGCTTTTTCTATCTTCAAAGTTTGATATGCGATTATTGTTGGGAGGATTGTTTTTATTTAAATCAAAGTATGTTCCGGCCAGGCCTAGCACCTAATGTCCGACCCCGCCTTCTCGTGGTGCGGACCGTTAGTAACTTTCAAAAGAGATACTCTCTTGTGTAAGTGAACGGAAGGGGAGGGCTGCCAGATTAGTGTGGCCTACTGATCTGGACAACTATGGCTACTTTTCTTTTTTTTCTACCCTGCTGAGGAGTGGTCAACCACACAGGGTCCTGGTGCTGACTATATAAACCTACTGGACTGGAAAGATATATGGCTCTGAGCTTGATTATGGATCCTGATTTTGCTGCACTGGTGGGCTTCTGTGGAGGGAAAATCTTCCGCTGTGTTTTCTGTTTGTTTGTGGGTTGATTTCATATTGTCGGCATTCCCTCTCTCAATAAACATAGTTTCTTTAAACATCCCACTAACCATTTTCTCTCCATAGGTAGTTGCAATGTGAGGACTCTGCACAGAGCTTTTTCTCTTGATGTCCTCACACAAGAATTCCACCATTATAATTTAGATATTCTCGGCTTGCAAGAGACCAGATGGACAGATAAAGGCCAGATTCTTAAAAATAATCTTAAATTTCTCTTTTCACGGAGGGACGGCAATAAGCATCACCAAGGCGTGGGTCTGCTTCTCAGCAGACACGCTAGCGATGCTCTTCTAGGATATGATGAAAGGTTTCTTACAGCAAAATTTCAGACAAGCGTTAAAGACTTGAATTAACGTAACGTTAAAGACCCACTGAGGATGCCGATGAGGATGAGAAGGATAGGTTTTATGAACAACTTCAGGATATTCTAAATTCTGTCAAGAAAGGAGATATTACTCTTGTTCTTGGTGACTTCATGCCAAAGTTGGAACTGACTCTGACCTTTGGGGAGGAGTAATAGGCCCTTTTGGTATTGGTAGCTGCAATGGCAATGGGCAACGTCTCCTACAGGTAAGTAAACTCAATGGATTCAGAATAACTAACACTTATTACAAACACCGCGACATACATAAGTACACATGGGTTTCACCTGATGTGCTGCATAAGAATATGATTGATTACATATTAATTAACAGCAAATGGGCTAGTTCTGTTAGGAATACCAGGGCATATAGGGGAGCTGAAATTGGATCTAGATGAAATTACTACAGAAATGCTTAGAGCTGGGAATGTTTCGGTTGCCACTTGGATGACTGAAATTCTGAATATCTTTTATGATAAAGGCATGGTTCCTAAGGATTTTACCACAGCTATTGTTATCCCTATTTTCAAAAAAGGTGATCGTAGTTCTTGTGATAACTATAGGGGTATCAGCCTACTCTCTGTTCCAGGTAAAGTTCTTTCCATGATTGTGCTTAATAGAATTAAGAATCTGGTTGACAGTCAATTGCGTGATGAGCAATGTGGATTCAGAAGTGGTAGGGAATGTGTGGATCAGATATTTTCACTTAGGCAGATTCTTGAGAAATGTTTATAGTTTCAGAAACCTTTGGTTGCTAGCTTTGTTGATTTCAAAAAGGCTTTCGACTCTGTTGATCGTCATAATTGTTGGTTGATTGTGAGATCATATGGTATACCAGACAAGTTAGTTAACATAATGAAAGCTCTCTATTATAACACTGAGTCGTGTGTGAGAGTTGGTAAGGCTTGTAGCAATTGGTTTAGCATTACTTCGGGTGTTCAACAAGGGTGCATTTTGTCTCCTTTTCTCTTTAGCTTGGTTATTGATTATATTATGCGAAATTCACTGCAAGGGAAAGATTTTGGCCTTAAATGGGCTGGAGATAGGAAAATTTCTGATTTAGATTATGCTGATGATTTAGCCCTTTTGGCAAATGATGTTGATGAGATGAACTCTTTCATTCGAGCTGTTGATGAGACTGGTAGTAGAGTAGGTTTGGTTATAAACAGAGAGAAAACTAAAGTGATGAAAATTGGTCAGGCAGGCTGTGATTCAGTTAATCTGAATGGTTGCAGTCTTGAGCAGGTGTCACAGTTTAATTATCTTGGGAGCTATGTAACAGATAATGGTGATGTGCGGCAAGAAATTAACAGACGAATAGGGATTGCTGCCGGGACTTTTAAGAATCTATGGAGAGTGTGGAGAAATAGGCGTATACACCTGAAGACTAAAATTAGACTATATAATAGTTTGGTTCTTTCTAGGGTTAGTTATGGTAGTGAAACTTTGACACTTTGTAAACAAGATAACAGGAAACTAGATGCTTTTGATTCCAGATGCTTACGCAGTATCTTGGGTATTAGGTGGTTTAACTTTGTAACTAATGATGAGGTTAGGCAAAGGAGTTTGCAACCTCCTTTAAGCAGCATATTGTGCAGAGAGAGACTCCGTTGGTTTGGCCATGTTGCCCGTATGAATAATTATAGATTGGCGAATAGGGTTATGAACAGTGTGCCTAAAGGCCTCACAAAGAAGGGGAGACCTAGGATGCGGTGGGCAGACAATGTCAAACAGGACCTTGTTAGAATTGGTGTGCAATGGCCAGATGCAATAGATGCAGCTCAGACTTGCTTGGAGAACTAAGTTGCATGGTCTGGTTGGACCTCCGTAGCCCATGGCTGCTTGATGATGATGATGATGATGATGATGATGATGCCAATTTATTTTTTCTTCTTTTTGAATAAAACGAGCTTGATATGCAATAATTCTTATTATGCACCTAGCCCATGTGGCTGGGTGAGGGCCAGCATTGTTGGGGCATCGAAGAATTTTTGAATTACATTGGCGATAGTGGTGATTTTCGCCACAACGTTTGCATACTTGTTTGCCAGTACATGTCGAAATTCCGTGGCCAAATTTATAAACCGGTAACATATTATAACTTTGGCTAAAGCCAAAACATACTTTGATTTAAATAAAAACAATCCTCCCAACAATAATCGCATATCAAACTTTGAAGATAGAAAAACAGAAAGCTTAAATGCTTCAAGGATTTAAACTCACATTTATGTGGACCAGGGAGAGAGCTCCTTTCCAAAACTTTCATCGAAGCTGGAAGAGGACTGTCTTGCTATACCATCGACATCAACGGATATACCTGTACTTCGTTACCAAGACTCGGATCATAATACAACAATTAATTACGCTGGAATTCTGAAAAAAAAAAAACAGGAGCAAAAAAACTCAAACAAGAACTTTTTAGATATTAAACACCAACCAGATGAAAATGAATTTAATTTGATGGAAAAAGAAAACAAGTCAACGTTAGGTGGAAACTCTAAGAGTCATGTAATAAACTTGCTTTTAAAATAATTGGATTGCTTACTACCTAATGGACCGGAATTGACAGTTATAAAGGATATTCTCTTATCTTTTCTCTACAACGAGTGTAGGGGAATAGGCCAAGATTAATTCATTGGAACTGCAGAGGTATTATAAATAAATTTCATTTCATTAAACATTTAACAAGAACAAAAAATATAAAAATATTATATCTACAAGAGACTTTAGCAGATAAGGTTCTTAGACTGAATAATTATACATCCTACGTGCAAAAAAATAATGAAAATTCTAGGGGAGTTGCCACTTTTATTGATAAAAGCATTCCTCAAAGAAGAATTAATATTGATTTAATACGTAATAAATCAGAAATTCCAATAGTACAGGTAAAAATTAATAATATAATTACAAATATTATAAATATATATAATCCTGGAATAATATATTAAATATAAAGAATATTCGAAAATTTTTGAAAATTTAAAAGAGAAATATTAATAGTGGGAGACTTTAACACACATAATAAATGTGGTTTTCGTACAAAAATGAAAATAAAAGTATTCATTTTATAAAATTAATAGAAAATAATAATTTAATCATATTAAATGAAAATGTTTCAACATGTATAAATAGATTCAATTCAAAATCGATAATTGATCTATCAATATGTTCCAATAAAATTGTTAAAGATTTAACCTGGTCCATACTTTCAGATAACTATGGGAGCGATCATTATCCCATCTCAATCTATTTTAAAAATCAAATTTAACCAAACCAAGCTTAAAAACTATAAATTGGAAAAAATTAGATATGTAATCAATAATGAAAATATATCACAAAAATAAATTGATTATATCGAATTTATAGAAATACTAAAAAATAAAATAAATGACAGCACAGAAACAATTATGAAAGAAATACCAAGAAACAATATGAAAAAACAAGATGGTAAGAAATACCAAAAACATATTCATAAATCAACTCATAAGCAATACGTAGAAAAGCTGAGAGAAATATGAATAGGAAAAAAACATTCCGGGATGTCCAAAATTTTGAAAGACTTAACAAAACCATATCTAAAAAAATTAAAAATTTACCAAAACTAAATTGGAAGAAATTTACAGGAAATTTGTCTCTTCAAACTACAACCACAAATCTGTGGAAAATATATAAAAAAATTATATAATGATATAACACCAAATAATCCAATACATATATATTCCTTAAAAACAATAAGATAATACAAGAAACCACAGAACACTTAGCTGAACATTTTATACATTTACACTTCAAACCAGATAATAAAACAATTAAAAAATTAAAAAATTAAATTATATTTCACAAGCTATGTTATAATAATAAAACACACTATCTATATCTCCCTTTTTCTCTTTTAGAACTAAGATCTGCCATCAAAAATTTAAAAAACAACACTGCTCCTGGCCCAGACGGAATTACCAATAAATTATTAAAAAAATTTAACTCTTGAATGGCAAATTAAATTACTTGAACAATTTAATAAATTTTGGTCTACAAAATCTTACCCTCAAAATTGGCTTGATAATTATATGATTTTCATAAAAAAAGAAAACAAAAATAATAAATAACGTTCTTAAACTTTTTGAAAGATTAGTTTCCAACAGATTAATTTGGCACATAGAAATATTCAAAATTTTAGAAAATAACTTTTTCGGATTCAGACCTGGCAGATCATCAAAAGACCTATTAAAAAACATTATGTCAGATGCAGAATACACAGTAAAAATAGATTATACATGGTTGCTACTATAATAGATATGGAAAAAGCCTTTCACTCAATATCGCATCAAGGCTTAATAACAAAACTCAGAAAACTAAAATTTTATAGAAACACTTTTTACTTTCTCTCACATTTCATAGTAGAAAAAAACTTCAGAGTAAAAATTGGTAATAAATTATCAAATAAGCATAAATTGAAAATGGAATAGTTCAGGGAGACATATTATCTCCTCTGTTCTTTAATATTTATCTAAACGACATCTCAGAAGTGTCTAATCCAGAAATTAGTTACGGAACATATGCTGATGACATTATCTTCTGGATTGATTGAAACAGATATAAATATTTTAAATAAAAGAATACAAAATACAATAAATAAACTATCAATATGTACTGAAAAATGGAACTTAAAAATTTCTACTGAAAAAACAAAAATAATTTATTTTCATAGAAAAAATTAAATTAAGGACGAATTAAATATAAAATTGAATAACAAAGATATGAAAATAACGGACAGTATTAAATTCTTGGGATTACACTTAGATTCAAAATAAAATGGAATAATTATATACACAATGCAATTGAAAAATCTAAAAAACTGTTTAACTATTTAAGATTTCTTGGAGGATCAAACTGGGGAAGCTCCAGTAAAAATTTATTATTAATTTTAAATTCAATTATCCTACCTAAATGCTTATATGGCATCGAATTTCTAAGTACCATCTCAAAAATAAAATTAAAAAAATTAGGAACAATTCAAACAAAAACAATAGAATACTGTTTAGGCTTAATGCAATCAACAAATAAACTAAATGCATATGCAGAAACTGCGAAACCACCAATAGAAATAAAAAGAAAATATCTATTAAAAAAATCTAATCTTTCGGATTTTTGCTAGAAATAGACAACATCCCATAATAGACAAATTAATAATGCAATTTATTGATGTTTCACTATATAACTTTCCTGAAAAAGTAAAAATTTTACACATTTTTAATAATAAAACTGGTGACTGTATTCCCAACTTTTCTTTTTGGAATGCTCCTTTAATTAAAGATAAAATTTTTAGAATAGAAAACAAAAAACTACAAAACTCATCTACTTTAAAAATCTCCTTGATATATATTCAAACTTCATTCAAATATATGCGGATGGATCTACAAATTTTGAAACTCTTAACGCATCTGGAGCATTCTACTGTCCTGCAGAACAATTTGAATACCTTTTTGAACTCGACTCATTTCAACCAATTACTATTTCAGAATTAATTGCAATTATCTTAGCCATAAACTGGTCATTAAAATTCCATAACCAAAATATTATAATATTAACTGATAGCAAATCTGCTTTACAAATTTTTCAATCTAACATTTGTAAAAGTAATTTCTTTCTATACTTAAATGATCATTTATTTTAATGTTCAAACACCTAAACCAACACAACATTCTGCACATACATTGGATACCATCACAGGTCAATATCAAACACAACGAATATGTCGACAGCTTAGCTAAAAAAGCTTCAAATCTAAATCAACTTATGCAATCTCCATTTAATTATTCAATATATAAAATAATAATAAAAAAAAATTAATAGATGAACTTCAATCATGGTATGATATAAAAGCTCAAAACACACAAAGGTATAAAATATCTCCTTTAATAAACGAATTTAATGATTATGGATTAAATAGAAAAGAAATAAAAGTAATATTAAGGATAAAAGCCAAACTTGCTTTAACTAAATCTACATTATTTAAATTTA
The DNA here is from genome assembly GCA_038380435.1 of Ryuthela nishihirai. Taxonomy (NCBI): domain Eukaryota; kingdom Metazoa; phylum Arthropoda; class Arachnida; order Araneae; family Heptathelidae; genus Ryuthela; species Ryuthela nishihirai. Next base: position 510,501 of record JAWZYU010000133.1, on the reverse strand, counting down.
AGAAAGTAACTTCTCCTAATTGCGAACACTGCAATGAAATTCAATCTATTGAACACATAATATTCCAGTGTATTATTACAGAAATGGAAGGAAATAATGCTTTGCAAATATAATAACCTTAATATTAACAACTTTAATTTTAAAACTATTTTAGAATCTAGAAAAATATCACTACAACCCACTTTATAGAAACTCCTCTTTCAATTCTTACAAAATAGAAATATGTTTGATCGATTATAATAAAATACATATAAATATTAAAAAATTATATATATATATAAGTATGAAAAAAAATTATGTATGGAACAAACCCCCCACCCCACTAAACAGTGACTGAATGAGTCTGCATAGACCTTTTTCTATGCAGGAATATTCATTGTGTGATATGCTCATTATCAACAGCGCTAAAACAGCTATTTTGATGTATAAATCGATTTTTTTCAAAATTCTATTCAAAGAAAATGTTCTTAAGGCATACGATGTCACTGTATATCACGCCTTCCTGGAAACGTGCAAAACAGCCTTCACACTGATATTTTCGTGCATAATTCGATATTTTCAAAATTCTATGCTCCTAAACTATACCTTAACCATAAAATCTAACTGTAAATTCAAAAGTTATTACACACCATATACATTTTACCTATGTTTTGTACGTGGAAAACAGTGCTAAAACAGCTTTTTTGATATATAAATCGATTTTTTCAAAATTCTATGCAGTAAAAATGTTTTTAAGGTAGAGGATGTCATTCTATGTCACCCCTTGATGGAAATAAACCATCAGATTGTCACTCTGACTCTGAATTCAAAAATGGTTGGCACAAGGAATATCTAGCTCTGTTTCAGGCGTGAAAACAACCTTCAAACTGATATTTTCGGGAATAATTCAATATTTTCGAAATTCTATGCACCTAAACTACACTTTAGCAATAGAATCTCATTACAACTACCAGTTGATGAATATAAAGCATTAGGTTCTCAATCTGACTGTAAATTCAAAAGTCATTACACACCATATCGCTTTTATGTATGTCTTATGCGTCGAAATAGTGGTAAAACAGCTATTTTGACATATAAAACGCTATTTTTTCACATTTCTATGCTGTGACGATGTTTTTCAGGTACAGAGGATGTCATTCTCTATCACGCCTTGATGGAAATAAACCATCAGATTTGAGAATAATTCGATATTTTTTAAATTCTTTGGACCTAAACTCTGAGAGACATTAGCAACAGCAACATTAGCAACTGTAGAGACATTAGCATGGAATTTCGAAAAATTGAATAATACACCAAAATATCAGTTTCAACGCTGTTTTGCACGCCTAAAACAGAGCCAAAAGCTATTAATGTGCTAACAACTTTTCAATTTATAATCAGAGTGACAATCTGATGATCTGTGCAGTAAAAATGTTTTCTAAGACAATAAAATATTTTTAAGAAATGAAAATGCTTTTAAGACAATTAAATGTTTTTAAGAAATAAAAATGTTTTAAAAATGTTTTAAGACATAGAATGTCATTCTATGTCTTAAAAACATTTTCACTGCATAGAATTTTGAATAAAATCGATTTGTGTGTCAAAATAGCAGACGTAACACTGTTTTCCATCCATGCAACGTATGCAAAAGCTATATGGTGTGTAATAATTTTTGAATTTACAGTCAGATTGACAACCTAATGATTTATATTCATTAACTCGTATTATGTAATGAGATTCTCTGGTCTTAAGTGCATAGAATTTCGGAAACATCGATTGATACACAAAAATATCAGTTTGAACGCTGTTTTTTACGCCTAAAACAGAGCCAAAACCTATTTTTGTGCCAACAAATTTTAAATTTACGGAGTGACAATCTTGATGGTTCATTTCTATCAAGGATTCACTGGATATAATTTTGAAAAAAAAAATCGAGTTATGTATCAAAAATGTTTTGCCCTGTTTTTCATGCATAAAACATTGGTGAAAGCTATATAGCTTTCACCAATGTGTGTAACAACTTTTGAATTCTTAGTCAGATTGACAGTCTGATGATTTATTTTTATCAACTCGTATTATATAACGAGATTCTATGGTTAAAGTATAGTTTAGGTTCATAAAATTCCGCAAATATCGAATTATTCAAGAATTGTCCAACGCTGTGTTAAACGCCTAAAACTGAGCTTAAAGCTAATCTTGCACTAACAACTTTTGAATTTACAGTCAGAGTAAAAATCTGATGGTTTATTTCCATTAAGGCGTGATATAGAATGCTCTCCTATGCCTTAAATACATTTTCACTGCATAAAATTTGCAAAAAAAAATTAATTTATGTATTAAAATAGCTGTTTTTGCGCTGTTTTCCGCGCATAACACATAGGTATAATATATATGGCGCATATAACATATATGGTGTGTAACAACTTTTGAATTTTCAATCAGATTCACAACCTAATGCTTCATGTTCATCAAGGTGCATACATTTTCGAAAATAGCAAATTATTCACCAAAATATCAGTTTCAACACTGTTTTAAACGCCTAAAATAGAGTTAAAAGATATTCCTTTGCTAACAACTTTGAATTTACGGTCAGAATGACAATGTGATGGTTTATTTCTATCAAGGAGTGATATAAAATGACATCCTATGCCGTAAACACTTTTCAGTGCATGGAATTTTGAAAAAAATTTAGAAAACAAAATAACTATTTCAGCGCTGTCTTCTACGAATGACACATAGGTACTAGCTATATGGTGTGTAATAACTTTTGAATTTACAGTCAGATTGAGAACCTAATGCTTCATATTCATCAACTGGTACTATGTAATGAGATTCTATGGCTAAAGTACAGTTTAGGTGCATACACGTTCGAAAATAGCGAATTATTCACCAAAATATCAGTTTCAACGCTGTTTTAAACGCCTGAAACGGAGCTTAAAAGCTCTTCCTGTTGGCTGCAATTTTGAATTTACAGTCTGAATGACAATCTGATGGTTTATTTCTATCAAGGAGTGATATAAAATCACATCCTTTGTTTTAAACACATTTTCACTGCTTGGAATCTTGAAAAAAATTAATTTATATATTAAAATAGCTGATTTTGCGCTGTTTTCTATGCATAACACATAGGGAGAAGCTATATGGTGTGAAATAACTTTCGAATTTACAGTCAGACTAAAACTACTAAATTAAGACAACTATATACTTTATATTCATCAACTCGTATTATGTAATGATATTCTATATCTAAAGTATAGTTTAGGTGCATAGAATTTCCAAAATATCGAATTATTCACGAAAATATCAATTTGAACGCTGTTTTAAACGCCTTAAACAGAGATAAAAGCTATTGCTGTGCTAAGAACTTTCCAATTTACAGTCATAGTGACAATCTGATGGTTTATTTCCATCAGGGCATGATATAAATTGACATTCTTTGCCCTAAAAAATTTTCACTGCAGAGAATTTTTGAAAAAAAAAATCGATTTATTCATCAAAAAAACTCTTTTAACGCTGTTTTCCACGCATAACATATAGGAAAAGCTATATGGTGTGTAATAACTTTTCAATTTACAGTCAGATTAACAACCTAATCCTTTATATTTATCTACTATGTAATAAGATGCTATGGTTACACTATTGTTTAAGTACATAGAATTTCGAAAATATCAAATTATTCACTAAATTATTAGTTTCAACGCTGTTTTACACGCGTAAAACAGAGCTAAAAGCTACTCCTTCGCCAACAACTTTTGAATTTACAGTCAGAGTGACAATCTGATGGTATTTTCTTCCATGAACGCGTGATGTACAATGACATTCTATACCTGAAACACATTTTCACTGCATAAAATTTGGAAAAAAAACGATTTTTGTGTCAAAATAGCTTGGCTAGCTACGGGTTTTATCACCGCAAACTTCCCTCCCTGCTGACGATTAGTAGGGGACACCGATGGGTTTGGAAAGGCCACTGTCCGTCAGATGGGACGTTAAGCCTATGCACCATATGCAGGTTAAAGAACATGTTGGATGGCCTACACCTGTCTCCCAACAGCTGTTCCAGTGTGCCCCCTCCCCAAACCTCTGAGCTTTGAGGGTCCTTTTGTCCTGGCCATTTAGCCCATGGTGTGCAAAAAGTGCTGCTCAGAGGTAAAACAACCCAACCTTCAGAACCGCGTGCCCCGAAGCTATGAGGGAACGGGGTGAGGGTGCAAGGAGGGAACAAGGATATATATACGACGTCATGACGAACATAACGTCGTCTAGATATCCTTGTGCCTACCCTTACCGCCATTCTCTTGGTAAAGAAATTCCATAACTATTACAACCAAATATTAAAATAATCATAAGCGACTCAATTTCACTCTACCTTTCAGTAAAAAACCAGAAGAATTAAAGCTATTAACATGGAGAAAAAAAAACGAGAAAAACGTGCCACAGCTTGCACTCAAATATTAAGTGGTTGGCATTCAAGGGCACAAAATTTCTCCACTCGTGTTGAGTTTTTGACACGGAAAAGGTTAAAAGCATGATTGCATCTCAGGCCCAGGGAAACATTAACCAGGATGATTAACATCTATGCCTGAAACGGAGTTCAGGCACATTGTTCACAAAAAAAAAATTGTTCACAAATGTACAATTTAAGTAAATATTTAAAATAAAATCTGGATATAATAAATTTGTTGAAATACAGAATGCAAAGAAGCAAATAAAAATAATCACCATTTAACTTGGAAATTCGGACAATGCATCATTCGTACTAAGCAGGGGTTACCTGTATACATATATATACAGGTAACCCATGCTAATATGACCACCTACCATACATATACTATGGTAGGTGATCATATTATTCTGATACGACTGTGTATATTTCTGGTGTTAAACTATGTAGGTGAACAAATATACTGGCATCTCAGTGTATACTGCCTGGCAATTATATATTTTCGTGTATGAAATGTCATTAAACATGCTAATGTGCGCAGAATTTCTTACTAACGTAAGTATTCTGCGTTACTATGAAGTTCTATAAAAGCTGTAAACGCATAGTGAAAAGCAAAGTCACGTGCGACGTTGGTAAAGAGACTGATCTGACTGGCTTCGTAAGAAAACTCCTCATTGGAGTGCGATGGGTATGAACAGTTGTTAACAGAGGTGATGGAACTCACGATACAGCATTCAATGTGTGTGGAGAATGGCAATGGTCTCAAAAACTTCTGCCAATCTTGGCAAATGCGAATGAAAAAATGGCTCTCAGAGCCATTTTTTAGCTCTGAGAGCGACAGGAATTGAGCGACTCTTGAGCGATAGGAATTTGTTGGCACGAACTCTATGGCAAAACAGCTGCTACAGTTCATCAGATGAGAGAGATAATTGTTAGCAATACTTCCAAACTCATTTCAACAAGTACTATGTAGAGAGAATTGAAACATTTGCTACAACGGTACATATGATGAGGTATTATTTATATATAATAATTTGACCAGGCAGTGTACATTAGAGAGATCCTATTTGCTTAAGTAGATGCACTCCTCCCCTCCCCCCAACCTTCTCTAAGCCATCAGGGGCCTAGTGACCTGGCCATTTATTCTATTGTGTGAAAAAAATTGCAGGCTCAAAGGTCTTATCATCCTGGACAGAGGTCTCTCCATCCGGTTAAATTTTCACCCACTTCTTTTAGGGGAGAAAAGAAATGGACAGAGTTAGAGGTACCCATAATCCTCCCCAAGTCAGAAGTTTCTAAACCAAACACCGGAATTCCCTCACTCAGATAATCAAACTTTTCAAAAAAAACTTAACTTTATAGTAAATAATAAGTCTCTTTTCTCTTTTATTTAAACTCTTTTCATTTAAAGCCTCTGAAGAGCTGTTAGCAGAGGAATAGCTTTTAGCTTTGTTTTAGGCTTTGAAAGCAGCGTTGAAACTGATATTTTGGTGAATATTTGGATATTTTCGTAATTCTATACACCTATATTATACTTTAGTCATAAAATCTCAATATATGATACGAGATAATGAATTTCACGCATTATGTTGTGCATATGACTGTAAATTCAGAAGTTATTACCCTCCATATAGCTCTTACCTATGTTTTATGCGTGAAAACAGAAATAAAAAAGCTATTTTAAAACATAAATTTTTTTTTTTCAAAATTTTATGCAGTGAAAATATTTCTAAAGCATAGAATATCATTCTATATCAATACTTGATCGAAACAAACCATCAGATTGTCACACTGACAGAAATTGAAGAATTGTTAGCACAGGAATAGCTTTTTGCTTCGTTTTAGGCCTTTAAATCAGCGTTGAAATTTATATTTTGGTGAACAATTCGATATTTTCAAAATTTTATGCACCTATATTATACGTTAGCCATAGACTCTCAGTATATAATACGAGGTGATAAATATAGAGCAACATGTTGTGAAACAGACTGCAAATTCAAAAGTTATTACACTCCATACAGCTTTTACTGAAGTTTTATGCGTGGAAAACAGAAATAAAAAAGATATTTTAAAACATAAATAGATTTTTTTCAAAATTTTATGCAGTGAAAGTGTTTCTAATGAATAGAATGTCATTCTATATCAAGCCTTGATCGAAGCAAACAGTCAGATTTTCACTCCGTCAATAAATTGAAGAGCTGTTAGCACAGGAATAGCTTTTCGCTTTGTTTTAGGCGTTGAAAACAGCATTGAAACTGATATTTTGGTGAATATTTCGATGTTTTCGTAATTCTATACACCTATATTATACTTTAGCCATAGAATCTCAATATAGCATACGAGATAATGAATATCAATCATTATGTTGTGCATATGACTGTAAATTGAAAAGTTATTATACTCCATATAGCTTTTACTTATGTTTTATCATTGAAATCAGAGACAAAAACGCTATTTTAAAACTTAAATTTTGTTTTTTCAAAATTTTACGCAGTGAAAATATTTCTAAAGCATTGAATATCATTCTATATCAATACTTGATCGAAACAAACCATCAGATTTTTATACTGTCAGTAAATTCAAGATTTGCTAGCACAGGAATAACTTTTTGCTTCGTTTTAGGTGTTTAAATCAGCGTCAAAATTTATGTTTTCGTGAATATTTTTATATTTTCCTAATTCTATGTACCTATATTATACGTTAGCCATAGAATCTCCCTATATAATACGACGTGATGAATATAGAGCAATATGTTGTGAAACAGACTGTAAATTCAAAAGTTATTAAACTCCACATAGATTTTAATTATGTTTTATGCGTCGAAAACAGAAATAGAAAAGCTATTTTTAAACATAATTTTTTTCAAAATTTTATTCAGGGAAAATGTTTCTAACGCATAGAAAGTCATTCTATATCTAGCCTTGTTCGAAGCAAATGATCATATTGTCACTCTGAAAATAAATTGAAGAGCTGTTAGCACAGGAATAGCTTTTAGCTTTGTTTTAGGCGTTGAAAACAGCGTTGAAACTGATATCTTGGTAAATATTTCGATATTTTCGAAATTCTATACACCTCTATTATACTTTAGCCATAAAATCTCAATATATATGATACGAGATAATGAATTTCAAGCATTATGTTGTGCATATGACTGTAAATTCAAAAGTTATTATACTCCATATAGCTTTTACCTATGTTTTATGCGTGAAAACAGAAATAAAAAAGCTATTTTATAAATTTTTTTTTTCAAAATTTTATGCAGTGAAAATATTTCTAAAGCATAGAATATCATTCTATATCAATACTTGATCGAAACAAACCATCAGATTGTCACACTGACAGTAAATTGAAGAATTGTTAGCACAGGAATAGCTTTTTGCTTCGTTTTAGGCCTTTAAATCATCGTTGAAATTTATATTTTGGTGAACAATTCGATATTTTCCTAATTTTATGCATCTATTTATACTTTAGCCATTTCATCCATTTTACCATTAGAATCTCAGTATATAATACGAGGTGATGAATATAGAGCAACATGTTGTGAAACAGACTGCAAATTAAAAAGTTATTACACTCCATAAAACGTAAATTGATTTTTTCCAAAATTTTATGCAGCGAAAATGTTCCTAACGCATAGAATGTCATTCTATATCAAGCCTTGATCGAAGCAAATGATCAGATTCACACTTTGACAATAAATTAAGGAGCTGATAGCACAGGAATAGCTTTTTGCTTCGTTTTAGGCGTTTAAAACAGCGTTGAAACTGATATTTTGGGGAATACTTCGATATTTTCGTAATTCTACACACCTACATTATACTTTAGCCATAGAATCTCAATATACGATACGAGACAATGAATATCAATCATTATGTTGTGCATATGACTGTAAATTCAAAAGTTATTGCCCTCCATATAGCGTTTAACTATGGTTTATGCGTGAAACCAGAAATAAAAAAGCTGTGCTAACAAATGCACAAGAATATTCCAGTGCTAATTTTTGCTTCGTTTTAGGCGTTTAATTCGGCGTTGAACTGTATATTTCTGCGAATATTTCGATATTTTTCTAATTCTATGCTCGTATATTATACGTTAGCCATAGAATCTCACTATATAATAAGAGATGATGAATATAGAACAAAATGTTGTGAAACAGACTGTATATTCAAAAGTTATTACACTACATATAGCTTTTATCTATGATTTATGCGTGGAAAACAGAAATAGAAAAGCTATTTTAAAACATAAATTAATTTTTCTTCAACATTTTATGCAGGGAAAATGTTTCTAACGCATAGAATGTCATTCTATATCAAGTCTTGATCGAAACAAACCGTCAGATTTTCACTCCGTGAATAAATAGAAGAGTTGTTAGCACAGGAATAGATTTTTGCTTCGTTTTAAGTGTTTAAAACATTTTTCGAACTCATATTTTGTTCGATATTACGATATTTTCGTAGTTGGAAGCACCTCAATTATACATTAGCCATAGAATCCCACTATATGTTATGAGATAATGAATTTAAAGCATTATGTTGTGCACATGACTCTAAATTCAAAAGTTATTACCCTCCATATAGTTTTACCTATGTTTTATGCGTGAAAACAGCGATAAAAGAGCTATTTTAAAATATAAATTTTTTTTTCAAAATTTTATGCAGTGAAAATATTTCTAAAGCGTAGAATATCATTCTCTATCAATACTTGGTCGAAACAAACCATCAGATTCTCACACTGACAGTAAATTGAAGATTTGTTAGCACAGGAATAGTTTTTGCTTCGTTTTTGGCGTTTAAATCAGCATTGAAATTTATATTTTGGTGAATAATTCGATATTTTCCTAATTCTATTCACCTATATTATACGTTAGCCATAGAATCTCACCATATAATACGAGGTGATGAATATAGAGCAATATGTTGTCAAACAGAAGGTAATTTAAAAACTCCATACAGCTTTTATCTATGTTTTAAGCGTCGAAAACAGAAATACAAAAGCTATATTAAAACATAAATTAATTTTTTTCAAAACCTTATGCAGGGAAAATATTTCTAACGCATAGAATGTCATTCTATATCAAGCCTTGATCGAAAGAAACCGTCAGATTTTCATTCCTTCAATAAATTGAAGAGCTGTTAGCACAGGAATAGCTTTTAGCTTTGTTTTAGGCGTTTAAAACAGCATTGAAACTGATATTTTGGTGAATACTTCGATATTTTCGTAATTCTACACACCTATATTATACTTTAGCCATAGAATCTCAATATACGATACGAGACAATGAATATCAATCATTATGTTGTGCATATGACTGTAAATTCAAAAGTTATTGCCCTCCATATAGCGTTTACCTATATTTTATGCGTGAAAACAGAAATAAAAAAGCGGTTTTAAAATATAAATTGATTTTTTTCAATATTTTATGCGGTGAAAATGTTTCTAACGCATAGAATCTCATTCTATATCAAGCCTTGATCGAAGCAAATGATCAGATTCTCATTCTGACAATAAATTAAAGAGCTGTTTGCACAGGAATAGCTTTTTGCTTCGTTTTAGGCGTTTGAAATATTTTTCGAACTCATATTTTTGTCGACATTACGATATTTTCGTAGTTGGAGGTACCTCAATTATACATTAGCCATAGAATCCCACTATATGTTACGAGATAATGAATTTCAAGCATTCTGTTGTTCATATGACTGTAAATTCAAAAGTTATTACCCTCCATATAGCTTTTACCTATGGTTTATGCGTGAAAACAGAAGTAAAAAAGCTATTTTAAAACATAAATTTTTTTTTTCAAAATTTTAGGCATTGAAAATATTTCTAAAGCATAGAACATTATTCTATATCAATACTTGATCGAAACAAAATATTAGATTCTCACACTGACAGTAAATTGAAGATTTGTTAGCACATGAATAGCTTTTTGCTTCGAATTAGGCGTTTAAATCAGTATTAAAATTTATATTTTGGTGAATAATTCGATATTTTCCTAATTCTGTGCAACTATATTATACGTTAGCCATAGATTCTCACTATATAATTCGAGGTGATCAATATAGAGCAATATGTTGTGAAACAGACGGTAAATTAAAAAGTTATTAACCTCCATATATCTTATACTTATGTTTTATGCGTCGAAAACAGAAATACAAAAGCTATTTTAAAACATAAATTAATTTTTTTCAAAATTTTATGCAGGGAAAATGTTTCTAACGCATAGAATGTCATTCTATACCTAGCCTTGATCAAACCAAACCATCAGATTTTTACACTGACAGTAAATTGAAGAGCTGTTAGCACAGGAATAGCTTTTATCTTTGTTTTAGGCGTTGAAAACAACATTCAAACTCCTATTTTGGTGAATATTTCGATATTTTCTTAATTCTATACACCTATATTATACTTTAGCCATAGAATTTCAAAATATCATACGAGATAATGAATATCAATCAGTATGTTGTGCATATGACTGTAAATTCAAAATTTATTACCCTCCATACAGCTTTTACCAATGTTTTATCCGTGAAAAGAGCAATAAAAAGCTATTTTAAAACAAATTTTTTTTTTCAAAATTTTATGCACTGAAAATATTTCTAAAGCATAGAATATCATTCTATATCAATTCTTGATCGAAACAAACCATCAGATTCTCACACTGACAGTAAATTAAAGATTTGTTAGCAGAGGAATAGCTTTTTGCTTCATTTTAGGCGTTTAATCAGCATTGAAATTTATATTTTGGTGAATAATTCGATATTTCCCTAATTCTATGCACCTATATTGTACGTTAACTATAGAATCTCACTCTATAATACGAGGTGATGAATATAGAGCAATATGTTGTGAAACAGAGGGTAAATTAAAAAGTTATTAACCTCCATATATCTTATACTTATGTTTTATGCGTGGAAAGAGAAATAAAAAAGCTATTTTAAAACCTAAATTGATTTTTTTTCAAAATTTTATGCAGCGAAAATGTTTCTAACGCATACAATGTCATTCTATATCAAGCCTTCATCGAAGTAAATCATCAGATTGTCAATTTGAAAATAAATTGAAGAGCTGTTAGCATAAGAATAGCTTTTAGCTTCGTTTTAGGCGTATAAAACAGCGTTCGAACTCATATTTTGGTCGATATTACGATGTTTTCGTAGTTCGAAGCACCTCAATTATACATTAGCCATAGAATCCCACTATATGTTACGAGATAATGAATTTCAAGCATTATGTTGTGCATATGACTGTAAATTCAAAAGTTATTACCCTCCATTTAACTTTTACCTGTGTTTTATGCGTGAAAACAGAAATAAAAAAGATATTTTAAAACATAAACTTTTTTTTTCAAAATATTATGCAGTGAAAATGTTTCTAACGCATAGAATGTCATTCTATATCAAGCCTTGATCGAAGCAAACAGTCAGATGTTCACTCCATCAATAAATTGAAGAGCTGTTAGCATAGGAATAGCTTTTTGCTTCGTTTTAGGAGTTTAAATCAGCGTTGAAATTTATATTTTGGTGAATAATTCGATATTTTCCTAATTCTATGCACCTATATTATACTTTAGCCATAGAATCTCACTATATAATACGAGGTGATGACTATAGAGCAATATGTTGTGAAATAGACTGTAAATTCAAAAGTTATTACACTCCATATAGCTTTTATCTATGTATTATGCGTGGAAAACAAAAATAGAAAGCTGTTTTAAAACATAAATTAATTTTTTTTTTAATTTTATTCAGGGAAAATGTTTCTAACGCATAGAATATCATTCTATATCAAGCCTTGATCGAAGCAAATGGTCAGATGTTCAGTCCATCAATAAATTGAAGAGATGTTAGCACAGGAATAACTTTTAGCTTCGGTTTTGGCGTTTAAAACAGCGTTCGAACTCATATTTTGGTGAATATTACGATATTTTCGTAGTTCGAAGCACCTCAATTATACATTAGCCATAGAATCCCACTGTATGTTACGAGATAATGAATTTCAAGCATTATGTTGTTCATATGACTGTAAATTCAAAATTTATTACCCTCCATATAGCTTTTACCTATGTTTTATGCCTGAAAACAGAAATAAAAAAGCTATTTTAAAACATATATTTTTGTTCAAAATTTCATGCTGTCAAAATATTTCTAAAGCATAGAACATCATTCCATATCAATACTTGATCGAAACAAACCATCAGATTCAAACACTGACTGTAAATTGAAGATTTGTTAGCACATGAATAGCTTTTTGCTTCTAATTAGGCGTTTAAATCAGTATTAAAATTTATATTTTGGTGAATAGTTCGATATTTTCCTAATTCTATGCAACTATCTTATACGTTAGCCATAGAATCTCACTATATAATTTCACGTGATGAATATAGAGCAATATGTTGTGAAACAGACGGTAAATTAAAAAGTTATTAAACTCCACATAGCTTTTAATTATGTTTTATGCGTCGAAAACAGAAATAGAAAAGCTATATTAAAACATAAATTAATTTTTTTAAAAATTTTATGCATGGAGAAATATTTCTAACGCATAGAATGTCATATATATATTTCCTTGATCGAAGGAAACCGTCATATTTTCACTCCTTCAGTAAATTGCTGTTTGCACAGGAATAGCTTTTAGCTTTGTTTTAGGCGTTTAAAAGAGCGTTGAAACTGATATTTTGGTGAATATTTCGATATTTTCGTAATTCTATACACTTATATGTATATAGCCATAGAATAATATATGATACGAGAAATGAATATCAATCATTATGTTGTGCATATGACTGTAAATTCAAAAGTTATTGCCCTCCATATAGCTTTTACCTATGTTTTATGCGTGAAAACAGAAATAAAAAAGCTATTTTAAAACACATATTTTTTTTTCAAAATTTTATGCAGTCAAAATATTTCTAAAGCATAGAACATCATTCCATATCAATACTTGATCGAAACAAACCATCAGATTCAAACACTGACAGTAAATTGAAGATTTGTTAGCACAGGAATAGCTTTTTGCTTCGTTTTAGGCGTTTAAATCAGCATTAAAATTTATATTTTGGGGAATAATTCGATATTTTCCTAATTCTATGCAACTATCTTATACGTTAGCCATAGAATCTCACTATATAATTCGACGTGATGAATATAGAGCAATATGTTGTAAAACAGACTGTAATTTCAAAAGTTATTAGAGTACATACAGATTTAACCAAAGTTTTATGCGTGGACAAGAGAAATTAAAAAGCTATTTTAAAACATAAATTAATTTTTTTCAAAATTTTATGCAGGGAATATATTTCTAAAGCATAGAATGTCATTCTATATCAAGCCTTGATCGAAGCAAACAGTCAGATTTTCACTCCGTCAATAAATTGAAGAGCTGTTAGCAGAGGAATAGCTTTTAGTTTTGTTTTATGCGTTGAAAGCAGCGTTGGAAACGATATTTTGGGGAATATTTCGATATTTTCGTAATTCTATACACCTATATTATACTTTAGCCATAGAATCTCAATACATGATACGAGATAATGAATTTCAAGCATTATGTTGTACATATGACTGTAAATTCAAAAGTTATTACTCTCCATATAGCTTTTTACTATGTTTTATGAGTGAAAACAAAAAAAAATCTATTTTAAAACATAAATTTTTTTTTCAGAATTTTTTTTTCTAAAGCATAGAATATCATTATATATCAATACTTGATCGAAATAACCCATCAGATTCTCACCCTGACAGTAAACTGAAGGTTTGTCAGCACAGGAATAGCTTTTTGCTTCGTTTTAGGCCTTTAAATCAGCGTTGAAATTTATATTCTGGTGAATAATTCGATATTTTCCTAATTCTATGCATCTACATTACACGTTACCATAGTATCTCATTATATAATACGAGGTGATGAATATAGAGCAATGTTGGGAAACAGACGATAAATTAAAAAGTTTTTAAACTCCATATGAGTTTTATCTATGTTTTATGTGTAGAAAACAAATATTAAAGCTATTTTAAAACATAAATTGATTTTTTTTTAAATTTTATGCAGTGAAAATATTTCTAACGCATAGAATGTCATTCTATATCAAGCCTTGATCGAAGCAAACAGTCAGATTTTCACTCCGTCAATAAATTGAAGAGCTGTTAGCAGAGGAATAGCTTTTCGCTTTGTTTTAGGTGTTGAAAACAGCATTGAAACTGATATTTTGGTGAATATTTGGATATTTTCGTAATTCTATACACCTATATTATACTTTAGCCATAGAATCTCAATACATGATACGAGATAATGAATTTCAAGCATTATGTTGTACATATGACTGTAAATTCAAAAGTTATTACTCTCCATATAGCTTTTTACTATGTTTTATGAGTGAAAACAAAAAAAAATCTATTTTAAAACATAAATTTTTTTTTCAGAATTTTTTTTTCTAAAGCATAGAATATCATTCTATATCAATACTTGATCGAAACAAACCATCAGATTGTCACACTGACAGTAAATTGAAGAATTGTAAGCACAGGAATAGCTTTTTGCTTCGTTTTAGGCCTTTAAATCAGCGTTGAAATATATATTTTGGTGAATAATTCCTTATTTTCCTAATTCTACGTTAGCCATAGAATCTCACTATATAATACGAGGTGATGAATATAGAGCAATATTTGGGAAACAGACGATAAATTAAAAAGTTTTTAAACTCCATATGGGTTTTATCTATGTTTTATGCGTCGAAAACAAAAATATTAAAGCTATTTTAAAACATAATTTGATTTTTTTCAAAATTTTATGCAGTGAAAATGTTTCTAACGCATAGAATGTCATTGTATATCAAGCCTTGATCGAAGCAAACAGTCAGATTTTCACTCCGTCAATAAATTGAAGAGCTGTTAGCAGAGGAATAGCTTTTAGTTTTGTTTTATGCGTTGAAAACAGCGTTGAAAACGATATTTTGGGGAATATTTCGATATTTTCGTAATTCTATACACCTATATTATACTTTAGCCATAATCTCAATACATGATACGAGATAATGAATTTCAAGCATTGTGTTGTGCGACTGTAAATTCAGAAGTGATTACCCTTCATATAACTTTTACCTATGTTTTATGCGTGAAAACAGAAATAAAAAAGCTATTTTAAAACATAAATTTTTTTTTTCAAAATTTTATGCAGTGAAAATATTTCTAAAGCATAGAATATCATTCTATATCAATACTTGATCGAAACAAACCATCAGATTGTCACACTGACAGTAAATTGAAGAATGGTAAGCACAGGAATAGCTTTTTGCTTCATTTTAGGCCTTTAAATCAGCGTTGAAATTTATATTTTGGTGAATAATTCCTTATTTTCCTAATTCTACGTTAGCCATAGAATCTCACTATATAATACGAGGGGATGAATATAGAGCAATATGTTGGGAAACAGACGATAAATTGAAAAGTTTTTAAACTCCATATGGGTTTTATCTATGTTTTATGCGTCGAAAACAAAATATTAAAGCTATTTTAAAACATAATTTGATTTTTTTCAAAATTTTATGCAGTGAAAATATTTCTAAAGCATAGAATATCATTCTATATCAATACTTGATCGAAACAAACGATCAGATTCTCACACTGACAGTAAATTCAAGATTTCTTACCGCAGGAATAACTTTTTACTTCGTTTTAGGCCTTCAAATCAGCGTTGATATTTATATTTTGGTGAATAGTTCGATAATTTCCTAATTAAATGCACTTACATTAAACGTTGCCATAGAATCTTACTATATAATAGGAGGTGATGAATATAAAGCAATATGTTGTGAAACAGACGGTAAATTAAAAAGTTATTAAACTCCATATAGCTTTTATCTATGTTTTATGCGTCGAAAAGAGAAATACAAAAGCTATTTTAAAACATAACTTAATTTTTTTCAAAATTTTATGCAGGGAAAATGTTTCTAACGCATAGAATGTCATTCTATATCTAGCCTTGTTCGAAGCAAATGATCAGATTGTCACTCTGAAAATAAATTGAAGAGCTCTTAGCAGAGGAATAGCTTTTAGCTTTGTTCTAGGCGTTGAAAACAGCGTTGAAACAGGTGAATATTTCGATAATTTCGTAATTCTATACACCTCTATTATCATCATCATCATCTTCATCCTCAAGCAGCCATGGGCTACGGAGGTCCAACCAGACCGTGCAATTTAGTTCTCCAGGCAAGTCTATCCTGAGCTACATCTACTGCATCTGGCCACTGCACACCAATTCTAACAAGGTCTTGTTTGACATTTTCTGCCCACCGCATCCTAGGTCTCCCCTTCTTTCTGAGGCCTTTAGGCACACTGTTCATAACCCTATTCGCCAATCTATAATTATTCATACGGGCAACATGGCCAAACCAACGGAGTCTCTCTCTGCACAATATGCTGCTTAAAGGAGGTTGCAAACTCCTTTGCCTAACCTCATCATTAGTTACAAAGTTGAACCGCCTAATGCCCAAGATACTGCGTAAGCATCTGGAATCAAAAGCATCTAGAGTCCTGTTATCTTTGTTTACAAAGTGTCCAAGTTTCACTACCATAACTAACCCTAGAAAGAACCAAACTATTGTACAGTATAATTTTAGTCTTTAGGTGTATACACCTATTTCTCCACACTCTCCATAGGTTCTTAAAAGTCCCGGCAGCAATCCCAATTCGTCTGTTAATCTCATGCCGCACATCACCAATATCTGTTACATAGCTCCCAAGATAATTAAACTGTGACACCTGCTCAAGACTGCAACCATTCAGATTAACTGAATCACAGCCTGCCTGACCAATTTTCATCACTTTAGTTTTCTCTCTGTTTATAACCAAACCTACTCTACTGCCAGTCTCATCAACAGCTCGAATGAAAGAGTTCATCTCATCAACATCATTTGCCAAAAGGGCTAAATCATCAGCATAATCCAAATCAGAAATTTTCGTATCTCCAGCCCATTTAAGCCCAAAACTTTCCCTTGAAGTGAATTTCGCATAACATAATCAATAACCAAGCTAAAGAGAAAAGGAGACAAAATGCACCCTTGTCGAACACCAGAAGTAATGCTAAACCAATTACTACAAGCCTTACCAACTCTCACACACGACTCAGTGTTATTATAGAGAGCTTTCATTATGTTAACTAACTTGTCTGGTATACCATATGATTTCACAATCACCCACAAATTATGACGATCAACAGAGTCGAAAGCCTTTTTGAAATCAACAAAGCTAGCAACCAAAGGTTTCTGAAACTCTAAACATTTCTCAAGAATCTGCCTAAGTGAAAATATCTGATCCACACATCCCCTACGACTTCTGAATCCACATTGCTCATCACGCAAATGACTGTCAACCAGATTCTTAATTCTATTAAGCACAATCATGGAAAGAACTTTACCTGGAACAGAGAGTAGGCTGATACCCCTATAGTTATCACAAGAACTGCGATCACCTTTTTTGAAAATAGGGATAACAATAGCTCTGGTAAAATCCTTAGGAACCATGCCTTTATCATAAAAGATATTCAGAATTTCAGTCATCCAAGTGGTAACCGAAACATTCCCAGCTCTAAGCATTTCCGTAGTAATTTCATCTACCCCTGGGGATTTATGTAGTTTAAGTTTAGAAACAGCCAAAATAACCAGATTGTGTTATAGGTCCAACATTAAAGCCAACAATGCATCTATCATCATTGCAAACAATGGGAGTAGAACTAACTACATTGTTTAGAACATCACTGAAATGCTCAGTCCACCTAGCCATGACAGAATCCTCCCCTTCTGACCATTATAACCTTACCTGGTTTATCCTTCAATCCTTGTATGCCTGTCCGTTTTCTACCACACAAAATTTTAACTATCTGGTACAGCTCTCTGCTGTTGTGCTGTCTAACCGCTTCCTCGGCTTTGTCAGCCAAACCATCAAGCCAAAGATTCTTATCAGCAGCTAACTGATCCTTTACAAGTTTATTAAGGTCTCTGTAATGCTTTCTATTAGGACTAGTAGGGTATTGATTAAGGGCATTCCTGCAGTTTTTTCTTTCCGAAATAAGCTCAAGTGCCTTATCACTCAGATAATTTTGCCTCTTCTGCTCCTTTTTTCCTAAAAGAGTACTGTTAGTGTCCAAAAAAGCCAGTTTAAAATGATCCCATTCATCCTCAACTTCAGTAGTAAACAAACCATGACTGTCATAATGACTAAGTAACTTATCATGGTAAGCTTTGGCTATAACTGGATCTTTCAGAGCTTCAGTATTAAAAGTAAATCTTTTAACCCTAGCACAACACTTTTTAAGTTTAAGTTGCAAGACACTTCTAACAAGGTAATGGTCAGATCCAATTTCAGCTCCCCTATATGCCCTGGTATTCTTAACAGAACTAGCCCATTTGCTGTTAATTAATATGTAATCAATCATATTCTTATGCAGCCCATCAGATGAAACCCATGTGTACTTATGTATGTCGCGGTGTTTGTAATAAGTGTTAGTTATCCTGAATCCATTGAGTTTACTTACCTGTAGGAGACGTTGCCCATTGCCATTGCAGCAACCAATACCAAAAGGGCTTATTACTCCTCCCCAAAGGGAAGAGTCAGTACCAACTTTGGCATTGAAGTCACCAAGAACAAGGGTAATATCTTCTTTCTTGACAGAATTCAAAATATCCTGAAGTTGTTCATAAAACCTATCCTTCTCATCCTCATCGGCATCCTCAGTGGGGGCATAACAGCAGATAAAATTCAAATCTTTAACGCTTGTCTGAAATTTTGCTGTAAGAAACCTTTCATTAATGCACTCATATCCTAGAAGAGCATCGCTAGAGTGTCTGCTGAGAAGCAGACCCATGACTTGGTGATGCTTATTGTCGTCCTTCCGTGAAAAGAGAAATTTAAGATTATTTTTAAGAATCTGACCTTTATCTGTCCATCTGGTCTCGCAAGCTGAGAATATATAAATTATAATGGTGGAATTATTGTGTGAGGACATCAAGAGAAAAAGCTCTGTGCAGAGTCCTCACATTCCAACTACCTATGGAGAGAAAATGTTTAGTGGGATGGTTAAAGAAACTATGTTTATTGAGAGAGGGAATGCCGACAATATCAAACAGCCCCCTAATCGCAGACATGGGGCAAAGACCCGTTCCCCACTACTAAAGGCTGAAGCCATCTACACTGGAAGACTTCCTCCAATGTAGAATTTGACGATGCCAATAGAAGCAAAGAGTTTAGGTGCCTGCGATGACTTCTGCTCAGGATTATCCACCAGCTGATAAACATATCCTGTGAATCTATTTACTTGGGGCTGTCAACCCACAAACAAACAGAAAACACAGCGGAAGATTTTTCCTCCACAGAAACCCACCAGTGCAGCAAAATCAGGATCCATAATCAAACTCAGAGCGATATATCTGTCCAGTCCAGTACTTTAGCCATAAAATCTCAATATATGATACAAGATAATGAATTTCAAACATTATGTTTTTGAATATGACTGCAAATTCAAAAGTTATTACCCTCCATATAACTTTTACCTAAGTTTTATGTGTGAAGACAGCAATAAAAAAGCTATTTTAAAATATAATTTTTTTTTTTCAAAATTTTATGAAGTGAAAATATTTCTAAAGCATACAATATCATTCTATATTAATACTTGATCGAAACAAACCATCAGATTGTCACACTGACAGTAAATTGAAGATTTCTTAGCACAGGAATAGCGTTTTGCTTCGTTTTAGGCCTTTAAATCAGCGTTCAAATTTATATTTTGGTGAATAATTCGATATTTTCCTAATTCTATGCACCTATATTATACGTTAGCCATAGAATCTCACTATATAATATGAGATGATGAATATAGAGCAATATATTGTGAAACAGATGGTAAATTTAAAAGTTATTAAACTCTATATAGCTTTTACCTATGTTTTAGCCGTCGAAAACAGAAATAGAAATGCTATTTTAAAACATAAATTAATTTTTTTCAAAATCTTATGGAGGGAAAAATGTTTCTAACGCATAGAATGTCATTCTATATCAAGCCTTGATCGAAACAAACCGTCAGATTTTCACTCCGTCAATAAATTGAAGAGCTGTTAGCACAGGAATAGCTTTTAGCTTTGTTTTAGGCGTTGAAAACAGCGTTGAAATTGATATTTTGGTGAATATTTCGATGTTTTCGCAATTCTATACACCTATATTATACTTTAGCCATAGAATCTCAATATATCATACGAGATAATGAATATCAATCATTATGTTGTGCATATGACTGTAAATTCAAAAGTTATTACCCTCCATACAGCTTTTACCTATGTTTTATACGTGGGAAACAGAAATAGAACAGTTATTTTAAACCATAAATTGACTTTTTTCAAAATTTTATGCAGTGAAAATGTTTCTAAGGCATAGAATGTCATCCTATATCAAACCTTGATCGAAACAAACCATCAGATTCTCACACTGACAGTAAATTGAAGATTTCTTAGAACAGGAATAGCTTTTAGCTTTGTTTTAGGCGTTGAAAACAGCGTTGAAAATGATATTTTGGTGAATATTTCGATATTTTCGTAATTCTATACACCTATATTATACTTTAGCCATAGAATCTCAATATATGATACGAGATAATGATTATCAATCATTATGTTGTGCATATGGCTGTAATTTCAAAAGTTATTACACTCCATATAACTTTTACCTATGTTTTATGTGTGAAATCAGAAATTAAACATAAATTTGTTTTTTTCCAAATTTTATGCAGTGAAAATAATTCTAAATCATAGAATATCATTCTATATCAATACTTGATCGAAACAAACCATCAGATTCTCACATGACAGTAAATTGAAGACTTGTTAGGACAGGAATAGCTTTTATATATTAAAGTTATTGCTCTCCATATAACTTTTATCTATGTATTATGCGTGGAAAACAGAAATAGAAAAGCTATTTTAAAACATAAATTAATTATTCTTCAACATTTTATGCAGGGAAAACGTTTCTAACGCATAGAATGACATTCTATATCAAGTCTTGATCGAAACAAACAGTCAGATTTTCACTCAGTCAATAAATTGAAGAGGTGTTAGCACAGGAATAACTTTTATCTTTGTTTTAGGTGTTAAAAAACAGCGTTGAAACTGATATTTTGGTAAATATTTCGATATTTTCGTAATTCTATACACCTATATTATACTTTAGCCATAGAATCTCAATATATGATACGAGATAATGAATACCAATCATTATGTTGTGCATATGACTGTAAATTCCAAAGATATTACCCTCCATATAGCTTTTCCCTATGTTTTATGCGTGGGAAACAGAAATAGAACAGATATTTTAAAACATAAATTGAGGTAAAAGCATAGGTAAAAGCATAATGTAAAAACATAGATAAAAGCTATATGGAGGGTAATAACTTTTGAATTTACAGTCATATGAACAACATAATGCTTGAAATTCATTATCTCGTAACATATAGTGGGATTCTATGGCTAATGTATAATTGAGGTGCGTCGACCTACGAAAATATCGTAATATCGACCAAAATATGAGTTCGAACGCTGTTTTAAACGCCTAAAACGAAGCTAAAAGATATTCCTGTGCTAACAGCTCTTCAATTTATTTCAGAGTGACAATCTGATCATTTGCTTCGATCAAAGCTTGATATAGAATGATATTCTATGCGTTAGAAACAGTTTCCCTCCATAAAATTTTGAAAAAAATTAATTTATGTTTTAAAATAGCTTTGCTTTTTCTGTTTACGACGCATAAAACATAGAAGCTAGCTATATGGAGTTTAATAACTTTTTAATTTACCGTCTGTTTCACAACATATTGCTCTATATTCATCACCTCGTATTATATAGTGAGATTCTATGGATAACGTATAATACAGGTGCATAGAATTAGGAAAATATCGAATTATTCAACAAAATATAAATTTCAACGCTTATTTAAACGCCTAAAACGAAGCAAAAAGCTATTCTTGTGCTAACAAATCTTCAATTTACTGTCAGTGTGAGAATCTGATGGTTTGTTTCGATCAAGTATTGATATAGAATGATGTTCTATGCTTTAGAAATATTTTCACTGCATAAAATTTCGGAAAAAAAAATTCATGTTTCAAAATAGTTTTTCTATTGCTGTTTTCACGCATAAAACATAGGTAAAAGCTATATGGAGCGTAATAACTTTTGAATTTACAGTCACATGCACAAAATAATGCTTGAAATTCATTATCTCGTAACATATAGTGAGATTCTATGGCTTATGTATAATATAGCTGCATAGAATTAGGAAAATATCGAATTATTCACGAAAATATAATTTTCAACGCTGATTTAAACGCCTAAAACGAAGCAAAAAGCTATTCCTGTGCTAAAAAATGTTCAATTTACTGTCAGTGTGACAATCTAATGATTTGTTTCAATAAAGTATTGATATAGGATGACATTCTATGCTTTAGAAATATTTTCACTGCATAAAATTTTGAAAAAAAAAATTTATATTTTAAAATATCTTTTTTATTTGTCTTTTCACGCATAAAACATAGGTAAAAGCTATATGAAGGGTAATAACTTTTGAATTTACAGACATATCCACAACATAATGATTGATACTCATTATCTCGTATCATATGTTGAGATTCTATGGCTAGAGTATAATACAGGTGTATAGAATTACGAAAATATTGAAATATTCACCAAAATATCAGTTTCAACGCTCTTTTCAACGCCTAAAACAAAGCTAACAGCTATTCCTGTGCTAACAGCTCTTCAATTTATTGATCGAGTGAAAATCTGAAGGTTTGCTTCGATCAAGGCTTGATATAGAATGACATTCTATGCGTTAAAACATTTTTCCTCCATAAAATTTTGGAAAAAATTAATTTATGTTTTAAAATAGCTTTTCTTTTTCTGTTTACGACGCATAAAACATAGAAGCTAGCTATATGGAGTTTAATAACTTTTTAATTTACCGTCTGTTTCACAACATATTGCTCTATATTCATCACCTCGTATTATATAGTGAGATTCTATGGATAACGTATAATACAGGTGCATAGAATTAGGAAAATATCGAATTATTCAACAAAATATAAATTTCAACGCTTATTTAAACGCCTAAAACGAAGCAAAAAGCTATTCTTGTGCTAACAAATCTTCAATTTACTGTCAGTGTGAGAATCTGATGGTTTGTTTCGATCAAGTATTGATATAGAACGATATTCTATGCTTTAGAAATATTTTCACTGCATAAAATTTTCAAAAAAAAATTTATGTTTTAAAAAGGCTTTTTAATAGCTGTTTTCGCGTATAAAACCTAGGGAAAAGCTATATGGAGGGTAATAACTTTCGAATTTACAGTCATATGCACAACGTAATGCTTGAAATTCATTATCTCGTAACATATAGTGGGATTCTGTGGCTAATGTATAATTGAGGTGTTTCCAACTACGAAAATATCGTAATATCGACCAAAATATGAGTTCGAAAAATGTTTTAAACGCCTAAAACGAAGCAAAAAGCTATTCCTGTGCTAACAGCTCTTCAATGTATTGTCAGAGTGAGAATCTGATCATTTGCTTCGATCAAGGCTTGATATAGAATGCGTTAAAAATATTTTCACTGCATAAAATTTCGAAAAGAATCAATTTATGTTCTTTTTTATTTCTGTTTTCCACGCAAAAAACTTAGGTAAAAGCTCTATCGAATGTAATAACTTTTGAATTTACAGTCTGTTTCACAAGATATTGCTCTCTGTTCATCACCTCGTACTATATAGTGAGATTCTATGGCTAACGTATAATATAAAAAAATAAATAAAAATAAATACCCCCTCAAGCAGCTGCTTGCCACAGTGGTCTGACAGGAGTCTGTCAGTTTATATGCCACAGTAGGAGATCTGAGAGGATGGCAGGACCTCAGGAGAAAAACGACACACACACACACGTCCATAGCCTAAATCCGGGGCTGGAACCCAGGTCCCTGAGATCAGTAGCCAAGTGTGCCAACCACTCGGAGGAAAATATTAAATTATTCAACAAAATATAAATTTTAACGCTGATTTAAACGCCTAAAACGAAGCAAAACGCTATTGCTGTGCTAACAAATCTTCAATTTACTGTCAGTGTGAGAATCTGATGGTTTGTTTCGATCAAGTATTGATATAGAACGATATTCTATGCTTTAGAAATATTTTCACTGCATAAAATTTTGAAAAAAATAATTTATGTTTTAAAATAGGTTTTTTATTTCTGTTTTCACGCATAAAACATAGGTAAAAGCTGTATGGAGGGTAATAACTTTTGAATTTACAGTCATATGCACAACATAATGCTTGAAATTCATTATCTCGTAACATATAGTGGGATTCTATGGCTAATGTATAATTGAGGTGATTCCAACTACGAAAATATCGTAATATCGACCAAAATATGAGTTCGAAAAATGTTTTAAACGCCTAAAACGAAGCAAAAAGCTATTCCTGTGCTAATAGCTCTTCAGTTTATTGTCAGAGTGAGAAACTGATCATTTGCTTCGATCAAGGCTTCGTATAGAATGACATTCTATGCCTTAGAAACATTTTCACTGCACAAAAGTTTGAAAAAAATAAATTTATGCTTTAAAATAGCTTTTTTATTTCTGTTTTCACGCATAAAACATAGGTAAAAACTATATGGAGGGTAATAACTTTTGAATTTACAGTCATAGGCACATCATAATGATTGATATTCATTATCTCGTATCATATATTGAGATTCTATGGCTAAAGTATAATTTAGGTGTATTGAACTACGAAAATATCGAAATATTCACCAAAATATCAGTTTCAACGCTGCTTTCAACGCCTAAAACAAAGCTAACAGCTACTCCTGTGCTAACAAATCTTCAATTTATTGACGGAGTGAAAATCTGACGATTTGCTCCGATCAAGGCTTGATATAGAATGATTTTCTATGCGTTAGAAACATTTTCCCTGCATAAAATTTTGAAAAAAATTAAGTTATGTTTTAAAATAGCTTTCCTATTTCTGTTTTCGACGCATTAAAACATAGATGAAAGCAATATGGGGTTTAATAACTTTTTAATTTACCCTCTGTTACACAACATATTGCTCTATATTCATCACCTCGTATTATACAGTGAGATTCTATGGCTATCTTATAATATAGGTGCATAGGGAAAGGAAAATATCGAATTATTCACCAAAATATAAATTTCAACGCTGATTTAAACGCTTAAAACGAAGCAAAAAGCTCTTACTGTGCTAACAAATTTTCAATTTACTGTCAGTGTGAGAATCTGATGGTTTGTTTCGATCAAGATCGATATAGAATGATATTCTATGCTTTAGAAATGTTTTCACTGCATAAAATTTTGAAAAAAAAAAATTTATGTTTTAAAATAGGTTTTTAACTTCTATTTTCACGCATAAAACATAGGTAAAATCTATATGGAGGGTAATAACATTTGAATTTACAGTCATATGCACAACATATTGCTTGAAGTTCATTATGTCGTAACGTATAGTGGGATTCTATGTCTAATGTATAATTGAGGTGCTTCCAACTACGAAAATATCGTAACATCGACCAAAATATGAGTTCGAACGCTGTTTTGAACGCCTAAAACGAAGCTAAAAGCTATTCCTGTGCTAACAACTCTTCTATTTAATGTCAGAGTGAGAATCTGATGGTTTGAGTATAGGATGACATTTTATGCTTGAAAAACATTTTTAGTGCATACAATTTCGAAAAAATCGATTCATGTTTCAAAATAGCTTTATTTTTTCGCTGTTTTCCACGCATAAAACATAGGTGAAAGCTATACGTTGATTATTAAAACGTTAATAAATTTCGAATTTACAGTCTGTTTCACAACATATTGCTCTATATTGATCACGTCGTATTATATAGTGAGATTGTATGACTAACGTATAATATACGTGCATAGAATTACGAAAATATCGAATTATTCACCAAAATATAAATTTCAACTCTGGTTTCAACGCCTAAAATAAAGCTAAAAGCTATTCCTGTGCTAGCAGCTCTTCAATTTACTGTCAGTGTGAGAATCTGATGGTTCGTTTCGATCAAGGCTTGATATAGAATGACACTCTATGCCTTAAACACATTTCCACTGCATAGAATTTTGACAAATATCCATTTATGTTTCAAAACAGCTGTGTTATTCCTTTCCACACATAAATCATAGGTAAAAGCTATATGGAGTATAATAAGTTTTGAATTTACAGTCATATACACAACATAATGATTGATATTCATTATCTCGTATCATATAGTTAGAGTCTATGGCTAATGAGTAATTTAGGTGCATTGAACTACGAATGTATCGTAATATTGACCAAAATATCAGTTCCAACGCTGTTTTAAACGCCTAAAACGAAGCTAAAAGCTAATCCTGTGCTAACAACTATTCAATTTAATGTCAGAGCGAGAATCTGATGGTTTGATTCGATCAAGCCTTCATATAGGATGACATTTTGTGCTTGAAAAACATTTTTAGTGCATACAATTTCGAAAAAATCGATTCATGTTTCAAAATAGCTTTATTTTTTCGCTGTTTTCCACGCATAAAACATAGGTGAAAGCTATACGTTGATTATTAAAAAGTTAATAAATTTCGAATTTACAGTCTGTTTCACAACATTGCTCTGTATTGATCACGTCGTATTATATAGTGAGATTGTATGACTAACGTATAATATACGTGCATAGAATTACGAAAATATCGAATTATTCACCAAAATAAAAATTTCAACTCTGGTTTCAACGCCTAAAACAAAGCTAAAAGCTATTCCTGTGCTAGCAGCTCTTCAATTTACTGTCAGTGTGAGAATCTGATGGTTTGTTTCGATCAAGGCTTGATATAGAATGACACTCTATGCCTTAAACACATTTCCACTGCATAGAATTTTGACAAATATCAATTTATGTTTCAAAACAGCTGTGTTATTCCTTTCCACGCATAAATCATAGATAAAAGCTATATGGAGTATAATAAGTTTTGAATTTACAGTCAGATACACAACATAATGATTGATATTCATTATCTCGTATCATATACTGAGATTCTATGACTAAAGTATAATTTAGGTGTATTGAATTACGAAAATATCGAAATATTCACCAAAATATCAGTTTCAACGCTGTTTTCAACGCCTAAAACAAAGCTAAAAGCTATTCCTGTGCTAACAGCTCTTCAATTTATTGTCAGAGTGAGAATCTGATGGTTTGTTTCCATCAAGGCTTGATATAGAATGATATTCTATGATTTAGAAATATTTTCACTGTATAAAATTTTGAAAAAAATATTGCTATTTAAAATAGCTGTTTTATTTCTGTTTTCCACGCATAAAACGTTGGTAAAAGCTATATGGAGGGTAATAACTTTTGAATTTACAGTCATATGCACAACATAATGTTTGAAATTCATTATCTCGTATCATATAGTTAGAGTCTATGGCTAATGAGTAATTTAGGTGCATTGAACTACGAATGTATCGTAATATTGACCAAAATATCAGTTCCAACGCTGTTTTAAACGCCTAAAACGAAGCTAAAAGCTAATCCTGTGCTAACAACTATTCAATTTAATGTCAGAGTGAGAATCTGATGGTTTGTTTCGAACAAGGCTTGCTACAGAATGAGATTCTGTGCTTGAAAAACATTTTCACTGTATAGAATTTTGAAAAAAATCGATTTATGTTTCAAAATAGCTTTTTTTGTGCTATTTTCCACGCATAAAACATAGGTAAAAGCTGTATGGATTTAATAACTTTCGAACTTACAGTCTGTTTCACAACATATTGCTCTATATTCATCATCTCGTATTATATAGTGAGATTGCATGGCTAACGTATAATGTAGGTTGCATAGGATTACGAAAATATTGAATTATTCACCAAAAAATAAATTTCAACGCTGATTTAAACGCCTAAAACGAGGCAAAAAGCTATTCTTGTGCCAACAACTCTTCAATTTAATGTCAGAGGAAGAATCTGATGGTTTGTTTCGATCAAGACTTGATATAGAATGACATTCTATGCTTTAGAAATATTTTCACTGCATAGAATTTAAAAAAAAACAATTTATGTTTTAAAATAGCTGTTTTATTTCTATTTACCACGCATAGGTAAAAGCTATATGGAGTGTAATAACTTTTGAATTTACAGTCATATGCACAACATAATGCTTGAAATTTATTATATCGTATCATATAGTGAGATTCTATGGGTAAGGTATAATACAGGTGCGTAGAATTACGATAATATCGAAATACTGACCAAAATATCGCTTCCAACGCTAAAACGAAGCTAAAAGCTATTCGTGTGCTAACAACTCTTCAATTCAATGTCAGAGGAAAAATCTGATGGTTTGTTTCGATCAAAGCTTGATATGGAATGATATTCTATGCTTTTGAAATATTTTCACTGCATAGAATTTTGTAAAAAATCAATTTATATTTTAAAATAGCTGTTTAATTTCTGTTTTCCACGCATAAAACATAGGTTAAAGGTATATGGAGGGTAATAACTTTTGAATTTGCAGTCATATGCACAACATAATGCTTGAAATTCATTATCTCGTATCATATAGTTAGAGTCTATGGCTAATGAATAATTTTGGTGCATCGAACTGCGAAATTATCGTAATATTGAGCAAAATATTAGTTCCAACACTGTTTTAAACGCCTAAAACCAAGCTAAAAGCTATTTCTGTGCTAAGAACTCTTCAATTTAATGTCAAAGGAGGAATCTGACGGTTTGTTTCGATCAAGGCTTGATATAGAATGACATTCTATGCCTTAAGAATATTTTCACTGCAGAGAGTTTTGAAAAATAATCCATTTATGTTTCAAAAAAGCTGTTTTGTTGTTGTTTTCCACTCATAAATCATAGCTAAAAGCTATATGGAGTGTAATAAGTTTTGAGTTTACAGTCATATGCACAACATAATGATTGATATTCATTATCTCGTATCATATAGTGAGATTCTATGGCTAAAGTATAATTGATGTGTATTGAATTGCGAAAATATCGAAATATTCACCATAATATCAGTTTCAACGCTGTTTTCAACGCCTAAAACAAAGCTAAAAGCTATTCCTGTGCTAACAGATGTTCAATTTATTGTCAGACTGAGAATCTGATGGTTTGTTTCGATGATGCCTTGGTATAGAATGACATTCTGTGCTTGAAAAACATTTTCACTGCATACAATTTTGAAAAAAGCGAATTATGTTTCCAAACAGCTGTTTTTGCGCTGTTTTCCACGCATAAAATACGCTGTCTATATTCAAAACCTCGTATTATATAGTGAGATTGCATGGCTAATGTATAATGTAGGTGCATAGGATTACGAAAATATCGAATTATTCACCAAAATAAATTTTCAACGCTGATTTTTAACGCCTAAAACGAAGCAAAAAGTTGTTCCTGTGCTAACAACTCTTCAATTTAATGTCAGAGGAGAAATCTGGTGGTTTTTTTCGATCAAGGCTTGTTATAGTATGATATTCTATGCTTTAGAAATATTTTCACTGCATAGAATTTTGAAAAAAATCAATTTATGTTTTAAAATAGCTCTTTTATTCTGTTTTCCACGCATAAAACACAGGTAAAAGCTATACGGAGTGTAATAACTTTTGAATTTACAGTCATATGCACAACATAAAGCTTGAAATTCGTTATCTCGTATCATATAGTTAGAGTCTATGGCTAATGAATAATTTAGGTGCACTGAACAACGAATGTATCGTAATATTGACCAAAATATCAGTTCCAACGCTGTTTTAAACGCCTATAAAACAAAGCTAAAAGCTATTCCTGTGCTTAGCAGCGCTTCAATTTATTGTCACAGTGAGAATATGATCATTTGTTTCGATGAAGCCTTGATATAGAATGAAATTCTGTGCTTGAAAACATTTTCACTGCGTACAATTTTGAAAAAACGATTGATGTTTCAAAACAGCTGTTTTTGCGCTGTTTTCCACGCATAAAATATAGTAAAAGCTATATGGATTTAATAACTTTCGAACTTAGAGTCTGTTTCACAACATATTGCTCTATATTCATCACCTCGTATTATATAGTGAGATTACATGGCTAACGTATAATTTAGGTTCATAGGAATACGAAAATATCGAATTATTCACCAACATATAAATTTCAACGCTGATTTAAACGCCTAAAACGAAGCTAAAACTATTTCTATGCTAAGAAATCTTCAATTTACTGTCACAGTGAGAATCTGATGGTTTGTTTCGATCAAGGCTTGATATGGAATGACATTCTATGACTGAAACACATCTTCACTGCATAGAATTTTGAAAAAAAAAAAATCCATTTATGTTTCAAAATAGCTGTTATATTGCTGTTTTCCATGCATAAATCATAGGTAAAAGTTATATGGAGTGTAATAACTTTTGAATTTACAGTCAGTTTCACAACATAATGATTGATATTCATTATCTCGTATTATATTATCAGATTCTATGGCTAAAGTATAATTTAGGTGAATAGAATTACGAAAATACCGAATCATTCACCAACATATAAATTTCAACGCTGATTTAAACGCCTAGAACGAAGCAAAAAGCTATTCCTGTGCTAAGAAATCTTCAATTTACTGTCACAGTGAGAATCTGATGGCTCGTTTCGATCAAGGCATGATATAGAATGACATTCCATGCCTTAAACACATTTTCACTGCATAGAATTTTCAAAAAAATCAATTTATATTTTAAAATAGCTGTTTGATTTCTGTTTTCGACGCATAAAACATAGGAAAAAGCTATATGGAGGGTAATAACTTTTGAATTTTTCAGTCATATGCACAACATAATGCTTGAAATTCATTATCTCGTATCATATAGTTAGAGTCTATGGCTAATGAATAATTTTGGTGCATCGAACAACGAATATATCGTAATATTGAGCAAAATATCAGTTCCAACGCTGTTTTAAACGCCTAAAACGAAGCTAAAGGCTATTTTTGTGCTAACAACTTTTCAATTTAATGTGAGAGGCAGAATCTGATGGTTTGTTCCGATCAAGGTTTGATATACAATGACATTCTATGCCTTAAACACATTTTCACTGCATAGAATTTTGAAAAAAAAAAATTCATTTATGTTTCAAAATAGCTGTTTTATTGCTGTTTTCCACGCATAAATCATAGGTAAAAAAGCTATATGGAGTGTAATAACTTTTAAATTTACAGTCAGTTTCACAACATTATGATTGATATTCATTATCTCGTATTATATAATCAGATTCTATGGCTGAAGTATAATTTAGGTGAATAGAAGTACGAAAATACCGAATCATTCACCAAAATATACATTTCAACGCTGATTTAAACGCCTAAAATGAAGCAGAGACTTATTCGTGTGCTAAGAAATCTTCAATTTACTGTCAGTGTGAGAATCTAATGGTTTGTTTCGATCAAAGCTTGATACAGAATGATATTCTATGCTTTAGAAATATTTTCACTGCATAGAATTTAAAAAAAAATCAATTTATGTTTTAAAATATCTGTTTTATTTCTGTTTCGACGCATAAAACATAGGTAAAAGCTATATGGAGTGTAATAACTTTTGAATTTGCAGTCATATGCACAACATAATGATTGATATTCATTATCTCGTATCATATATTGAGATTGTATGGCTAAAGTATAATTTAGGTGTATTGAATTACGAAAATATCGAAATATTCACCAAAATATCTGTTTCAACTCTGTTTTCAACGCCTAAAACAGAGCTAAAAGCTATTCCTGTGTTAACAGCTCTTGAATTTATTGTCAGAGTGAGAATATGATCATTTGTTTCGATGAAGCCTTGATATAGAATGACATTCTGTGCTTGAAAAACATTTTCACTGCATACAATTTTGAAAAAATCGATTTATGTTTAAAAACAGCTTTTTTTTCGCTGTTTTCCACGCATAAAACATAGGTAAAAGCTATACGGATTTTATAACTTTCTAACTTACAGTCTGTTTCACAAGATATTGCTCTATATTCATCACCTCGTATTGTATAGTGAGATTCTATGGCTAACGTATAACATAGGTGCATAGAATTTCGAAAATATAGAATTATTCACCAAAATATCAATTTCAACGCTGATTTAAACGCCTAAAACGAAACAAAAACTATTCCTGTGCTAACAAATCTTCAATTTACTGTCAGAGTGAGAATCTGATGGTTTGTTTCGATCAAAGCTTGATATAGAATGACATTCTATGCTTTAAACACATCTTCACTGCATAGAATTTTGAAAAAAAAAATCCATTTATTTTCCAATTTGTTTTAATTGTCTCAACTATTGAATTTACAGTCAGTTTCACAACATAATGATTGATATTCATTATCTCGTATTATATAATCAGATTCTATGGCTGAAGTATAATTTAGGTGAATAGAATTACGAAAATACCGAATTATTCACCAAAATATATATATATTTCAAAGCTGATTTAAACGCCTAAAATGAAGTAGAAAACTATTCTTGTGCTAACAAATCTTCAATTTACTGTGAGAATCTGATGGTTTGTTTCGATCAAGGCTTGATATAGAATGATATTGTATGCTTTAGAAATGTTTTCACTGCATAGAATTTTGAAAAAAATGAATTTATCTTTTAAATAGCTGTTTTATTCCTGTTTTCGACGCATAAAACATAGGAAAAGCTATATGAAGGGTAATAACTTTTGAATTTACAGTCATATGAACAACGTAATGCTTGAAATTCATTATCTCTTATCATCATATAGTTAGAGTCTATGGCTAATGTATAATTTAAGTGCATCGAACTACGAATATATGGTAATATTGACCGAAATATCAGTTCCAATGCTGTTTTAAACGCCTAAAACGAAGCTAAAAGCTATTCCTGTGCTAACAACTCTTCAATTTAATGTCAGAGTGAGAATCTGATAGTTTCTGCCGATCAAAGCACGATATAGAATGATATTCTATCTCTATTAAACACATTTTCAGTGCATTGAATTTTGAAAGAAAAAGCCATTTATGTTTCAAAATAGCTGTTTTATTGTTGTTTTCCACGCATAAATCATAGGTAAAATCTATATGGAGTGTAATAACTTTTGAATATACAGTCATATGCACAACATAATGCTTGAAATTCATTGTCTCGTATCATATAGTGAGATTTTATGGGTGAATTATAATTCAGGTGCGTAGAATTACGATAATATCGAAATGCTGACCAAAATGTAGTTCCAACACCTAAATCGAAGCTAACAGCTATTCCTGTGCTAACAACTCTTCAATTTAATGTCAGAGGAGGAATCTGATGGTTTGTTTCGATCAAGGCTTGATATAGAATGACGTTCTGTGCTTGAAAAACACTGCAGAGAGTTTTGAAAAAAATCCATTTATGTTTCAAAATAGCTGTTTTATTGTTGTTTTTCGACACGTGAATCATAAGTAAAAGCTATAGGGAGTGTAATAAGTTTTGAATTTACAGTCATATGCACAACATAATGATTGATATTCATTATCTCGTATCATGTATTGAGATTCTATGAATATCGAAATATTCACCAAAATATCAGTTTCAACGCTGTTTTCAACGCCTAAAACAAAGCTAAAAGCTTATTCCTGTGCTAACAGCTCTTCAATGCATTGTCAGAGTTATAATCTGGTGGTTTGTTTCGATGAAGCCTTGAATATCGAATTATTCACCAAAATATAAATTTCAACGCTGATTTAAACGCCTAAAACGAAGCAGAAAGTTATTCCTGTGCTAACAACTCTTCAATTTAATGTCAGAGGAAGAATCTGGTGGATATATAGAATGATATTCTATGCTTTAGAATTATTTTCACTGCATAGAATTTTGAAAAAAATCAATTTATGTTTTAAAATAGCTGTTTTATTTCTGTTTTCTACGCATAAAACATAGGTAAAGCTATATGGAGGGTAATAACTTTTGAATTTGCAGTCATATGCACAACATAATGCTTGAAATTCATTATCTCGTATCATATAGTTAGAGTCTATGGCTACTGTATAATTTATGTGCATCGAACTACGAAAATATCGTAATATTGAGCAAAATATCAGTTCCAACGCTGTTTTAAACGCCTAAAACGAAGCAAGAAGCTATTTCTGTGCTAAGAACTCTTCAATTTAATGTCGGAGGAGGAATGTGATGGTTTGTTTCGATCAAGGTTTGATATAGAATGACATTCTATGCCTTAAAAATATTTTCACTGCAGAGAGTTTTGAAAAAAATCCATTTATGTTTCAAAATAGCTGTTTTATTGTTGTTTTCCACGCATAAATCATAGGTAAAAGCTAAATGGAATGTAATAAGTTTTGAATTTACAGTCATATGCACAACATAATGATTGATATTCATAATCTCGCATCATATAGTGATATTCTATGGCTAAAGTATAATTTAGGTGTAACGAAAATATCGAAATATTCACCAAAATATGAATTTCAACGCTGTTTTCAACGCCTAAAACAAAGCTAAAAACTATTCCTGTGCTAACAGCTCTTCAATTTATTGTCAGAGTGAGAATCTGATGGTTTGTTTCGTTGAAGCCTTGATATAGAATAACATTCTGTGCTTGAAAAACATTTTCACTGCATACAATTTTGAAAAAAATCGATTTATGTTTCAAAACACCTTTTTTTTTCGCTGTTTTCCACGCATAAAACATAGGTAAAAGGTATACGGATTTAATAACTTTCGAACTTACAGTCTGTTTCACAACATATTGCTCTAGATTGCCTCGTATTATGTAGTGAGATTCTATGGCAAACGTATAACATAGGTGGATACAATTACGAAAATATAGAATTATTCACCAAAATATAAATTTCAACGCTGATTGAAACGCCTAAAACGAAGCAAAAAGCTATTCCTGTGCTAACAATTCTTCAATTACTGTCCCAGTGAGAATCTGATGGTTTGTTTCGATCAAGGTTTGATATAGAATGATATTCTATGCTTTAGATATATTTTCACTGCATAGAATTTTGAAAAAATAATCAATTTATGTTTTAAAATAGCTATTTTATTTCCGTTTTCGACGCATAAAACATAGGAAGAAGCTATATGGAGGGTAATAACTTTTCAATTTACAGTCATATGCTAAACATAATGCTTGAAATTCATTATCTCGTATCATATAGTGACATTCTATGGGCAAATTATAATACAGGTGCGTAGAATTACGATAATATTGAAATACTGACCAAAATATCAGTTCCAACGCCTAAAACGAAGCAAAAAACTATTCCTGTGCTAACAACTCTTCAATTTAATGTCAGAGGAAGAATCTGATGGTTTGTTTCGATCAAGGCTTGATATAGAATGACATTCTATGCTTTAGAAATATTTTCACTGCATAGAATTTTTTAAAAAATCAATTTATATTTTAAAATAGCTGTTTTATTTCTGTTTTCCACGCATAAAACATAGGTAAAAGCTGTATGGAGTGTAATAACTTTTGAATTTACAGTCATATGCACAACATAATGCTTGAAATTCATTATCTCGTATTTAATAGTGAGATTCTATGAGTAAATTATAATACAGGTGCGTAGAATTTCGATAATATCGAAATACTGACCAAAATATCAGTTCCAACGCTTAAAACGAAGCTAAAAGCTATTCCTGTGCTAACAACTCTTCAATTTAATGTCAGAGGAAAAATCTGATGGTAAATCAATTTCAACTGAGGTTATCAATTTTAACGCCTAAAACGAAGCAAAAACTATTCCTGTGCTAACAAATCTTCAATTTACTGTCACAGTGAGAATCTGATAGTTTGTTTCGATCAAGGCTTGATATAGAAAGACATTCTATGCCTTAAACACATCTTCACTGCATAGAATTTTGAAAAAAAATCCATTTATGTTTCAAAATAGCTGTTTTATTGATGTTTTCCAGGCATAAATCATAGGT
Organism: Ryuthela nishihirai; assembly: GCA_038380435.1. Classification (NCBI taxonomy): domain Eukaryota; kingdom Metazoa; phylum Arthropoda; class Arachnida; order Araneae; family Heptathelidae; genus Ryuthela; species Ryuthela nishihirai. The sequence goes on along the minus strand of JAWZYU010000133.1, from coordinate 474,091 downwards.
AAAAGCTATATGGAGTGTAATAACTTTTGAATTTACAGTCAGTTTCACAACATAATGATTGATATTCATTATCTCGTATTATATAATCAGATTCTATGGCAAAAGTATAATTTAGGTGAATAGAATTACGAAAATACCGAATTATTCACCAAAAATATATTTCAACGCTGATTTAAACGCCTAAAATGAAGAAGAAAACTATTCCTGTGCTAACAAATCTTCAATTTAATGTCAGAGGAAGAATCTGATGGTTTGTTTCGATCAAGGCTTGATATAGAATGACATTCTATGCCTTAAGAACATTTTCACTGCATAGAATTTTGAAAAAAAATCCATTTATATTTCAAAAAGCTGTTTTATTGTTGTTTTCCACGGATAAATCATAGGTAAAAGCTATATGGAGTGTAATAACTTTTGAATTTACAGTCAGTATTACAACATATTGCTTGATATTCATTATCTCGTATTACATAGTGAGATTCTATGGCTAAAATATAACATAGAATTACGAAAATATTGAAATATTCACCAAAATATCAGTTTCAACACTGTTTTCAACGCCTAAAACAAAGCTAAAAGCTATTCCTGTGCTAACAGCTACTCAATTTATTGTCAGAGAGACAATCTGACCTAAAAAGACTAACTTTCCTTGGAGAAAGCCATCATTTTAGGCCTCTTGTACTTATTAAGAATATTATGAACATAATTAAGGAAATAAGAAATTATCTTTTTAGGATATCAAAAAAACTTTTTGAGATGCATTTAATATAAATATATATATAAGATCCCAAGTCTTTATGAAGTTGTCTGTTAGTAACAAACCAAGGGACATCCACCTCAGATTTCAATATTTTGTTTTGTAAGACCTGAATCTTGCGTATATTCGTGGAGGTGATGTTCGCCCGTGTAAGAGAAGAAATTTTAACGTTTTAGAAGTAGTATGTCAGAAAAGTAATTTGAAAAATTAGTGATAATATTTAAGAGATATTCCACTGACATCAAAAATATACGCACTTTTCTCAGAGAGGTGTGGGAAATGCAACTTTTTAGATTTAAGAATTAAAAGACGATAACTTGGCGATAAAAGAAATAATCTTGGCGACTCGAGTTTGCTATGGCAATGCATCTGACAGAAAAAAATACTACAAAATTTCGGCATTATTTCTTCGTAGACTCTCCTCCCTGGCATATCAACAGACAAAAAACCTCACCTTCTGGGAAGAAAACTTTCTTTTAACAAAAAAATGCTTCGCAGGTGCCTTAGGCAGATGGCTCAACAGGCCAATCTGCTGAATTTCAAGATGATGAAGATAATCAGAAGAAAAGAAGAAACAAGCACCTCTCGGGCGTCACACGGCATCACAGTTTGCCGTTTATTGTTGCACCTTTTCTTTACAATAATAATAATTGTTGTTTTGAAGAAATTACACAGAATTTTGGAAAACCTATTTTAAACTTCCCGTACGAACTCTAAAAATCTAAAGTATTTAAATCTTGAAAACGAAACCGAATTTTTCATCGCAGCACGGGCTTCCCTGCGTTCCCGAAGAAAGTTCCAGTTCGGTTCTATATGAAATGCTTTTAAACCAATGGCATAGATTATCAATGCTGCAAAACTTATTTAAATAATGTACGGATTATGAAATAATTATGCCCTTTCTACAGCACATGAAGGTCCTACGGGCATTGGCAAATATTCATTAGGACAAAACGGAGGAACAATAACATGAAATTAGCATTAACTGCATTTTACATTTGTAAGATTACCGAAATATTCAATGACTATTTTATTTCAAATTCTATTTTTTTTAATTAAACATTTTTACTGCTTAAATTCTGAACAGTGAAACGCAAAATTAAAAGAAATATGTGTTAAAATATATAAAGTAATAAATTTAAATTTAATCCATTATTTATTCTGCATTATTCATTACTACCAGTAATATCATAAAATCAAAATACTGAATCATTTTTATCTGTCTTATCAAGACGTGAAAAGTTTCATAGCAGATGTTCATGGATGGCTTCTATGTAATTAGGAGTTGATGTATCTTTACTTAATTTTGTTATACGTGGTGTGTTTTAACACTTTAATGAAATGAATTTCAAAACGAGTAAATTGCGCTGTTTTTTGAAACATTGTATTTTGAAAATTATGTACACTAGATAAGCAAGTCTCATATCAGAGTCATTTAATGCAATATTTTTAAATCAAATCTTATTCATTTATCTAGTAAATCATGACAAATTTTGAATAAACTATTGCATTTCTTCTCGTCCTTTTCCCTAAGTGAATGAAATTTCAGTATTGTGTTCATATTAAAAAAGAAAAACTGTGATTCAGCATTTGCAATGTTATTGAATAAGAAACTTTAAATGCATCTAAAAATGTTGGAGGAGAGTACTAAAAATATATTTCTTAAATCAGAGGGGAGCAACTTTTTAAAAACAGAGCGAAATTCCTTTTCAAATATTAACTTGATGCGACTCCTCAAACTATTAACGTACTAACCACAGCTAACCGTGAGCACTCCATAAGTGTGTGGGGATCTCACGCATTAAAAACTTTTAAGCGCGTTTGCGTAATGAGAGCTCTATTATTTTGAAAAGAAGCTAATTAAAAATGATTTTAACGTTTATATATTCAATTTAAAATTTCCGCAACCCATAATTGGCGCATCGCTGACTTAATTAAGGATACCTTTGGTGGCAAAAAATAAATCCTAAAAGCTGAAATAAGCAAATTGTGTTTAACCTTAGTTTTTTAATTATAAAGATAAATACAATTGACTCTCATTATACGCCGTAGCTGCGTTCCCAATAATAGCCTTGAATATCGAATCCACGTAAATCAAGATACTTTTATCATGAAATAATAGGGGCTGCATTCTGGAACGCAAAAGAATTAGATACTTCAAGTTTATTCATTATTAGAACAACGTTTTACTCTTTTTTAACGTTCAAGAACACCTAATTATTATACAAACAAAGCGTTGCAAAATACTATAAATTCGTCATTAATCAACCTTATACACAGAATCTTATCACTATACCTTATATGAAAGGTGGTCATATTATTCTGATACGACTGTGTATTTCTCCACAATAAAAAGCTCGGTCAATGTGAAATCACTGAACGCGCAGCTTTCGAAGAGGGTTTACTGTCATTTGAAATGATATTGAAGTATATTTAAAATGCATATTATACTGCTGTACTAATCAGGTTTATTTCGCTGGCATAGGCAAGGATTTAGTTTGGTGGGATTCTAAGAATAAGACACAAGTAGGGTTTCCTAATTACTAAAATATTGCACCGGACAAGAAAGGTTAAAATGACATTCTATATAGAATAAAACTTTATACTTATTTTAAAACTATGTTTCTGTGGAATACACCATGGGGCTAAAATAATATTATACGAAGATAACACTTTTGGATTTTAAGGCAGGTAGCAAGTTTGAGATTTCATATATGAGGACCGGATTTTCGAGGATGTCCAGTGGAATTTTGTCTCTTATTATATATTCCTTTTTATATGGGAATATTTGGAATTAGAGAGAAGATAATTTACTTTTATATTTTAAAATAATAATGGTAACAGTTTTTTTGCATATTTTTTCCACCCTAAAATCAAATAAAATTAAATAATTTTTTTTACTTTAATAAAGAGGATTATATCTTCTCCCTGCATATCATTAAGCAAAATGTTTCTAGAATATGTCTTGAAAGATATATCACAAGTTCTAAAATAGACATTCTCTCTATAACGCATTTGGAAGTTTTCCCGAATTCAGAGTCAAGCTGCTCCTTATGTGGCTTCGTTTTCCGTTGACCACTAGTGGCCATTAGCGTCTGTCGCCATTACCCAATGTCTGACATTTGAATTTGGCATAGTTGCATGTCATGGCATAGAACACATGGTGCAATCATCATGTCAACTGGATCCAGGGACAATGATGATCAGTGTTCTTCATAGATGAATCGAGATTCGCCCACCACATCGATTCACAATGTCTGTTGATATGGGAAGAACCACGAACACGCTATCATCCCCAAATATCCATGAATGGAGCATCTATGGTGGATGGTTACATCATGGTTCAGGGAGGGATATCTTTGAGTGGGTGCACAAAGCTGTATGAACTTCCAACTGGCTGGCTGACTGGTTTTAGGTAGAAGGATGAAATCTTGAATACCTTCATGTGACCATATACATGTGCAACAGGTGTTGCACATGTATATGTATATCAATGATCAATCAATCATTTAGTTCATATTCAGTTTAAAGAACTTCAAAAAAAAAAAGACTTCAAAACTCGTTTCTATTACAAATTGAAAGGAAAATGCAGGCTCCCTATTTTCTTTCAGTTAATACGAATTTAGTGAGTGATGTCATCATTGCATATGCTATTTTCACATTTTGTTAAACATTTAAGGGAAGTACTTTAGGTATTCGGTCAGCTAGTGGCTCTTGATCTAAGGGACCTGGGTTCGAGCCCCGGATAAGGCATGGCTGTTTGTGTCGTTTTTCTGCTGAGGTCCTGCCATCCTCTCAGACCTTCTACTCTGGCATATAAACTGACAGGCTACTGTCAGACCTCTGTGGCAAGCAGCTGCTTGAGGGGGTATTGAGGGTTTATTATTTTATTTATTAGAGCGGAAAGGGAGCGAGAGACCTCTAAATACATTGATTTTAGCTAGCTCACTCTACACAAGGCACTGTGTAAAACACGACAGGCTAATGCAGGGGGAGAGGACGCGTACGAGCAATAAGGTTTACGTCAACGACGCTAGTCACAGCGGACACACCCTGCTGTCAGGAGCTCTACAAGGAACGTCCAATTGCAACGACTGCTCTGAGCTTCTTCTTTCTTAGCAGGTGAGCACTTATCATCCGTAGTGAAAACTGCTTTATCACAAAACTTAGAAGCCTGTATTGATAAAATGATTTCTCGCAAAAGATGTCAAGTTTTTAGCAAACTATGCTAAATCGCTTATAAATCTGATTTTTTACGTATTTAGTGATATGCTTGTATTGATATGTTGAAAACTTTAATTTAAAACGTACAGTTATGTTATGCATTTGAAGCCGTTTTACCATGTGCGGGAGAGTCATTCCCTGTGCACGTTAAAGAACGCCCTGTATGGCCTTGATGGAGGTTACCATCTGTCTCCCAACAACTGTTCCAGTGGGTCTCTTCCCCTAACTTCTCTTAGACTTCGAGGTATTTGTGACTTGACCATTTAGCCCATTGTGTGAAAAATACTGCCACTCAGCAGAATGGAACTCGTTATAGAGATACAGTATATCCTTTGGCATAGAGGGTATGGCTCTTCCGCACACAGGGTTCTTACTGGTGTACTCTACTTACCAAGGCAAGGTGAGGAGTTTTGTGAAGATAAATCTCAATGATCACCCAACAGGGACTCGAACCTGGTAGCTGCGATTACGAGACTGGCCACCCCCGCCCGTATGAATCAGGTAGAGATGGAATAATTGTTCTGAGAAAGGACAAGTTTTCATAGGAGGGATGCAGAAAGAATGACACTTCACAGGGGTCCATAGCGCCAAAAAGATTAAAGAATCATATTTCTAAAAAAAATACGCGACTTTTATCTCTTAACTCTGCTCTTGATGTTTTGTCTTTAATTAACTTTGGCTTGTTCTCCTTTCTCTCTCTCTCTCTTATCTAATCATCTCTCTCTCCTTTCTCCAAAGAGATGATGATAACTTACAGATGATATTATTTTTATGATCTAATATAATTTATTTTTCTTTTGAATTTACGTTTCAGTTATATTTTTTTATATTACTTTTCATGAAAAGTTATTTTTTCTTTTGATACATTATTTATCTGGGATCACCTTAAGCCTACCGATGTAAAGTTTAACAAAGATATTTAAAGTTTATTTCTTTCTTTAGATAATATATGCCAATCACTTTTCCCTGTTAAGCAATAGTCCTCATTAATCTGGGAACTAAAAATCTGTAATGATAAAGGCCATTAAATTTTACGGACAACGTCAGGTTGTTTTACCTCTGAGCGGCACTTTTTGTACATATTGGGCTAAATGCACAGATCATAAGGACCCCGAGGTCTCAGAGAAGGTTGGAGGAGGAGACTCACTGGAAAGCTGTAGGAGACAGATAGTACCTCTCTCTAAAGCCAGATGAGCCAGCGTTGAGATTTATCTTCGTAAAACTCCCCTCCCTGCCTTCGGTTAGTAGGGGCCCTGATAGAAAACACCAATTGGAGTTGGCAAGGCCGCCGTACGTCGGATGTATTGTTAAGATCTGGTGCCATATGTGCGAGAACCATACTCTGTGCACGTTATAGAACACGCTGGATGTCTTTGACGGGAGGCTACCTAACAGCTGTCCTGTGGGTCCCCTCCACCTATCCTCTCTGAGCCTTCGGAGTCCTTATAAACTGGCCATTTAGCCTATTGTGTGCAAAAAAAAAGTGACATTCGGGTTGTATTGTTTTATCTCCGAAAGTCACTTTTTGGCACAAAATAGGCTAAATGGCCAGGTCACAAGGACCCCGAAGGCTTAGAGAAGATAGGTGGAGGAGAACCACAGGACAGCTGTTAGTAGACAGATGGTAGCCTCCCGTCAAGGCCATCCAACTTCTTAAAGTGCACAGGTATAGCTCTACCAGACACGTGACCATTGGCTTAACGTCCAATCCAATGGATGGCGGCCTTTCCAAGTCCATCGGAGTCCTCTACTGACTATGGGAAGGACGGGGAGTTTTGTGAAGATAAATCTCAATGCTGTCCCAGCTGGGACTCGAACCTGGGAACATCAGATTACGAGGCTGCCACGCTACCGACTGAGCCATCGTTCTCCCTATAAGTGTAGCAGTCCCAATTTCAAATTATATAGTGACTATTTCAATTGCTTAACAATAATTGAAAGCCTACATTTAATTTTCAGCAGTAACTAACATTACATATAGGAATATAGAGCGTCATATATTACATAACTATCATAAATAACGTCATCATCATATATAAATCGAAGAGTCAAAACTGTATGATCATCGCGTCTTTAGGCAAATCGATGCAAATTCTGGTAAACGATGAAGCGTGAGAAGGTTATGAAACGGTGTAAATAACACCAGATACTGAACTCTGTTAATCGGTATTATTCTTGTTCTTCAGATGGGAATGGCAACGGACCTAAGTGAGTTTGACAAAGGCCAAATTGTAATGGCCAGAGACGACTGGGTCAGAGGATTTCCAAGACGGCAAGGCTTGTAGGTACTCACGGTCAGCCGTGATTAGTACCTTCAAAAAATGGTCGAGGAAGGAAAAACCAGGAACTCCCGACAAGGTGTGGGCCGACCATGCGGCTCATCGATGCTAGAGATGAGTGAAGTTACTTTATTTACAAGAATTTAAGTTGCATTTTTAATTAACACCAGCGAAATATCAAATTGGAGCAGGATACGAAAGCGTAACTTTGAAAGATGGACGAAGTTATTAAACTCCACAGTGAGCCACTCACTAACGATGAACTTCAGGATTTTAGAATTCAACGCTGCTTTTGAAGGACAACAAGAATTTGAACCAGAAATAGTGTTGGTACTTAATTTTAGATGAAGCCCTTTCGCTTCGAAATAAACGCATGGATTTGTTGAAGGAACATGGTGTTAATATTTCGTGACTGGACGCGATAAGACGATGTTGTGAGCAGTTAATGGAATAATACAAATAATTATTAGGCACAAAACAGAGCCCAGCAATGCAAACCAGATAGTTTCGTTCCTTATTAAGAATGAATGTAAAATTAAAACTTAATTATTATTTAACTGTAAAATTAATTAATCGATCACATATATGTATATATTTATGAACATAATTATGCATTTATGAAATCTTCAAATAAGTATTGAAAATTATAATTATTTTTGTTGAAATGAAACATCCATTACGAAACGAAGAAAAGGAAAAAAAGAGCAATAAGATAGGCAAAAATAGAGAAAAATAAAAAATCCCCTCGTTTTAAGCGGAAATTCGTTTAACGATGGTTTTCTCGGAACTCATCTTCCGCATTAAATGAGGTTACCTGCATTACTATTCCGTTTCTGAAATATCCATTAGTTGAAATTTTCAGAGTTAAACTACCACCAAATATATATAGTAATTTAATAGAATTGTTTGTCTTTCGTTCAATCAATACGAACTCTTTCCGCGAACGAAAGCCTTTATATCACGGATGTATCTTAATGATACGTCCAAGGTTTAAGAAAAACAGATTTTCATCAACGATATTTTCACGCTTTCCGTATCGATGTTGGATTATCATCACTACAGCTACTGATACTATCCTCCCTATGTGATTCTGATGTTACCAGGTTCGGATCACAAATTAGCCTGCATTGCAAATTTTGTCCACTAACGCTTCTGGTCAGTAAATGTTCGGCACAAACTGGAAGGATAGCTGTGTATCAATCCTCAGTGATGACGCATAGAACCTTCCCGGTCTGGCACAGAATGTCCGACCCGCCCTCCCTTGGTGCATGCCGTTAATACCTTTCAAAAGAGATATTCTCTTTTCGTAGGGAACAGAAGTGGAGGCCTGTCAGACCAGTGTGCCCTAGTGATCTGGTCATCTGCGACCAGATCACTAGGGTCTGGTCATCTGCCACTAGGGATCACTAGGGTCTGGTGATCTGGTCATCTGCGACCAGATCACTACTTTTTTCTTTCTTTCTGCCAATGTTGAGGAGTGTTCAACTTCGCAGGGTCGTGGTGATGACCATTTACGCCTACGAGACTGCACTGGTTTATGGCTTTGAGCTTGATTATGGATTCTGAACTTGCTGCAGTGGTGGGCATCTGTTGAGGGAGAATTTGCCGTTGTGTTTTCTGTTTGCTTGTGGGTTGCCAGTCTTTAATGAACAGAGGCACGGGATACCTTATATCAGCTGGTGGATAATCCTGATCATAGTCCATTACAGCTAACTAAATCTTCACTTAGGTAGTTGGACATCACTATTCCTAAACTGGAGTAATGTGTCTCAGGCAAATCTTATGGCTTTTGAAAAGGTCCACTTGAAAACGGTGGTATTTCCTACTAGCATGGATCACTTCAGCCTGTGTCGGTGAAGAAACAGGTCTTTCCGCCATGACTGGAATCAGGGGGCTGTTTGATATTGTTGGCCCTATGTTTCTCAATAAACCTAGTTTGTTCAAAAAACCCTACTAATAATTTTCTCTCTGCAGGTGCATGTAACGTGAGGACGATACATTGAGATTATTATCTTGATGTCCTCACTCAGGAATTCTAGGCTTTGCAAGAGACCAGATTGACAGGTTAAAGTGAGATAATTAAAAAATAAACTTTAAATTTTTCTTTTCAGTGAACAGATCTCGTGTCTAATATAGACACAGATTTCAAAATAATGTTTTCCGATTATATTCGAGAAGAATTACACGTTGAATGTATCGGAAGAGGTCTCGACACGTTACTTTTTATTTTGTGGGTTGGAAACTGATTGAATAATGGATAAAATGGCTTAATACCTAATATTTCCGAAATGTTGGTCTTTTTTTCGCCAACGTAGCCTTATAGCACCGGGAGTCGTTCGGTTAATTCAATCAGGCAACGTATCGAACCCGCTTCATAGCCGAACAACCTGGTCGAACCCGCTAAAATTTGCAGTTTTATAACTCATGTTCTAATCGAGCAACAGATTTAAAACTAATGCTTTCCGATTTCATTCGGGGGAAAATGACACGTTGAATATATCGGAAGAGGTCTCGATAAGTTATTTTTGGTTTTATGGGTTCGAAACCGTTTGCATACTAGATAAAATGAGTTCATTAATTTAATTTATTTAATAATAATAAATAGAAGGTAAATACTATTTACAATGACTCCATTTGGTATAAATAAAAAATATATTGCATTACACACATAAAATGAATTGAATGATTATGTTCATCACAAATAAGGAGAAAATAGATTGCAGAAAATTGAATCCTTTGACAATCTTGAGATAAAAGAGATGAAACATTTAAAACTTAAAGCATTTAAGATATTTTCATGTCCATGCTTCGTAAATGCTTTTTAAAAATGGCTATGGTAGAAGAGATGACTACATCCTCTGAAAGATCATACTCTTCCTACTCTACAAACAAAGAAGTGATATCTGCAATATCTTGCGAATGGATTGCATACTGATTGCAATGACGTATATGACATACTGATGTCAATACACAGCGAGTGTTGTCTAGTCCTGCTGTTGACTATGCGAAAGAAAGGTTGTTCGGGATTACAGTAGAAGAGTCCATGGATGATTTTGTATCGTACAATCAAATCACAATCAAGTCGTCTCCATTTCAGAGAGTGCAATGATAGTTCGTTTAATCTCTGTTGATAAGATTTGTTACGAAAGCCCAATAGCTTTTGTGTAAAATACCTCTGGACTTTTTTAACAGTTTCAATATCACACACACGGTAAGGGAACCATACCGGAGATGAGTGTTCTAGAATGGGCCAAACTTATATGATAAAAGTTTTTACAAGGGTGCTTATGTTAAACTTACTGTAGCATTTCAAAATCATGTGCACGACACAGTTGGCCTTCACGGCAATGGAATTTTAGTGTTGAGAAAAGGATAAATTTAGAGTTAGGATGATGCCCACGTCTCTGTGTCTTTCAATTTCTCCAATATCTGAGGAATCAAGAGAGTAGGTGTGTTGTATATTATTATGGCCTGTGTAGTTTTACCCTTCGAGACAGGTAGTGCGTTAAGTGCCCTCCATTGCGCAATTCTATTACACGCCTACTGCAGTTAATGATGGCGTTAGAGTTGCAAAGAATAGAGTAGAATTTGACGTCATCGGCGTAGACAAAGCTGACAACAGGCCTTAAAATGGAGGGAATTTCACTTGTGAAAATAAATAACGAAAAGAATGCACCTACTAAAACAGAGCCATGTACGATAACACAAGTAACTCGTTTAATTGGTGACAATATGTTGCCGACTTCAATCTGTTGAGTGCGGGTTGAAAATAGGGTGTTCAATAACTGAAGCATTTTGCTGGGAATACCGTAATTTGCTAGTTTTTCAAACAAGATTGGTCTTTTAAGCTTGTCGAAAGCTTTTTTCAAAGTCAAGAAAGATAATGTCAATTGATTTGTCTTCTTCTAGTGCAGATGTCCACGTATTTAGACAGTGTAAGATCTGTATTTTTGTTGATCGACCAGGTACAAACCCAAATTGTTCATAAGAAATTATGTTATTGCATAATAGAAAAGAAAGAAGCTTAGATAAAATGCAAGACTCCATATTTTAGATGAGGTGCTGGTAAGTGAGATGGGTCGATAATTATTTGTATCAGTTGGATCGCCCTTTCAATTGCATGACGCTGATCTTCAGATATCTTGCAAGATCCATAACGAGCATTAAAGAGAGAAGAGAGTTTGGTAGAGATGTTATCATTAAGATACTTGTAGAATAAGGGAGAAATTCCAATCAGGCCCTGGAGAAGGTCTTGCAGGCATATTTGCAATCGCTGCACTAACAAATGCAGGATCAAATACATCGGAGAAAAAGTTATCTGATGCTGAAATCGGAGGACACTGGAATTCATCAGACAGAATCAAATGTATTAGAGCAGTGTCTCGCAAACTTTTTTACTCTGCGGCACACTGAATCTAATTTTTTTTCCGCGGCACACTGAATCTAATTTTTTTTTTCCGCGGCACACCTAAAAAAGAATAAAAGCAAACTCTATGTAATCGTCATTATATTTGCGCTTTGTTGAAGTCATCAACCTGGTTTTACTTGAAGATTTTCTCTCGTTCTTAATTCATAACTCGGTGTTTGTTTTAAATATTTGTCCATTCTATGGCTTGAAATAGTCAGAAATTAATACCAAAATTTGGAAAAGGCTTGATAAGTACTTACAAGATCCCAGTTGATAAAATCTGAAAGATTTTTCTTAAAGCACGTTGATACAGGTGGATAACACAAGTCAAGTCAAAATGAAATCTTTGGAATACCTAGAGTCAATTTGAAAATCTCTCGCGGCACACTTGGAATCTCCCGCGGCACACTACTGTGCCGCGGCACACAGTTTGCGAGACACTGTATTAGAGAATAGAGTAGCTTTTTCAATATCAGAGGTTGCGTATGATCCATCAGATTTTAATGGCAGGATCTGGATTGAACCTCGTAACCTGGATCTTTCATCTTTAGAGAAAGAATTTTTATTCCTTTCATCACATAAGATGTTAAGTCTGCTTGATTCGACTTCTTAACGACTTTGCTATTAGCTTTAGAGGTTATGCTGTAGCCTGTTTTGTTAGCACTACAAGGATCATCGTAATACTTCCTCCATGCATTAAGTTTGAATCTTCCTTGTGTTTTGATAAGAGCTAGAAGGGTCAGTATACAGCTTCCTCCAATCAAAATGCAGTGCATGTAAGGGTTAGGACTCTTAGCTGCCACTCGCCAACAAAAATGTTTACGAGCTGCTTTTAAAAACATCAAGTAGAAAAAGAAATGGACTGATAATATTTCTTCCCCTCTCAAAAAATAGATCCCTGGAAGTTCTTTTTTATTTTTTTAGACAAAATAGGAAGGGATTTCTCTTAAACAGTAAGAGATTACCGAATTGGGTATACCACTTCCCTCATAGTAGGTGAAAGAGACTTAGTGATTTAAGATTTGACTTCCCATCTTAACACTCCCACAAAAAAACTTTCGCTTCAAACAAATACAAGCAATTTCCAGGAAATTCAGCTAAATGATAAAGAAAAGATCGCCGAATTTGGTACACAGCATCCTCTCATCCTAGCGTTAAGTAATATGAGTTTTTCTCCTCACCTCCCAATCATTTCCCCTCACCCCCCAAGAAACTCGCAAAAAATAATCTCTACATATAACAAGGAAAATTATTATACCTGAACTTTGACTTCCCATCTTATGGTCACTTTCATCTTATGGTCACCGAATTTGACATACAGCTTCCTCTCATCATGACTCTAATCAAAGGAAGGGTTTCTCCCACCTCTGGAAAAAGGGGGATTTACATTCACTATTTCTGAGCTTAACGATTAATATGCAAATGATAGCATAGAGAACATTATTTTTCACTTATCTCTTAATGAGAAAGGTTTGATTTCCTTCACCTCTCCCGATGGTAAGGGCGGAAATCACTGCGCTCACCTCTTGACCACATCACATCTTACCACGAAAATTTGGATCATCTATCATGAATAGATCGTTTGCAATATTCGTTAAAATATTTTGAATTTTTTATGACATCCATCGTTAGAAGGCGCTACTGATGTTTTTTTTTTTAAATCATTTTCGGCATTTAGCATTCTTTACCAGTGAAAACTCGTGATCGTTACTGCTCCACTTTAGAATAATTTTAGTAGTAGCTATGCACCACACAACGGATTTTTCCTTGTCTTTAAGACGAATAGTTGTGTCCCCCAGTGTGGTAAGAAAAATTATTGTTGTCAGTGGTAAATGCCTTGTTAAGAGGGGTGGGGGTGGTTCAGTCGGTAGCGCGCCAGGCTCGTAATCTGCAGTTCCCAGGTTCGAGTCCCAGCTGGGTCAGCGTTGAGATTTATCTCCGCAAAATTCCCCGCCCTGCCCACGGTCAGTAGGGGACACCGATGGGCTTGGAAAGGCCGCCGCCCGTCGGATGGGACGTTAAGCCGTGGTCCCGTGTGCGGGAGAGTGCCATAACCTGTGCACGTTAAAGAACACGCTGGATGGCCTTAACGGGAGGCTACCATCTGTCTCCCAACAGCTGTTCCAGTGGGTCCCCTCCCCCAACTTTCTCTGAGCCTTCGGGGTCCCTGTGACCTGGCCATTTAGCCCATGGTGTGCAAAAAAAGTGCCACTCAGAGGTAAAACAATCCAACGTTAAAGAACACGCTGGATGTCCTTGAAGGGAGGCTACCATCTGTCTCCCAACAGCTGTTCCAGTGGGTCCCCTCCCCCAACCATCCCTGAGCCATCGGGGTCCCTGTGACCTGACCATTTAGCCCATGGTGTGCAAAAAAGTGCCGCTCAGAGGTAAACCAACCCAACCCAAAAGCCTTGTTAAGTAACTAATTGGCGAATTTAAGAGAAAATGCACCAAGGTACAGTAAAGGAGTGGACTGAAAGGTACTGCGAAGGAATGGGTCCTAGTTAGTGCCGTTAATAAATTTTAATAATTGAAATAATCGGGGTCTGTGAGACCAAACTCAATCATGATCTTTGTTCCTTAAACAATTTTGCTCTAATATTTATTTTGCTTTCGAAGTGTCAAGGTTTTCTTGCTGCTAAGATCAAATTCGCAAGATTGAATTGGCACTGAGAGTATTTTTTCGAAACCCCGACTTTTGAGTAATGTATAATTTTCTCCTAAGTGCAAAGATTTAACTCTGTGAAATTTTACTTCTACTGATTAAAGTTTATATTCACTAAGGGGTGTTAATTTCAAAAGTATAATAATTAATTCCAAATCCTTTATTAAACTTTTATGTAAATGTAATTAATTTAAACACATTTTCTTAAAAAATGTATCCAGTTTATTCTTAATTTCAATTATATTATCTTCCTTACAGGATATATAAATCAGATTACATTTAAATTTCTCTTTATGCGGGTTAGGTTGCGTTTTTTACCTCTGAGCGGCACTTTTTTTCGCAAAATGTGCTAAATGGCCAGGTCACAAGGACCCCGAAGGCTCAGAGAAGGTTTGGGAAGGGACTCACAGGAACAGCTGTTAGGAGGCACATGGTAGACTTCCCTCAAGGACATCCAGCGTGCTCCATAACGTGCACAGCTATGGCTCACCCAAACACGGGATCATGGATTAATGTTCCATCCGATGGACAGTGGCCTTTCCAAGGTTATCAGTATTCTCTGCTCACCGTGTGCGGGAAGGAGAGTTTTGCGGAGATAAATCTCAATGCTGACCCAGCTGGGACTAGAACCTGAGAACTTCAGATTGGGAGCCATCCCCGCCCCACTCTCTCTTTATGTGGAGAAAATATTTTGTGGGGGAAACATTTTGTGAAGGAAATATTTTGTGGAGGAAACATTTTGTGAAGGAAATGTTTTGTGAAGGAAACAATTTGTGGAGGAAATATTTTGTGAAGGAAATATTTTGTGGAGGAAACAGTTTGTGAAGGAAATATTTTGTGGAGGAAGATATCGCACAGAATAAGTTTATTCATATTATTCTGAAGCTCACAAGCTGAAGTTGTATAAATTGCTGCAGGTGGAGATAAAGAGTTAGCACCTGTCCCGGATCTATAAATGAAAACCAGTGCGAGGTCGGGGGGGGGGAAGCAAAGGATCGAGACGGAGTACCATTCTGGTATAATATTTTTCCCTTCGCTTCTGTGATCTTTAAAATATTTCTTCCAAAAATATGGTGTAGTATGTTTATATATATATGCATTTAATATTTTCCATCTAGTGTTTTGAAAGCATATATATATATACCCTTTATCAATAAAAACAGCCCCACCTAGGAGTAGAATTACGATTACCTAAATTAGTATGGAAATGTGGGACACTGTATATGCAAATGAAGGGAAAATCTTGGATATGGCTACATTTTAAAAGTGCCCTGTTCAAAATGATCCCATTCTTCCTCAACTTCAATAATAAGCATACCATGACTGTCACAATGACTAAGTAACCTATCATGGTAAGCTTTGGCTATAACTGGGTCTTTCAGAGCTTCAGTATTAAAAGTAAATTTTTTAACGCTATCACAACACTTTTTAAGTTTAAGTTGCACATGCACTTTAACAAGGTCAGATCCAATTTCAGCTCCCCTTTATGACCTCGTATTCCAAATAGAACTAGCCCATTTGCTGTTAATTAATATATAATCAGTCATATTCTTATGCAGCCCATCGGGTGAAACCCATGTGTACTTATGTATGTCGCGGTGTTTGTAATAAGTGTTATTCTGAAACCATTGAGTTTACGTACCTGTAGGAGACGTTGCCCATTGCCTTTGCAGCTAGCAATACCAAAAGGGCCTATTGCTCCTCCCCAAAGGTCAGAGTCAGTAGCAACTTTGGCATTGAAGTTACAAGGTTACAAACAACAGATATTTGTAATACTCTTATTAACCCAAGAGCATCTAAGCTCATGTAGGTTAATTTACAAATTATTAAATACATAATTTTGGCAACACTGATACTCAACTTTACATAAAGAAAAAAAATATATATATACAAAAACAACACAGAATTTATAAAAACGAATTATTTTTTTTTTACTTTAACACTGCAAACAGGCTGTCTGCATTTGTAATGGTCATTAGATAATTAGCAGTGAGAGATCTGAAATGCATAAAATTAGTTTCATTTCGAATTATAATCGGTAAAGAATTAAAAATTTTAGCGGCCAAATAATCAAAGTGTTTGTGCATAATTTCTTTATTTGCAAGTGGTAACAGAAACCTTTTCCCATTATCTCGCATAGAATAATTTGTATAATGCAGCACTGCATTATTGTTTTTAAAGAAGTAATTTAATGTTCTATAAACAAATAAATGTCTCAGTGGAAATACCTGGAATGGTATACTTACAAAAAATGGTAACAGTTTTATATTTATTTGGTAAAATTTGGAATATAAATTTATTTTGCACTGAGATTAGACTCCTTAATGATGAAATGTATGTTCCTCCCCAACTTGTAATACCATACTGTATAGCAGACTGGACCCAAGATTTGTATAACATTATTAACATTTTATTACTGAGGATTTTTTTTAAATAATAAAATTTATATAACATCTGTCTAAGTGTGTTTGTTAGTTTTCCAATATGCATTTTCCAACTTAGGGAGCTATCAATATAAACGCCTAGGTAGAGTAGACTTTGAACCTGATCAATTTCTTCACAGCAACAAGCTGAGTAATTATTGCATGAAAATGTATGCAATTTTAATTTAATCAAATTTGGATTGTATGATTTCTTTTTCAGGTTAAATAGAATATACTTAGTCTTTTTCGTATTTAAATGTAATCCATTTAAATCCAACCATTTCATCACACATTTTAGATCAGTGT
Organism: Ryuthela nishihirai; assembly: GCA_038380435.1. Lineage (NCBI taxonomy): Eukaryota > Metazoa > Arthropoda > Arachnida > Araneae > Heptathelidae > Ryuthela > Ryuthela nishihirai. The sequence goes on along the minus strand of JAWZYU010000133.1, from coordinate 457,029 downwards.
TCATGTTATAAAGGAGATTTTCCAGAGAATCAGCACATAAAGTTAATGATGTGTCATCTGCAAAAGTGTTTATATAGCTATTTATTTTTAATTTACATAGATCATTTATGAATATCAGAAACAAGGTTGGTCCCAGGACTGAACCTTGTGGTACGCCACACGAAATATGTTTTGGGTTACTAAGTGTATTAAAAAGACTAACACATTGCGTTCTGTGCTGTAAGTAGTCTTTAAACCATTTTAATACAACACCACGAATGCCAATATTTTCTAGTTTGCTAATTAAAATTTCGTGATCAACGGTGTCAAAAGCTTGCTCCAAGTCCATAAATACGGACAGAGTAAATTGATTATTGTCTATGGAATGAAACACCTTTGACGTATAATTCAACAATGCATTTTCTGTACCTCTACCCTTCCTAAACCCAAATTGGTTTTCAGAGAGAAAATTAAAACTGTCTAAAAAATTTATCAGTCTATTATTAACTAATTTTTCTAATATTTTTGAAAATACTGGGAGAAGAGATATCGGTCGATAATTCTTAAGATCATTTTTATTTCCCTTTTTGTAAACTGGAATTACAATAGCTTTCTTCATTAAATCTGGAAAAGTGCCAGTTTCGAAGGATAAATTACAAATGTGAACCAATGGTTGAATCAAGTTAAAAGAACATTTTTTAACAGCAATAATGGAAATATTGTCATACCCAGCAGATTTTTTATTTTTAAATCCTTTTATAATGTCAGTCAATTCCTTTCTATAAGTTGGAGCTAAAAACATGGATTTGACATTTTTACTGATATGGCTATTTTGATTTCTTACAATCCTATTCTTTGACAGATTTACTGCTATATTTACAAAGTGTTCATTAAATTGGTTTGCCAATAACTTAGCATTTTCAGTTGAATTAGAACCACTTTCTAATTCTGGATATTTATTTTCTACCTTCTTCTGATTTATTATCTCTCTTATCAATTTCCACTGCTTTGATATATTTCCATCACAATTTTGAAACTGAGTTGCAAGGAAACTGTTTTTTGCATCTCGTATTTTATAATTTATTTGATTTCTAAAGTTTTTAAAGCTACTTTCGTAAGTTTCATTTAAAGGGTATTTTTTGTGTTTTTTATATAGCTTATCTCTTTCTTTTAATAAGTTCAGAATTTCGGAAGTAATCCATGGCTTTGCTGATTGTGATTTATTCACCTTTAAGATTATTGACAGTCTTGTTGTCCTTGTACTTTTCTATTAGACTCCTCCTTGGTTACCAACATTAAAATAAATATAAGTATATGGAAAAAATTAAAAGAATACCTATCATCCGGTATTCTCCATAAAGAGTAGAAAATAAACATAAAACGTATCGATGGTGCAATCAGTCACTGTGTTCGTATTCACTTCAAAAGAAGATAGGGCGCTGGCCATCTTGTTGAGTAGATAAATCGGCGCGCTTTATTACTTTGAAGTGAAACGAACTCAGTAACTAATTGCACCATCGATATGCTTTAGGTTCATTTTCTGCTTTTTAAGGCGCATATAGGATGATAAATGTTTTTTTAGTTTCCTTTTTGTTTCCTTTTCACTAAAAAGACATACCTTCAGAAACTTTCATTTGATATATGACTCATAGATGTCTACCACGTTTTTCGTTTCCCTGTTTTTGGAGTCGTGTTTAAATAGGCCATGATATTGGAGACATCACAAGCTTTAATATGAGAGATAACTGGTTAATGTTTGCCCTCGCGAAAAATCAATCACTTTTTGGGGAAGAATAATGGTGCTGCAAGATTCGGAGTAGTCTAAGACGGTCTTCATAGGAGCTTTTAATTAACATCTAAGTCGTAATTATAGGCTCTCCATTCGGAAGTTATAGAGGAAAATTGGTTTTCATGTTTCTCCTTTTTAGGGTAGGGGAGGTTGATAAGCAGTCAAGTTTTATAGGCTGACACTCCCCTCATCAGAAGCTTTCATTTGAAATATAGCTTGTACATTTCGGCACTCGCGTTCTAGAGATATAGCGGAACAATAATTTTCGTATTTCCCCGTGTTTAGAGGGGAAGAAAGCATGGGGGAATCAATTTTTGTAGCTTATGACACTCCACTCGTCACAAGCTTTCATTTGACATATATACCATTCAGTTGTCTTTAGCATTCAAAAGATATAGGAGAACAACTGCTTTGACAAATTCACAAAATGACAAACCGACAGATCGACAAATGTCAAGCAAAAAGCAAGAGTGATATAGGTAAAAACAGAAAAATATCAGTGGAAAGCAATAGGAAAAGTAAGAAAGAAAGTTACGACATAGGGAAATTAGTACTGAAAGCAAAACCCAGATGCTCCGCTATATACGGAAGCACACATCTATAGGGATAATGCCATAATCTCCATTACCTACGTCGAGGGCAAGACAACACCATATAGATGCAGCTCGCCCCACGACTACCTATCGCGAACAGTACTATAGAAGTAAAGTTCCTCTTTTTGGTCAAAACCTAAATTTAATCTGCGCCCCAGTTAGCCACAAACAGAGATATATAGATCTAAGTTGCCTCGGCTCGTGGTCGGTTGGGTTGTTTTACCTCTGAGCGGCACTTTTTTGCAAACAATGGGCTAAATGGCCAGGTCACATTGACCCCAAAGGCTCAGAGAAATTTGGGGGAGGAAACCCACTGGAACAGCTGTTGGGAGATAGATGGTAGCCTCCCGTGAGGGCCATCCAGCGTGTTCTTTAACGTGCACAGGGTATGGCTCTCCCACCACGGAGTCAGTGTTTAACGTCCCATCCGACGGACGGCGGTCTTTCCAAGCCCATCGGTGTCCCCTACTGACCGTGGGTAGGGCGGAGAATTTTGCGGAGATAAATCTTAACGCTCACCCAGCTGGGATTCGAAACTGGGACCTACAGATTACGAGCCTGTTGCGCTACCGACTCAGCCATCCCCGGCCCTTCGGCTCGTGGTAAAATATGTATATTTTGCATGACTTCGCCAAAGTTAGTATCTGGTTTCCTTCCCATTGTAAATGGTAAACGAGGCCCTCGCCACCAATTCTTCATATATATATATGAAAAAAAGTATTAAAACATGCTATTCTATGTAATAAATATAACATATAAATATTTGTTATATACTATTATATATAATAAATATAATATATAATTTTTTATTATATACTATTATATATAATAAATATAATAGATATTTTTATTATATATTATTATATATAATAAATATAATATATATTTTTATTATATACTATTATATATAATAAATATAATATATATTTTTATTATATACTATTATATATAATAAATATAATAAATATTTAAAATTTACTGCACTTTTGAAATAAATAGCGTTTAACTACCATAAATATTTTAAATCAATTTGTGAAGTAAAATGAAACGCTTCCGTTTTAAAAACTATTTGAAAATGAACTAAAAATCCAACGTTGCCCAAATCTCCTCTTTCCTTTAACATTTGTTCATCCACAGTTTTATCCAGATGCTTCTGGAAATTGGTAGTCTTAAAAATTCTTTCCTTGTTGATGAGAAAAAGTAACAGCTGTTATATCAAAACTGATAGTGGAAAAAACATTTTGTTAGAAACACCTGAAACATTTCATTTTATTTTTAATGGAATGTGGAAAACAAATTTAGCAAAGAGACTCTGTAAGCTAATGTTTCATATATTTTGTACTGGTTTAAATAATGGAAGCATGCTATAAAAATAATGAGTCATATTCTAAAGTTATATTCTTTTCTTATTTTCATGGAACCTGATCTATGACTTTTGCTTTTGACATTATATACTTGAAATTAGGTACATTTTTGAGCTTAAAAATACATACTAATTATGTTATTGACTGAATATAAATACACTGGTTTGCCAGTTTTTTTATAACATGAACAGCTGTAGCTGCCTTTAACTCTTTTTCAGGTGCTGATTTCAGATCTAGTCTTAAAAATGGCTAGCACGTCACATTTTTAGGTAATTGGTCATCTTCACTCCTATTAAGATCTTCCTATACCAACACATCCAGGCAACAGGGAGGATTCTAGATACTTTACTTTTTGTGGCTGACAAAACTGATTGCCAAGTGGGAGAAAACATGTTACAGTAACCTAACCTCAGACTGCCATTCTTGTTGTTTTCATTGCAGGAGGAACACGTGCTGTATGTTGAAGAGTGAATTTTGGCGTTTAAATGGCACAAAGTCAGCATCGCGGATATTTTAATGTACCAGATAAGTTTGGTTATGTATGTGGAAATTATAGTTTAAAATCTCAGGGTGGTTCTTTGACAAAAATTGTGAAGAAAACCTTGTATTTTGGATGTCATCTTGGAGATCGAGACAAAACATGAACTCCACATGTGTGCTGCATTTCGTGCTTTGATGGCCTGGGTGAATGGTTGTAAGGTAAGATAAAATCCATTCCCTTTGCAGTTTCAATGGTTTGGCGTGAGCCAACTAGTCACTTGCATGAATGTTATATTCGTTTAACTAAAGTGAGAGGCTTTTCAGAAAATAACAAAAGCAAAATGCAATATCGAAATGTGCCTTCAGCCATAAAGCCAGTTGATCATGGAGATAATCTTTCTATAATAACACCTCCAACCAACTGGGAGGAGATGGATTTACATTCATCAGAGAAAGACTTTCAAGCACATACAGATCCTGATCCTACAAACACCCCTAAACAGTTAGACGAGCCTCATCTGATTCAGCAAAATGAACTACATGATCTTGTTCGAGATTTAGGACTTTCCAAGCAACAAGCTGAGGTTTTAAGTTCAAGACTTGAAGAGTGGAATTTTCTGGCCAAGGGTACCAGAGTTTCTCTGTTCAGAAGGAGAAATTTGGCTTTATCTGCTTATTACGAGATGCAAGATAGTTTGTGTTTCTGCACAGATATTTCAGGGCTGATGCAATGATTTGGAACAACTCACGACCCTGAGGAATGGAATCTATTTATAGATTCGTCAAAATTCTGCTTAAAAGTTGTCCTTTTGCATAAAGGAAACCAAAAATCTTCCATTCCAGTGAGAAACACTGTGGGAATGAAGGGAATTTTTGAAAGCGTGGAAACAATACTCACTGCTATAAAATATGACCAGTTTAAGCGGACAATATGTGGTGACCTCATATCGCTCTTGCTCAGGCTGCAAGCAGGATTCATAACATTTTGCTGTTTTTTGTGCTTGTGAGACAGTAGGGCCAGAAAGGAAAACTGAAAAACCAAAGACTGGCCCAAAAGTGATATTTTTAATCCTGTAAAGAGTAATGTGAGGTATGAGCCTCTAGTTGACTGCTCTGATATTCTTCTCCCACCACTACACATCAAACTGGGGCTTATGAAAAAATTGTAAAGGCTATGGATAAAACTGTTAAAGAGCTTTTGCACTTGAAGGAAAAATTTCCGAAACTAAGTGATGCAAAACTCAAAGAATGTATCTTTATTGGTCCTCAGATGAAGAAGCTACTGAATGATACTGTCTTCGAACAAAAACTGAATATAAAGGAGCGCCCTGCACGGAAATCCTTCACCCCTGTAGTCCAGGGTTTTCTGTGGAATCACAAAGAGGAAAATTATAATCAGCTCATTCAAGATCTTCTCAAAAAGTATGAAAATCATGGCTGCCGAATGTCTTTGAAGATTCATTTCTTGCACTCGGATCTCGTCTTCTTTCCCAAGAACTTAGGAACTGTCAGTGATGAGCAAGGGGAAAGATTTCACCAGGATATCCGAACCATGGAGGAGGCCACCAATGCAGGTGGACTCAGCATTGATGGGTGACTACTGCTGGTTCTTGCAGAATTAAGATACCTCAGCACATAAAAGACAAAACTGAATATCTCGCAAGTATAAAAGATCCTTACCCATGTTTTCCGATTTTGAGTTTCAATATGGTTTCGTTTGTTACTTTATATTCAGTGGTCTAAACTATGACGTTTCTAATTTTTTTCACTGTAATCATCTAATTAATTAATGTTTTAAAGTTGTAATGTAATAAAATAATCACATTTATTTTCCTTTTCCAGATATGCTTATTCATTGAAATTTGAAATACATCAATCCGTAATTGAGAAAAAAACTGTACGTGCTGCAGATTTTTCACAGCCATATTTCCATTCAGCACCCCAGAATTAGTTGAAAACATCCTATTTTACCAATGTAATAAAAGATAAGTTTCAGTTTGTTGTCTAGTGTAATCATTTGCGTAATTAAGCTTTTCGACATCGTTTACGATTTTAAGTTTCGGATTTCATTTGTATTCTCGTATAAAAGAAGGAAGCACCACGAGCTTTCACACTTATGTTATTTTTTTATTATATTTTTTTAAAAAGAAACTTTGTAGGTTTCAGCTATTGCATAAAAAGTTATTGAATTGTACAAAGAATTTCAAATTATTTATTTTATTTATTAAGTCACACGTTATTGATAAACGTTTAGGTTTAGTTAGACGTTAGGTTTAGAAGAATTTGTCTTCCAAGTTTCATTGACTCATTGTACTTTGTAAAATTGTGCAGAAATAGAACAAATGCTTTCTAATTCCGATACTCAATGGATGCATTCTTAGAGAAACAAAGAAGGTGAGACCTATTGAGTAGTAAAATGCCTTGTTAATATTTCTGACTGAATTTATTTTTATTCTCTCAAACGCAGATCAAATATTTTTTTAGTGTGACATCTGTCAGTGCAGGTTGACATCATTATAGTTCCTCACCAAACACAAGAAGAAGCATCGAGGGGAAGGAAAAGGCACGAGATATCCTTGTTCATTATCTTCTTACTCTATTGATCACAAATCTAGCATCAAGAACCATATGCTCACCCACTCTGGAGATCGTCCTCACATGTGTTTCCACTGTGGAAAGAGTTTCAAACAGAAGAATCATTTTGAAAAGCATCTTCGTATCCACACGGCAGAACGACCATTTGATTGCGATCTTTGTAACAAGTCTTTAAGACAGCAATGTGATTTATCGAAGCATAGACGAATCCACTTGCTACTAAAGCCATTCTTGTGTAGACACTGTAAAATGTCGTTTGTGAAGAAAAGTAGTTTACACGAAAAGAATTAATAAATTTATATGAAAAGAGGCGTTTTTAAAACTGTTGTATTCAAATAATAGCATTGTTTGCTATTTTTTTAATTACGATCCTAAAATGAGTATTAATAGTTGATATTTTGATAATAATAATATTAGTTTCACATTTCATTGATATATCACGACGATTAATGTGAAACGTGAAAAATTAATTCTTATTATCAGCTTGTTTAAAAATTGCCCATTCAATTTCCATTTTCTTCTATTTTAATTTTCTTTGTTTTTTTCATTAGATAGTTGAACAGTTAATAAAAAACGATTTAAAATATTCACTGTGGCCCATATATTGTTAACAGATAGATTCAGAACTGAAGTAACTTCTGAAATGAAAAAATACGGTTCATAATAAATCAAAAATTATTCGTTTAAATTTATTCGTTCATTATATAAAGAATCACGGAGGCTGAAACATTTCACAAATGCTGCTTGGGGTCAGGTATGACTCAGTCGTTAGCGCAACACGATGATAATCTGCAGTTCCCAGGTTCAGGTAATTCAGCAAAACCTCAGTCAATAGGAGACACCGATAGTCTTGGAACGGTCGCCGTCTGTACGATGTAACATTAAGCCGTGGTTCAGTGCGCGCGCGGGAGGGTCATACTCTGTGAACGTTAAAATACACGCTGGAGGGCCATTTGCTTCCTAATATTTGTCCAGTAAGTCCCCTTGTCCCAAAGGTTTCTGAGACCTCGTAGCCTTTGTGACCAGGCCAATTAGCCCATTGTGTGCAAAAGAGGGCGCTTCGGAGGTAAAAACTAACCCATTAGCTCGTTTTGCGAATACCGTTCATATTTTCTATGAATTGATGCCATTATTTCCCGAGCTGCTAAAAATGCCAAATGCATTTTAGTGATGTTCAACGGACCTTATTAATTCGAAACTTTTTGAAATAACGAAGATGAATAATTTTAACTGGAATTCATAATGTTGAATATTGTAGCCACGATGGTCGAGTCGGATATTTTTCATAGGAGATTGTAGGTTTCAAAATGAATATCTGTTCTTCAAATATAGGGTGATTGATTACAAAAGACTACAAATATTTTAACCTGTTATATTTTATTAAACAATTAAGCAATAAAAGTCATTGTGTATACAAAATGTCAAATAACTCTCAAAGTTTCATTTTGGGTTCAACATGCTTCAGTGTGATTCTGTCCATAATCTGTTCAGCATGTTGGATGTAAAATCTTCGTTTTCAAGATGTGAATGAAAAGCATCAGAAGGAATTTCTTTTCATATTATACTGAGTTATGACTGCAGTGTTAATTTATGCTCTTTGTCAGGGGCGTAATCATAAAACCTTCGGGAACATTTTTTTTCTATAGATCAAAACCAAAATGTTTATCCAGTTATTGGTCTTTTAATCGGTATTTGCTTACTATTCACACACTATTATATTTTATTTATTCCTATGACGACAAAGGTAAAAAGAAAAAAAATTGTCTTTAACTTGGTGGGATCCGAACCCACGCCTCCTGATAACATGTCAAATGCGCTCTCCAGCGAGCTACCTGCTGCTAAACAATCACCCTCTGTCGTAACAACGTAACAATATTAAGCCTTACACTAGTGATGGGCAAACGTTTTCTCATTGGCGGGCCAAATGAGAATTTTTGAGATTGCCCAGGACAGAAGCTTACTTATTGCATTACTCTAAATTTAAGCCCCCCCACCCACCCAATGACCTGAATAGAAAATATTTTTAAACAATTAAAGTTGTACATACACCAATTTATTTCAAAAAGGAACATGAGATTTTATAATTTAAATTAAAAAATAATTTTTTTTTAAATTAAATTTTGATTAAACATATCAGAAATTGAAAAAAAAACCCCAAAAAACAGCATAATTAGATAAAAATGAAATTAACCTGAACTCCATATACAAATACCATTAATTAAGTTGTGCTATAAACATTGGTATTTTAATTAATAGCCAAAGAATTTTATTCAAATTTCGATGCGAGCTCTGTAATTTTCTTTATTGGCAGCAAGTTCATCAAGTGATTACGATTCGGTGGGATAAATTCCCGTTATCATTTTTTTCTTCCCGGACTAAAATATACCAAAAACTGTTTACAGACATTCCTTTACAAATTCGTCATCAGAATATGTTTTTTGAAATTTTTTCACTAATAACGAAACTTGATAGCAGGATAGAATCGTCATCTTCCGACCTCGGAATCAATAAGTTTTTTGCGTCTTGTTATTTTAACGCTCCACAAGTGTCTGAAATGTTTTTTTCTTTTGCTATGTTGCTTTTACAAACTTCCATAATCAAATTATTTACTGATGTAGTTTTTGTTTGACTGAGAGCTGAGCTCTTTAATAGGAAACTGAAGAGTTCATTTAGAAAACCCGATCTAACCTTGTGAGCAAAGTCTCTCATGAAGAATACGTTCAGAAACAGTTAAAGGTCAATTGAGAAAGAAAGAAAATTTGTTATTATACAAAGTAATTTAAGAATAAGAGAAAAAATAAATTAATAATTTGTGCTGCAATATTCCAGGGCCACTTCTAAAAGCGTCCTCACGCCAGATGGCTTCCTTACACCACAGTAGTACCAACTTATCTTTGGCGTGAATAAATTATCTCCGGTCCACTGCAAACGGTGGCGTCGGTAGTGACGTCATCGCTGGGTCGGGGCTTAATTTTTGAGGGGGGTTTAATTTTTGTGGGGGATGTCGACCGGAAATGGCAACCCCCTCGCAGTTGTGCGGGATGGGGAGGGCTTAAATTTTGGGGGTTCTTAATTTTTGGCTTCCCACGCTGGGGAGGGTTTAATTTTTGGTTTCCCCACGTAGGGGAGGGGTCCGACCGGTAGTGTCGACCCCCACACATGTGTGCTACCCTAGCAGTCGTAGGTTAATTTTCTACCGGATGTGTTGGAGAGGTCTTTGACCCCTTAGGTGAGCAACGGTCGGTATCACTGGGAGGGCTTCTGATTTTGTTACCCTGCTGATTGGGCATTCACCCCTTCTGCCCACAATTTGTAATAGGGTGACCTCATTTTTCTGTATTTTGGTTGGGTCCTCATTGGTGGAGGTTTCGAACGAAAAGGTGCTGCAGGGGTTCGGGAGCCACAGTCATTACGTTGTTTTGTGTAGAAGTATGAACATCCTGTGCTTGATGGGATCGAGAGTGACGACCTGGAAGAAACAGTGAACCCAGGTATGCTAGACATTATCTGTTCTACAGAACCGTGTGAAATCTGTTGTGTGCTCGATTTAGACGGCTTCACCGTGAAAGGCGAATTCCTGACCCGTGAACTGGGTTATTCGAACTGTAGGGGCCTGACCGGTGTCTACAGATTCGACCTTTCCTTCGTGACGTACATTACGCAGAAGGACTGGAAGGGCATCCGGCACGTGTCCAAACACGTCACTGGGCTTCCCTTTTATCCCCGTACCGGTGAAGTGGTGTGGGAGTACGACTGTCTGGACGATATAGTGCGACACATCCACGAAAAGTGTCGTAGACCCTTTTCTTCTGTCGTCGGTTACAAGGGTGGAACCCACGAGAAGCAGTTATTGGACAGGCTCGGTATACCCTCGTTCGATCTAGAGAAAATCGGCTGCCCCCGCTTCAAAGACCTTCCTAAAATTCCTGGAACGGAGTGTGGTTACCACGAGGGCCCTGACGTGCACTGTGCCCAAGCCGAGACAGTCGCATTCAGCACATGGATGAACGCGTATATCGAGATTACGAAAGGGTCCGCTCGTTAATCGGGCAGCCACACGGACAATTAGAGGCTTTTCCTCTGTGGGACTTGTACGACTATTTTTCCGAGGATGTAGAACCTGTTAATGAAGAGCCTGTTGAAGAGGTACCTCGTTTTAAACTGGAGGTCGTTCCTGTGACACCGCCACCAAGCCCAGTTCCGACGTGTCCCCCGCCTCTCAAACCCAAACCTAGGCGTAAGATGACCCGGAAGCCTATACCTCCCAAGTACGTGGATTCACCGCTAGAGGCGCGACCTTCTCCACCTAGAGGGGAAAAACGTGTCGACACCCCCTCACAGCAGAGACTTAAACGCCTGAAAACTCTGTAGGACAGTTTTCGCCATGCAGCCTGTGAGTGCACACACCTACCCTCTCGGAGATGAGATTTTCGTCGTGCCTTGCCTGTACCGTGAGCGGCTCCTGATCCACGTGCGCCGTTACCGTCGCTACTGTGAAGGAGGTCTACTTTACCCGACGAAGGAGGGGGTCAGTCTATCCCTTCCGGAGTGGCAGGAATTATTAGTGTTGTCGGACAGAATCGATATCGTTAATACCACGGAAAGAGAGACTTGGTTCGTGACGGACAACCTGCAATTGTGCGGATACTGCCATAGTGACGGGAGTCGGCGCCTCGACATCATCAAATCGCAACCTGGGGCGTCATCTTGCGGGGTGAACCTTTCCGTGGTCCAGTGGGATGAAATGCGTAACCGTCGCGACGACGTGAAGAACAGTCTGGATCACCATCGCAGGTCAGATGTTAATTTTCACCTACGTCACTCCATCGCCGAGCAGAGAGACCTTCTACTAGCATTCCTTCTGACTCCCCCAGCGGAGGGGAAAGGACATTTGATGCAGTTATTGACGGACATTGTGATGCACGAACTCATTCAATCCTTGTTACCCGGTTCTAGGATTATAGAACCCGAGGATAAAGAACTTTGCCTGAACACTTATTTGACTGATGCAGTGCGCGCATTGAACATTGACTCTATTGCTAATGCCTTTGTTGACACGGCTTGGGCCCGAGGCCTACTCTGTTATGCAGACGACGATTTCCTTTCCTCTCTGTCCTATAGTGACGTGTTAAAGAGTGCGAAAGACGAACTGTATGCTTCCGACAATTGGTACCGTAAATAAAAGTCCGATATTACCTAACAATCAGTGTCTTGTGTTTTATCTGTGACGTTAGAGGTCGCTGTGGGTCTACTTAACGACAGAGTGGTGGGGAATCGCATCATTTGGGGTGGTACATTTGCCTGAGTGAACATCAGATTATTTTTAACGCGGTGGAAGAAAAAATGCTGTGGGCTCCGAGTTACCGATTCTGCCTGGTGGAGGGGGGAACAAAAGCGCTGTACTACGACCATCCGGTCATTTACACGTCGAGAGAATTGTGTGAAGAGGCTGCAGACCGTAGATCTATAGACGTCCCCGACTCCCTGCCTATCGAAGTCTGGATTAAAGAGGGAAAGCTACTGTTGGTCGATGAGCGCCGCGTTGGAAAAAGCTTATTACGATCCCGAGAACCCTGGCAGCTTTGGAGGGGTGAATCGATTATCCCAGAGTACTGGACAGGATCCAAAGACAGTCAAAGAATGGTTATCGGGTCAGGAGACGTACACCCTCCACAGACCGGCCAAGAGCAAATACCGGAGGAACAAAACATACGTGACAGGGTTGGATCAACAATGGCAGGCGGATTTAATGTTCGTGAAAAACATAGCACGGTTTAATGATGGTTACGGATACATATTAGTCGTCATCGATATTTTATCTCGCTATGCATGGGCGGTTCCGGTGAAAAAGAAAACGGGTACGGCTGTGAAAGAAGCATTCGAAAAAATTCTGGCGCAGGGACGTGAACCCTTGACTCTGAACACCGATCAGGGGACAGAATTCACGAATCGTGTATTCCAAAAATTCCTAAAAGAAAAAAACATTCACTTCTTCGTGTCTTATAGCGACAAGAAAGCTGCTCTGGTAGAAAGACTGAATCGAACCTTGAGAGAAAAATTATGGCGTTATTTCACTAAACATAAAAATTTTAGATTCTTGCATGTACTGGACGCCCTAGTGAAGGGGTATAATGCTTCCAAGCACCGAGCTCACGGCTTTGCACCCAAAGACGTTGATCTCTTTAACGAGAGCACCGTCTGGGAGAGATTATACGGAGCTCCAAAACAGTCAGAACCTGTTCGTTTTAAAGAGGGAGATCCCGTGCGGCTCAGCAGTCTGAAACTTCCGTTCAAGAAAGGAGCATCACAGCAGTGGACTCAAGAGATATTCCGTGTGAGTAGAATCGTACCTAGAACACCCCCTGTTTACGAAGTGTCAGACAGTGACGGTAACAAGATACGTGGAACTTTCTATAGCCAGGAACTACAGAAAATAAAACTTCCGGAACTCTACGCCGTGGAAAAAATCTTGGATAGCGACCGGAAAAAAGGCGTCTTAGTGAAGTGGCAAGATTACCCCACCCCTAGTTGGATACCTAAAAAATGGCTTTCTACCTAACCCTCCCTTCTACGGCCAGCAGTGATATTTATCCTCATAACACGCAGACGGATTACACGACGCAGCTGGCACAGCCTGTGACCCTAAAGGGGGAGTGGGAAGTCGCTCTATCCGAGATCCACATTCCAACGAGCTGGTATAATATCGACGAGTCGAATAATACCTTCACCACCCAATTCAGATGGTTCCCTCGCATCCCTCAAAACGCTATTAAGGTTGCCCTAAATCCCCAATACAACGGTCAGAAAACGAAGAGAGGCGAGATTGTGAAAGCCATCCAGAGTCAGATACCTACCGATATCCAAGTGGAGGAACATGATGGTTTGTGGGTGTTCCATATAGGCACCCGCGATTATGGGATGGTGTTTAAAAAGGAAGCCACGAGCTTCAACTCTTTCTTCAACATCGCTGACGTGTACATGGAGACGCCTCATTATGGAGGTTTTGCGTGTGACAGTGGGAGAGAGAGGGAGAGAGAGACAGAGGGAGATGACTTTTTCATCCCTGATGCGTCCACATTTTATTTTTATTTGGTGCAACACCCCATCGTACGAGGTCAAGAACATCACATTCCCACAGGACGTTACGAAAATGCAGAAGCGATATTTTCTGTCATGTTGCAAGCTATACCTACCGAGGATAGAATAAATTACGCCTTCAAGAAGCAGGCTAATAACCACGTGAAAATCGCCACCCAGGAGGGTCATTATCTGATGTTCCCACCTCATTCCAAAGGTTTGGGAGAATTGCTTGGCTTTGATAAATTTGGACAGTTGTACAGTAACGACGTGTCCAGATATGCCATTGATATTAATGCTGGTATATCGGGTATTTATGTATACACCGACCTGGTCGCACCTCATTTACTAGGTGACACTTATGCAGACCTGTTACGTGTGATTAACCCCTCCACGGCGAATAACGAAGCCATAGTAAAAATTTTTACGAGTCCCGATTATTATCCTCTGGCTAGGAACGTGTTCGAGAGCGTGAGGATATTTCTACGGACGGACAGTGGTGAACCCCTATCTTTTAAGTACGGAAAAGTGTTAGTCAAGTTACACTTTCGCCATGCGGGTCAAATTCACAGAGCCTAGCACAGCCAGCTATCTGAGTTATTACAAGGCTCAGTCGGGTGCAGGGGTGTTCAGAGGACCCCGATATCAAAGAGGCGGAGGTCTCGGTTCATTTTTCAGGAGTATGGGACGCTTCATATCCCCGATTCTGAAACCTTTAGCGTTCTCACTCGGTAAACAAGCAGCCAGGTCGGGAATGAAATTCGCATCCGAAGTCGCGAGTGGGCGTGACCCAAGAGAAGCCCTTAAATCGAACTTGAAGGATGGCGCCGCGAGTCTGCTGGAAGAAGCAGGGCAACATTTACGAGGCAGAGGTATAAAACGCAAGAAGCAAACCCGAATCGCCAGATTGTCAAAGAGACGTTGTAGAGTACAGGACGTTTTTGTAAAATGAGCGAAAGGATCCACAGAATGTCCGGCGACTGCGCCCTGTCGGAACTCGACCTTTTTGCCGTACCTCCTACTAATTCGCAGACCGAAAGAGCCACGTACATGGCCTACCAGCCTCTCGCATCGTTAGAAGGAAATACCCCTCTTGAATTTAACGTTGTGGGCGGCGACGAATATATCGATTTATCCAGATGTCATTTACGGATCAGAGCAAGAACAACAGATACGGCAGGGAACCCTATCACTGACGCAGCGATGGTTGCCCCGACGAATAATTTCCTGCACTCTCTGTTTAGTCAGGTCGACGTGTATTTGAAAGAGCAGTTAGTGAGTGGAAGCCACAGTCTTTACCCCTACAGAAGTTACCTGGAAACATTACTGAATTACGGTAATGACGCAGTGAAAAGTCATTTAACGTGCGGTCTGTGGCATCTGGATGCCGCAAGCAAAATGGACGAATGTGGCGATGCAACCTCGGCTGGAAGACGCGTAGAAATTTGACGGGATCCCGTGGTGTCGAATTAATTAGTTGGATACACAACGATTTATTTCTTCAAGACAGATATCTACTGAACCATGTCGATCTCCGGATACGCTTGACGAGGTCAAAACCCGAATTCTACCTGATGACCGCTGAAGAAGACCCTGGTTACAGAGTGAGGTTTGAGGAAGCAGGTTTCTACGTTAGAAAAGTCAAACTCGGTAGCAGTACGTTGCTCGCGCATGCGCAGATGCTACACACGACCCCGGCAAAGTATCCCCTAAGGTGTGTGGAAGTGAGGTCTTTCACCCTGAGTCCCGGAATCACCTCTAGCATGAGAGATAATTTATTCAGCTCCCAGATGCCCCGAAGATGCATTATAGGCCTGGTGGACTCTACAGCAGCAAACGGTGATTTCGCTAGAAACCCTTACAACTTTAAACATTTTAATCTGAATTACATGGCCTTGCACGCTGATTCAGAACAATTTCCGTCTCAACCGTTGACTCCCGACTTCCCTAATAATCAATATATACGGTCCTACCAGTCGCTGTTGGAGTCACTAGACGTGTGGAAAGATAATAAAGGGGTTCAATTCGGTCGCTCCGCCTATCCGAAAGGGTACACCCTGTTCGGGTTTGAATTGGGTTCCGATGGAAAGCAATGTGAAGACTACTTTAACCCCATCAAGACTGCAAACTGCCGTTTAGAGATAAAATTCGGTACACCTCTAACCGAAGCCGTGAGCGTGATTCTGTATACAGAATTCGACAACTTGCTCGAAATTGACCACCAACGTAAAATCCTATTCGATTTCTCCGCCTGATGGACGCATTACAGCTGATGCAAGTACTCCGCAACGACCCCTTCACGAACCCTCTGTTCTTGGGGGTGTATGCCAGAGACCAGTTACCGAAAATCAAGAAGAAACCCTGTCTCTTCATTTTTAATACGGACGTTTCCACTTCGAGTGGAGAGCACTGGATAGCCGTTTACGTGAACAAGAGAACTGTAGAACATTTCGACCCTTTAGGATTCGAACCCTCCGTAGAAGAATATTACAGCTCTATAGGGGTGAACCGTGTACTGTACCCCACGTTACCGCTGCAGGCTCCGACCTCCACAACCTGCGGAATTCACTGTCTGTATTTTCTCTTTCTGAGATCACGAGGAATGTCCATGAAAAGATTCCTGAAGGAACGTTATTCGTGCGACCTTGGATTTAATGAACTACTGATGTCGTTATTTAACCAACTGTTGGAGTATTAAACCGCCTTTAACGATCATGCAGTCCCCGAGTTCAATTCTTGTTTGCGGTCCAAGTCAGTGTGGGAAAACAACGTTTGTCTTGGACCTCATTCGTCACGCAGAAAATGTATTCACCCCCAGCCCCACCAGGATCATTTACTGCTACTCGTTATGGCAGCCAGCCTTTGAACCTTTCAAGCGGAAAGTGGAATTTGTGGAGGGCTTCCCCGACCTACAACTGAATGCGAAACAGCATACCCTATTAGTGCTGGACGATATGTTCATGCAAGCCGCCGGTGATACGAGAGTGTCTGATTTATTCACGAAAGGTTCCCATCACCTCAATGCGACCGTCATTCTCATCACGCAGAATTTATTTTTCCAAGGTAAATGTGCGAGGAATATCAGTCTCAACTCCCATTATTTATTTCTGTTCAAGTGTCCCAGAGACATGTCGCAAATCGGGTATCTGGCTAGACAGATGTTCCCGGGGGAGTCTAAAATATTATTGGATGCATTTAAACTAGCGACACGGAGACCCCACGGTTATTTGCTGTTAGACTGCACGGTGAACACGTCAGACGATCAGCGACTAAGGAGCAGGATCCTCCCCAACGAATATCCAGAAATTATTTACATGAGGAATGAAGATTAAACAGCAGGGCCCCTTTCTTCGCTACCTGTTGAGCGCACCCCCTAAAAAACGCGCATCATTATTAAAAAACGCCAGTGACAGTGAACTCCTCGCTCTGTGTGAGATCTGTTTTAATTTAGTGAGAGCCAATCTTCCCATCTCGGGCTCCGTGCTTAAAAAATTAGCGAAACATAAGTGCGTCATCAGAAGACTCTCGTCGAAAAAGATTAGCTTGAAGTCTAAACGAAGCTACCTGAATCAGAAAGGGTCGGGATTTTTATTACCTCTACTGGCTTCAGTCGTTGCCGCTCATCGCAAATTTATTCAAACAATGAGCCTCACAGTGAAAGCGGTAGAAAAACGCCATCTGAAGACGAAGACAGAGCAATTAGACACCGACATGCAACGAATATTGAATACCCCCGGTAATGCTGATGATAAAGCCTCTGCTTATCTCGCCGTTTTGAGGAAATATTTACAATACGCTCGAAAAGTCGAAAATCCGGACGAAATAATATTGACGCCAGGACTGTCGCAAAAGGATATCATTGATATGGTTCCTAAGGGGTTCAAACGTAAAGTTCAAGAGAGGATAAAGGCTCTACCGGAAGCAGTGCGATGGGATTCAAGAGGTCGATTGTTACATCAGGGGAGTCCGGTGTTAGGATCTCACATGACCGACTTACTGATGGAACCGTTCAAGAAACAACAAAAATCTGATGTACCCGGTCAGGAACATTTACGTCAAATGCTCGACTGGGAAATATTTTAATGTGTACGGTTAAATAAAAATGTGTGAACGTTGATATCGTCTCGTTTTTTCATACGCAAATACACCCAACCTTTCAATAAAATCATAAGTAACTACAACATGGATCGAATATGCGTTCCCACACTGGGACCGGATGTCTGTACATCTGCTAGGGGCCCAGTTCAGGTTCGAACCGTGGTCTGGAATATACGCGTTCCACACTTGTACCGGATATCTGGACATCTGTTAGGGGTCCATTACGGGTTCGCCCGCGGTTGTTGTATATACTTGGAAGCGTTTTCGCGCTCATTCACCATGCAGTACACTGTTGAGTCAAAACGTCTGACGCTCCATTTCCCAGAGGGGTCTCTACCCGTGGGTCCGTGTGACTGTAGCTGCCACCGACAGCCACGGCCCCGTACCCCCGATGGAGTCAGAGGCGGAGTGAGGCAGCCGTCCCCGATCCCTGAATATGAAGTGATGGTTCGGTGGGATTTTCGTCGGCGCGAGTGTACGTTGACTTTCGGCGCCGACGCTCTAGCAACGCTGCGCGGGGGTACGCAATGCCAGTGCTCCTGCCATCGCGTTCGTTCTCAGCCATCCCCTCGACGTCCGCAACCATGCATCCGGGGACAGAGTGCTGCTGATATAGCGTTAGTTAATGTGCCGGATGATGCCGTAACGCCGCCTGCGCTACGCAGGCGCTTGTGCTAAGCGTCGGAGATCTCGTGAGGTCTTCGCCGCCTGTGGTGTTTCTGTCTTCAACCCTCTAGTCTTGCTTTTCTTTCCCACTTCCGACTTCGCCTTCCTTCTTTAAAAAGGCCTTTTTAAAGGCCACCCAATTTTAGTAAAGGATGCCCTATCGTACAAATTATTTTACTAGGTAGCATCGTTCAGTTTTTATATCTCTTTAAAAAGTTTTATTCATTACTAAAAGCTTTCGTAGTAAAATGGTTTATGTACAGCTTTATAATTGTCTAGAGCAAAAAAGAACGTCCCTTTGCGTTACACTTTAAGAATTTATACTTGTGTATTAAGAATTTTATATATTTACGTTTGATATATTTTTCTGGTATTAATCATTTTTTTTTTTTTTTTTTTTTTATACTTGTGGGTTATTACGTTTTCCCCCTTTTCATATATTATTCTGGTATTAATCATTTTTATACTTTCATATATGAGCACTTTCATATATTTACGTTTGATATATTATGTTTTCAGGTATTAAGCATTTTATACTTGAGTGTTATTAAGTTTTTTTCAGCTTGATTATTAAGAATATTTATGTCTTCAGATATTATACAGTCGGATTATCCCACAGGTGCCACCACGTGAGACTTCAAAAGTAAGTGAATTTTTCTTTGTAGGAGAAACTCATAGATCACAGGGGTTTAAACACATTTATTTCAGATTAATAACAAACAGCGTATAACAATCATTCGTGAACATCATAGTATGTTGAATAATAGTAGAAGTATGACATATTTACAAAAACGAAGCATTATTTACAATAGGTGAACCTGAGCCTGTCCATAAACCCCCATCTGCAAGGCATGACTTAATTGTATGATTAACAAAAACCTTATTTAAAATAATAACAAAAACCTTATTTAAAATATGTGCCTGTCCACATTTAAAAATAATAACAAAAACCTTATTTAAAATAATTACTTGCCCACATTTAAAAATATGTGCCTGCCCACATTTAAAATAATTGCATGATTTAAAATAATTACCTGCCCACATTTAAAATAACTGTATGATTTAAAAATATGTGCCTGACCACATTTAAAATAATTACCTGTCCACATTTAAAATAATTGCATGATTTAAAAATATGTGCCTGACCACATTTAAAATAATTACCTGCCCACGTTTAAAATATATACACAATTTAAAAATATGTGTCGGCCCACATTTAAAATATATACACAATTTAAAAATATGTGTCTGACCACATTTAAAATAATAACAAAAACCTTATTTAAAATAATTACCTCCCCACATTTTAAATATATATACACAATTTAAAAATATGTGCAGAAAAGTCTGAAAGTGGCTAAAGAATATGAAACATGAACTGGTGGCTAGCTGTCAGTAACGGTTAACAGGAATTTAGACTTTTGTAACCGAAAGGGAATGTGGCACTTTGCCCACGTTTAAAGATTCTCTTGTTAAAATTAAAAGAGAGTTTTTTATGGAAAGGGCGGTTGGTGAGGGTGGCCTTGTGTTTGTCAATTTGGACATTGAAGGGGACGGGAAAAGTGGTTGGGTGCCTCCTAGAATTAAATCGTGGAGAAGCTCCGTGGTGTAGCGTTCCCTGTTATGCACACTCAATTTAAAGCCTTTCGCACGGGTGATAGTTTCCCCGTTCGAAAGTTCCAGGATGTAATTTTTCGGGGCTATGGAGATGTACCGATCTATAGTGGTGTTTGGACCATACTGATCGGTAATCTCGTTTTTAAAATAGCCCATAAAATCGGAGGACTCTGGAATAAATGTGTCGCCGGGTGAAGTTTTAAATATGCACGAATCCGTGTCGGGCTCGCTGTTTTAATTTGGAAAGCATGTCTAATAGAACGAGCCTCGCCTGGGAAGAGACAAAAGAGGCTACGACTGCACTTCCTTTCAGGTTGGTGGGGGTGAATTCTTTTGCGGGTCTGTAGGTCACTAGGATATGATCCGAATTGACCGCATGAAGGTCGGTGAGAATTTTGGAGCGATCGTTCGCTAAATCCAATAATTTTATGGGATCGGTGATGATCTGGGACACTGGTCTAGAAAGATCTTCCGATATTTTACCCCACAAGCTGTTCAATGCTGTCTTCCCTGAACTTCTTTTGGTGCCGTTATACTCAACTTCCTGGGGGTTAATTCTCACTCCTTCTGCCTGAAAGAAATCTTCACAGAATTTTGCTTTTTCTTCGGCTGTGTTAACGTTTGAAGGGAAACCTGAATATTTTTGTTTGGCTTCTAAAAACGTGTTGATGTATTTGCCAAATAAACCGGGGTCCTGGTCGGTGTAAATAATAGTTTCCGAATAGTGCCAAACATCGTGAATTTTGAGAATTTTGTAGCCTTCACGGACTGCTTTATATAATTCCAGCGACACATAAGAGGCGGTGAGAGCTCTCTGTGCTTCGGAGTACATGGGTCTACCTGTGCTAATTCTGCACAAGTGCTGCACAGAGGGAACAACAGTTTGTTGCGGCAACGGTAGGGGAGTACGGGGATGTAGAGATCGGTAGGAGGAAGCACCGTGCAGTGAATGATGCCGAAAAATGTATCAGGGGAGTAATCAAAATTTTCGGTGATCCTCCTAGGGTGTTTGACAGGGAAGACTCCCCTCTTACAAATTGCGGGGTAAAAGGAGTTCACATCGAAGTATTTCACGGCACAATTTTCGACCTTCGTGTCGCAAAACAAGGAGAATGTCTCCGTTCTCCCACCGTAGAGGAAGGAGCGCCCGCTAATTCTCCTTACCTCTTCTGTCTGCTGATAAATGCGCGCAGCGGTGGGATCTGTCTTGAGTAGCCGGTCGAAATCGTGCTCCCAGCACACTCTGTACCTGTAATCAGGTAAAAGTTGACGAATGCACCGCTCTCTATCCAGGGTTCTTAAATAATTTAGAACCATGGGCTGTCCTGTGAGAGGGTGAGTAATGCCGGGACTGAAGCATTCAAGACAGGAGTGAAAATAACATCCCGCAAAATCCAGAGCCTACTTGGTCTCCCTACACAGATTGTCCAAAAAATAAGGGCCAACTTTGGCTTCACCCTCTACAGAGCGCGCTGTCTGCAGGGTGAGATTCTCGGTCTCTTCTATGTAGGCTAACCATGCAAGGCCTTTCCTACTCTGACGGTCGCCCGAGGAATAACCGTTGGAGGGGTAAACGCCAATCACTCCTTCGGGCATGAATTTCTGTCTGTAGACCTGCAGACAAGCCGAAGAGAGAGTGATTTTAGAAAAAGGGTCCACCCCGGTCATCCCTAAAAATTCCGTTCGGAAGCTCTCACAACCTCGCATTAAAGTGTGCACGTCAGATTTACAGTACGCAATCATTTCAGATTTGAAATCCCAGTGAGTCCCCTGCACTGTTCCGTACCACTCGTGGAACGCTGAAGCTTCTCCTGGGGTCATGTACTGTGGTTCAAAATAATGGGCTTCGGGGATGGGTCCTGAATAATGAAAGTTTTGCCGTGTGCAAAAAGCGTGGGGGAAGAAACCTTTTTTGACTTCGGTGATGCCAAAAGTTTTAGCGAAAGAGCGAAGAGGAGCCAGAATGAAAGAAAGAGAATCGATAAACCTGATTTTGAGGCCGGGTAAATTAAGAAGAAGAATTTTGTTGCCGTTAAAAATCAATTCCGGCCTCAGGCACTTACGATAGAGGTAATTTAGAATCGGAATAAAATCGAATCCTCTACCGTTATGTGCGAGCAAAGTGATATCTGTAAATTTAGGCTTACCGTTGACGACAGCCAGCAACCAGTCCATGAAGTCGTCGGTGTGGGGGAACTCTTCATATTTCCATACACCGTCACCTTCTTCGTAGGTGACGATGCACAGAATAGGTGTCAGCACACCGTCTGCTTCTTCCACCGTTTCTATGTCGAAATAGAAACGGCGGCCTGTGACTTCACATTCTTTAGCCACTTTCACACACTCTAATTCTTTCTGCACACACTGATGGGGAGGATCGTCGGAGGTAGCGTAGGTCTCCCCACAGTCGAGGCACCAGTGCCGTTTTGCACAGGTGCCATTTAAAAAATGTGCGGTCAGGCACTGTTGACCTCTGAAATAATAGTGGCACAGGTCACAATAAATAGAAACCCCCCTTTTCCCACAGTCTGCTGTCAGGCACGAACGACAGACACCTTTGCAGATGTGGGGTTTGTTAAACACAGGCTTCAGGCACGGGACGCAGAATTCCCAGGCCCGAAAGTATCCCGCCGGGCTGGTGACGACGGAGAAGTGACCGTCGTCGTGCAGGAGGTAGATGGTGCTAGGTGCCTTCTGCTTCCCGGCGAAGATGACTTGGAAATCATCCTGTGCCCCGAACACGATGATCCTGTATTCGGGGTACAGGAACAGTTGAAATTCTTTGATGTGGGACAACCCGCACTTGCCCTCTGGGATCCCGGCCTCACGATGAAGAACCTGTGCCTCGTGACGTTGACGCGGCTGCCTACGGTCACAGATGCACATGTAGGCGCCCTGTGTCATCAAACCTTTCTTCTTCATACACAGGGCCCTACCGACGACGAGACTCCGGGCGAGGCACAGGTTGTCTTCGTTGTTGATGATGACCACGCTCCTTTTGCTGGCGTTAAACGCAGCCAGGTCCGCCAGGGGTCTGCGGCGTGGGCCTGGTGTACGGGCGCCTCCGGAACATTCCACATCAGCGGCGGCAAAGTCGAAGAATAAATCTTCGTCAGTGCCCACCGCTTCATTGGAATTTAGCACCCTTTCGATGGTGGAAATGAATTTTTCTGCCATGACCTCGTTACGTGTGGTCAACGGCAGGTTGATAGGGTTCCGGAGGCACTTGGAGCGCACGCAGACCCTCACGTGAGTGTACTGTTCTTGGGGAAGCAGTTCCTCAAAAATATTCTGATGCACATCCAGAAGGGTATCCATAAATTCAAGAGGGCCCACACAGTCGAAGTTGGTCATTCGAACCGTGTGGGACGTAAATATGGCTTTGTATTTGGCGGACCTGAAGCTGCTGGAGCGCGTCACTACATAGCCGGGAGCCGCACTTGCCTGCGCGATGACGGGCGCAGGCGCAGAAGATGCTGCAGCGGTGGGGACGCCGGACCTCTGCTGCTTGGCGTCGGGGCCTTCTCCCCGCATCTGACGACGCCTCTTTAGGCTCAGGCGCCACGTACGGGGCTGGGCGGTGGTGCTTGGCTGACCGGTGGTACTTGACTGGCCGGAGTTATCTCTCGGCTGGTCGGAGGTGCTCGGACGGTCGCAGCCTTCTCCACGCATCTGGCGACGCCTCTTCAGGCTGAGGCGCCACGTACGGGGCTGGACGGTGATCCGTGGCTGACCGGTGGTACTTGACTGGTCGGAGTTATCTCTCGGCTGGCTGGAGGTGTTCGGACTGCCGGAGACATCTCTCGGCTCTCCAAGGGTCGGGCTCGAGGTTCGCATAGCTGATTCCAACTCGATTCGGCGAAGGATATCCTCGAGCTCTCCCTGAATGCTGGTGAGTGCGGCAAGTTTCTCGTTGAATGACATCTCCATGACGGAATGACGCTTGCCGGACTGTGCGGGAGATTATGAACCCCTACAATGCGCATGCTCGGGTACTCCCACCAATGACATTCATTTTTTTAAAATTTCGTTCCCGCCTGTGTGGACGCCAACGGTCATTTTCAGTAAGAATATGAGTTTCCCACGTGACCTCCCGTGGCGTCCTTTTTTTAACATCCCGTCTGCGTGCTGATACGCATGGGGGGTAAGAAATGGGGGTCATCATTTTTTAAATTTCGTTTCTACCTGCGTGCGCGCCAACGGACATTTTCAGCAAGAATCTGGGTTTCCCACGTGACCTGCCATGGCGTCCTTTTTTTTAACATCCCATCTGCGTGCTGATACGCATGGGTTGCCATTACAAGAATCCCACGGTCAGCCCGACGCCAGGAAAAGCATACGGGTGGCAGCCCTAGACCGTTGCATGCCTAAGGGGGGTCAAAGACCTCTCCAACACTTCCGGTAGAATATTGACCAACAACTGCTAGGTTAGCACAAACGTGTGGGGGTCGACACTTCCGGACGCGCCCCTCCCCAACGTGGGAAACCAAAAATTAAACCCCCCTCAAAAATTAAACCCCCCGCCGTCAGCGTGTGCAGCGGAGATAATTTATTCACACAAGGACGCCACCGTGTGCAGTGGACCGGAGATAATTTATTCACGCCAAAGATAAGTTGGTACTACTCACCACAGATTCAGTCTCAAGAAGACTTCTTTCGCTTTAATTGGAGATTCTATCCTTAAGAGCAAACCTCACTAGTTACCTTTTCAAGGGTTGCCTGGTTGACTAGTAATGTGCCAAAATATTAAAATATGAATTCAGATTTTCTCAAAAACAAATGTGGCATTTTGCCCAGTCTCTCACGTGCCCTTGCCTGAATGTCTCTTAAGGTTAGTCTCCAAATGCAAAGGAAGGCTTCTTCACAGTGAACCTATTTACATAAGACCGAACATCAACAATAGAGGATGAGTATTCGGCGGTCAGAGCACCTGATATGTAATCAGGAGATTGTGGGATCGGATCCTATCAGACTAAAGAGAATCTTTCCTCTACACCTTGATCATCATATGAATAAATACAGCAATGTGCTATGTAAACAGTATACATTTCCTTCTCTGGGCCCATCGAGTGAACTACCATGGGTAGGAGTATGAAAATTGGTACGTTTACCTCTTGTCTAGATGAGGAAGATTCCTGGTGGCATCAATATCACACTAGACTCACGTGATTACATTAACTTATTTATATCACAAGGTCTCAAAAGGACCTAGAGAAAAAGGATAAAACTCGGTCTGAGGTGGAACTCTGACTCGCATCCAAGACGACGCTCTTACTGCTCCAATGGCCTGCTAGAGTTCCAAGGAGTGTCGAAGGGTCGTTCCGTCACGTGATAGGATCAAGCGTAGTCTCTCTAATACCCGGCGGACCCTCAGCTGACCGTCGATTCTCAGAACATTTGGCCGAGCAGGACTCAGTTTACAAGAAACCGGAATGCCTCAAGTGGCCCTCATTGTCGCAAAGGCTGCCCTGTTGTCATTTGGAGAAGGGATGAGCCGCGCGATGGAGCAATGGCCACTCCAACCAGTTTTCCCTCCTTCTACGAGTGGTTAGCGCGCTTGGCTACTGATCTACGGGACCTGGGTTCGAGCCCCGGGTAAGGCATCGATGTTCGTGTTGTTTTCTCCTGAGGTCCTGCCATCCTCTCATAACTTCTACTGTGGCATATAAACTGACAGGCTCCTGTCAGACCTCTGTGGCAAGCAGCTGCTTGAGGGGGTATTTATTTATTATTTTATACTGCTCCTGAGACTAGTAGAAGTAGTACGTAAATACCCAGTGAAAACTGATGAGCTGCGGACACAATAACAGTCACCGAAATTCGTAGAGGTATCACTTAGGAGCAACTCTTTTCAGCATTTTCCAAATAAGAAATTTCTGCTCAGCATAATCATCGATATCAAGCTTTGAATCACAATGAAGAAGAAAAAAACTAAGAGATATATACTAAAAATAATTTAAAGGATGAAAAGTACAGATGTAGCTAAGATTATTACATTCCTACACCTGGAAAGATGACTGCTACCACAGGGGTTCAGTCGGTAACACGCCGGGCTCGTAATATGCTATTCCCAGGTTCGAATCCCACCTGGCCCAGCGTTTTTACGCCCTGACTTTGGTTAATACGGGACACTGTTCGTTGGATGGGACGTAAAGCCGTGGTCACGTCTGAAGGAGAGCCATATCCCCTGCACATTAAAGAACACCATAGATGAGGTTGATGGCAGGTAACAGTCTGTCTCTTAACTACTATCCAGTGAGTCTCCTTCCACCAACCTTCTCCGAGGCTTTGGGGTCCTTGTAAACTCGATATTTGCCCATACTGGAAACGGTTCCTGGGGAGACTTAAAGGGGCGTGGTAGTAAGAAAATTGGCAGGAATTCTGTAGTATTGGTAACATAAGACACCTCCACTTCTGTTCTTGTCTTCATGAATTAGCAGTAGTTTGCCATTTAGATACTTTAAAAGGATTCTGGATCACTTTGTGCTTTATTTTGTACAAAGATGAATCCGTTCAACTTTAGGATTAAAGAAACTAAACACGACTGAAAGGGATTAAATTATAATCTGAATAATAATGACTAGTTTTAACTTTGCTTTTCATTACATTAAAAGAATGTATCACTTTTAATTAAACTTTTAATAAACAACATCAGCAGCCATTAAAATTCCTTTCATTTTGAAAAAGTGAATGTTGTTTTAGACTCGAACTCATATTGTATAATGGATAGACTTTTTAATATTTAATATGAGTTTCGCTAGAGCTACTTATATGAAATGCTTGGAAGTGGGAAAGAATGAAATGTTAACCAATCCCTTAAATTCATTCATTCCGGAATTACTGCTATTGTATAATATTAATATATTTCAGGTACTATTTGGCTGGAAACAATCCTCAGTTATCTTCAAAAGTTCTCTCCCATTTCAAAATAAAATTGTTACTTTGATTTTACGGCTGATTTTAATGCATAGAAACCGAGACTAACGCGAAACTTCAAGCGTCACATTAGAAATGCATTTACTTCCTTATTACTAATTGGCCTTTTCTTAAATTTTTCATTCATGTAGGAAATGTATTTCAAATCTGACAACCTAATTCTTCAACAAACATTTTGCAAGCGGGCAAGAAATACGAGGTCATACCACCGATACCAATAAGAAAACTTTTCGAAGAATAGAAGTTCTAATTCTGGAAATACAACCCTAGATTTATATTGTTTAAGAGAGGGTACGACCTAGCTTTGGGGCATGGCAACATGACTCCTGAAACACAATGGAAATTTGTTATGAAAACTGATACAAGTTGTTTCAGAAATATTGTCACAAGGTGCATTTTCTGAGACTAGTCTATATGATGACATATTAAAATAACTTTTGAGTTATTCACGCTCAAAATATTAATATTTATTTAGAAATATTAAGAAGTAAAACAAGCGGTAGAGAAAAAAGAATTAAAATATTCATAAGACTTTTTTCTTACCTTTTGGCAGTATTCAAACATGAAGAGCCTATGTAGCAAGTGACAGACAGTTTTGTTATGAAACGCAGAGAAATCAAGGAAATGGTCGTTTTCATGGGTTGGTATTAACATGGATTTTAATAGAACACTTTTGGGGGAAGAGTTTATGACTCATTATTTCAGTTTTGGGTTCGATAGTATAAGCACATAATGAAAATTACAGTCGAGCAAAATACCTATCGATCCTTATTCTTCCCCTCAATGTTTCTTCGTTTGCTTGCTGAGGCATTTTAATGAAGCAAACCTGTAGTAGCAGCTATCACACTCTCAAGCAAGTATTACATTTTCCCGGTTTTTTCTACGTATTTGTAAGTGAGAGCACTCAATGCTCTCGCTAATCGAAAGCGATAATAATAATAATCCTTTACTTAACAATGACCGAAATAATTTATTCTGCAAAGAGTTTCTACCGGATTCCGAAACTACATAAACTTTAATCAATTACGTCATAAGTACTTAGATCTCCTACATACGAGAGGCTAAAACATTACAATTGTATTACCATATATAAATTCGTCCCGTGGCAGCGCGCCACGCTCCTAATCTTCAGTTCCCAGGCTTGAGTCCCACCTGAGCCAGAGTTGAGATTTATCTCTGCTAAACCCCCACACTGCCCTGTTAGTCAATAGGGGACATCGACAGGCTTGGAAAGTCCAATGCCTATCGGATGGGACGATAAGCAGTGGCCCTCTGAAGGGAAGAGCCATACCTTTGCACGTTAAAGAACACACTGGATGGCTTTGTAGGGAGGCTACCATCTGTCTCCCAACAGCTATCCAGTGGGTTCCCTTCCTCCAACCTTCTCTGACCCCTCTGAGTTCTTATGACCTGATCATTTAGCCCACTGTGGGCACAAAAGTACCGCTCAGAGGTTAAACAACAAAACGTTGTCTTTCTGCTGAGGTGTCCTCTGCCTCAGAGTTCTTCTCTGTGACGTATTAAACGGACAGGCATAACGGATCTTATAATCCATTTATAAAGAGAATTGTGAAACCTTTGATACTATTTTGTACCGCATTTTCTCTTAGATTATGAATTAAGAAATCAATATAAAAAGTGATATGTGAGATTCTTCACATATAAGACTGAAATATTTTAATAAGTACATTTGAAGCAATTATAAATGTGAATGCAACAGATTTAAAAATGCTTCTTCTCATGTCGATTCAAATGATGCTTTTGCACAAATGATTTCTCACAGTGTTTACACATGAATGGTTGTTGTAGCAAGTGGATTCGTCGGTGCTGAGTTAATTCGCTCTGCTGTATGAAAGATTTGCTACAGAGATCGCAAGGAAATGGTCTTTCTCCTGTGTGGATACGAAGATGCATTTTAAAATTGCTCTTCCGGGTGAAGCTCTTTTCACACTGGAAGCACTTGTGAAGACGATCTCCGGAGTGAGTGAGCATATGTAGCTTGATGCTGGTTGCCCAATCGGTAGAGTAAGGACAAAATGAGCAAGGATATCTCCGACATTTTCCTTCCCCTCGATGCCTCTTCTTGTGCTTGATCAGGTAATGTAACAATGTAAACCTGCACTGGCAGATGTCGCACACATAAACATTCTTCCCGTTTTTAAAGGAAAAACAAGCTTTAATAAACAAAATGAATTATATTGAATGATGTGTATTAAGTCCAAAATATTTATTTTGCATAGTTTTGCTGTTCTAAACATATAAAAATAAAACATTATCTTAGATGATCAAAACTTATCGATTAATACAAATAAGTTAAAAATGCAATGATAATAACAAGCAATATAAGGAAAGTCAGGAAGAGAAATAGTTGAGAAAACAGGAATTCTTAACGCTATTGAATTATTTAACAACTGTTTTGTTGCCTGCTTTTTAATATTTAAATGAAACACAACGAATTTATCGAAATTCAAGTCACAAACTTTATGTTCCTTTAATGTAGAATAATGCCTTTGATTCTAGATGCTTACGCAGTATCTTGGGTATTAGGTGGTTTAACTTTGTAACTAATGATGAGGTTAGGCAAAGGAGTCTGCAACCTCCTTTAAGCAGCATATTGTGCAGAGAGAGACTCCGTTGGTTTGGCCATGTTGCCCGTATGAATAATTATAGATAGGCGAATAGGGTTATGAACAGTGTGCCTAAAGGCCTCAGAAAGAAGGGGAGACCTAGGATGCGGTGGGCTGACAATGTCAAACAGGTGTGCAGTGGCCAGATGCAGTAGATGTAGCTCAGGACAGATTTGCTTGGAGAATTAAACTGCGTGGTCTGGTTGGACCTCCGTAGCCCACGGCTGCTTGAGGATGATGATGATGATGATGAATGTAGAAAACTTCAAGTTCTTGATCTTGAACACTCCTAATGATAAGGAAAATTATCGAACGAAATAAAGTAACAAAACTTGTGAAGGTAGTACTTTCTCTCAGAACATGAAAACAATGAAATTTACAACAGGACCGGAAGTAATGCCTTAGCGCTCTAAATACGTATAACAATAGGGGAGGGGATTGGCTAAGTCGGTAGCGCGCCAGGCTCGTATTCTGCACTTCCGAGGTTCGAGTCCCATCTGGGCCAGCATTGATATTTATCTCCTCAAAACTACCCCCCCCCCCTGGACAGTTAGTACCGATGGCTTTCGAAAGCCCATCGGTATTCCCTACGAACTGTGCAACTGACGTCTGTCGAATGGTACGTAATGACGTGGTTCTGTGTACAGGAGAGCCATTCTCTGTGCACGTTAAAGAACATATTGGACGGGAGATTGCCATCTGTCTCCTAATAGCTGGTCATTGAGTTCTCTTCCAAAGCTTCTGAGCTGTAGGGGTCCTTTTGACCTTGCCATTTAGCCCATTGTATGCAATAAAGTGCCATTCGAAGGGAAGCCAACCAAACGTATAACAATAGCATTGTGTTTATTTAATTTGTAGATGTGAATTACACCTTATGTGCTTCGTATCACCTTTCAACAGTTTAATGCTGATGAACCATGGATACGAAGATAAAAAAAAAATCCTGCCAGGCTACCCAAACTGTAAAGGGAGCAGACAATCGATTTCAGCTAATGTGTGGAGATGGGTGAAAACGTTAACCAAAGGAGAAACAACCATCGAGGACAAACCACGAAGTTTGAGGCTTTCAACTGCGGCCACTGACGATAACCGACTGGGATACCAAAGGTTTCATCCTCATGAATTTCACGGAGCATGGTGCAACAATTTTCTAATAACAGCGCCAGTTACACTGTGTCACTGAAAAGCTTCAGGAAAAAAAGGCTCCAAAAAGATCCCAAATCCATCCAACCACACCATGACAACGCTCGCTCCTTTGTCACAGATTCATAGACCAGCCCATCATCGCAATTGCAAAGATGGGCTGGCATCTCCCCTATTTTTCTCGATGAAGCGTTACAGTGTCCCGGGACAGAGATTTGATGACGTGTTCGAAATGAAAATCGTTTTCAATACGTGGATCAGAAACTGTTCAACAGAATGTTTGCAAACCGGATTCCAGTCTTGGGTTTGGTGGCCCGAAAACGCATCGCTTGTCTCGGAGATTACTTCCAAGGATTATTTGATGTAGCGGAACAAGAGATGTCCACACATGCGTAACTGAAATCTTCTATTAATAAAGATCTTATTACCTAACAGGCATTACTTTCGGTACGCCATATGTATAAGTGTCTGCGACGTTCAGGATTAAAATAGTTAAATTCAATAAGCAAATTACAAACGATGGAGATATCAATTTTTAAAATTGCGTTGTTTTGAAATGGTTTTTTTCATGTCAAATTAATTCGGTTTTCCGAGCAAATGATATTTCGCAGTGTTTACACATGATTGGCTGCTCTAGCAAGTGAATTCAGTGCACAGTTAGAGTCATCTGTGCACAGTTAGATTGTTCTGTTGTCTAAAAGATTTGCTACAAAGATCACATGGAAATGGTTCGTTCTTCAGTATGGATACGAAGATGAACTTGAAGATCATGCTTCAGATTGAAATTTTTTCCGCACTGGCAACATTTGTGAGGACGATCTCCAGAGTGGATAGCATATGGAACTTGATGTTGGTTACCCAATTGGTAGAGTAGGGACACAATGAACAAGAATATCTCCGACCTTTTCCTTCCCCCTTGATGCCTCTTCTTGTGTTAGGTAAGGAATTGTAATGATATAAACCTAGAGTGGAAGATGTCACAATCATAAACACGTCCTGCTGTTTTAGGGAACAAAAAATAATGCATTAAATCGCAATCATTTTCAACAATAAATGAATTATTGAAATGTAAGCAATAACACTGTAAGTTATGTTTTGAATATTTTACTATAAGTTGATAGTTAGAATTAAAACATAAGTAGGAAAATAATAAACCGAATTAATTTCTTTCGAATATTTTCAGTTATTAGTATGAGTTGTAAAAAGACAAAGAAATATGATTTTAATTCCTATAATAAAAAATAGCAGTGGAAACAGTCGCTAATCACATTTTTTAACAAAGTTTTGAAAAGTAAATTTATTTTTTTAAATGATAAATTTTACATGAAATATTTCGATTAACATTTTAATATTATAAATAGCACTGTTGGTTTGAACATCCATAGCGTTGTTAGACAACGAGAAGGCCATTTTCTTCCTTAATCATTATTCCCTAATAAAATCCTCGGATTAAATAAAGACACTTAATTATGTCCTGGTTTAACAATGCTCTAAAAGGGGAAAATATTATCCCAATTAAGTATTAGTTTTACGAAAGCATAATTCAGGATTCATATAAATGCAATAATCCCTTGGTTTACGAGCTTAATTCGTTCCTCCTTAAACTTCTCGTGAGGCGAAAACTCGTAAAACGAAAATTAATTTCTCATTACTTCCCATGTTATAGATTTTAACTGATTCCAGAAGTCAAACATGTCTCTCCAAATATGCATAATTTACTTTTGTAAAAAACTTAACGGTACTTAAGTATAAAAAAAACCTAATAGTCAATTACTGTATTTAAATGACACCCTTAGTCATTAGCCTGTGCATAAACAATAGTTCCATCATTAAATTTGCATTAAAAATGAATAAATATCAGGTACCATCCAATTAGAACTGCAAATGGCGTCCCAAATCAACCGATAATGATCTTAATGTAAATTAGCAACTCTGATTGATTAGAAGCCATGTGGGTGTACCCATTGTTTAATCAATACTGTCTCGTAACCATGACAACCGTCGTTTAGTTTTCTCGCAATGTCGTATTTCACATAGAAATCGTTTGTAGTAAGGCATCTTCGTATCCGCCTGTTACACGCATTTTTGTGATTATTATTATTTTTTTCAGTTTATTTTTTTTTGTTACGGATATCAAAAATGAACAAGAATTGTGCCATCCAGATCTGTGATTTCTCACATCAGTCATGTGATTTCTGGTTATTTTCATTTAACAAAATAGCGAAAGGACGAAAATTCAGCACGGATTCGGAGGTGGTTTCAAAAAATTATGTGATTTCGATGGCCGCTCCAAACAGCAAGTTCCAGAAAACATTTAACAAATTTTTTTTTACGAACGTTTATTAAGGAACATGGCGTTTATTAAGGAACAAGGCGTTTATTAAGGAACATTAGAAGCAGTCTTATAATAATCACACAATTTCCGAAACATCGTTTCCAAGTCAGACACAAAATTTTATCGCAGAATGCTGTTTAGTTTTTGTATTTATAGCGTAAAAATCTTGAAAGAAGCAATCACAAAAATACATGATTATCATGAAATATGTTATTCATGAGTAATAAATAAATAATCATTTCAAACGACTTCTATACGAAATAAAACACAGCGGGAAATAAAAGTGACGGCTGCCATGGCTACGAGACAGTATGATTAGCCAATGGGTACACTCGCAAGGCTTCTAAACAATGTTGTGCATTTACATTAAA
This sequence comes from Ryuthela nishihirai, assembly GCA_038380435.1. Taxonomy (NCBI): domain Eukaryota; kingdom Metazoa; phylum Arthropoda; class Arachnida; order Araneae; family Heptathelidae; genus Ryuthela; species Ryuthela nishihirai. Next base: position 423,359 of record JAWZYU010000133.1, on the reverse strand, counting down.
AAACTTTTCAATTGTTTTGGGTCGCTCTTAATATGAATGGAACAGAAATAAATTCGTGCATAGTTGATCACTTTTTGCCAAGCTACATTTTCTTCAATAAATAACGCATATGGGTGCTATTCATACCTATCAGATGAAGAAGAATTTCATTCTGGATTTTGCATACTACTCAGAAGATTACAACTGCCTTTTTTTTTCGTTACAACCAGCAGATTTTTTTTAAATCTTCGGATATGATGCATACTTTATATAATATACTTTTGCAGAGGTTGCGAGGATTGACTTAGTCTACAGTGAGCCACGCTCGTGATCTGCACTTCGCACTTGGGACAGCATTGAGATTATCTCCGCAAAACTCCCCGTCCTGCCCTCCGTGAGTAGAGGACACCGTTGGGTTTGGAAAGGCCGCCTTCCTTCGCATGGGACACAAATCCGTGGTTCATTGCGCAAGAGAACCATATCCTGTGCACATTTATGAACGCCATAGATGACCTTGACGGGAGGTTACCATCTGTCTCCTGACAGCTGTCCAGTCAGTCCCCTTCCCCAACCTTCTCTGAAACTTTTAGGTCCTTGAGAACTCACTCCTTAGCCTCATTTGGGGCAAAATCAGAGGTAAAACAACCGATCTCAACCGTTGGAGAATTATTGATGAAATAACCAATGTACAGTCGCTCAAATAAATATCCGAACACTATGGTTGATTACAGAATTCAGAAAAAGTATCTGGCACGATTTCTTTAGAAACTAGTGATCTGGCAATCTTCGTGTACAGTACAACAAAGGTTGCCACATCACTAATTACTAAAAAAATCGTTGCCAGATATTTTTCCTGAATTCTGTAGTCAACCATAGTGTTCGGATATTTATTTGAGCGACTGTAAACATCATAGTCTTAATGGCTCTTGTAGCGACTAAAAGGGGCTTAGGATTAAGGAAACTGGCTGCAATTCTGTAGCACGGGTAACATAATATATACCCACTTATGTCCATGGTTCCACGAATCAGTAGCGATTTGCCATTAGCGCCACTTTCTTCCTGAGGATGGACTAAATAGGCAGGTCACAAGAACCCCGAGAAGATTGGGTGAAGGGAACCCATTAGACAGCTGTTGGGAGACAGATGGTAGCCTCAAATCAAGGCCATCCAGCGTGTTCTTAAACGCGCAATGGGTATGACTCTCCCACACATGGGGCCAAGGCTTAACGTCGCATCAGACGAAGGGTGACTTTTCCGAGCCCATCGGTGTCCCGTACTGACCGAGGGCAGAATGGGGAGTTTTTGCGGAGATAAATCTCAATGCAAGTCGAGGTGTGATTCCAACCTGGGAACTGCAGATGACGAGACTGGCGCCCTACCAACTGAGTCAATCCCGCCCCTTTCTTCATCATACTAAGGATAGTTTATCTTTCATGTATTTGTTCTCAGATATCAGCCGTTGGGGGAGTACATTTAAGAATTTCAAATAACTCTTTTGAGGCTTAGCAACCAATTATCATTCTTAACATTGATTTCTATCGGAAATGACACTTCATTTAAATTCGTTTCGCTAAATGCCGAATATACCAGAAACATTTAATGATATCAAGTGAGGACCCACTGACTGTAATACAGGTGAAAATTACAAAACAAGCCTGATAATTTTATTTTGTTATTTCTTTTATACATGTATCACATTGGTTATCGTGATATACATAAAAAAAGTAATGAAACGCAAAAAATATTATCAATTATTATAATAATTATAAAGTACAAAATTAAAATAAGTTGAGAAATATGAGTAGCAAGTTAACAATTGACGCTAATATATGAATAAAACGTTTAAAAATGCTTCTTTTCATGTATATTCAAAGTAGAATTGTTGGCAAAGGAGTTTCTACACTGTAGTGTCCTCCCCGTCTTTCAGAATGCTAGTAAAGGTAATGGAGGTCCATGATTATTAATCTGGCGCATAGTTCACACGTAATTCGTGGTATCTTTTAAAAACCACTAAAAAGTTTTGAAAAATATTACAATGCACTTAATCCCCTCCCTTCTTATTGTCGTCTGGATCGGGGCTTGGTTATAAACACATTATTGAAAATGCATTTTTCTTGCAAAGCATTTCGTATGGAAAATTTACATATTTCTGTATGCAAAACAGATACAATAATTTTAGCTATTATTAAGAGAATTATCCTAAGACAGAGATTTACGGAATATTAAGATAACAAAATTTGTCATTAACTTTAGTCATTAAAATCCAAATTCAACCTAAATTTCACATTACAAATTTTACTCTTTCTGAAGTAAAAATAAAGATATTCATAGTAATACAATATATTAAAATTTTGTTCAATATAAAATCAACTGTTTTATACAACAGGATGAAGATGTTGACGACATGCTTTAAATTGCCAAACGGTGTTCAACTTTATAAATAAGCTTTTTACTGAAAAATGTCACTGAAGGTAATTTGAAGATCTCACTCAAAAGAGGATCTGACAGTTTTAATCTTCTTATTACAGATACCGGATAGGAAAATGGCAACAGTTCCATGATATCTCAACTGTCTCCAGAATATTTGAATACTCCTTTCAACCTATGGGAACTTGAAAATGCGATAAAAAAAACCAAAAATAAGAGCAGTTCTGGACCAGATAGAATCACCAATGTTATTATTAAATCCCTTCCACAGGAAGGACTGATACATTTATTGAAACTACTTAATGAATGCTGGAACAGAGGCACAATTCCGGATACTTGGAAAATAGCCCAGATCATTCCTATTGTAAAACCTAAGAAACCATCTAATTTATTAAGCTCCTACAGACCTGTTTCACTGACTTCTTGTCTTGGGAAAGTATTTGAAAGGATGATACTTTACAGACTCAATTGGTTTCTTGAATACTCTGGACTGCTATCTCCTTTCCAAACGGGCTTTCGGAGAGGAATGTCATCTCAAGATAATTTACTTCAACTAATTGCTGAGTCACAAAATGCTCTTTCCATAAAACAAAGAGTGGCTGTGGTTTTATTCGATATCCAACATGCTTTTGACAGTGTTTGGCATCTTGGACTGCTTTTTAAGCTTTTAAAATTAGGAATAACTGGCAATATGTTTAACTATATAAACAATTTTCTGAAAGATAGAAAAATTCAAGTAAAATTAGGAAATATTTTTTCAGCTCTTATCCCTGTTTCTGAGGGTTTACCACAGGGCAGCGTTCTCAGCCCTGTGCTTTTCAACATCATGCTTCAGGACCTACCTAAGTGCTTAAACAAAAATATTAAATATTCAATTTTTGCTGATGATTTAGCTGTTTGGGTTACTGGCAGAGATCTTGACATCCTTCAAAAGAATCTACAAATAGCAGTCAATCAAGTCCATAAGTTTTTAGATGAATGGGGATTTTCAGTTTCACAAGATAAAACTAAGTGTTTAATTATTTCCAGACCACGATCTAAGCACTTCCCATTAAGACTACAAATTAACAATGAGCCTATTGAAGTTGTTAAAGAACACAAATTTCTTGGTGTTCTTCTTGACCATCATTTAATTTGGAAACCTCAAATTAATCTAGTCTGTCAAAAAGTTAATAGCAGATTGAATATGCTGAGATATCTAACTGGTACATCGTGGGGAGCTAAATCTAAAACTCTCCTTATTTTCTACAAAGTTTTAATACGCCCGATTCTCGAGTATGGTAGCCAGCTTTACCTTAATGCTTCCGATTCCTTGTGCAAAAAGCTTGAAACCTGTCAAAATAAAGCTATTAGATGTTGCCTCGGATTACTACCTGGATCTCCAACCCTTCCATCACTTGCTGAAGCTGCCATACCTCCACTCAGCGTTAGAAGAAATTCCATTGTTTTTAAAAGTATAGCAAGAATGAAAACCAAGACCAATAAAAATCTAATCTTAGATAAAATTTTGAACTGCAAAAGATCGAGCATTTTTAGAAGTATCAAAAGTAATATTTTCCTTTTAAATTTGATTAACAGAAATATTGCAGGAGACAGCATACCCGATTTTCCCATTTGGAATATCTCTAGGCCAGATATTTTTCCTTACATCCCTGACGTGATTTCAAAACATCACTACCCTTCTGAAGAACTATGGACTCTTACCATGCAGTATATTGGTGGGAAATTTGCTGGTTTTTGCCACATCTTTACTGATGGTTCTAGAAGTGATGAAACTGGAATAGTATCCTGTGCTTTCTGCATTCCTGGTCTCAGTATTAAAGAAGGATTTTCGTTGTCTAATCCAACATCTATTATGAATGGCGAACTTTGGGCTATCCTCAAGGCACTTGAATGGGCATTCATTTTTCATTCAGAAAAAATCCTGATTCTTTCAGACAGCAGGTCTTCACTCCAAGCTCTTCTAGCTGATCCACTTTCTACCTCTAACTGTTCATTAATTTCAGAAATATTATGGCAATGCAATAAACATGTTGAAGAAAATAAAAATCAAATTGTGATCCAGTGGATTCCTAGCCATATAGGAATCCATGGGAACGAAGAGGCTGACAAAACTGCTAGAGAGAGCTTACAGAAAACCGCAAACATATTTAACATCATTACATACAAAGATTTCTGCATTAGAGAAAATAAAATAACTCACTCTGAATGGATTAAACTGTTTCAAAATAGTTGTAAAAATTTTGGCCTATTCTATCGCAGCATCTTTAATAGCCCCCCACCCCAACTTCAAACATCTCATCTGAGCAGAAGACAAGAAACAGCTCTTTTCAGGATTAACCTTGATCACTGTGCTTTAAATGAAAAGCTCTTCAAAATTAACAAAAAACCCTCTCCACTTTGTGCCATCTGTAAAACTCCAGAAAATATTTCTCATGTATTTTTACATTGTCCTCTCTATCAATTTCAACGACAAATTCTGAAGGAAAAGATGAAGAAGATTATTGATGAAGAATTGTCAATGAAATCTCTTCTCTGCAGAAGCTACAGTAAAAGAAATAGATTTAAAATTCAGACCCTGATTCTCAGTTTCTTGGAGGAAAGTTCTTTATTATACAGAATCTGAATTCATCCTTTGCTGGGTTTTCGTTTTTCGAAAATAAAAAGAAGAGGAATTTAATAATATACAAATATGAAATATTGACTGCTCAAGAAAAATGTGTTTTTACTTGCAAACTTTCTCTAGTGGCCAGTATCTCAAGTGATAACCTCATGGTTGTTTTTGTGGTGGAACTGAAGAAAGAACTGTGACTGTTATTTTTTTATACCTTGTTTGAAGTGTTAATTTTGTTTTTGAAATCTCTTTTGGTTCAGAAAAGAAAAGAAATTAAGATCCAAGAGTATTGGATTACAGAAAGTCTACTCTGCATAAGTAGGAACTTTTAAAAAATTCAGAAAAACTATTATTTTTATTTTCTACATTGTGATTTACACGTCCGATTCTTTGTTTGGGATAGCAGGAAGCCCATTGTTGAAGGGTTTCTAACCTTCCCATCACATTTTATCACATCACATCACATCACATACAGAGCTCAATAACTTCTTCAAATGATTCTTATTGAAAAATATTTATAAGGATATATTAGAGATCCATATCAAAGCCTTCTAAATTTCTATTTTAAACAATATTTGTTCAGTGTTGATAGAGTTATCAACTCTGGAATATTTGAAAGGCTACAAAAATGAAGGCCAAAATTTATATAAAACATTGCATCCTATACCCTACTAGAGTCAATTTTTTTGTAGCCTGTTAAATTTTCCAGCTTTCATAATAATTTATTCATTTCTTTGAATACTGAAAAAATATTGTTGAAAATCGAGATTTAGATAGATTTGATTGAGATCTCTATATTTAGACATAATTATCATTAAAAACTTTTATTGAACTCATAAAAAGTTCCATTTAAACTCGATAGAGTTTAAATGGAACTGTTTCCCTTTTTCTGTCCATTACCTCTATATAATAGGCAGTATTATTATATATTAACAACATCATATAATATTAATGTATAATTAATTATACATTGATAATATTATTAATAATATAATATTATTTTATGTTATTAATCTTTCGAAATATTTTTCTTGATAATTAAAAATAGCTGAAAGAATCATAACACCAACTTGCACAATCACATTTTAATATAAACACTGATGTACCAATTATTATTTGTGCTTTAGTTAACTTTTGAGGTAAACTGTTATAGCCAGAGAGGCTACTGTTAAATGCACGAGCCATAATGATATTTAAATATTAAACAACTCAGCAGTAAAGTATCACAGATGCCTTGGAGCCATATAACTCATGAAATAGCTGATCGAGAGAGATCTTCATAGTAATTTGCAGTAATATTAACCCATAGAGTTTATTTTTAAAATCAAATAATATGGTTGTGTCTGAGAATTTTCGGTACTAAATCTGCAGAACATGTACACAAAATAAAAAAGGCAAACACCATAAATCTGAAAATACACTCTCTGTAAAATATAGCAAGTTTTAATTTCTTTTAAAACTTTAATATAAATCGGAAATTGCTTTTTCCAGTTTTATAAACACGAATTTCGTTCAACAATGTCATATTGCTGAATATGTACATCAAAGGAAACAAATTCATAACAATAAAGTGATTCGGGTCACTTCGTTCAATTAATCGCTCAGAAAAAGAATAGAGTGTGCCGAAACGTTTCGACACACAGCACTTCTGAGAAAAATATGAGATAAAATACCATATACTTCGTATTTTTCTGTCACACTTAAATCTTTTTAGCAAAGCAAATTGTGACAGAATAAATAATGTCAAGACATAAATTTGAGAATTAGAAAATGAAAACAGATTTAAAAATGTTTCTTTTCATTCCGATTTAAATCACTTTTCTGAAGAAATGACTTATCACAAAGTTTAAACATAAATGGTTTTTGTAGCCAGTGGGTCCGTCTGTGAATAGATAAGCTGAATTGCTCTCTGAAAGACTTGCTACAAAGATCGCAAGGAAATGGCCGTTCTCCTGTGTGGATACGAAGATGAGCTTCAAGAGGATTCAATTTAAAACTCTTTCCACAAAAGGAACATTTGTGAGGACGATCTGCAGAGTGGGTGAACATATTTGGCTTCATATTAGATGATTCATTGGTAGAGTAAGGATATAATGAACAAGGATATCTGCTGCCTTTCCCTTCCCCTAGATGACTCTTCTTGTGTTTAGTGAGGATTTTAATGATTTAATCCTGAACTGGTAGATGTCACAATCATATACACGTTTACCTGTTTTAGAGAAAAGCAAATGATCCACTAAATCATATACATTTAATGCAATAAGTGAAATGTATATATATATACCCAATAGACGCTAAAAGTTTCATTTCTTACCGTGAATTATGAGTTTAAACGCAGAATTTGAACTAGTATAAGAAATTCCAATGTAAAATAAAATATTTTTAAATGTTTCTTTCAATTAGAACTGTAATGATACATATTTATAAAGATTACATTTATATCAGTAAATCTAAATAACTAACAAAGTCGTTGCAAAAACATTTACATTAACCGATCACATATTCATGTACAAGTTTTCAAAACTAAGATCAAATATTAAAATTTGCTTTTCTCCTCATTTGAATTAATTTACTTGTTTTTCATACGATGTGGCATTCCATTTACATATTCAAACAGGCTGTTATCTATAAAGAGAGAGATACCTTACATATAAATCCTTATTAACTCTTTAAAAACATTTATTTAAGATACCACTTCTGAAAGTTTGACTTTGCATAAGCAACTGGTCCATTATTTCCTTTTATAAGAAAACGTATTGTAACACGCGTTGGTAATTCAGAGGCAAATAGATATTTTCATTTTCTGTTGCTTACGGGACCTGGGTTCGAGCCCCGGGTAAGGCATGCTGTTTGTGTCATTTTTCTGCTGAGGTCCTGCCATCCTCTCAGACCTTCTACTGTGGCATATAAACTGACAGGCTCCTGTCAGACCTCTGTGGCAAGCAGCTGCTTGAGGGGGTATTTATTTTGTTTTATTTTTTTCGTCAAAGGAACTACATACTTCATTTCATAACTCAAATATCACGGCCAGCGGACTTATCGATGGAACAGCCAAACTAAGAGTCCCACATGAATGAGATTTGGACTCAAGGCGCAGTAGGGGAGCTTGGGTTCCTCTGAGAAGTTTGGTTAGTGTTGCTGCTGTCTTGTAGGCCTAGGCTGGCGGAGAGCTTTGTCGGTGGTCGTGGGAGGGCCCCGGCTGGTTTTGTGTGTTGGCTGGCCGGGTGTCCCCAAAGCGGCCTCGGTGGGGTGCAGATGCCACACGGCGAGTGGGGCAGTGGTGGCGGGGGCCCGATGGAGAGGACGAAGTCGAGGGCCTGCCGAAAGGGTGTGGTGCCACCTGAGTAAGTGTGGCTTGACGATGGAAGTACCCAGGAGCCTCTATTGGCCCCAAAAGGTAGGCTAGCTCTTTTAGACCTGCCTTTGCTGTGGGGGAACTTGGTTCCTCTGAGAAGTGGTTCCGGGTGCTGCAGTCGGCTCCAGCAATGGGTAGGCTGCAAGACGCCGATAAGGCCAAGGGCTGTGGTGGTACCGGCTCCATGGAGAGGACGCAGTTGGCGGTCGTGCCGAGAGGATTGGAGTCCCTCGAGGTGTGGCTTCTGATGGAAGTACCTTGGGAATCTGCAGTGGAGGCTCCAAAAGATAGGACTTCCTTTATTTTTCTGGCTCAAAATTCAAAAGACTAAGATCTTTTTATTTATCTATTGGCAAGTTTCTTGGCAAAATTCAGTGAGTGATGGGCATATTCCTAGGCATCGCTCAAAATTCAAAAGATCCCACTCTCACTGCACCTCAATGATTAAATCTTCGAGCAGGCAATTATAACAAGCAGTGCTTCTCTCTTCACATACAGGTCTTCTCTCGCTGTAGGCAGGATATATGTAAGGCAAGTTTAACAGACAGGAGCTTTCTAGTTCATAGTGGTTTCAGTGACATCTCCCTTATGGTGATATACAGCCTTGAGTTGTGGTGCACCGGGAATGTCGCGTATTTATTACGTTGCCCTTTGATTTATATAAAAAACTCTCGTAAAATAATTTAAAACTTCGTCACAAGCCGTCCCGTGGCCGAGTGGTTAGCACGCTGGGCTACTGATTTATGGGACCTGGGTTCGAACCCCGGTTAAGGCATGGATGTAGTAATGTTTTTCTGCTGAGGTCCCGCCATCCTCTCAGACCTTCTACTCTGGCGTATAAACTGGCAGGCTCCTGTCAGACCTCTGTGGCAAGCAGCTGCTTGAGGGGGTATTTATTATTTATTTATTTATAGTCACATTTAGTGAATATTGTATTAGATATGGCTCCATATAAACATAAATTCAGTTTGAAAAATCAACAGCCGCCATAGTGACATTGCGTTGACACCCATTGTCGGTGCGGCGAGTTCGAGACCTGAGTATGTCATGGTCGTTCTGTCCTGTACGTTGTGATTGACCCTGAGTGAAAAATCCAAGCGTTCATATCAATAAAATCTGTTATCTTATAATGGGACATAAAGCGAATATGATTACATATCGAAATGTAGTTTCCATCTCCTTACTATAGAATAGCCGTAATTCTGGAATGAACGGGCGGACACGCGTTTTTTGCACGTCCCAGGAGTGATGTCATTGGTGGCAGAAATTGTCGGTTTCCCTCTGGTTCCTCTGGCATTTGAGTGATAGTGTTTTATGAGTGATGTGTTGATTTAGTTGATTTTATTGAGTGATGCGTTGATTTAGTGTGGTGGTCCCACTTATTTCCAGCCCCGTTGGGATAACAGATCGGGCTACCGTCGCGTACATTGAGAATTAAGTAGTACGTTATGGACAAGTTTTGATTTGAGTTGTTCCTAAAAGATGGGAACTTATAAATGAGGTAGCAAGTTATCGATGGGAAAAGTTATAAATATGACATGTTTTGTGCCAAACGTTTGACGGAGTTTCACCACTTCACTGGTATTTCTAAATGCAAGTGACTATCTTTGAAGAACGCGATAATTTACCACTGAACACAACAATGTATTGCAACAATACGTATTTCAGTAGGGTGCAGCTAAAACGGTGGATTGCAAATGTATGCGAATGGGCGAAAACATCAATTTTGTGACATACGAGAAATTGAACAACTGTTTAGTGAGCGACAACCATGTCACTCAGGAACTCGAACCCGGACTACGGCACTTTCAGTGTCATCGCGATAGCACTGCGCCACCGAGAAGGCTCTCATTTATTTAAATCTTGATTTGTAAGAATATCGATTCCGTATTTCAAAGTGTCACGAACGCTGAAACATTTCAACAAAAGAATGAATGATGATGGGATCGGATCCCATTCCGCTCAAGACAGTTTTTCCCCTAAAGGCAGTATTAGCAGAAATACCACAACGGAGAGATTGGCTTCAAATAAAAATTGGCAATTTATAAGACGCGATATGTAATAGTTTTATGAAAAGATTTTTGGTTTATCACAGTGTAACCAATTAAGAACATAGTTTAACTATGTTTTTTAGTTCCTATAACGAAACTAGCCATTATTTTTGCAGTGACATGTGCGGTTGGAGAAAATATTTAAATAGCCTAATTGGTTTACCTTTAGGAGTTCACATATAAAATAATAAATTTGCGAATACAAGTACGATGGGTAATCCTTTAGACACTATTTATTAGCCCTGAAAAGGGCTTTTTTGGTTTCTTTTTTTTGCTTTATTTTTCTCTAGCCTCCATATCCGTACAGGGTGCGTCCTTGTCGTTTTAGAGCATACACAACATCCATGGCTGTCACCGTCTTCCTCTTTGCATGCTGAGTGTAGGTGACTGCATCTCTGATGACGTTTTCAAGGAATACTTTGAGAACACCTCGTGTTTCTTCGTAGATGAGACCATAAATTCTCTTCACACCACCTCGCCTAGCCAAACGCCGGATAGCAGGCTTCGTGATACCTTGGATATTATCAGGTAAAACTTTTCTCTGCCGTTTAGCACCACCTTTTCCTAAACCTTTGCCGCCTTTTCCTCGGGGCGGGGGTGGCTCAGTCGGTAGCGCGCCAGGCTCGTAATCTGTAGTTCCCAGGTTCGAGTCCCAGCTGGGTCAGCGTTGAGATTTATCTCCGCAAAATTCCCCGCCCTGCCCACGGTCAGTAGGGGACACCGATGGGCTTGAAAAGGCCGCCGTCCGTCGGATGGGACGTTAAGCCGTGGTCCCGTGTGCGGGAGAGTCATACCCTGTGCACGTTAAAGAACACGCTGTATGGCCTTGACGGGAGGCTACCATCTGTCTCCCAACAGCTGTTCCAGTGGGTCCCCTCCCCCAACCTTCTCTGAGCCTTCGGGGTCCATGTGACCTGGCCATTTAGCCCATCGTGTGCAAAAAAGTGCCGCTCAGAGGTAAAACAACCCACAACCCAAGCCTTTTCCTCTGCCAGACATAACGTTTACTACTAAGATAAAGCTGATTTGAATTTAATTGAATAACTCTCCTTCAAAGTAGAACTGATGTGAAATGGCACAAACTGTTTTTCGGGAAAGTTGTTGCACGTTTCGATCGGACCACCGAGAAGCCTATCGCGTCAAAAAACTGTGATTGTTTGGTTTCGGTGGACACTCTCACGTACAGTAAACAACACTGAATTTTCACGTACGAATTGAAAATTCCATTACCTAGTTACTCAAAAAATAATGTAAAAAAACTATTAATGTATTCTACCATGTATTAATACTCATTTGAGTAATTTTCGGTAATGGCTAATAGACCATTACGAGAAAAACGCAGTGCTGACGTGGTTGCCAGAAACGCCACTAATTTATAATAAATTAATGAACTTTTTTCGTTTTAGTCACAAATAAAATCATTAAAATTGAATTCGAGATAACCAATCAATACATTATCACTCACTTCGCCATAGAAAAAATCCCGTTTTTCCTTTTATATGAAATTTATTTTATTCAAAAATTTATTTCTAAGCAGAATTTATAAACTTAATATCGGAACACCTGCCTATAAACCATTGCATTTTAAAACGAATTAAAAAAAACTTCAACTGAGCAACATGTCTAAGAAAATAATTAATAGATCAGACTTTATCAAATTAGATAATATTACAAAAAATTAATGTTTAATAAACTACCAGTAGTAAGTTTCTTTAACTTTCCCAAATCTTGAAAAAGAATTCTAATTTTGCCATGTATTAGAAACTTATGTAACACCAACTAACTGTTAGACTTTGAATAAAATATTTCTTTCTGTTCTTGGTAAATTACTGGCTTTTGCTGTTAGTTTTGGAAAGACCGCCGTCCTTGGGATGGAACATTAAGTGGTGAGCCGTACCCTGCGCACTTTAAAGAACACGCTGGATGGCCTTGACGGGAGGCTACCTTCTATATCCCAATGGCTGTTCCATTGGGTCCCCTCCTCGAACGGTATCTGGGTCTTCTAGGTCCTTGTGACTTAACTATTTAACCGATGGTGTGCAAGAAAGTGCCGCTCAGAGGTGAAACAACCCAACTGTCAGCTTTTTTCGAAATTCAAAACTCGAATTTTAATAGCATTTCGGAAAACCTCGGGAAGGATCGCCCAGTATGATGAATTAATACCCTAAGACCGGATTTACCCTACTAATTACGAAACCTCTCAAAATTTCAAAATAAATTATTGACAATGAATAATCTAAATATAAAAAAAATTCAAAAGTCATAGTGTAATATCCAATCTTCAGACTTTGTATTATTTCATAATCAACTACTTTCTATTCAGAATCCTGTTGAAAACATATCCCCCTTTCCTATTTGAATTATAAACTCTGATAATTACCACACTGTGACTAACCATTCGCTATATAACGTCTGTTATCGCAATATATGGATTTCAAATCAGGTATACGTCTTAAAATACCAAGTCTATTTTTTGTATTCCGAAACGAAACTTCTTCTTAATCTTGTTCGCGTCGCCGGAAATACTAGAATTTCCAACAATTATATCGCATAAAGCTTATTTCGATAACCGGAAGTGCATGATATTGTTTCGTCAAAGTAGCAACGTATGTATAGTATTATTGCAAATATGAACATATTTTAGGTGTAAGAGGAAGTTGACATGAGAGAGATTTCTTATAAGATTTGAATTTCAAGATATGTAGATCTGATGCGAATTATTTCCTGTATTAGACGGTGAAATTATTAATCAAGTGTAGATATTTGGTGAGAAAAAATTTCCATGTTGGAATAATGTTTAAATCTAATAATGTAAAGTGACAGTTTCGCAGAAAGGAAGCGGAAATTATCGTAAGTTCTGAGTTATGTAGCTCACTTAAATATAGTTTATTGTTGATTCCTTTGCTGTTAAGAGGTTTAAAAATAATTGAATCTGTGTAATTTATAGAGTTTTGCTTTGAGCTGTGTTTTTAAATTTCTAATTGAGGTTTGGAGAAAAACTATTTAAGAATAGCAGGATTGGTTTCTTTTTTTTAAGTATGATGTTGTACTTTTTTTCTCTAGTATTTCCTCTCGGTATGTTGTGTGTATATTATATAGGGTATTTGATATTTCTAGTGTTGAGGTGTATTTGGTGGCAATGTTGGAGTTAATATGATTTTGTCTGATGAATAGTGTACAGTGGTGTATTCTAAAGAATGTATTCTAAAGAATTGGAGAAAAGGGTTTTAATTTAGTCGCTAGTAATATGTTTAAAAGTTTTCGTTATGTTGAAAGTGTTGTGATATTTATGTAAATTGAGAAGAATTTCGATGGGTTGTTAGCGGGGTGGAAATGGGGGGTTTCGGTTTGGAGTTAAAATGAAAAGTGTGAAAAAAAGAACAAGAAGCCAAGTGGGTTTTAAAGGAAAAGAGAAGAAGGCGAAAAAAGCAAGTGTCGGTTGTTGGGGTAAGCGGTGTAGGGGTGTGGGAGTGTGTGGGGGGAGTGTGTGTGTGTGGAGGGGGTGAGTGACGACGAGTGCTTTGGTCTGCAGGGACAAGAAACAGGAACAATTAACGAATGCATTGCTGAGATCGAGAAAAAAAATTTTTTTTTCCATTCTAATCGTCTACTCTGTCGTTTTTAAGAGTAAATTAGAAGTGATTTGAACTACTCTAGGCACCAAATATTGCCTGGAAAGAGAGGATAAAGAAGGTACAGGTAAACAATTTTTTTTTTGTGAAGTTCCAAAACAGGATGTATGATACAGAAACACTCCCCCACCCTCTACACGTTTTTTTTTCTTTGTTTTGAATTTCCTGGCCTGACACTTTGTAATTAGCAAGTAACAGCAGCCAGTGGTAATCTGTGCCCAAACAAAAGGTAGCAAAGAAATCATTAGGTGAAAGATACGAAATGGAACTTGAAAAGTGTCATCCCCCCCCGATCCTTTATTTCGAATTTCCTGGCCTGGCATTTTGCAATTAGGGAGTATTAGTGGGGACCAGGGTTTGAGCCCCGGGTAAGCCATGGATATATGTGTCATTTTTCTGCTGAGGTCCTGCCATCCTCACAGACCTTCTACTATAGCATATAAACTGACAGGCTCCTATCAGACCTCTGTGGCAAGCAGCTGCTTGAGGGGGTATTTATTTTTTTTATTTTAGTTGGGAATGTTGATCTGTTTCCTAAGAAAAGGTAGGAAAGAAATCATAAAGTGGAAGAAACGAAATGGAACTTGGAAAGTGTCATCTCTCTCTGTCTCTCACCCCCCCCTCTGTTTTATTTAATTTTTTTTTCAAATTTCTTTGTCAGGCATTTTTTAATTACGAAGCAATAGCAAGCAATGGTAATCTGTGTCCTACCAAAAGTTAGGAGGGAAATCATGGGCTTGAAGAAACCAAATGCAACTTGAAAACTATCTTTTCACCCCCACTCCCAACTCCATATTTAAATGTGAAAAGAAAATCGTTGAAATATCTGATTTCCTCAATATGTTGTTTTTTAAATATGTGCCTCTCACTCTGCCTTTCATGTAGCACTTGAGAGCAATTGTCTAGTGTGGAATGGAGTAAAGGGTATAAAGTGGCGTCCCTGTGAGATGGGACGCGAGCAGAAGGAATACTCGGCGCAGAGACCTCTGGCGGCAGACAAGGAAGTGGCAGAAGTAAGTATCGTGAGGAAGTAGCACTTTAAGGAAAGGAATGCCTGCGACGATGCCCAGGTCTCTAAACGTACCCAAGTTCTCTATTTGAAGTCAGTTTAAATGTGTCTTCCACATACCTAGGAACCTTTAACCAAATAAAAAAAAAATATATTTTTTTTTACTGCACATCCCACATTGAGAAGCCCTAGAGTAAATAATAACGGATCGAGCAGCTGCTTGCCACAGAGGTCTAACGGAATTATCTCGCTTTAATGAGCATCTGTGCTTTACCGGCGGGTCGAACCCAGGTCCCTTAGAACTGTAGTCGACCACTCTGCCCTGCGACGGGTGTGAATTGTATAGCCAAATGAAATTTGCAATGTGCTTCGACAGTCCGTTTCTGCAACTAGAAGTGCATTTTTTTCTCAGGCAGTGCACCACATTAAGCTCTGTCCATCATCAAACTATTTCCAAAACATGATATTGTACTAACACTATCTCATAAATACTTCGTATCTGTAAGTAGTTTAGTCACACCCGGGGAATCCCCTTTGCACAGTGCTTTCCCCCTACGACGTCATCGACCACGCCCCCTATGACGTAACAGGCCACGCCCCTATGACGTAACATTACGTAACTTGACGTAATCATTACATAATCATTACGTAACATGCCACGCCGCTTTATTAATAATTAATAATTCCTCCCCTTTATTAAACCCCCCTTTCATCCCCTTTTCCCCCTCAGTGGCGCCATCTGTTGACAGTGAGAAGTACTATTTTCCCAAAAAAACCCTTTATTTTTACTCTAATTTCTCGTTTTCGGACCCCCCGGTCGACCTACCTATATTTTAAGCCCTCCCCCTTATTAAAAACCCTCCTGGCGCCATCTGTTGACAGGGAGAAGTACTATTTTCCCAAAAACCCCTTTATTTTCACTCTAATTTCTCGTTTTCGGACCCCCCGGTCGACCTACCTATATTTTAAGCCCTCCCCCTTATTAAAAACCCTCCTGGCGCCATCTGTTGACAGGAAGAAGTACTATTTTCCCAAAAACCCTTTATTTTCACTCTAATTTCTCGTTTTCGGACCCCCCGGTCGACCTACCTATATTTTAAGCCCTCCCCCTTATGAAAAACCCTCTGGTTGACCATTTTAAGGCCCCACTCCTTCACTCGGCTGATGCAAGTCTCAGAATAATTGCATGGAACGATTGACTGGTCTTAGAATAATTGTACAGAAAGGAATGATACAAAATTCCTTAGTAATTAAACACTCATCAAAATTCCCTTACCTCTATTAAAAATCATCCTACAGTTGAAACTCATTTTACTCTTACTGTTTCCATAGAAAATACCATAGGGTGAAATTAATAATGGTTTAAATTATTCGTAGGGATGACATGTTAAATCTGCTTTTAGAACACACGTCTGCAGTGGAAAAATTTTCAAACTCCGTTAATCAACTCCCTAGTAATTAAACACTCGTCAAAATATTCCTCACTTTTATTAAAATCACTCCACGGTCGAAATAAAAATCAGTTTTCTCTAGATGTGTTTCACCGGAAAAAAAAAATCGTCCCTCGCTGGGTGGATTCCAGGACTATGCCGTGTACTAGCTGTGGCTTAGATGAGTGTCGAACGGGTCAGACATTAACCCAGCATTCTTTATAACTAGCTTTTTCTATGTATTTCTTACATCAAAACCAACACTACCACTGAACGCTTTTGAATGCGGATCTCAAATTGTAAGTCAAACTCGCAAAGCTGTATTTATTCCACCAAGACGGTTAAACGATTTTCTTATAATTAAAATTCCCGGCTATTAAACTCCCTAGTAATTAAGCACTGGTTAAAATTCCCACATTCAAAATCGTCCTATAGTCCGGAGCGAATAGCTGTGGAATAGTGCCGTGTTATGATCTGCTCTCAGAAAATTCAAACTCCTTATCGCAAGCGCTTTCAAGTGCTTATCGGGGCTAGCAACAGGACTTTCAAAAACATCACGTGACGTGGTCCGATCGGTGAGGGGTCGAGAGGACAGTGTCCAGCGCTCGCTTTGTTTACATGTGATACTGATAAGGATTCAAAATAGAAGTTGTCAACATCTCTTGTTTTTCTCTAGAGCGTATGACGGCTCACCCCAGCACATGTCATGATCAAAGTCGAGTACACAAGGCACGTCAAATAGTGGGAGGAGGGTATATACATGAGGAACAGTCAAAGAGTTGATATCCTGTGTTCTGTCATAGTTTTGAAGTCTCTGGCCGCTATGGAGGTAACCTACCAAACATTTTATGAAACAGTTCTTTTTATACATTCGTCTACAGATGTCCTCTCACATCAGAAGGATATAACATATGAGGAATGCCTAGAGACACTGTTGAATGTTTTAACGGCGAAAATGGTGCACGGGTTGTGTGTTATACGTGACGGTCGGGATGTTGTAATAGAACCATATGAAGTGGCCAAGGAGTTTCTGTGCCGTGTATGCGGTGCTGAAGTAGCAGCATTAAACCACATCGAAAGAATGGATTACCGAATGGTGATTGAGGATGCCATAGCCTCAATAGAGATGGTCACCACTGCAGAAGCTATGGAATAACTAAAAACAACAAAAGGTTCTTTTCAGAACCACTTCATTTGTGTAGAAAGGATTATCGATCGTACAATTTCTGTTCACAACCCTTCTCTATCACACCCGTTAACAGAGTAAATTTTATAGGAATGTTTAACCTTCAGTATAATTTTACACAGTGTGTTAGGATTAACAACTCTTATAGCATAGTTATTGGCAGTAGGATCCCTCTCCACTTTTAAAATTTAGATCTTAAACCGACAGTCTTTTCATGTACGTATTTTTTATAACCAACACTTATTTCTTTTAGCCCTAGCGATTACTTGTTGTTTCATTTTTTACTAGAAGAAACCCTACCCCGCAGTAACAGCTCCGCAGAAAATAAAAAATGTCGATGGGTAAAAGAAAACAAAAAATCTGATTTTATTCGTCATGATGAAAAATATTGAGGACCCCGGACAACTTTTCACTGACAAACGGTTAAGCCCTACGAAATTATTCCAAACGGGGAAGCACAGACTTTTATTGAAGAATGAATCTTGGATCTGTACTGCTTCAGGAGCGCTGCCTTTACATTGTGAAAACCTGCTCACACCCTTGATCCGTGTTTAAGTACTCGAAATTTTTAAAGTCCAGAGGCGGCCCCAACCATTCCCAATTTACTAGTGAAAAAAATATTTTTTGTACGAGGTAGAAAGTAAGAATGTTAAAAGTACGTTGCGTAAAAAACTTTAGTTCCATCGCTAATACACGTTGATGGGGTAGGGGGACATTAGTTTTAGCAAATACTTCAACTATAAAAAAAATAAGTCTCAATTGAGCGCATCGCTCCCAACTTGTCTACGCTAATCCGCTGAAATTTTATTTGCAACGGGAGTGATAGACGAAAATACTTCTTCCCTATGTGCTCTGACCAGCGCCTGAAATGTTCACCCCCCCCACCCTACTGCTTCAACCCTCGTTTCGACACTCCCGTCTATGTGATCTGCACGACGCGCTGATAACGTACAAAGGCCACTGGAGGAGCGGTGGAATGCCTGACCAGTCAGCCCCTGTTGAATGCTATCTTTTTTTTATTTCCAGCCGCAATAATACACCGTTTCTGTGGAACACTGGTGACTTCGCCGCAAAGGGTGATCCACACTAAAAAACAAATTCCCATTGACAATAAAGAACTAAAAAAGTCATTAAAACAGTGAATGGACTTATGTAGAGAGATTGACAACGGTAATATAGACCGGAACCCATCGCTCACTATCATAGGACTCGAGAAATTATCAAAGATGAATAGAGTTCTGGCCACACAATCTTCTGAGTTAATTCTGGACGGATCACAAGGACTTTTTCTCACATTCGTTAATCAAAGTGTCTACGCATCAGACTTGTCATTACCCCGACAAACTATCCATAGACTGAGTAAACAATTAGAATGAAAAATTCAGTTTGCTTCAGTGTCACAGCTTTAATTTTCAGATGCACTCCACAGATTCGTAAAACACTCATTAGGTATGCGTTCACAAGAGAGTTCATCACGGATTCATCTTCCCTATCTTTCTAATAAATCATACGCCCAAAGTAGATAATTATATTACGAAAATAAAATCGATTTTAAGTGATTCCGTATTCGTAATTTATTAATGCTAAAGAATCACGACGAAGATCTCACAATAGTCTACCCAATACTTTACCATAGCCGATACAGTCACAAGTTACGATAGTCAGCATCTGCTCCCATAGACCAGGGACGGGTTCCTGGTCTATGGACCGGCCCGCTAAGAGTTTTTTGTTGCCCGCCAAGACAGAAAAATCCTCCCCGTGCGCGACCGAAGATTCGTCTCGTATTTTCCATTAGGACGGCCACGTCAATATGCATACGAAGTGTATGAAAACAATTGCCCACTCCGGCCATAGACAGTAGGTTAGTTACTTCTGACAAAGTCAAGGTTTGAGATCCATAGTAAGACACGAATGTTACCGAACGCCTATGTCGTGTGAATGCTAACTGTTAAGACAGCTAATTGCATATTTTTTTAAAGATACGTCGAATGCACTCTTACATGAACGAAGCTTCCATTTCCTAAAGTGTGAGGGGGAAAGCGTGAACAGTCAATGCTGACTGCATGAAATATGACTCGAACGAAAGACAATCTGAACAGGTGCTTTTGTTTAAAAACTCACTGTTTATAGTATTTCCGTGAAAAGTTGGGGGAGCCAGATTCGCGACTTAGCTTTGCGTTCATTGACTTCCCGCCTACCCCCTTTGTAATTAGGAAAAAACTCTCGAGAGCAAATTATATCTAAAACCAGTTTCACTTGAGTTTTTCGTAACCCTCTTGTGCCGTCGAACTAAGATTCAGACACTCAGCTGTCGGGCATAAAGGTTAAACTAATTTCTCACCACGGTACATTTGCGCACGCTGCAAACACAAGTCTTTCGACAAAAGATAAGGTGTTTCGCTACAACATAACACGGAGATGTCTGTTTAGTTATTTTTCCCTATTTCAACACTGTCTATGGAACATTACACCTCTACATACCATAACACCTCGCGATTCTAAGCGTTTCCCGAACCGATATTAATCTTATTTTTGTAGTTCAACGGAGTGCTTTGAGCTTGCTCAACCTCTGTCAAGGGTTGGACCAGTGCTTGCTCCGATGGGGGGCGGACCAGCAGCGATGTTATTGCTCGTACTAGCAGGCGAATGCAAATCGGTTCATATCTCTATTCTTTCGAACACAAATGTTAAAAGATTTCATGTAGCAGCTAAGAAACAGTAAAAAAGTGATTTTCCGCATTTAACCATCTATCGGGTAGAGGAATCCTCAAAACTAAGTAACAATACTAGAAAAATCACTGTCCATAACATTTACATTCATGTATTTCATTTTCTTGTTGCGAGGCATCTGACCGAAACGTTAGCATTCATTACCTCAAAACAGATAAGACAGAATGCGGCGTCTTGAAAAACACCAAGAAGGCTAGTAACCACGGTTTAACCATTCATTTTTTAAGTATTAGGACGTTCATGTTACAATTTCTTGCAACAACGTTCATTTCTGGTAAAGATGCATGTCAGCACATTCACTTTACGTGTGTGATTTCAATCGTGTGTGAACCAGGCATTCAGTTGAGAAGAGTATGTGAATCAGTCACTTCAGAATACTAACACCTTTGCGCGCTCACTGAAACTACCTCCTTCTTGTGTCTCTCCATATACTATTCTTATGAGCACAAAAGATAGGATGTTTCACTACAATCTAACACGGAGATGTCTGTTTAGTTATTTTTTCCTCCTATTTCTACACCAGTGTGGAAGTCTTAGAACAAGTGGTTAGCACACGTTTTTAATATGTATCTTGTTTAGAAATCTGAAAGAACACTGTCTATGGAACATTACCCCCTCCCTTGCAAGCTAGTACTAATTACTTCACGATTCTGAGGGACGAAGGTTGTAATCGTTGGCGGATATTTTTCAGAAATATGTAATCAACCATAGTGTTCGGATATTTGATCCATAGTAAGACATGAACGTTGTTTACCTCCCATCGACAATCCCTTCTACGGATCGTATGAGAGATGACTGTTACGACAATTAGCAGGTGAAGTCGTATTTGTTTTTAAAAGCAGAGACACACTAATTACCGACTAGCTAGAGAACGATATATTAACCTGCTAAAGTTTGATTTTAACGATCAGATATACCATCACTTTTTTAGTTCATACTAATATTCCAACTTTTAAAGGAAATATTGTCTCGTTATAAGCGATTACATGCACACTCTATACTTTAAATCCATAGAGACAGCGATCACTAAACATGGAACACATCTGTGAAATATCACATTTTTGTTTTTAACGCACGGTTGAATCGTTCTACTAAGCTAGGTTTGGTTTTGTTAGTGAATTCAACCCCCCTTATCTGTTTGTAATTTCAGAGGTATTCTGAAAGGTTTTTGTGATCAAAAGCTCCCACGATTTCCGTTTTAAAGGAGCACCACATGCATATTTCGAAAGCACGTCTATACAGGCTTGTAAATATTTGTAGACGTCATCATGTTTACTAAGAGATGGCAAATCTACCAGATCTCGACCAATGGGATGGAGTTACAGGGACACGTCACAGGTTTAAGGTATAAGTATTACCCTTCGACGGGCTGTAAGGCATTATTTTTTCCAGTATCGACTTGCTATGGCTTGTGCTAAACGTTCCCTGACCGATGGTGATCTTCCTGCGAAGCGACTTGCTGTTAGAGATGATGATAGCCATATGTTTCAACTCGGATCGAATTTGTTTGCGAGCGTTTGTGAATATCGGTCATATCCTAAAGTGCACATACGTGTGTTCCAGAGTGATGACTCGTTAAAACTATATCCTACAAAGGACGGTGTGATGCTGTCTGAAGAGCAGTGGCATGGACTGGTTTCGTATGCGTCTACAATCGTCGAAGCGTTCGAAGATGTCGAATACGGCGAGTATGAACTGGACGCTATGGTTTGCCTCGTCGTGCTCAAAGGTGGACACGGCGTGGTCATTAAAAAAAGCATCCCCCGTGACGGAGGACTTGTATTTTCGTCATCTGTTCGGCTCAGCGTCGAACAGTGGCATCGATTGACAGATTTATGAGATCCAATCACCTACAGTTTGATGGCTCTGAAGTTTGAAAACGATAAATTTTGGAATGCAGTGCGGAAGGTAGAATTAGCGGCAAATCTTCCTCGAAGCCCACCATCTAACGATCGACCCCTTGAACAAGACAGCAGTGATTTCGTAAAGCTTATGGACTGTTTAAAGCGGACTCTGAAAACAGTTATCCGAAAAGAACTGTTTACGCTGCTACGTAAGAACTGTTTCGGGTGTGAAGTGGATCATCCGAGTCAACTTCGCCATTCGTGCCTCACCATAAACGCTGAATCAGCTTACAATTATTTCACAGAAGTGGTAAGAAACGTTAATTTAACCGATATTGCCGAACGTTTTGTGGAAGAATCAAGTATTGAACTAAATCGTCCTGCTAATATCACATTTATGTCTAAATTGAACTTTGCAACCGTACTAAAAGAGGTGCACGGTGAACTGGTATGTACGAACTAAATATTAATGTGACCTTAATGTAAATAAATATGAATGTCTCTGATATTTTTGTCAATGTGATTTCTTTTGTATAGTTAACGGGGATTTTAAGGTCAGCCTTAGAAGTGTTAATATTGTTCTCTGTATCAAGACCTCGCACAGCTAGCAAGCTATGTTGGATCGAATGTTTTATATCGGGTGGGTGTAAAAGAAAGGGATGGGAAACCAAAGCTAGCTTAGTAGAACGATTCAACCGTGCGTTAAAAACAAAAATGTTGTGATATTTCACAGATGTGTTCCATGTTTAGTGATCGCTGTCTCTATAGATTTAAAGTATAGAGTGTGCATGTAATCGCTTATAACGAGACAATATTTCCTTTAAAAGTTGGAATATTAGTATGAACTAAAAGAGTGATGGTATATCTGATCGTTAAAATTAAACTTTAGCAGGTTAATATATCGTTCTCTAGCTAGTCGGTAATTAGTGTGTATCTGCTTTTAAAAACAAATACGACTTCACCCTGCTAATTGTCGTAACAGTCATCTCTCATACGATCCGTAGAAGGGATTGTCGATGGGAGGTAAACAACGTTCATGTCTTACTATGGATCAAATATCCGAACACTATGGTTGAT
The DNA here is from genome assembly GCA_038380435.1 of Ryuthela nishihirai. Classification (NCBI taxonomy): domain Eukaryota; kingdom Metazoa; phylum Arthropoda; class Arachnida; order Araneae; family Heptathelidae; genus Ryuthela; species Ryuthela nishihirai. Next base: position 400,025 of record JAWZYU010000133.1, on the reverse strand, counting down.
TACATATTTCTGAAAAATATCCGCCAACGATTACAACCTTCGTCCCTCAGAATCGTGAAGTAATTAGTACTAGCTTGCAAGGGAGGGGGTAATGTTCCATAGACAGTGTTCTTTCAGATTTCTAAACAAGATACATATTAAAAACGTGTGCTAACCACTTGTTCTAAGACTTCCACACTGGTGTAGAAATAGGAGGAAAAAATAACTAAACAGACATCTCCGTGTTAGATTGTAGTGAAACATCCTATCTTTTGTGCTCATAAGAATAGTATATGGAGAGACACAAGAAGGAGGTAGTTTCAGTGAGTGCGCAAAGGTGTTAGGATTCTGAAGTGACTGATTCACATACTCTTCTCAACTGAATGCCTGGTTCACACACGATTGAAATCACACACGTAAAGTGAATGTGCTGACATGCATCTTTACCAGAAATGAACGTTGTTGCAAGAAATTGTAACATGAACGTCCTAATACTTAAAAAATGAATGGTTAAACCGTGGTTACTAGCCTTCTTGGTGTTTTTCAAGACGCCGCATTCTGTCTTATCTGTTTTGAGGTAATGAATGCTAACGTTTCGGTCAGATGCCTCGCAACAAGAAAATGAAATGCATGAATGTAAATGTTATGGACAGTGATTTTTCTAGTATTGTTACTTAGTTTTGAGGATTCCTCTACCCGATAGATGGTTAAATGCGGAAAATCACTTTTTTACTGTTTCTTAGCTGCTACATGAAATCTTTTAACATTTGTGTTCGAAAGAATAGAGATATGAACCGATTTGCATTCGCCTGCTAGTACGAGCAATAACATCGCTGCTGGTCCGCCCCCCATCGGTGCAAGCACTGGTCCAACCCTTGACAGAGGTTGAGCAAGCTCAAAGCACTCCGTTGAACTACAAAAATAAGATTAATATCGGTTCGGGGAACGCTTAGAATCGCGAGGTGTTATGGTATGTAGAGGTGTAATGTTCCATAGACAGTGTTGAAATAGGGAAAAATAACTAAACAGACATCTCCGTGTTATGTTGTAGCGAAACACCTTATCTTTTGTCGAAAGACTTGTGTTTGCAGCGTGCGCAAATGTACCGTGGTGAGAAATTAGTTTAACCTTATGCCCGACTGCTGAGTGTCTGAATCTTAGTTCGACGGCACAAGAGGGTTACGAAAAACTCAAGTGAAACTGGTTTTAGATATAATTTGCTCTCGAGAGTTTTTTCCTAATTACAAAGGGGGTAGGCGGGAAGTCAGTGAACGCAAAGCTAAGTCGCGAATCTGGCTCCCCCAACTTTTCACGGAAACACTATAAACAGTGAGTTTTTAAACAAAAGCACCTGTTCAGATTGTCTTTCGTTCGAGTCATATTTCATGCAGTCAGCATTGACTGTTCACGCTTTCCCCCTCACACTTTAGGAAATGGAAGCTTCGTTCATGTAAGAGTGCATTCGACGTATCTTTAAAAAAATATGCAACTAGCTGTCTTAACAGTTAGCATTCACACGACATAGGCGTTCGGTAACATTCGTGTCTTAATATGGATCTCAAACCTTGACTTTGTCAGAAGTAACTAACCTACTGTCTATGGCTGGAGTGGGCAATTGTTTTCATACACTTCGTACGCATATTGACGTGGCCGTCCTAATGGAAAATACGAGACGAATCTTCGGTCGCGCACGGGGAGGATTTTTCTGTCTTGGCGGGCAACAAAAAACTCTTAGCGGGCCGAATGCGACCCACGGGTCGCTATTCACCCGTCCCTGGTCTATGGGAGCAGATGCTGACTATCGTAACTTGTGCCCCCTCGAAGGGAACCACCTTGTCGTGGTGGGGGGGCTTGCGTGCCTTAATGAAGTCGAGGGCTATGCCGACCAGAGTTACTCATGTCGGACAGGCCAAGATGGAAAGGCCAGACTAAGAGTTCCCAAGTAAGGACAGACGAAGAAAGAGAGTGTGATGTGGTGAAAGGTGAGAGGAAAGTGGGACCCCACAGGAAGAACACCAAGGTATGTGGTGGTCAGTTGGCAAGGCCAACTATGTTATAACTTGAGTACAGCTGGAGGTGGGCTGTGAAAGAGGACTGAGGATGGGAGAGAAGAAATGTGGATTAAGATAGAAAGGAGAGTTAAAATAGTGCAAAAGGCAGCACAAATGAAGTGAGTAGGATAGGAATGGAGGTGTAGAGAATGGTTGATGAGACGGACGAAATTTGTTGAGGAAAAATTTTTAATTACTGCAGTCAAGGTTCTTAGAATGGCTGCAGTAAAGTTTAGGAAATGGAAAGTGTGGAGGGTGAACACACTACAGAGGTAAAGGCGTACAGACGCCTGTGGCTATGAGGAGAGCCAAAATTACAGGTCTGTTATCAAAGGGGAGAGGCGGTCTGTGTCGAAAGGCACAGACTCCTCTCCAACCCGTTTTTATTTTCTTTTTAGGTTCACTGGTCACCGTTTAGATCATTCGTAGAGATTAGGCTGAGGTCGTTTCATTAACACGGGGGAGGATGGGAGTCCTGGTCCTTTGGACAGGGGACTTCCGTCCTTCCCCATTTTTACGCCTCTGATTTTTCCGTTTCCGGGTGGAGGTTAGGATGAACTCTACCCGGAGTACGCGCCTCAAAACGTCCCGGAGGCGCGGGCCTACTTCCTAGTTGGACTCAAGGAAGGAGACTGGCCGAGATTGTTCAAATTGAACAACTTATCTAATAGGACAAAGTGGCCAGTGTTTAGGTTTAGATTGTGCCCTGATGGGCAAGGTGGGGAGAATATATCATGGTCGCCACACCTATGAGTGGCCCACCTGTTATACCGTGGGTGGAGACCCGTAACATGGAAAAGAGGGTCCTGGCGGTTGAGGGACAGGCAAGCTGGTATCCCAATACACCGTCCTTGGCCTCCGCTTCAGTAAAACGGGAGGTCTGAGCTGGCTCACTCGGATCAATCGGTACGTGAGGCATCCCCTGTCCCACCCCTTGACCGGGATGGGTCAGGGGCGGTTGCTGAGTCAACCGGGTGGAGGTGATTCTTGACGATAGGGGTTGGGTCCGGACCGGGGCCCGGACGAGTTCCGGGCCTCGGCCCGGATCATGCTCTGGTCCGAGGGGAGAGCCGAAGTCTGGGTATAACCTGGGCGTATCTCTGAGGTACCTCGAGCGACGATTTTAACTCTGAGGCCTCCCCATGTAGGGCTCCGTTGTGGGTGGAGACCGCCTGGGTCGAACAGTATACCTCAACATGAGATATCCACGCGTAACGACGGCTTCAGGTGATCGGGATAAAAGGACCAGTAGAAAAGACAGCAAGCCCAAGGAGGCTGCTGATCTAGAAGTGGTAGTGGAGGAAGTCCCAGAGACTCCCCCTCCCACCACAAGTGATACGGAAGAAGTAAAGGTTCCTCCAAAGGAAGGAGAGAACCCAAATATAGGCGGGGATGAAGGGAGCATAGCCAAAGATGCAGTCCCGGATACACAAGAAGAGTCCAACGGAAACGAGATGGGCTCAGGTAGGTTGGCCAATGCGGCTGGCCTGCTGGAGGAACTCGCGGTGGAGCTGTTCCGCCACAGGGTAGACACAGATCTGAAGAGCATGGTCATGGGTGTGGCACGAAAGCTACACACCATAATATGCGAGCAAGAGATAGAACTCGCGACCATGAGTGGACAGCTGAAGGAGCGAGCTACACGTCCACAGGTAGTAAAGGAGAGACCACCAACTTACGCGAAGGCAGTTGGTGGTCAAGGAAAGGGCAAGGGAGGTTCGGTGGTAGCACCAAAGCCCACCCCCCCTGTAAAGAAAACCAGGCATACCCTGCTGATCTATTCCAAGAACAAGGAAACGACAGCATTGCAGGTAAGGGATAGCCTGAAGAGTAACATCAACCCCGCAGACCTGAATCTGGGGGTTATGACCGTTAAGCCAATGAGGGCAAACGGAATAATAGTGGAATGTAGCTCGGAGAGCGACATGGTCTGTCTTAAAAACGCAGTGGACAGCCATGAATCGCTGAAGAATACTCTAGAGGCCAAATCTGCCGTAAGGCTGAAGCCTAAGATACTGATCTGTAGTGTAGATAAGGACGTTCCCCGCGAGGACCTCCAGAAGATTATCCGCAGCCAAAACAGTCTAGGCGAAGAAGAAGTGGACATAAACCCACTATTCTCTATCAAGGCCCGAGTGGAGAACACGGTCCACTGGGTGGTGGAGGCCACTAGTGCCTCGCACAGGAAAATATTAGCTGTAGGTAAGCTAAATGTGGGTTGGTCTAGATGTATAGTCAAAGACTACATCAGGGTTCTGCGGTGCTACAAGTGCTACGCATTTGGGCACAAGCAGACCGAGTGCGAGTTAAAGACGCAACGGTGCTCACAGTGTGCGGGCAAGCACTCTTATAAGGAGTGCACGAAGCCCAAACCGAAGTGCATTGTTTGCAAAACCGCCAATAGGGAGCATGGGGCCAAGTATGACATTGGCCACAGTGCGATGGACACGAAGTGCCCGTCGTACTGTCGTGAGATGAAGCTGTTGCGAAGACGCACCGACTATGGGCAGTAGGCCTCCAGGTGCTCGAGGGGCAAGTCTTAAATTTGTTCAAATAAATCTAAATGGGGCTAGGGCCGCAATGGCCCAGTTCAGCCAGGTGATAAAAGAGGAAGGAGTCGATGTTGCTCTTGTGCAGGAACCTTACTGCACAGAGAACGTCATTAGAGGGCTCCCTCTGACTAGCAGGCAATTTGGTGAAAAAGGCACCAAGCCAAAAGCTGGAATTGTTGTTTTGAACCCCAAGGTGAATGCCATCCTGGCATATCACACAGATAAAATTGTAGTAGTGGAGATTGGGTACGGACGGTTAATAGTACATGCCATCTCCATTTACTGTCCTCCAAATAACAACATTGAGGACTTGTTAACCGAGCTGCAAAACGTCCTGGCTCGGGTTAACTCTAAGACCGTAATTATCGGCGGGGACTTCAATGCGAAGCATCCCCTGTGGGGTTCAAACCGACAAGATGTCAGAGGTGATATGACTCTTGATTTTATCAACTCAGCTGACTTGTATTTATTAAATGATTGGGATACTCCAGCTACATTTACTGGCCCAAGAGGGCAGAGCTGGATAGACTTGACCCTGGTTTCACCTCGGTTGTTTCCCCTGATTCAGGGCTGGTGCGTCAGCGACATGGTCTCTAACAGCGACCATAATTACATCATGTTCCAGGTGGGTGGAACACCATCTCCCCAACAGCATGCACGACGGTTTGCGGTGGGCAAAGCTCCTGTTTGGTGCAAGCTCATGCGCTGTGTGTCACCGGAGCTGGCGAAGATCGGCCAGCGCGTCAGTGACATAGTAGACAGCAGTTCTCTAAATAAGATCTTGGGAGATCTGACTGAATGTTTATGTACTGGATGTGAGATGGCCTTCGGGTTTAAAAGGCAACCCAGAGTGGGCAATAAATCAGTGCCCTGGTGGACACCTGAGCTCACAATCAAAAGGAAAAGAGTAAGAGCTCTCAGACGGAGATATCAAAGGTGCCACAATGCGGAAAGAAGTGCCAGAGAGGAACTGTACAGGAAGGAACAAGCAAAGTACAAGCTCGCCATACGAGAGGCGCAGCTGACTTCCTGGCAGAAATTCTGCAGCGAGGTCTCTGCACAGAACCCTTTCACATTACAGTATAGGCTAGCTACGGATAAAGATTTTAAACCCCTGGAAATTGCATATGTTCACAGGGAAGATGGGTCCAAGACCACTTCCTTTGGCGAGACCATCCAGGTACTATTAGATAATTTATTCCCCAAAGACGACAGGAGCTCTGATGATGCAGAACATCAACTCCTCAGGGAAAATTGCAGGACTCCACCGGATACGCCGGATGACGTCCCGTTTACAGAAGAGGAGGTGAGAGAAGTAATCAGGGAAATGGCCCGGGGCAAAGCCCCGGGTAATGATGGTCTGACAGTGGAGATCGTTTCTCAGGTGTTTAATGAACATAAAAGCTTGTTCACCCAGCTCTTCAACAAATGCTTGAATCTGGGAGCCTTCCCAACTGCCTGGAAACAGGCGGACCTAGTCCTTTTTAATAAGGCAGGTAGGGATCCGGCGGATGCAAGATCCTACAGACCGATATGTCTGCTGCCGGTGTTGGGAAAAGTGCTAGATAAACTCCTGACAAACAGGATGTATTACCACTGCCATAAGAACGGATTCTTGAACCCCAAGCAATTCGGGTTCAGAACAGACCAGTCCACCACCGCTGCAATCAAACAGGTGGTGGACATTGTTCAGATAAATAAAGTGCACAAGCTGCACACCTCTCTCATCGCCTTGGATGTGACGGGCGCGTTCGACAACGTCTGGTGGCCAGCAATCTTGAATAAATTGAAGGAATGTTCCTGTCCCAGGAACATATTCACTCTAGTGGCCAATTACCTCAGTGAGAGGATGGTCACATACTCACATGCTAGCGGGACGGCCTCAAGAAACTTGGAAAGAGGCTGCCCACAAGGGTCGTGCAGCGGACCGTTCCTCTGGAACTTAGTCGCTGATTCCGCTCTGGAGTTGACTATGCCCGAGGGAGTCTGGCTCCAGGCGTACGCAGATGACTTGCTGCTTGCCATAACAGCGTCCTCCAGAGCTAAGCTGGAGGATGCTGGCAATGCGGCAATTAAATTACTAGAAGGATGGTGTCTGCGCAATAAGCTCGGGTTCAGCGTTGCAAAGACTACATCAATGACTATTGCTAAGGAGGGTGTCCTCAAGAAGAGGTACCCTATTTTCAAACTAAAAGGCGAAAATATCCGCCATGCGACAACATTAAAGTACCTAGGGATCACTCTGGATGAGAGGATGAGCTGGATCCCACACCTGCAGGACCTTAAAGCTAAATGCACAAATGTTATGTGCAAGCTAGGGCGTATGGCTCGCGTCTCATGGGGACTCCGAAGCGAGGTCCTCAAGGAAATTTATCTTAGGGGAACGGAGAGGATCCTAACATATGGTGCGGGTGCCTGGTGGCGCCCGACGGACCACTCCATAATGTGTAGAAAGCTGCTTGCAGCCCAACGACCAGCTTTACTGCGAATTACCAGGGCATACAGGACGACATCTACGGATGCCCTCCTGGTACTCGCAGGGATCCCTCCGCTATTTCTGACGGTCGGTAAAGAAGCGACCATTTTCAGAGTCCTGCAGGCTAAGGAAAAAGCAACATTCCTCGGAGTCCAGTATGACCCTGGGGATTTTGAGATAAATACCGCTAAGTGGGATCTCCATCCCGCAAGAAGACTATGTGTGCCCTGGTCCACGGAGTTACCATCAGGTACAGATACTGAAATATACACCGATGGTTCCAAGAGCGAGGAGGGTGTGGGCCTAGCCTTCACTGTCTTCAATCAAGGGGCCAAAGTGTATGACTTTCAGAGGAAGGTTTCAAATAATGGCTCGGCCTTCCAAGCAGAACTGCTCGCTATCAGAGAGGCCCTTAACTGGGCCCTCAATGACGGCGGTCTAAACAACGACATAAGGCTGTACACAGACAGCCAAGCAGCTCTGCATGCACTTGAAGATGCAACCAACAGGCATCAAATAGTGAATGAGATCAAGTGCATCCTGGGCAGTCAGAACATGCCCAGGGTATCCTTCTCCTGGATTAGGGCACACGTAGGACATGAGGGCAACGAGCGGGCCGACCAACTGGCCCGTTCCGCAGGTAATAACACTCAACCTGTGATAGCGGTAAAGACTTCAAAAACTACCCTGAAGTCTATAATTGGCCAAGGTACCATTCAGGAGTGGCAGAGGCTCTGGGATACGACTGAGAATGGTCTTCAAACAAAGACATTCTTGAAAAGGGTCAGTCTATCTCTGAGATCCTCTGACCACTATTTGACGCAGGTCCTAACAGGACATGGGAGCTTCCCCAAATACCTGGAGCGTTTCAAAATCTCTGCCCACAGTTACTGCGGCTGTGGGGCTCCAGATGCAGACGTCGGGCACTATATCCTCAGATGTCCGATCACTGAAGGGTTCGCTAACGAACTCAGGGACTCCCAGGCGATCAATGAGGTAGCAGGCGAACTGGTCTCGGTGTCCATCGAGAGTGCCCGTGTCAGGGCGCACTTGAGGGACATAGGCTGGCTCGTCTGCCGGCTTCGGGACTCTCTCCTTTGAGTTCCGAGACTGCTTTCTCCCTTTGATTTATTTTCCAAATCTTCTTCCCGGGCTGCACTCAGCACCCCCTTTAACGCCACCCATACTCCATGTCCTTACTGGTCTCCTCTGAGACAAACCTTATCTTCTATTTCCAAGCCTCTAGTTGCTATGCACGTGTAGTGTCGTGAGACGGAGCACGTGCTTTCCCCATGGGGAGTGGGTCCTTCGGGACCCACTCCCCACCCCGTATTAACCAGAGGTGTATCGTAACTTGTGACTGTATCGGCTATGGTAAAGTATTGGGTAGACTATTGTGAGATTTTCGTCGTGATTCTTTAGCATTAATAAATTACGAATACGGAATCACTTAAAATCGATTTTATTTTCGTAATATAATTATATACTTTGGGCGTATGATTTATTAGAAAGATAGGGAAGATGAATCCGTGATGAACTCTCTTGTGAACGCATACCTAATGAGTGTTTTACGAATCTGTGGAGTGCATCTGAAAATTAAAGCTGTGACACTGAAGCAAACTGAATTTTTCATTCTAATTGTTTACTCAGTCTATGGATAATTTGTCGGGTTAATGACAAGTCTGATGCGTAGACACTTTGATTAACGAATGTGAGAAAAAGTCCTTGTGATCCGTCCAGAATTAACTCAGAAGATTGTGTGGCCAGAACTCTATTCATCTTTGATAATTTCTCGAGTCCTATGATAGTGAGCGATGGGTTCCTCTCTATATTACCGTTGTCAATCTCTGTATATAAGTCCATTCACTGTTTTAATGACTTTTTTAGTTCTTTATTGTCAATGGGATTTGTTTTTTAGTGTGGATCACCCTTTGCGGCGAAGTCACCAGTGCTCCACAGAAACTGTGTATTATTGCGGATGGAAAAAATAAAGGTTGAAACTTAACCCCCCGAATGTCGTATGAAAATTTGAAGTGTGGATGTTAAAGATTTCGTATTTTTTCCACGGATTATACGTCACACATTTCTTACGACATTAAAAATTTTCCCTTTTCTAGAAGGTACCCCACACGGTGTTCTGATAAAGTGTAGCATTCGGTAGGAGACCCATCAGGCTTTTGGTCCGAGCGACTGCTCCTCTCAAAGTGAGTCGAACCATACTCCTTTAACGCATGTTGGAACTTAAGTTTTACGGAAACGTATGAATTCTGCCACACAGGCTTTACCCTGTAAAAGCATGTAACTGGGGATGCATCGAATAGCGTTACTTCCTCGGAAAGAGTTTGCATCATGTGCTGAGGATACAGCTACAATAAGTATTTTTAAACAACGTCGCGTAACGGGGGAGTTTTTTAATTTCGTAGGACTTTTGTTAAAAACCCTCCGGAGTGAGGATCCGAACACGGATCTTTTAGGTCGACCCTATTACCTTCAATATTTTTTCATCACGACGAATAAAATCAGTTTTTTTTATTTGCTGCTACTGTGAGGTAGCCCTTCTTCTAGTAATAGTCACGAGGGGGTGAGTTGAAAGAAATAAGTATTGATTAAAACGGACTTAAAATACGTGGGCTATAAAAATACGTACGCTTGGGGGGACGCGATAAGACCCGAAGCTAGCCCACACGGAGTTCTGATAGCATGGCATTAACAGTAATTATTTAACTTTGTTCAAAAGATCTTTGAGGAAGATGAAGGCACAAGTAAATGATGAGTAACATATCTTTCGCATCGACTTATCAGCTTTCCACAGGTCAGAGCTAGTGGCGTGGACGAGTGGTCCGTGACCTTTGTACGTCATCAACTGGCCTGCTTGTTGCCGTGATGTGTATTTAAGCAGTTCACGTGAATCGGTAGAAGAATCCCTTATTTTGAATTGCTGCATTTCGCTATGTCATTATTTAACTTTCTCACTAGGACACCCTCGAGGAAGATAAAGCATTGAGCGGTTCTCACAAGAAATTAGACCTGTTTCGGTTATCAGCTTTCCATAGGTCAGCACTTGAGTTGACCCGTGACATTTTATCACCGGGAGGACCGACTGTGAATTCTCGAGATTTGCCTGCGTTTGTGAAAAGGTCTTATTCAGGTTGGCTATTAAGCGCACAATTCACCATTCCGTCTCGTGGTTGCGGGGGTTGCTGCACTTGTGTGAATCCTTCGCTGATCGAACCGTTCGCTATCATTAAGTCTTTTGCGTGAAAGGTATATCAGCGGCGCTTTTCACCACAAGGGAAAAATTCGTTTTCACCGGTGTGACTGAACAGTAATAAGTATTCAAAGCTCATTGGTGAGGTGAGTTAGGTGCATTAGCTCAGGTATGATGAGAAGGGTACGTTCGATTGAGACTTATGTATTATTTTTTATAGTAGGTTAGTGTATTTGACTCTTGTCCCCTATTAACGCGCATTCGTGTTGGAACTAAATTTTTTTTTTTCCCAAGCGGAAACGTATGAATTCTATTTTTAGCATGGCTTACTTTCTATAACAATGTTCGGCGTAGTTTTTACAAATTTCACCCAATGAAAACAACTGACCTTGTAAAGCTTGTAACTGACGGCGCAATGCGAATTTCCTTAGCGTCCTAACGTTCGACAATTTTTACAAACTGTGAGAGCGTTTGTAGATTAATGATTACTCCCATAGCTGATTTTTCTTCGAGTAGCGTTACTTCCAATGCATCATGTACTGGGGATACACCGGTAATAAGTATTTTCAAACCATGTCGCGTAACGGATATACTTACGGAGAGTAATGAATTGACACAAAGGTAAAACCACTTTCCAAGACGTCCTGACGCGGAAGCACAGATATCTGATGGCATCACCCCGTTGGAGACTAATACGCTCAACTCTTGAAGGTTTAGGGCGCATAATTTCAAAAGTCTACATGCGGTGCATTGAAACCTATCATAAAGGGGTGTGCAGAGAACCGTCTCCGGACTTGGGAAAATATCGAGTCCGAAATCCACGATAAAGAACGCCAGCGAGTTTTCACGATGTAAGACAGCGCTCCTGAAGCAGCACAGATTCATTCGTCAATTTGATTCCCCGTTTGGAATTTTTTATTTTCGTAGGACTTAACCATCTGTCAGTGAAACGCTGTCCGGGGTGAGGATCCGAACACCGAGTCTATTAGGTCGATCCTATCACTCCTCAATATTTTTCATCACGACGAAAAAAATCAGATTTTTTACCCATCGGCATTTTCTGCGGGACAGTCTTTTAAAAACAGTTACTGTGGATAGATCTAGTAAGCGACAGTCACGGAGTTAAAAGAAATAAGTCTTACTGAAACGGGCTTAAAATACGTGGGTTATAAAAATACGTATATTAATGTGAAAGGACTATCAGGTTTTGGTGTAAGAAATACATAGAAAAAGCTAGTTATAAAGAATGCTAGGTTAATGTCTGACCCGTTCGACACGCATCTAAGCCACAACAAGTACACGTCATAGTCCTGGAATCCACCCAGCGAGGGACGAATTTTTTTTTTTTTCCGGTGAAACGCCTCTACAGAAAACTGATTTTTATTTCGACCGTGGAATGATTTTAATAAGGGTGAGGAATATTTTGACGAGTGTTTAATTACTAGGGAGTTGATTAACGGAGTTTGAAAATTTTTCCACTGCAGACGTGTGTTCTAAAAGCAGATTTAACATGCCCTACGAATAATTTAAACCATTATTAATTTCACCCTATGGTATTTTATATGGAAACAGGAAGAGTAAAATGAGTTTCAACTGTAGGATGATTTTTAATAGAGGTAAGGGTATTTTGATGAGTGTTTAATTACTAAGGAATTTTGTATCATTCCTTTCTGTACAATTATTCTAAGACCAGTCAATCGTTCCATGCAATTATTCTGAGACTTGCATCAGCCGAGTGAAGGAGTAGGGCCTTAAAATGGTCAACCAGAGGTTTTTTCATAAGGGGGAGGGCTTAAAATATAGGTAGGTCGACCGTGGGGTCCGAAAACGAGAAATTAGACTTCAAATAAAGGGGTTTTTGGGAAAATAGTACTTCTCCCGGTCAACAGATGGCGCCAGGAGGGTTTTTAATAAGGGGGAGGGCTTAAAATATAGGTAGGTCGACCGGGGGGTCCAAAAACGAGAAATTAGAGTGAAAATAAAGGGTTTTTGGGAAAATAGTACTTCTCACTGTCAACAGATGGCGCCACTGAGGGTGAAAGGGGGGGGTGAAAGGGGGGTTTAATAAAGGGGAGGAATTATTAATTATTAATAAAGGGGCGTGGCATGTTACGTAATGATTATGTAATGATTACGTCATGGTACGTAATGTTACGTCATAGGGGCGTGGCCTGTTCCGTCATAGGGGGCGTGGTCGATGACGTCATATGGGGAAAGCACTGTGCAAAGGGGGATTCCCCGGGTGTGACTAAACTACTTCTGTATCTCACTCGTAGGTACACTAACCAAAATTTTACATTCCTCATCGGAGCTCTAAAGGAAATGAAATCAGATTATTATTAGTATTTTTCACCCTATGAGAGATACTTCTCAGTAAATGGTAGCTAGGTAGTCACTGGAAGGAGAGCTATGCACCAATCCCCTGTGATGATGCATAGAACAGACTACGCCTAGCACATAAGGTCCGACCCGCCTTCTCGTGGTGCAGACCGTTAGTACCTTTCAAAACAGATACTGTCTTGTGGAAGTGAACCGAAAGGGAGGGCTGCCAGATTAGTATGGCATACTGATCTGGACAACTATGGCTACTTTTCTTTTTTTTTCTACCCTGCTGAGCTTGCAATACGAAACTTGAAATTTTTACTACGTATTGGCAATATTTCGTCTGTACCTCTACGTACCTTACAGAAGCGTTTTCAATTTTCTCTAGAAAAATATTTATTACTTAACAGGTACATCGAAATATTTCACTTTGCAGATATTCGTTCCACTAAAGTAGCAATATTATGATTTACAAAAGCATTTGTAAAACTTGAATATGCATCTAAATACAAAATGTACTGGCAACACAAGGAAAGAGTACTGCGGACGTCATCTCGCTGTTTTACCTACTTAATTTCTATCCCTTATTCACATGCCGCGCTAATTTTAGTGAATTCATCCGATGCCGCCATTTTTTTTCTCACCAATCTATTTTTAACTTCGAATTTTATATGAGATAACTAACGTTATTTCCCGCCGTCCACGACCGAGTGGTTAGCACGATTGGCTACTGATCTTATGGACCTCTGTTCGTGCAGCAGGTAAGGCACAGATGTCTGCGTTCTCTTTCTGCTGAGGTCCCTTGATCCTTAGCATTCCTACTCTGGCGTATTATACTGCCACGCTCATATCAGACCTCTGTGTCAAGCAGGTGCTTGAGTTGGTTTTTATTTATTGCGTTATTTCGAACCATAAAATAATGCTAAAAATAACGGCGATTACGTACGCACGAATGGATTTCCACTGCTTAATAACCACCCACCAATATTTATTTTTGCTTTCTCGAAGTCTGCTCGTGTTGCCAACTATTTTATATTTCACTACAAGAATACTTTTTAATTCATACCTCGGTCAAAGGTACAGTAAAATAAGTTATTATTTATGTTAACTTTTGAAACAATAGCAAAGGCTCCGTATTAAAATACTACACTGCACCAAAGAAACATTCTGTTCTTTTCCTCAAACCTATTTCCCAACACCGAAATTTTAAATGTGTCGTAACTTATTTTCAAAACAAGAAATTCAGCTACAGATTGTCGCACATTAAAAAAAATGAGATCACTTCCTCACAATAAAAGTCTACGACCTGTGGTTATAAATAAAACGGGAAATTAACAGAAGAATACATCAGGTAAATTATAATTACAAATGATATCGCGAAAACACGGACGTGACGTCACAAGTGTATATCCAGTGTTGCCACCCTAATTTCTATATCTTTCAAAACCAAAGTGTGTAAATCAAAACACTTCTAATCCTAAAATATTAACTGGTAGTTATTTCTTTTTTTAATTTTGGTAAATATTTTTTATAATATTCTGAAATATTTAAATAAAATCTTAATAAGTAAATTATTTTCAATGTTATTAAAATAAATTAACTTTATCTTATCTTAAACCAATGAATGGAATTGCTTGTTTAAGCATATTTATTTTCGCTCTTTTTGTTGAAGGCTATTCAGACAGGTGGCTTTCACAGAACGCGTTTCTCTGTGGTGTCCAACTAAAAATTCATAGATGGAGGCTAGGTGTGAATCTCTTACGTATGTCATAGGCAACTTTGTCCTTAGGGGTAAAGAACGCTTTTTCCTGTGTTCCCAAAGGACAACCCTGTGGTTTAATCTAAGGCTTCTATTACACATTTCGCTGTACTATACATTACCTTCTTCTTAGCTCGGAACAATATGTTTCCGTGTAGTGGGTAAATTATATTTTTAACGCCAAGTTGACATTTCTTGGGCTCGTTACGTCACCCTATCAGCTCGATATATCTGTTGCGAATATCAAACGTTGGTTTCAAAGTTCGTCCACGATAATGGGCAAATAGATCTGAAAGCGTGTACATAAAAAAACTGTCGTTTGATCATTTACGATATAGAAATATTTCTACACATACTGTAATGACAAATAGCAAAATGAAGAAATCAAAAATTAAGCAAAGAATTTTTTTTCCTCGCACAACCATTAGTTCTACAAAATCCGAGCCGAAATGAAAGTGGTCGTTAGTGGTCGACAGCGACAAATAGCATTTAACTATAAAATTTATATCCCATAATCAGAATAATGTGCTGTATAGTAAGCTCTCGATTGAAATTTCATAACTCTCACGCTAAAAAGTGGAAAATTAGATTACCTCTACTGTAAATTAATTATTCATTACAAAGTTACTTACCTGAAAGAATTTATAAACGAACCACAAACACTTTATGAATATTATTAAACTTGATTCACCTGATATTTTTTCGAGCAGCAGAATGGTGGTTTAGAGAAGGACACACGGAATACAGTCCGTGTGTATTTTTTAATCGCATAGACCTTACCAATGGTTGCTTATTACACTGTAATGTGTTCCGGGTACGCAAAGCTCCGAAAATCTCAAAATAAAAAACTCAAATTATATCAATTCTTCGCCATATCCATACGCTAACGCGGGAAACGTAGCAGCAACATAGGCGCTTGATATAAACTCATAAACTGACGTTATAATTTTTTTTCCTTCCAATAATAGGGTCATGACGTCTGACAGAGTGACGTTGAAGAAAGCACTGTTTGCTCACTCACAGGAAGTGACTTTTAGTGTTTCGTATTGCGAACACAGGTGTTTGTTTACTCTTCCGCATTTGTATTTTTCAACATCTTGTTTACGAAAATTACTATGAATTGTGGAAGAGAAATAAAACGCATTTCTTTAAACATAGTGCCTCTTTCAAGCGTTTTTCGGATTCACGGTGAGTATTATTTATTCAGGATATTTAATAATTATACCTACAATTAATAATCCTCACTTTATATCAGTGAGGTGCGGTAAGATAAGCTATGACGCTTATTCCTAGTTTCTTCCCAATAAATCGATACGTACAACAAAATATATGTTGGAAAGGTATATAACATACTAAATTATGAATAATTACGGTCAATGTTGAAAAAGGTAACCTTGCTTATAACATTGTGACGTTTTGAGCATTTCAATTATTCATAATTTCAGGCTGTTATTTAATTCGGTAAAAGTTTCACAGGTCATTGAAAGATTTAAGGTCCTAACGAGTGTAAAACGAAATTTGTTCCCTCCCTCGCATGAGGGGTTCTTTTACGTATGAGCGGCAGTTTTTCGCACATATAGGACAAAATGGCCACTCCACAAGGACTCCATGCAGTCGGCGAAGGAACCCACTGCACTACATCTGTTAAGAGAGAGATGACAACCTCAGGTCATGGCCATCTAGCGTCTTATTTAATGGGTGCAGGGGACACACACAGGGACCATGGCTTTACCTTACAACCTACGGCCTTTATAGAAACAATCGGTGTTCGGCTTTCTAACCGATATAAGGATGGGGTGTTATAATAAATCAAAACTTTGGGTATAGTGGGACTCGACCCTGGGAAACACATATTCCTAACTTGCGGTAATACCTAACCGTCCATCCCCTTCACTTTAATGATAGCACTGCTGATAGTATGTCTTTTGGTGGCATTTCTAATAGCAATGCGGAACAGCGCTTAGTACGAAAGCCGATATTGTAACTAAGCGACGACGTATGTATTTATACGTAACTGTGTGTCTGGACGCTGTCACAGGTGCTACTCGAACCAGAAAAAAAATGCACATCAAGGTAAACCATAGCAGTTATTAGTTACTTAACGGAAAGAAACTCTGCGGAGGCGTGGTGGCTCAGTTGGTAGCGCGCCAGGCTCGTAATCTGCAGTTCTCAGGTTCGAGTTCATCTCTGCAAAACTGCTCGCCCTGCTAACGGTCAGCAGGGGAAACCGATAATCTTGAAAAGGCCGCCGTCCGTCGAATGGGATCTTAAGCCGTGTGCGGGAAAGCCATACCCTGTGCACGTTAAAGAACACGTTGCATGACTTTGATGGGAGGCTATCATGTCTCCCAACAGCTGTTCCAGTGAGGCCCCTCCCCCAACCTTCTCTGAGCCTTCGGGGTCCTCGTGACCCGGCCGTTTAGCCCATTGTGTACAAATAAAATTGGCGATCACAGGTAAAACAACCAACTCTGAGCGCAATATGATATCATATGCATTTTATTCTATGCAATTCCACTCAGATATTCAAATTGACTCTGTTTACATTTAAAAGCATCCAGCTTACAAAGATGTTTATTCGTATGCATCACAGCGCATTTCTGCTATTATATTCTCTATAATTTCTTTCAGGATGTTTCTCAACTTTTAATAATAAATAAATATATACCCCCTCAAGCAGCTGCTTACCACAGAGGTCTGACAGGAGCCTGTTAGTTTATATGCCATAGTAGGTCTGAGAGGATGGCGAGCCCTCAGCAGAAAAACGACAAAAAACAGCCATGCCTTACCCGGGACTCGAACCCAGGTCTCTTAGATCAGTAGCCAAGCGCGGTAACCACTCAACTTTAAAAAAAATAAATCCTTCTTAATAAACAATAGGAATAATCTAATTTAATGCACCCAATTCTGTTTCGAATTCTGACACGGTAGATATGTTCCCGAGAAAACCGTGTAAAAAAATAAACCTTTTAAAAAAAATACAGTGCATATGAAAAAATAGATATGAAAATCTTTAAGTAATCATTTGATTTTTAGTAATTTAAACAGATTTTTTATTACATAAATGTTACTTATCTCGTATAAAAGTGGAAGTTAAAATAAAGTGGTGACAAAAATAAAAATGGCGGCATGAGAAATAAGTCAATTCCAAAAATTAGTTTTTCCATGTGAATACGGGTTAATAATAAAGTAGGAAAAACACCGAGATGACGTCAGCAGTACTGTTTCGTTTGTGTTGCCAGCAGATTTTGTATAATATATTACACGCAGTTAAACTTTTAGAAATGCTTTTCTTAATCATAATAATGTTGCTATTTTTGGTCTATTTTTATGTTATGTTTCGATCATCTCAGGTACGTAAGATGCATTTTTATTTTTCTAGAGAGAATAAAAATGGTCATTTAATGTTTCGGAGAAGTATAGACGAAACATTGTGAAGCCGTAGTAAAAGTTGGAAGTTGCTACTTTGAGTTTCGCATTGCAAGCATTTTTGAATTGTCCCACAGGATGTTTTTTTTTCACCCTCGTACGATCCACGGAGGAAGTAACCCTTCTTTTGTTTAATATATTTTGGGTGAGATTTTACTCATGTACTGCGATGTGGAAGGGCTTACGTAGGCAGCAACCATTTATACGTTTACGAACCGTTAATAAATAAATAAAAAATAAATACTCCCTCAAGCAGCTGCTTGCCACAGAGGTCTGACAGGAGCCTTTCAGTTTATATGCCATAGTAGAAGGTCTGAAAGGATGGCAGGACCTCTGCAGGAAAACGACACATACATCCATGCCTTACCCGGGGCTCGAACCCAGGTCTCTGAGAATGGATACAACATGGAAACGCGTATTACACGCCTAAGAAAGAAACCGCTCTCTTGACCAACACAGTGAAAAGCTCAGATAATATATATAGATATTGCGCCGTGGACATCACATAGAATTTTTTATTACAGGCACAATATGCCCTCTTAGGAAACTTTATTAATATATTTTATAAATTAGTTCAATTTGGAATGAGGAAAACTATCTTTTTTTGATTTTTTACTCTTTGGATTTCAAAGATTGTGTATTATAGAAATTAGGGTGGCAACACCCAGAAAGATCACTGCTGACGTCACGTGCGTGTTTTCGCGATGTGATTTGTAATCCTTATTTAACCGCTGTATTCTTCTAGTAATTTAACTTTTAATTTATAGTCACACGTTATAGTTTTTATTCTGAGGAATTCATACAATCTGTAGCTGAATTTCTTATCACTGTGGTAAATAATACTTATTGATAACACATTTGAAATTTCGGTAGGAGAATAGATAGTTTCGTCGGTGCAGTGTAAAATTTTACCTTCAGGCCTTTGTAATTACTTTACAAGTTATTTATGTCGCAGAAATGCCTGGTACAGCTCTCTGCTGTTGTGCTGTCCAACTGCTTCTTCGGCTTTGTCAGTCAAAGATTATTATCAGCAGTTAACTGATCCTTTACACGTTTATTAAACTCTCTATAATGTTTCCTATTAGGATTAGTATGGATTCAGGACATTCCTGTAGTTCTTTCTTTCTAAAAAAACTCAAGTGCCTTGTCAGTCAAATAATTTTGCGTCCTCTGCTTCATTTTTCATAAAAGAGTACTGTTAGTTTCCAAAAAAGCCTATTTTAAGTGGTCACATTTTTCCTGAATTTCAGTAGCAAGCAAACCACAACTGTCATAATGAGTAAGTAACCTATCATGATAAGATGTACTCTAATTAGGTCTTTCACAGCTTCATAATTAAAGGATCCACGGAGGAAGTAACCATTCTTTTGTGAGGAAGTAACCATTCTTTTGTTTAATATATTTTGGGTGAGATTTCAGGGATGTACTGTAATGTGGAAGGGCTTTACGTAGGCAGCAACCATTTATACGTTTACAAACCGTTAAAGCTTTGGAAATTCCGGTTTTTGAAAAGTCGTTTTCGGTAAAAACTTAGGTTTTTGCGAGTAATCTGAAGATTAATATTATTTTTTGGCCCAGAAATGAAAATTAACAGTTATGTGCACGTCGTGGTGTAATAAGATAGAAAAATAGGAAAGGATTTGTATCGCACCTTAACCCTTTTCCCGAACTTTTGCAGTGTTTAAAAATTATGATCATGGTGAACAAATATTTCGTTTTAGAGTGAATGGTGAGGTAAAACTTATTTATTGAGAGATGAAATAAACAGTTGCAATTATCTTTCTATAAATAGGAATTGAGTACGAAATATTTGTGTTGACACGAAATAGGGTTCCCATTAATTGTAGCTATGGAAATGGCGTTTCTTCAACTACGTTATTGCGTTTTTAGAGTTAAGAACGAAGGGATAATTTTACAAATACCAAGATGGAAAATAACTATCTGGTGCAATACACTAATTATTTTATTAGGAGTAAAACTGAAATCGGAACGTGATTTGAGGTTTCATGTCAACTTTGCGTTTAATATTTTGTTTTTTGCGTGTTAAATATTCCAGCGTTCGTCATTTATATATTACGGCAACCAACGTTTTTATATTCGATATTACACGTATGTCGCACAGGTGTGAGAGATATCTAATGCAAATGATATCGAATAAGATATTTTGCTACTAAGGTATTATGGCAATGTCACCTTTTATTTCGTCCATCAGATAGGTATTGTGAGTGACCTCAGGAGAAAATATGTTTTGGAAAATGTATTGAATTGAAAAATAAACTGTGATTTCACAATATAGTTTTGTTGTATGGCTTTCATGAGACACTGAAAATGCTTTTCCTCTTCACATTATAGAAATTATGCTGGAAAGTAACCCGAACCGCGTTGCTGACGTCATCTCTGTGTTTTCTCCAATTTATTATTATTAAGGCGCACACATATTTCAGTTTGCTTATTTATGGCAATATGTAGCTCTTACACGGTACCATCATCATCATCATCATGATCCTCAAGCAGCCATGGGCTACGGAGGTCCAACCAGACGGTGCAATTTAGTTCTCCAAGCTAGTCTATCCTGAGCTACATCTACTGCATCTGGCCACTGCACACCAATTCTAACAAGGTCCTGTTTGACATTGTCCGCCCACCGCATCCTAGGTCTCCCCTTCTTTCTGAGGCCTTTAGGATTTAGGCTTTTTTACTATTCGCCAATCTATAATTATTCATACGGGCAACATAGCCAAACCAACGGAGTCTCTCTCTGCACAATATGCTGCTTAAAGGAGGTTGCAAACTCCTTTGCCTAACCTCATCATTAGTTACAAATTTGAACCATCTAATGCCCAAGATACTGCGTAAGCATCTGGAATCAAAAGCATCTAGTTTCCTGTTATCATGTTTACAAAGTGTCCAAGTTTCACTACCATAACTAACCCTAGAAAGAACCAAACTATTATACAGCCTAATTTTAGTCTTTAGGTGTATACGCCTATTTCTCCACACTCTCCATAGATTCTTAAAAGTCCCGGCAGCAATCCCTATTCGTCTGTTAATCTCATGCCGCACATCACCATTATCTGTTACAAAGCTCCAAAGATAATTAAACTGTGACACCTGCTCAAGAATGCAACCATTCAGATTAACTGAATCACAGCCTACCTGACCAATTTTCATCACTTTAGTTTTCTCTCTGTTTATACCCAAACCTACTCTACTGCCAGTCTCATCAACATCTCGAATGAAAGAGTTCATCTCATCAACATCATTTGCCAAAAGGGCTAAATCATCAGCATAATCTAAATCAGAAATTTTCGTATCTCCAGCCCATTTAAGGCCAAAATCTTTCCCTTGAAGTGAATTTCGCATAACATAATCAACAACCAAACTAAAGAGAAAAGGAGACAAAATGCACCCTTGTCGAATACCAGAAGTAATGCTAAACCAATTGCTACAAGCCTTACCAACTCTCACACACGACTCAGTGTTATTATAGAGAGCTTTCATTATGTTAACTAACCTGTCTGGTATACCATATGATTTCACAATCAACCACAAATTATGATGATCAACAGAGTCGAAAGCCTTTTTGAAATCAACAAAGCTAGCAACCAAAGGTTTCTGAAACTCTAAACATTTCTCAAGAATCTGCCTCAGTGAAAATATCTGATCCACACATCCCCTACCACTTCTGAATCCACATTGCTCATCACGCAATTGACTGTCAACCAGATTCTTAATTCTATTAAGCACAATCATGGAAAGAACTTTACCTGGAACAGAGAGTAGGCTAATACCCCTATAGTTATCACAAGAACTGCGATCACCTTTTTTGAAAATAGGGATAAAAATAGCTCTGGTAAAATCCTTAGGAACCATGCCTTTATCATAAAAGATATTCAGAATTTCAGTCATCCAAGTGGTAACCGAAACATTTCCAGCTCTAAGCATTTCGGTAGTAATTTCATCTACCCCTGGGGATTTATGAAGTTTAAGTTTAGAAACAGCCAAAATAACTTCAGATTGTGTTATAGGACCAACATTAAAGCCACCAATGCATCTATCATCATTGCAAACAATGGGAATAGAACTAACCGCATTGTTCAGAATATCACTGAAATGCTCAGCCCACCTAGCCATGACAGAATCCTCACCTTCTATAACCTTACCCTGTTTATCCTTCAATCCCTGCATACCTGTCCGTTTTCTACCACACAAAACATTAACTATCTAGTACAGCTCTCTGCTGTTGTGCTGTCTAACTGCTTCCTCGGCTTTGTCAGCCAAATTCCATCAAGCCAAAGATTCTTATCAGCAGCTAACTGATCTTTTACACGTTTATTAAGCTCTCTGTAATGCTTTCTATTAGTACTAGTAGGGTATTGATTAAGGACATTCCTGCAGTTCTTTCTTTCTGAAATAAGCTCAAGTGTCTTATCATTCAGATAATTCTGCCTCTTCTGCTCCTTTTTTCCTAAAAGAGTACTGTTAGTGTCCAAAAAAGCCTGTTTAAAATGATCCCGTTCTTCCTCAACTTCAGTAGTAAGCATACCATGACTGTCATAATGACTAAGTAACCTATCATGGTAAGCTTTAGCTATAACTGGGTCTTTCAGAGCTTCAGTATTAAAAGCAAATTTTTTAACCCTAGCACAACACTTTTTAAGTTTAAGTAGTAAGACACTTTTAACAAGGTAATGGTCAGATCCAATTTCAACTCCCCTATATGCACTGGTATTTCTAACAGAACTAGCCCATACGAGTACTTCGAGTACGTATACTTTAATTAATATATAATCAATCATATTCCTATGCAGCCCATCAGGTGAAACCCATGTGTATTTATGTATGTCGCGGTGTTTGTAATATGTGTTAGTTATTCTGAAACCATTGAGTTTACTTACCTGTAGGAGACGTTGCCCATTGCCATTGCAGCTACCAATACCAAAAGGGCCTATTACTCCTGCCGAAAGGTCAGAGTCAGTACCAACTTTGGCATTAAAATCACCAAGAATATCTCCTTTCTTGACAGAATTCAAAATATCCTGAAGTTGTTCATAAAATCTATCCTTCTCATCCTCATCGGCATCCTCAGTGGGGGCATAACAGCAGATAACATTCAGGTCTTTAACACTTGTCTGAAATTTTGCTGTAAGAAACCTTTCATTAATGCACTCATATCCTAGAAAAGCATCACTAGCGTGTCTGCTGAGAAGCAGACCCACGCCTTGGTGATGCTTATTGTCGTCCCTCCCTAAAAAGAGAAATTTAAGATTATTTTTAAGAATCTGACCTTTATCTGTCCATCTGGTCTCTTCAAGCCGAGAATATCTAAATTATAATGGTGGAATTCTTGTGTGAGGACATCAAGAGAAAAAGCTCTGTGCAGAGTCCTCACATTCCAACTACCTATGGAGAGAAAATGGTTAGTGGGATGTTTAAAGAAACTATGTTTATTGAGAGAGGGAATGCCGACAATATCAAACAGCCCCCTAATCGCAGACATGGGGCAAAGACCCGTTCCCCCACCACTAAAGGCTGAAGCCATCTACACTGGAAGACTTCCTCCAATGTAGAATTTGACGATGCCAATAGAAGCAAAGTGTTCAGGTGCCTGCGATGACTTCTGCTCAGGATTATCCACCAGCTGATAAACATATCCTGTGAATCTATTCACTTGGGGCTGTCAACCCACAAACAAACAGAAAACACAGCGGAAGATTTTCCCTCCACAGAAGCCCACCAGTGCAGCTAAATCAAGCTCAGAGCCATATATCTGTCCAGTTGGTTTATATGGTCAGCACCAGGACCCTGTGTGGTTGACCACTCCTCAGCAGGGTAGAAAAAAAAAGAAAAGTAGCCATAGTTGTCCAGATCAGTAGGCCACACTAATCTGGCAGCCCTCCCCTTCCGTTCACTTCCACAAGAGAGTATCTCTTTTGAAAGGTACTAACGGTCTGCATCACGAGAAGGCGGGGTCTGACATTAGGTGCTAGGCCTAGCCGGTTCTATGCTAGAAGAATTATTACGATTAATTTCAAACAGTATACAGTTAATGAAATCTGTTGAAGTCAAACGTACGTAGTAGCGTCGACATTTTTTACGTTTTCTTCTAGGGAATCGAAGATTAGTTGTGGTTAGAAAAATAAGCCGTCTTTTAAGTCACGGAGGCAGGAAGAGGATATTTTAATCATATCGTATATGTCGCCATGTTGGTCTTTATGAGACATGCAAATAGTCGTAAATCGTATTGTTGTATACTGTGGGTTAATAGCGCAACTGTTATGCGATCGAGATGCCACTGAACCTATTTTTTTGAAATAATGGATTCTTGATGCTAACTTTTTTATTGTTTGAAGGTCTAGCACTTTTTTACTTATCAATTAACTAGTTTTCACGATTGGATTTTCCGTTCGTTTGACATACAGTTGTTTATTCCCTCTAGCAATGTTAATGTTCACTATTGAAAACATAAGTTAGTGAACTTCGAAACTTAATAATCTCAATATCTGAATGAAAATCACGATCGGTGTGAAATATTCAAACTACGAGATAGGTTTTAAATATTGTTTTTAAATCTAGATTTAAATAAATTTGATGATGATGTTTTTTTTTACTGCGTTAAATGCATAGTTTCGAGGTTACAGAAGTTCACAATTAGATAGTGGTCGAGTACGTATACTTCCAGTTCTAATTCGGGATTAAAGCAGATATATTCAAGCTCTTTAAATAATATTCAGCGCTATATTTGCGTTAAATGCACAGTTCATAAGTTAATATCGTTGAATATTCCAGATCGCATGAGTCTTGTAATAGTCAATTTCTGTATTGTATCTGCTTATTTAATAAGTTGAAACGTTGATTGTCATAAACATGGAAATTCGGTAGGATACATTTCGGGTAGAGGAAATGACGTATGTTTTGGAGAAATTTATAATAAACCTCGATTTCATCAGTTTACATTAAAAAGAGGGAAATTCTCCCTGCCATAGGTCCTGACCTCGTTAGTATATTATCTATTTCGATTAAAAATTTTACAGGCTCATTCTTATTGAACGCATTTCTCGGTCGTTGTTAGGACAGTTATAATACGTTAGATGTGACTCGTTTTTCTTCCTATCGCAATGCTTGCAATGGTACTTATAGTTTTGTGTGTCTGCCGCTCGCCGTAATGATTATCCTTCTCGTTAGGAACTAGATAAGCGGTGCCCAAATTTATTTGTCCTACCGCCCCCTTTTCAGAAAAAAAAAATACCTGGAAAACTACCTTCTTGAAGCGAAGAAGGTTGTTCTTTTATGTCCTACAATATAGTAAAGAAAGATGTTGTTGTAAATAAGACACCTTGCTCGAAGCTTCAAAATATAAAATTATTTATTAAAATCAACCATAGTAACAATTGCATTGCACACAGAAAATTAAGACAACGATAGATAAATTTATGTGTTTATTTGGAAAATAATGTAGTCACTACGAATAACTCTTACGTTACACAATAGATGAAATACGTACGAACGGTTTTTCAAAATTTTCTGATCTTCCCTTCAAATTGCCCAAATTTCGCCCGAAGGCTACTACAGACTCCCTGGAATGAACACAGAAATGGAGACCTCATTACATCATAAGAGAACCGTCTCTGTCTTGCCAAACACCCAGAGACTCCAGATCGACAGACAAAACAACCAAGACTGCATTGTCCAACACTCAGAAATGGGAATCTCACTACGTTAAAAGGCCAACAACGAAAACCATGCAAAGTTCAAAGTCTGTGTTGTCCAACACCCAGAAATGGGGATCTCTTCATATTAAAAAGACAACAACCAAGTCTCCCTCTCCCAACACCCGGAAACAGAGACCTCCAGAATAAGACGTCTTCCTCTCCCAACACCTGGAAACAGAGAACTCCACAATAAGACAAGTCTTCCTCTACCAACGTCTCTAGAGGAAGACAAGTCCTCCTCTCCCAACACCCGGAAACGGGTAGAAAAGTAGAGGAAGAAAAATGATGGTGTCCTTCCAGAGGACAAATCTCCCAGTCAGAGGATGAGTCTCAATAGATCGCAGTATGGTGGCTGCTCTTCTGAGCACGACACCTGGACCAGTACCTAGGTCGTCTGCAGACGATTTGGTGCCCGCACGTCACACCTGCAAGGCTTGGATCGGGAAGCAGGAATCGTGTGGTCTCAATGATTCCGGGGATGCTCCCTCTCAAGAGGCCTCATCGCCGGAGCAGTCATTCCCTTCGGGGAGGACCAACACTCCGGCTAGCGCTGCCCTTCAACGCGCGAGGCACGAACGATATCGTTGCAGTGACTAGATGGGATTCTAACTTAGAGGCGTCAGTCATAATCCCACGGATGGTAGCTTCGCGCCACTGGTAACTCGACCAAGCACATGAACCAAGTGTCCGAACCTGCGGTTCCTCCCGTACTGAGCAGGATTACTATCACAACGACCGATTATCAGTAGGGTAAGAATCTCTAGAATTACCTAATTGATGCCTGCCCCGCCAAATACGGCACTACAGGCTAATCGGAGCTACTCTAAAATTTTGTTCCCCCACGAACCCCTGTCCGCTGCAAGAACACTATCATTTGTCTTTTACATCTTTCTCTTTATTAACAAAAACATATGTACAAAATATACACATAGGGTACTACTTAGTCATCATCATCATCATCCTCAAGCAGCCATGGGCTACGGAGGTCCAACCAGACGGTCCAATTTAGTTCTCCAAGCAAGTCTATCCTGAGCTACATCTACTACATCTGGCCACTGCACACCAATTCTAACAAGGTCCTGTTTGACATTGTCAGCCCACCGCATCCTAGGTCTCCCCTTCTTTCTGAGGCCTTTAGGCACACTGTTGATAACCCTATTCGCCAATCTATAATTATTCATACGGGCAACATGGTAAAACAACGGAGTCTCTCTCTACACAATATGTTGCTTAAAGGAGGCTGCAAACTCCTTTGCCTAACCTCATCATTAGTTACAAAGTTAAACCACCTAATACCTAAGATACTATGTAAACATCTAGTTTACTGTTATCTTGTTTACACAGCGTCCACGTTTCACTAACATAACTAACCCTAGAAAGAACCAAACTATTATACAGTCTAATTTTAGTCTTTAGGTGTATACGCCTATTTCTCCACACTTTCCCTAGATTCTTAAAAGTCCCGGCAGCAATCCCTAATGGTCTGTTAATCTCATACCGCACATCACCATTATCTGTTACATAGCTCCCAAGATAATTAAACTGTGACACTTGCTCGAAACCGCAACCATTCAGATTAACTGAATCACAGCCTACCTGACCAATTTTCATCACTTTAGTTTTCTCTCTGTTTATAACCAAACCTACTCTACTACCAGTCTCATCAACATCTCGAATGAAAGAGTTCATCTCATCAACATCATTTGCCAAAAGGGCTAAATCATCAGCATAATCTAAATCAGAAATTTTCGTATCTCCAGTCCATTTAAGTCCAAAATCTTTCCCTCGAAGTGAATTTCGCATAACATAATCAATAACCAAGCTAAAGAGAAAAGGAGACAAAATGCACCCTTCTCGAACACCAGAAGTAATGCTAAACCAATTGCTACAAGCCTTACCAACTCTCACACACGACTCAGTGTTATTATAGAAAGCTTTCATTATGTTAACTAACTTGTCTGGTATACCATATGATCTCACAATCAACCACAAATTATGACGATCAACCGAGTCGAAAGCCTTTTTGAAATCAACAAAGCTAGCAACCAAGAATCTGCCTAAGTGAAAATATCTGATCCACACATCCCCTACCACTTCTGAATCCACATTGCTCATAACGCAATTGACTGTCAACCAGATTCTTAATTCTATTAAGCACAATCATGGAAAGAACTTTACCTGGAACAGAGAGTAGATTGATATCCCTATAGTTATCACAAGAACTGCGATAACCTTTTTTTGAAAATAGGGATAACAATAGCTCTGGTAAAATCCTGAGGAATCATGCCTTTATCATAAAAGATATTCAGAATTTCAGTCATCCAAGTGGTAACCGAAACATTCCCAGTTCTGTGCATTTCTGTAGTAATTACATCTACCCCTGGGGATTTATCAACTTTAAGTTTAGAAACAGCCAAAATAACTTCAGATCTTGTTATAGGGCCAACATTAAAGCCACCAATGCATCTATCATCATTGCAAACAATGGGATCATTGCAAACAATGGGAATCTATCATCATTGCAAACAATGACAAATCTATCATCATTTCAAACAATGGGAGTAGAACTAACTACATTGTTTAGAACATCACTGAAATTCTCAGCCCACCTAGCCATGACAGAATCCTCCCCTTCTATAACCTTACCTTGTTTATCCTTCAATCCCTGTATACCTGTCCATTTTCTACCACACAAACATTAACTATCTGGTACAGCTCTTTGCTGATGTGCTGTCTAACTGCTTCCTCGGCTTTGTCAGCCAAACCATCAAGCCAAAGATTCTTATCAGCAGCTAACTGATCTTTTACACGTTTTAATAATTTCTCTGTAATGCTTTCTATTAGGACTAGTACGGTATTGATTAAGGACATTCCTGCAATTATTTCTTTGCGAAATAAGCTCAAGTGCCTTATCACTCGGATAATTCTGTTTCCTCTGCTCCTTTTTTCCTAAAAGAGCACTGTTAGTGTTCAAAAAAGTCTGTTTAAAATGATCCCATTCTTCCTCAAATTCAGTAGTAAGCATAACACGACTGTCATAATGATTAAGTAACCTATCATGGTAAGCTTTGGCTATAACTGTGTCTTTCCGAGCTTCAGTATTAAAAGCAAATTTTTTAACCCTAGCACAACACTTTTTAAGTTTAAGTTGCAAGACACTTTTAACAAGATAATGGTCAGATCCAATTTCAGCTCCCCTATATGACCTGGTATTCCTAACAGAACTAGCCCATTTGCTGTTAATTAATATATAATCAATCATATTCCTATGCAGCCAAACGGGGGAAACCTATGTGTACTTATGTATGTCGCGGTGTTTGTAATAAGTGTTAGTTATTCTGAATCCATTGAGTTTACTTACCTGTAAGAGACGTTGCCCATTGCCATTGCAGCTACCAATACCAAAAGGACCTATTACTCCTGCCGAAAGGTCAGAGTCAGTACCAACTGTGGCATTGAAGTCACCAAGAACAAGGGTAATATCTCCTAAGGATTTCAATAAACCAACTAATTTGTCAGTGGTTCACAATAATTAAAGAATCATTTAATAATATAATAATTTTTGGCCTTAAATGGGCTGGAGATACGAAAATTTCTGATTTAGATTATGCTGACGATTTAGCCCTTTTGGCAAATGATGTTGATGAGATGAACACTTTCATTCGAGCTGTTGATGAGACTGGTAGTAGAGTAGGTTTGGTTATAAACAGAGAGAAAACTAAAGTGATGAAAATTGGTCAGGCAGGTTGTGATTCAGTTAATCTGAATGGTTGCAGTCTTGAGCAGGTGTCACAGTTTAATTATCTTGGGAGCTATGTAACAGATACTGGTGACGTGCGGCATGAGACTAACAGACGAACAGGGATTGCTGCCGAGACTTTTAAGAATCTATGGAGAGTGTGGAAAAAAAGGCTTATACACCTAAAGACTAAAATTAGACTGTATAATAGTTTGGTTCTTTCTAGGGTTAGTTATGGTAGTGAAACTTGGACACTTTGTAAACAAGATAACAGGAAAATAGATGCTTTTGATTCTAGATGCTTACGTAGGATCTATGGTATTAGGTGGTTTAACTTTGTAACTAATGATGAGGTTAGGCAAAGGAGTTTGCAACCTCCTTTAAACAGCATTATTGTGAAGAGAGAGACTCCATTGGTTTGGCCATGTTGCACATATGGATAATTATAGATTGGCGAATAGGGTTATGAACAGTGTACCTAAATGCCTCAGAAAGAAGGGGAGACCTAGTTTGCGGTGGACAATGTCGAACAGTACCTTTTTAGAATTGGTGTGCAGTGGCCAGGTGCAGTAGATGTAGCTCAGGACAGACTTGCTTGGAGAACTACATTGCACAGTCTGGTTGGACCTCCGTAGCCCATGGCTGCTTGAGGATGATGATGATGATGAAATAATGAATAATTCTAAATGTGACAGTTACACGTTATTATTTCCTCAATCACATAAACAAAAATATGAAATATTTATGAAAATTAGTTGGAGCGCCAAATGTTTTTTATTTGACATAAAAAATATACTGCTCACAAAAACTACGGGATATTTTATCGCTTCATATTCATTTTGAATTATCCCCTAATTTTTGTGAGCAGTGTGTTACACTTTTAAAGGATATGATGAAAATCACTTAAGAAAAACGACCTTCGCATATTTTATAATTATACAATATTGTATTATTATTTGGAAATAAATCATGAACACTTGACTATTTACAACACAATTACATTTCTTGAAATATTTCCTATCACTTGTGACAAATACGCTATTCACACGAAAAAAAAATCGGACCAGTTTTAGAGGCATAAGTTTCAAAAAATAATTGAAAAAATACGAATAAGCCATCTGATTCCAATTTTACTAAAAGAGGCAATATGCAAGAAAGTTTTGTAGCGTAAAAAAAGATAATCCTGGTTTCTTAGGCAAAAATTTAAGAACTTTCTCAGTGATATTCGCAAAAATATTAAGAAAGTTCACAGTGGTATTCGGAAAAATATTAAGAAAGTTCACACTACAAAACTATTTAAAATTTCGTGGTGTATTTCAGAATGGGTTACAGGTATTATAAAGAAAATGTAGTTTTGAACCTAGTTATAAAAGGAAAAGTAGCTCCACTTTGTGATCTGTCTGTCTGTGTGTGCATATCGTTTTCGTATTTCGAAACATTATTAAAAATTTTTTTTGATTAGATAGGTATTGATGAAATATTGCAATCGCACTTTCCCCGAATATTTCAATAACGTCCTATAATGGTGGAAAAAATGTGAAAATGCCACAATGTTTATCAAATATTGCCAACGACATATTTATGATAGAAATTGGAAATTTGGATGATAGATTATGGTGGTTACATAGTTTACATTGGCAGCAATGATTGGCTTCGTGCTTCTAAAATATAGTTGGGAAAATGCAATTTTTTGTTTAATGAGAAACTCCATTTGTGTGGTAAAGGTACTAATAAAATATTAATGCCTGCATTTTTTCAATCATCCATTAAATCAAATTTCTAATATCAGAGGAATGTAAAGATCGAAAATAAGAACTTCATTCTTTTTGAAAACGAGTATCCCTTTTTCACCAGAGGCGATATGTATTCTTCTAGTTGCTAATTGTGTTCCATTTCCTTCTCTCGTAAGTTATATTGGAAAATTACGAAAATTATCGATCTAAAGATTTTTATTATCAGAATGTCGAAATGTATTTTTCTTCTTATTTGGGAAGGGGGGGGGGCAATGTTGCCTCTCTGTAAATGTTACTAGCAATCAGCTAAGTTATTTAGTTGCAATTTATATCGAAGTATATTTTGAGCTGACTAATATCCTTCTATGGCAAACTTACTGGAAGCTGTGAGGGGGGGGGGGGGGCTATTTCTAGATTGTCAAGTATGGCATGCCACGTTGGTAGTGAATTTATAATCTCCTGTCTTAAATTTCCACGCCATTTAGCCCATGGTGTGCAAAAAAGTGCCGCTCAGAGGTAAAACAACAACAACAACAACAACAACAACAACCTTAAATTTCCAGACACATTTCTCATTAATTATGAGTGTATTTCTTGAAAACCTAAAAGAATACAATGCTCATTGTAAAAACTGGAGTAAATTAAACTGGAGTAATAAACCTAAAAGTAGCAAGGTTACTGTTTGGCTTCGTTGGTAGTGTTGGAAGAAACTACTCTATAATTTCCAGGTTCGAGTCCCAAATATAGCAGCGTTGAGATTTATTTCCATTAAATTCAAAGCCTTCATTTGGTGAGAAAGCAGAACCGATGGACTTGGAACGATGCCTTCCTACGGTTGCGACGAAACGCCGTGGTCCATGTGGAGGTAAACCACACTCTGTGCACTTTTATTAATGGCCTTGAAGGGAGGTTTCCATCTGTCTCTTAACAACTGCCCAAAGAGTCTTCTTTATCCTACCCATGTATGAACATTTGAGGTCCTTATTACCTGGCATTTAGCTAAATGTGTGCACGAGTCTGCGACTGAGAATTTTAACCTTAAGATGCCAACGGATTCTATTGGATACCTAATTTCAGCTCGGAACTACTCTATTCTGCACTCTCTGACATAGAAATCTCATGGCGTATTCAATCTGCGCATAGCTACAAAGTTATTCATTACTTGCCATATAAGGACATGTTGATGACGTCATCCAGATATCACGTGACACCTTTTGATCGACAGCATTGTATAGTTATCCTAATATATATCCCATCAGAATACATATGCGCATTCAATCTGCGCATTCTATGACGTCATACGCAACTACTGCACATGCAATCTGCACATATCGATGACGTTATCCAGTACTTGCCATATAGGGAGATATTGCTTCCCAACCCCCGCCAGCATTGGCGTCTGCAACTTTGCATATATGCTGGAGGGGAGTACTTTGAAGGAAGTAAAAGCTCTCTTGAGGTAAATGCAATGGCTTTATTAATTATTTATTATTTTATTCATTAATTACTTATGCATATGGGAAGAGAAATGGGCTTAGGGGTAGCAAGAAAGTTTCGAATACCCCTCGTATAAAATTCCAGCCGAGATGAGAGAGAGAGCTGCATAGGGCACATCGGAACCCCACCACCACCGCGTTAAGTCATTCCTATCTATTTTTGATGATTTAAGCCATAGTTTTTTGAAGTGTCATTGTTCACTACATCAAAAGAGTTGTTTAAAAATAAAGGTCCCTCCTGTATTGTATCAGAAGTTTCATAATTTTGTCCATTTTTCCTGACTGCCCTTGGTCTCATTATATTTCTACTGAGTTTTACACTTCGTAAAAATAAACTTTTTTTGCGCTTGATGCTTCTTTGTCGAAGAACATCGTTAAACAATTTAAAAAGTCTGTCCATTATTCAAATTATCTAGCAATAAAAAATATTTTATTTATGCTTTCGGGAAACAGAATTTTTCGGCTGGTGTAAATACTTATTAAATAATGATTTATTTTAGTTGAATAAATTTGGTTCATTATTTTTAATTTATAAATCCACCGATATCTGGCATCGAAGGTGACGTAATAGAACAATCACAGCGTAAACAATGTCTGTAGCGTAAACAAATACTTGTCGTTGATCAAAAGACGCAACAAAACGCATCGTTCGATTTGGTGGTTAAACTGAAGAAGAATTTCAGTTCTCATGAACACATGCAGCGGTAAGTAACCTATTTAGTTGATCTTATAGCGACTAAAATGCGTAAAGTGATTTATGCTTCTATAGAACGTCTGAAAAGTCATCCGGACTTTCTGTATTTATACCGCCTGGGTGAAGGAGGGTTTGGAGCGGTTGTGGAAATGTTCGACATAAAGGAGAGGAAGAGAGTTGCAGTTAAAGTTGTGGCGAGGATTCCCCAGGCGAGGATTTCTACTGGCCACATCTTAACCACCCTAACATCATTCCACTCTACGATACTTTGCCACTTATTAGGAGAGAGTCGAGCATTTCTAATGCCACTGATGAAGAGGAACATCTTCTATACGATTCACGATTGGGAGTTTTTTACTGATCCGAATTGTTTTGTAAGAAAAAAAATGTACGTGGGGGATGTTTTGAAAGCTCTCAGCTATTTCCACGGCTGCGGTTTGTGCCACATGGATGTGAAAGAAGAGAACATCCTTATTGATGCCACCTCTGATAGTGCCATTCTAACAGATTTCACACTATTCACAGAAATCGACAGTACTGCTAGAAAGAGGATTGGCGTCGGCTTCAGTAACAAGCCTCCAGAACTGACTTCCAAAAAATTGCGCGGTCGTATTAGAGCAGTAACTGTCGAGCTGTGGACATTGGGCATAACATCAGTGCAGATATTCACTCGCCAAGCCATTACACGAACACTGAAAGATTATCCACAGCCACTCACCTTTGATGAGCACATCTTGCCTGTCCTCAGCGGTATAATGGAAAACAACCATTTGCTGGAAATACTAAGGGAAGCAAATCCCACTTCTGTCGTGGAATCTCAGACTGCCGAAGAGTTCAAGAAGTTTATGGGATGTTTCCTGCGTTTAGATCCAACAGAGAGACTTCGTGCCGATGAAGCTGTACAACATCCATTCCTCGTTGTTTCCGGTTACCATCAGAAGGAATGTGAAGAAGAACAATCGAAAAGGGATTACAAGGAAATCACCGGAAGTGGTATAACAGATGATCCGGTTCAAGAAAGATATTTCATCTGCCTGACCAGCCAGCTGAAGGAAATTGAGGAGCAGTATGAGAGTTACTTTTCCTGCCTGTCGACGCAGAGCTGTTCCCCAGAAAATATCAGCAAAGTGAAGGAAGAAGAGGAGCAGTTCCCTTCCTCTCGTGTAAGCTTTAGGAATAGAACACGCCAATGGATTTCGAGGAAGAGGAAGAAGATAGGAAACAGAAATTCAAGATTATTTTGTTGACGTTCGTGATGGAATGAAAAAGAGACCCTGTTGGTCCATGGAAAGGAAAAGAGTCAAAAAAGATTGTTTTATTTTATGATAAGAATCAGTGGCAAAGATAAAAGGTGGCAAGTAGTTGTCTCAAGAGTAACGGTCCTTTTTAGGGCCCCTGGCCCGCGAATGGTTGCTTAAACTTTAATAGGCCTTGCCCTATTTTAGCCATCTCAAGTCCTACCCCGCCTTCTCAAGTCCTACCCCGCCTTCTCGTGGTGCAAGCTGTTAGTACCTAACAGAAGATTGATCCTGTCCTTCTGTTGGGGAACCGAAGGGGAGGGCTGCTAAGCTTAGATCTAGCTGTTTCGAATCCTTCACTATGTTCATTGTATTAGGCTTAGTGAAAATCCGATATGTTAAAAAAGTCGTTTACTGAAAGAATTGAAAAAGTCTATCTCTATTTTGCGTTAATAGTTATCAAAGATAAAAGAATGAAATGATTATAAAAACGCGCTAAAATTAATAAAAATAGGTGTCATAATACTTACATTGCTATGTCCTTGTAGGAATCGATCTTGTTCAAGACATGAAGAATGCCAATTCTTATATGTGCAGAATAAGAGTAGTAGATAAATGAATAATTAATTAATTGAATTATTTCATGGCTAGACTTAGTGACTGTTTGACCCAGATTACCTATAGGATAGCATGGGTTGCGTTCAAGTCTCGACGTCCATAGAGAAAGTATGGTGCCGGGGTGGGCGGCTGGACTTGTAAAAAAAATTTGCCTGACTATCCGTGTAGAAAAGCATTGTCCGTATCTCAAAGCATTAGCCATGTTAATCCTATGGAGTATTTATTAGGATAAGTATATTCTTACGGTTTGAACGATTTGAATCACGTGATCAAGCTGTCCTGTGATTGCTTAATTAAGTGTGACTTCATAAGGCTGTCCTTATATGGCAAGTACTGGATAACGTCATCGGTATGTGCATCAATCTTGCATTGGGGTATATATTAGAATAACTATACACATGTCAATCATCAGATGTCACATGATATCTCGATGACGTCATTGACCTGTGTTGTATGGCAAGTTAGGGATAACGTCATAGATATGCAAGATCTGATGCGCATAGGTATTCTGATGGGATATATATTAGGATAACTATACAATGCTGTCAATCAAAACGTGTCGCGTCATATCTTATGACATCATCGATATATCCTTATATGGCTATTTATGAGTGACGTCATAGGTATTCTGATATCAGGGTTTATGGAGTATATATTAGGATAACTATACCAAGACATCATTCCTAAACTCTACGCTGATTGGCTAGTTATGTATGACGTCATCGATCTGTCCTTATATGGCTACTTATGGATAACGTCATAGGTATGCGCAGATCTTACGTGCAATGTACTTCGTATGCCGGAGAGTGCAGAATAGAGTACTTTCGAGGTGAAAATAAGCATCCAATAGAATCCGTTGGAATCTTAAGGTTTAAATCTGATTGGTTAAAAAAAATTATTGAAATACCTACCTGGAATATTGATTATTTAAAATGTATAAGAAGTTTGAAGTTTTAAATCTATTTAAATACTTTAAACGGTCCATTTTTCTAATAAGACAGGAATTAGTGTTCCGAATTATCATGACACGCCCCTTATTTTTTTAAGCCCAGTGAGAACGGTGAAGTTATTCTTATTCCTTGAAAATTATAAGTGCGTTCTTATCCTAGGAATTCCTTTACATTGAAAAAAGAGCGCGAAATTTAAATCTACCTCTACCACCAATGGGATTCCAGAATTTTGAAATGCTGAATCCTGATCCTGAATCACTTCTTAAATATCAGAGATAGCCGTATGATATGACCCCTTTTCTCAAAGGTCTCGTCGAGACGCATCCGATTCCGAACCCGGATTCGACCCAGCACCTGTGGTTTTCGAGATTTTAATGTTTTAAAATTCATTTCAAACTTTTTAAATATTGAATTTAGAGCCTCGTCCTCGATATCGGAGTGAAGTAATTTGACGTCATGCGAATCACGTGGTCCGAACCCGCTATCTGTAACGGTTCGAGCTTTATAACGATTTTTTGCGAGGCCTAATCTCTATAGGATAACATTAGGTTTTCGATCGAGCTTTTCCCTATACTTTATAATAAAATAATAAATACCCTCTCAAGCAGCTGCTTGCCACAGAGGTCTGACAGGAGCCTGTCAGTTTATATGCCACAGTAGGAGATCTGAGAGGATGGCAGGACCTCAGCAGAAAAACGACACACACATCCATGCCTAATTCCGGGGCTCGAACCCAGGTCCCTTAGATCAGTAGCCAAGCGTGCTAACCACTCGGCCACGGTAACATTAGTAAAATATCGATTTTGCACACGGCCCTCTTTATAACCCTTTACACATAATTCAAAGGGTGACGAACCTCATTTGTCCGCGAACGTCATTCATCAGGTTTCCTGTTTCGCTTTGAAAGGTTGTTCTCCCTCGGTTTCTAAAAAAAAAAATTGAGGTGGTTTCCTTAATGTAATTTCTATGAGAAATTTGAATGCTTTAAAAAAAAAAAACTACTGGACCGATCTGTATGAAATTTGCTATATAATTAGATCTCGATGACCTCTACTTTATACAAGCTATATACTTTATACAAGCTTACTTTATACACTTTATACAAGCTTTGAATACCTACTATATAAGCAAATTGCCTGTTCGGGCAAATTGTAAATCTTTCCCACGACCTGTTTCGTTCTTGTCGTGTTTGGGGGGGGGGGTAGGGGGAGTCGTGATCCTTATGCCACGGCCACACGGAGTAGTGAGTCTAGCCCACGAAGTAACCAGTGGTGCCTGCACAGGTCCTGGGCATTTGGCAGCCTGGGATCGAGCGTAGGCAACACTGGTGGACGCTAGTCGAAGTGTGGCCCTTAGGAAAGTATGGCGTATCAGCTATTACGGAATTGTAATAGCCAGTACATTGTACTTTTCCGTTTTTTCCGAATCGCCTTTTTAAGGTATTCGTAATGTATCTAGCTATACACTACACCGCCTGCCGCATTATTTAAAATACCCAGAATGAGCAAAGGCCAAGTGAGAACGAATCTGTAAAGTGATGAATCTCCTGAGTGCGAATCTTCAGGTCACGTGACTCAGTGGACCGAATTATCATGAAACGCCCCAGATGAGCATGAGCGGATACCAAGTGAGAACGAATCTGTCAAGTGATGAATGTCTTGAGTATGAATCTTTAGCTCACGTGACTCTACTTTGGACACTAGAAATGGTCTTTCTTTTACCTTTCTGGGTAAAATGTCTTTTTGTGTTCTTTTTGGTCCATTTTCATAATCTGTTTTTTGACCTATGCTCTCCTTCTATGAGACCTAGAGTTTTCAGACTCTAGGGTCACTTTAGGGCAACCCTTTTCCACACTATTCAACCGCTAGGGGACGCTTTTCCAACTGGAAGGGTGTGTTCAATTAATTTTTCTTTTACATGTAGAAAGGGTCTGTTTGTCGCGATTAAACCGCTATTGTGTGGGCGGGAAAGTGCTTAATACACTGTTTCGTTTGTTCTCTGACTCTGTGGGGCCTAAACATTTTAAACCCCTGAAACACAGCTTAAAGCTATTCCTGTGCTAACAACACTTGAATTTACAGTTTGGGTGACAATCTGATGGTTTATTTCCATCCAGGCGTAATATAAAATAATATTCTATGCCTTAAAAATATTTTCACAGCACAGAATTTTGAAAAAAATAGATTTATGAATCCAAATAGCTCTTTTAGCGCTGTTTTCCGCGCATAAAATATAGGCAAACTATATTTGGTGTGTAATCACTTTTGAATTTACAGTCAGATTCACAACCTAATGCTTTATATTCATCAACTAGTATTATGGAATGAGATTCTATGGCTAAAGTATAGTTTAGGTGCATAGAATTTCGAAAATAACGAATTAATCACCAAAATATCAGTTTCGACGCTGTTTTAAACGCGTAAAACAAAGCTAAAAGCTATTCTTGTGGTAACAACTGTTCAGTGTACGTTGAGAGTGAGAATCTGATGGTTTGTTTCCATCGAGCCCTGATACAGAGTGACATTCTATGCCTTGAAAACATTTTTACTACATAGAATTAAAAAAAAATCGATTCATATGTAAAAATACCTATTTTACGCTATTTTCTACGCATAAAACATTGGTAAAAACTATGTGGTGTGTAATGATTTTTGAATTTACAGTTAGAATCACAACCTAATGCTTTATATTTATCAACCAGTATTATATAGATTCTATTGGGTAAATTATACTTTAGGTGGATAAGTAGTGGGTTCTCACCCCAGCCCCCCCCACGCACAGTGCTTTTCCCTATGACGTCACTGACCACGCCCCATATGACGTCACAAGCCACGCCCACTCCCGGTCACGCCCCTATTACGTCACCGACCACGCCCGTATGACGTCGCTGGCCACATCCCTATGATGTAACATGACGTAATCATGACTTAACATGCCACGCCCCTTTATTAATAATTAATAATCCTTTCCCTCTGATTAAACACCCCCTTTCACCCCCCTCCTCAGTGGCGCCATCTGGTGGCAATGAAAAGTACTGTTTTCCCAAAAAACCCTATTTTTATTCTAATTCTTCGATTTTTGATTTCCCCCCTATTAAAAATTCCTCCCCCTTATTAAAAAAACCCTGACGCCATCTGTTGACATTGAGAAGTACTACTTTCGGAAAAGCCCCTTATTTTAACTCTAATTTCCGATTTTTCTTTATTTTCCCATGGTTGACCCATATTTTAAGTCCTCCCTCCTTTTGCAGATCCCACTAGTTGACCTATATTTTAAACCCTACCTATATTTTAATCCCTCCCTCCTTCCCACGGATCGGCAGATGCAAGACTCGGAATAATTGCATGGAACGATTGGCTGGTCTCAGAATAATTGTATGGAACGATTGGCTGGTCTCAGAATAATTGTACAGAAAAGGATGATACAAAATTCCCTAGTAATTAAACACTCGTCAAAATATTCCTCACCTTTATTAAAATCACTCCATGGTCTAAATAAAAATCTGTTTTCTGTAGATGTGTTTCACCGGAAAAAAAAAATCGTCCCTCACTGTGTGGATTCTGGGACGCACGGGAATATACCGTGTACTTGCTGTGGCTTAGATGCGTGTCAGACATTTCAGATATTAACCTAGCATTCTTTATAACTAGCTTTTTCTATGTGTTTCTTACACCAAAACACGATAGTCCTTTCACATTAATATATGTATTTTTTATAACCCCCGTATTTTAAGTCCGTTTCAGTAACACTTATTTCTTTTAACTCCACGACTGTCGCTTACTAGATCTATCCACAGTAACTGTTTTTAAAAGACTGTCCCGCAGAAAATGCCGATGGGTAAAAAATATGATTTTATTCGTCGTGATGAAAAATATTGAGGAGTGATAGGATCGACCTAATAGACTCCGTGTTCGGATCCTCACCCCGGACAGCGTTTCACTGACGGATGGTTCAGTCCTACGAAAATAAAAAATTCTAAACGGGGGATCAAATTGACGAATGAATCTGTGCTGCTCCCGCATTAGGCGCGCTGTCTTACATCGTGAAAACTCACTGCCACTCTTTATCGTGGATTTCGGACTCGATATTTTCCCCAAGTCCAGAGACGGTTCTCTGCACAACCCTTTATGATAGGTTTCAACGCACCCCATGTAGACTTTTGAAATGACACGTCCTAAACCTTCAAGAGTTGTGCGTATTAGTCTCCATCGGGTTGGTGCCGTCAGATATCTGTGTTTCCACGTAGTAACGCAACACCGAAATAAAAACGTCTCTCCCATCGTTTGCGTGCGAGCGTATGTCTCATCACGCTGATGAAATCGGGTAAAAAATAACTTTTTTGTACGAGGTAGAATGTTATAGAAAGTAAGAATGCTAAAAAACTTTCATCATGAATGCATATTAACGGAGTAGGGGAACATTAGTTTAAAACTTCGACTATAAAAATAATACATTGCTTCACGCACCTCCACTAATCCACTGAAATTATATTTGCAACGGGACTGATAGTCAAAATTTAGCAAACGAAACCGCTTAACTGACATATATGCTCTGATCGCGCCTACTGCTTACAAGAGAGACGACCTTCTAACCCGTTTCGATACCTTGTACACTCATCCCCATGTGATCTGACAAGACACAACAACGAGTGGTGTGCAAAGGTCACGGGGACCAACGGTGGAATGCGGCGTCTTTCAGAAGAGTGGCGGGTCCGTCCGAAAACCTAATGGGAAAGTTAAATAATTACTGTTTCCTCTCGAAATACAGAAGGAATTCTTCTGCTGATAGACGCACTTAAAAATAGGAATCTATGAAATTCAAAGGGAGATTGTTGTTTTCAGATATTATCGGGATTACAATTAATACCGATTCCCTGCCCTTTAGGTTATGAAATATAACTGGAACCTTATTAGATCACTTAAAATTGAGTTGACACACCTTATGACCGACTCCTCGGAGAAGTGCTAAATCTATGTGGCGGAATGCTAAAAATAGAATTCATACGTTTCCGTAAAAAACTTTAGTTCCAATATGAGTTAAAAGGTTATGGTTCGACTCAGGAAAAATAGGATTCGACCTCGGACATTAGAAAAGATTTGCGCCGTATAATTCCGTGGAGAAATACGAAAATCTTTAGCAATATCCCAGGCGTCCTTTGTTAGGCGATAGTATTAACATCCTTATACGTTCTCACTTCAAGCTTGCTTTCTCTATCATAACCCACGATGCTTACGAAAATTATAAAAGATGAATAGAGGTCTGAATGTACAATCTTCGGAGTTCATTTTACTGTAGATGTCTAATTCTGGCAGGATCCCTCTCCACTTTTAAAATTTAGATCTTACACCAAAACCCGATAGTCCTTTCATATACGTATTTTTATAACCCACGTATATTAAGTCCGTTTTAATCAATACTTATTTCTTTCAACTCTGCGACTATTGGCTGGCACATTTTTACTAGAAGAAGATCTACCTTACAGTAGCAGCTCCGCAGAAAATAAAAAATCTGATTTTATTCCTCGTGATGAAAAATATTGAAGGTAATAGGGGCGACCTAAAAGATCCGTGTTCGTATCCTTACTCCGGATGGCTTTTAACAAAAGTCCTACGAAATTAAAAAACTCCCCCGTTACACAACATTGTTTAAAAATACTTATTATAGCTGTATCCCTAGTACATGATGCAAACTCTTTCCGAGGAAGTAACGCTATTCGATGCATCCCCCAGTTACATGCTTTTACAGGGTAAAGCCTGTGTGGCAGAATGTTAAAAGTAGAATTCATACGTTTCCGTAAAACTTAAGTTCCAACATGCGTTAAAGGAGTATGGTTCGACTCACTTTGAGAGGAGCAGTCGCTCGGACCAAAAGCCTGATGGGTCTCCTGTCGAATTCTACACTTTATCAGAACACCGTGTCGGGTGCCTTCTAGAAAAGGGAACAATTTTTAATGTCATAAGAAATGTGTGGCGTATAATTCCATGGAAAAAATACGAAACCTTTAGTATTAACATCCTCACTTCAAATTTTCATACGATATTCTGGGGTTAAGTTTCAACTTTTATTTTTTCCAATCGTAATAAAGCGCTGTTTCTGTGGAGCACTGGTGACTTCGACGCCAAGGCCGACCCGCACTAAACGATACGACCGTGCACTAGAAAACCGTGAACGGACTTGTGTGAAACGTAATGTACAGAGCTTGACAACAGTAATATAGACTGGGATCCTCGCTCACTATCATAGCCCTCGAGAAATTATCAAATATGAATAGAGTTCTGGCCACACAATCTTCTGAGTTAATTCTGGATGGATCACAAGGACTTTTTCTCACATTCGTTAATCAAAGTGTCTACGCATCAGACTTGTCATTACCCCGACAAACTATCCATAGACTGAGTAAGTATTTAGAATGAAAAATTGAGTCTGCTTCACGACACAGATTCGTAAAACGCTCATTAATTATTTTGTGAGAGAAAGCATGCATAAAGTTCAAACACTAATACATCTTCCCTTTCTAATAAACCATACGATCAAAGTAGATAAATTGCAAGCATCATCGGATCTGATTCCGTATATCTGCTTACGACGAAAATCTCACAATAGCCTATTCAGTACTTTAACCCTCCGATACAGTATGTGACTAGGTCGTTTAACTAAATTACGTGCATAAACGAAAATGTAAAGAGATATCTGTAAATTCGCACAACGGGATAGGTGAATATTTTCACAATTCTTTTGAAGACAGAATAACTGTGACGAGAGAGAGAAAGTATAAAAATGCAGTGGGATGGCTGTAAAAACAGCAGATTACAGTGCAAATACTGTAAGATAGAAAAAACGACTATTAACAAGTGTCATATAAGGAGCGACCGATAAAAGTCACACCGTAGCGGAAGGAGTAATACAGGAAAAATCATAAAATATTAACCCCCCCTCCCCCACGCTAGTAAATCACGGTCCATTGCGTACACACGGATGAATATCACAAAAATACTTTGCATATAGTAAAGGACCACCGAAGTTTGGAAATTTAAAATCTGAAAACTCACTGTTTATAGTATTTCCGTGAAAAGTCACCCCCCCCCCCCCAGAATCGAGATCTAGCTCTGTCGCCAGTTATTCCAGCGTACTATCTCTTTTCAGCACGTTTGAATAAGTGCATGTGAAGGTGGCTAGCTACAGACACAAGCTTTTCGAAAAAAGATAGGATGTTTCACTACAATCTAACACGGAGATGTCTGTTTCGTTATTTTTTCCTCCTATTTCTACATTAATGTGGAAGTCTTAGAACAAGTGGTTCGGGTTAGCACACGTTTTTGATATTATCTTGTTTGGCAATCTGAAAGAACACTGTCTGTGGAACATTACCCCCCTGCAAGCTAGTACTAATTACTTCCCGATTCTGAGGGAC
The DNA here is from genome assembly GCA_038380435.1 of Ryuthela nishihirai. Lineage (NCBI taxonomy): Eukaryota > Metazoa > Arthropoda > Arachnida > Araneae > Heptathelidae > Ryuthela > Ryuthela nishihirai. The sequence continues at coordinate 356,658 of JAWZYU010000133.1, read as the reverse complement.
GAAGGTTGTAATCGTTGGCAGATATTTTTCAGAAATATGTAATCAACCATAGTGTTCGGATATTTGATCCATAGTAAGAGATGAACGTTGTTTACCTACCATCAGCGACCCCTTCTACGGATCGTATGAGAGGTAATTGTTACGACAATTAGCTACGTGAAGTCGTGTTTATTTTTAAAAGCAAAGACACAATAATTACCGACTAGCTAGAGAACGATATATTAACCTGCTAAAGTGTGATTTTAACGATCAGATAGTGTATATATCATCACTTTTTTAGTTCATAATAATATTCCAAATTTTAAAGGAAATATTGTCTCGTTATAAGCGATTACATACAAAGAGATACACACTCTATACTTTAAATCTATAGAGACAACGATCACTATCCATGGAACACATCTGTGAAATATCACCACATTTTTGTTTTTAACGTACGGTTGAATCGTTCTACGATGCTAGCTTTGGTTTCCCATCCCTTTCTTTACACCCACCCGATATAAAACATTCGACCCGACATAGCTTGCTAGCTGTGTGAAGTCTTCATACAGAGAACAATATTAACACTTCTAAGGCTGACCTTAAAATCCCCGTTAACTATACAAAAGAAATCACATTGACAAAAATATCAGAGACATTCATATTTATTTACATTAAGGTCACATTAATATTTAGTTCGTACATACCAGTTCACCGTGCACCTCTCTTAGTACGGTTGCAAAGTTCAATTTAGACATAAATGTGATATTAGCAGGACGATTTAGTTCAATACATGATTCTTCCACAAAACGTTCGCAAAAACCGGTTAAATTAACGTTTCTTACCACTTCTGTGAAATAATCGTAAGCTGATTCAGCGTTTATGGTGAGGCACGAATGGCGAAGTTGACTCGGATGATCCACTTCACACCCGAAACAGTTCTTACGTAGCAGCGTAAACAGTTCTTTTCGGAGATCTGTTTTCAGAGTCCGCTTTAAACAGTCCATAAGCTTTACGAAATCACTGCTGTCTTCTTCAAGGGGTCGATCGTTAGATGGTGGGCTTCGAGGAAGATTTGCCGCTAATTCTACCTTCCGCACTGCATTCCAAAATTTACCGTTTTCAAACTTCAGAGCCATCAAACTGTAGGTGAGTGGATCGCATAAATCTGTCAACTGCTGCCACTGTTCGACGCTGAGTCGAACCGATGACGAAAATACAAGTCCTCCGTCATGGGGGATGCTTTTTTTAATGACCACGCCGTGTCCACCTTTGAGCACGACGAGGCAAACCATAGCGTCCAGTTCATACTCGCCGTATTCGACATCTTCGAACGCTTCGACGATTGTAGACGCATACGAAACCAGTCCATGCTCTTCAGACAGCATCACACCGTCCTTTGTAGGATATAGTTTTAACGAGTCATCACTCTGGAACACACGTATGTGCACTTTAGGATATGACCGATATTCACAAACGCTCGCAAACAAATTCGATCCGAGTTGAAACATATGGCTATCATCATCTCTAACAGCAAGTCGCTTCGCAGGAAGATCACCATCGGTCAGGGAACGTTTAGCACAAGCCATAGCAAGTCGATACTGGAAAAAATAATGCCTTACAGCCCGTCGAAGGGTAATACTTATACCTTAAACCTGTGACGTGTCCCTGTAACTCCATCCCATTGGTCGAGATCTGGTAGATTTGCCATCTCTTAGTAAACATAATGACATCTACAAATATTTACGAGCTTGTATAGACGTGCTTTCGAAATAAGCATGTGGTGCTCCTTTGAAACGGAAATCGTGGGAGCTTTTGATCACAAAAACCTTTCAGAATACCTCTGAAATTACAAACAGATAAGGGGGGCTGAATGCACTAACAGAGGATTTCAAAAGTATCTTAAAAACACACTCATAATGAAACCAAAGCTAGCATCGTAGAACGATTCAACCGTACGTTAAAAACGTGGTGATATTTCACAGGTGTGTTCCATGGAGGCGCCACTGAGGGGGAAAGAGGGGGGTAGTGGCCGTTACGTAATGATTATCATTACGTAATGATTATCATTACGTAACGGGCAATTCCCCTTATTAAAACACCCCTCTTTCCCCCTCAGTGGCGCGTGGTGATATTTCACAGGTGTGTTCCATGGAGGCGCCACTGAGGGGGAAAGAGGGGGGCAGTGGCCGTTACGTAATGATTATCATTACGTAACGGGCAATTCCCCTTATTAAAACACCCCTCTTTCCCCCTCAGTGGCGCGTGGTGATATTTCACAGGTGTGTTCCATGGAGGCGCCACTGAGGGGGAAAGAGGGGGGCAGTGGCCGTTACGTAATAATTATCATTACGTAACGGGCAATTCCCCTTATTAAAACACCCCTCTTTCCCCCTCAGTGGCGCCTCCATGGAACACACCTGTGAAATATCACCACGTTTTTAACGTACGGTTGAATCGTTCTACGATGCTAGCTTTGGTTTCATTATGAGTGTGTTTTTAAGATACTTTTGAAATCCTCTGTTAGTGAATTCAACCCCCCTTATCTGTTTGTAATTTCAGAGGTATTCTGAAAGGTTTTTGTGATCAAAATCTCCCACGATTTCCGTTTTAAAGGAGCACCACATGCATATTTCGAAAGCACGTCTATACAAGCTCGTAAATATTTGTAGACGTCATTATGTTTACTAAGAGATGGCAAATCTACCAGATCTCGACCAATGGGATGGAGTTACAGGGACATGTCACAGGTTTAAGGTATAAGTATTACCCTTCGACGGGCAGTAAGGCATTATTTTTTCCAGTATCGACTTGCTATGGCTTGTGCTAAACGTTCCCTGACCGATGGTGATCTTCCTGCGAAGCGACTTGCTGTTAAAGATGATGATAGCCATATGTTTCAACTCGGATCGGATTTGTTTGCGAGCGTTTGTGAACATCGGTCATATCCTAAAGTGCACATACGTGTGTTCCAGAGTGATGACTCGTTAAAACTATATCCTACAAAGGACGGTGTGATGCTGTCTGAAGAGCAGTGGCATGGACTGGTTTCGTATGCGTCTACAATCGTCGAAGCGTTCGAAGATGTCGAATACGGCGAGTATGAACTGGACGCTATGGTTTGCCTCGTCGTGCTCAAAGGTGGACACGGCGTGGTCATTAAAAAAAGCATCCCCCATGACGGAGGACTTGTATTTTCGTCATCGGTTCGACTCAGCGTCGAACAGTGGCAGCAGTTGACAGATTTATGCGATCCAATCACCTACAGTTTGATGGCTCTGAAGTTTGAAAACGGTAAATTTTGGAATGCAGTGCGGAAGGTAGAATTAGCGGCAAATCTTCCTCGAAGCCCACCATCTAACACGGTGTGACTTTTATCGGTCGCTCCTTATATGACACTTGTTAATAGTCGTTTTTTCTATCTTACAGTATTTGCACTGTAATCTGCTGTTTTTACAGCCATCCCACTGCATTTTTATACTTTCTCTCTCTCGTCACAGTTATTCTGCCTTCAAAAGAATTGTGAAAATATTCACCTATCCCGTTGTGCGAATTTACAGATATCTCTTTACATTTTCGTTTATGCACGTAATTTAGTTAAACGACCTAGTCACATACTGTATCGGAGGGTTAAAGTACTGAATAGGCTATTGTGAGATTTTCGTCGTAAGCAGATATACGGAATCAGATCCGATGATGCTTGCAATTTATCTACTTTGATCGTATGGTTTATTAGAAAGGGAAGATGTATTAGTGTTTGAACTTTATGCATGCTTTCTCTCACAAAATAATTAATGAGCGTTTTACGAATCTGTGTCGTGAAGCAGACTCAATTTTTCATTCTAAATACTTACTCAGTCTATGGATAGTTTGTCGGGGTAATGACAAGTCTGATGCGTAGACACTTTGATTAACGAATGTGAGAAAAAGTCCTTGTGATCCATCCAGAATTAACTCAGAAGATTGTGTGGCCAGAACTCTATTCATATTTGATAATTTCTCGAGGGCTATGATAGTGAGCGAGGATCCCAGTCTATATTACTGTTGTCAAGCTCTGTACATTACGTTTCACACAAGTCCGTTCACGGTTTTATAGTGCACGGTCGTATCGTTTAGTGCGGGTCGGCCTTGGCGTCGAAGTCACCAGTGCTCCACAGAAACAGCGCTTTATTACGGTTGGAAAAAATAAAAGTTGAAACTTAATCCCAGAATGTCGTTGAAATGAAAATTTGAAGTGAGGATGTTAATACTAAAGGTTTCGTATTTTTTCCATGGAATTATACGCCACACATTTCTTATGACATTAAAAATTGTTCCCTTTTCTAGAAGGCACCCGACACGGTGTTCTGATAAAGTGTAGAATTCGGCAGGAGACCCATCAGGCTTTTGGTCCGAGCGACTGCTCCTCTCAAAGTGAGTCGAACCATACTCCTTTAACGCATGTTGGAACTTAAGTTTTACGGAAACGTATGAATTCTACTTTTAACATTCTGCCACACAGGCTTTACCCTGTAAAAGCATGTAACTGGGGGATGCATCGAATAGCGTTACTTCCTCGGAAATAGTTTGCATCATGTACTAGGGATACAGCTATAATAAGTATTTTTAAACAATGTTGTGTAACGGGGGAGTTTTTTAATTTCGTAGGACTTTTGTTAAAAGCCATCCGGAGTGAGGATACGAACACGGATCTTTTAGGTCGCCCCTATTACCTTCAATATTTTTCATCACGAAGAATAAAATCAGATTTTTTATTTTCTGCGGAGCTGCTACTGTAAGTTAGCCCTTCTTCTAGTAAAAATGTGCCAGCCAATAGTCGCAGAGTTGAAAGAAATAAGTATTGATTAAAACGGACTTAATATACGTGGGTTATAAAAATACGTATATGAAAGGACTATCGGGTTTTGGTGTAAGATCTAAATTTTAAAAGTGGAGAGGGATCCTGCCAGAATTAGACATCTACAGTAAAATGAACTCCGAAGATTGTACATTCAGACCTCTATTCATCTTTGATAATTTTCGCAAGCATCGAGGGTTATGATAGAGAAAGCAAGCTTGAAGTGAGAACGTATAAGGATGTTAATACTATCGCCTAACAAAGGACGCCTGGGATATTGCTAAAGATTTTCGTATTTTTCCACGGAAATATACGGCGCACATCTTTTCTAATGTCCGAGGTCGAATCCTATTTTTCCTGAGTCGAACCATAACCTTTTAACTCATATTGGAACTAAAGTTTTTTACGGAAACGTATGAATTCTATTTTTAGCATTCCGCCACATAGATTTAGCACTTCTCCGAGGAGTCGGTCATATGGTGTGTCAACTCAATTTTAAGTGATCTAATAAGGTTCCAGTTATATTTCATAACCTAAAGGGCAGGGAATCGGTATTAATTGTAATCCCGATAATATGTAAAAACAACAATCTCCCTTTGAATTTCATAGATTACTATTTTTAAGTGCGTCTATCAGCAGAAGAATTCCTTCTGTATTTCGAGAGGAAACAGTAATTATTTAACTTTCCCATTAGGTTTTCGGACGGACCCGCCACTCTTCTGAAAGACGCCGCATTCCACCGTTGGTCCCCGTGACCTTTGCACACCACTCACTTGTTGTGTCTTGTCAGATCACATGGGGATGAGTGTACAAGGTATCGAAACGGGTTAGAAGGTCGTCTCTCTTGTAAGCAGTAGGCGCGATCAGAGCATATATGTCAGTTAAGCGGTTTCGTTTGCTAAATTTTGGCTATCAGTCCCGTTGCAAATATAATTTCAGTGGATTAGTGGAGGTGCGTGAAGCAATGTATTATTTTTATAGTCGAAATTTTAAACTAATGTTCCCCTACTCCGTTAATATGCATTCATGATGAAAGTTTTTTAGCATTCTTACTTTCTATAACATTCTACCTCGTACAAAAAAGTTATTTTTTACCCGATTTCATCAGCGTGATGAGACATACGCTCGCACGCAAACGATGGGAGAGACGTTTTTTCTTCGGTGTTGCGTTACTACGTGGAAACACAGATATCTGACGGCACCAACCCGATGAAGACTAATACGCACAACTCTTGAAGGTTTAGGACGTGTCATTTCAAAAGTCTACATGGGGTGCGTTGAAACCTATCATAAAGGGTTGTGCAGAGAACCGTCTCCGGACTTGGGGAAAATATCGAGTCCGAAATCCACGATAAAGAGTGGCAGTGAGTTTTCACGATGTAAGACAGCGCGCCTAATGCGGGAGCAGCACAGATTCATTCGTCAATTTGATCCCCCATTTGGAATTTTTTATTTTCGTAGGACTGAACCATCCGTCAGTGAAACGCTGTCCGGGGTGAGGATCCGAACACGGAGTCTATTAGGTCGATCCTATCACTCCTCAATATTTTTCATCACGACGAATAAAATCATATTTTTTACCCATCGGCATTTTCTGCGGGACAGTCTTTTAAAAACAGTTACTGTGGATAGATCTAGTAAGTGACAGTCATGGAGTTAAAAGAAATAAGTGTTACTGAAACGGACTTAAAATACGTGGGTTATAAAAAATACGTATATTAATGTGAAAGGACTATCGTGTTTTGGTGTAAGAAACACATAGAAAAAGCTAGTTATAAAGAATGCTAGGTTAATATCTGAAATGTCTGACACGCATCTAAGCCACAGCAAGTACACGGTATAATCCCGTGCTTCCCGGAATCCACACAGTGAGGGACGATTTTTTTTTTCCGGTGAAACACATCTACAGAAAACAGATTTTTATTTAGACCATGGAGTGATTTTAATAAAGGTGAGGAATATTTTGACGAGTGTTTAATTACTAGGGAATTTTGTATCATCCTTTTCTGTACAATTATTCTGAGACCAGCCAATCGTTCCATACAATTATTCTGAGACCAGCCAATCGTTCCATGCAATTATTCCGAGTCTTGCATCTGCTGATCCGTGGGAAGGAGGGAGGGCTTAAAATATAGGTAGGGTTTAAAATATAGGTCAACTAGTGGGATCTGCAAAAGGAGGGAGGACTTAAAATATGGGTCAACCATGGGAAAATAAAGAAAAATCGGAAATTAGAGTTAAAATAAGGGGCTTTTCCGAAAATAGTACTTCTCAATGTCAACAGATGGCGTCAGGGTTTTTTTTAATAAGGGGGGAGGAATTTTTAATAGGGGGGAAATCAAAAATCGAAGAATTAGAATAAAAATAGGGTTTTTTGGGAAAACAGTACTTTTCATTGCCACCAGATGGCGCCACTGAGGGGGAAGGGGGGTGTTTAATCAGGGGGAAAGAATTATTAATAAAGGGGCGTGGCATGTTAAGTCATGATTACGTCATGTTACATCACAGGGGTGTAGCCGGCACCGTCATGTGGGGCGTGGTCGGCGACGCCATCGGGGCGTGACCGGAAATGGGCGTGGCTTGTGACCTCATAGGGCGTGGTCAGTGACGTCGTAGGGGGGCGTGGCCGGTGACGTCATAGGGAGGGAAAGCACTGTGCGTGGGGGGGGGGGGCTGGGGTGAGAACCCACTACTTGGATAGAATTTCGAAAATATCGAATTATTCACCAAAATATCAGTTTCAATGCGTAAAACAGAGCTAAAAGCTATTCCTGTGCTAAAAAGTTTTGAATTTACAGTTCGAGTGACAATCTGATAGTTTATTTCCACCCTTGCATAATATAAAATAATATTCTATGCCATAAAAATATTTTCACAGCATAGAATTTTGAAAAAAATCGATTTATGTATCAAAATAGCTATTTCTGTGCTGTTTTCCGCACATAAAATGTAGCAAAACGCTATGTGGTGGGTAATAACTTTTGAATTTAGAGTCAGATTCACAACCTAATGCTTTATATTCATCAACTAGTATTATGGAATGAGATTCTATGGCTAAAGTACAGTTTAGGTGCATAGAATTTCGAAAATATCGAATAATTCACCAAAATATCAGTTTCTACGCTGTTTTAAACGCCTAAAACGGAGCTAAAAGTTATTCCTGTGCTAACAACTTTTCAATTTACAGTCTGAGTGACAATCTGATGGTTAATTTCCATCAAGGCGTAATATAAAATGTTCTATGCCTTAAAAATATTTTCACTGCATAGGATTATGAAAAAAAATCGATTTCTGTATCAAAATAGTTATTTTTAGCGATGTTTTACGCGCATGAAACACAGGTAAAAGCTATGTGGATTTTTACTTTTGAATAAAATTTACTTTTGAATTTACAGTCAGATTCACAACCTAATGCTTTATATTCATCAACCAGTATTATGGAATGAGATTCTATGGGTAAAGTATACTTTAGGTGGATAGAACTTCGATAATATCGAATTATTCACCAAAATATCAGTTTCAACGCTGTTTTAACGTGCACGGGGTATGGCTCTCTCGCACACGGAGCCACGGCTTAACGTCCCATCCGACGGACGTCGGCCTTTCTATCGGTGTCCCCTACTGACCTTCTGTGGACGATTGGCGTAGTCACTGTATGGAGTCTAAACAGATCGAAAGGCTGTTCACTATTACGAATTTGAGCAAGAGGGAAAATACAAGCAGGAAAGCAGCAACTATTGATGTTTTTCCTTAAAAACGACGTAATCATATTTGTTCACGGATGAACCTCACATAAGCATTCTGTGAATTCTATAGGTGCAGTGGTGTGTGCATTTATTTACCACGTTGTTGTAATGATCTCTCTGGTTATTTTTGTGGTAGGCAAAAACACAGTTGTGATCGGCAAAAGAAAACTAAATGTTTAATTTGTGACCAAATTATTTTTATGAGTAGTAATCGAAAAAATATTGAATATTTGAACTATGAAATCGTGCTTCTGTCCACTACTTGGCGTAGATAAAAAAGTTCTATTTTCCTACAATTCGATTCAGGCTTGGAAAGGCCGCCGTCCGTCGGATGGAACGTTAAGCCGTGGCCTCGTGTGTGGGAGAGAGCCATACCCTGTGCACGTTAAGGAACACTCTGGATGGCCTTGATGGGAGGCTACCATCTGTCTCCCAACAGCTGTTCCAGTGGATCCCCCAACCTTTGGGGTCCATGTGATCTGGCCATTTAGCCCATTGCGTGCCAAAAAGTGCCACTCTGAGGTAAAACAACCCAACCACAACACAAGTTTCCTTCCAACGAGAAACGGAACCAGTTTTACACATTTTTAACTCTCTAAAATCATCCGGAAAAATAAAGGAAGTGTGGTGAGTAGACGTTAGTTTTTTATGCAGTGAAAAATTACCCTGACAGAATTACCTTACTCTATATACCAATAAATCGGAAAACTTCACAATACAATCTCCACTGTAATATATTTATATTACAGACTATGCTGAACAATACTGAACCAAAGAGTCAGCGAAAAAAGTACTCTGATGTAAAGTCGAGAGCTCGAACACGCACGTCTGTAGCTCTCAGTGGTCGCAGAGCAAAGGGACGGGCGTGGCACCTCGTTGCCAGGAGTTGGAAAACCCGTTGGCGTCAGGGGGAAAACCCAGGGGTTTACCTGCTACCGGTCGTACAAGATTCAGGTTTCGCGCTGCCATCTATGTGCAAGCATGGGAACTAATTTTTCTTCACCTATCCCCATTTATTTTTTTCGCTTGCTCCACCGAGTGCTACACGTGTATGTGCATATTTTTTTTTTATTTTTTTTTTCAGCGTGACGTCACTTGCAAACGTGTACTGATACACGTTTACCGATATTCAGGAAAGCTTTTCCATTACAAGCATAGGATGCCAAAATGTAAAGTTAACTGCACCCAAGCAGTTAGAAAACACTCTAGAAATGAAAGAATTTAATAAGAAGTAAATTATCCGTTTCATTAAGGCTATAAAAACTGAGATATTTTATTTAAATAAACGACATTTTTTCTGCATTATTCGTTAAGGCAAAAAAATATTTATTTGGATCCTTTTCAACGTTTATGCGAGAAAAAACAATTTTTACAGCAAAATCAATCCCAATTTAGATCTAAAATAACATTTGATAAACTCTTCTAAAGTACCATGCGTTACCAGACGGAAATTTTGCTATCTAGAAACTTCAGGAAAGAAGTCTGTTATGAACCTTTCAAAGATCGTAACGAAATCGAATTGTCAACACGTGAGAAGTTTGATGAAGGGCTTACATTCTGATGAATTGCTAACATCTGAAATTGAAATGTTTTACACACATTTCGTAGTCGGTGTTTATTTTTTTATTAGCAAAATTACTGTAAAATTTCCTGTCATTATCATATAAACTTCAATAAGTTTTTGTTGTATACTCTACTGAGTAAACCTTGCAATCAAGACGAACGTAATACTTGCCCCATATTCTTCTCACATATATAGCACCGTCCCGTTTGCAGGTGACGTCACGATGAAAAAATAAAATAAAAAAAATAATACACATACAAATATAGCACTCGGTGGAGCAAGCGAAAAAAATAAATGGGGATAGTTCAAGAAAAATTAGTTTCCATGGTTGCGCATAGATGGCAGCGCGAAACCCGAACCTTGTACGACCGGTAGCAGGTAAACCCCTGGGTTTTCCCCCTGACGCCAACGGGTTTTACTGCTGTCCTCACGACTGGCCTACGAGATGCCCATGTTCAGACAGCACTTGTCTGATCCGTCCATCCCTAAAAATTGGAAATTCCTTTTTCTACAACTCCCAGATTCCAATGGAAGGTTCGCTACCTTTTCTACGGCACCTACAGAATCTACAAATAGGAAACTGGAATAAACGTGTGAAGATCGCGCAAGAGGGGGGGGGGGATTAAATTTTAATGAAGCAAAGAGTGGATATCACTTGTACCGAAGGCGGAAGTTTATAAAAGAAAAGTATTATTAAAAGCGTGAAGACGTATTTATGAAAAGGCAGTAGGTTAAGTCAACGATTTAGCATTCAAATTATGAGATATATTATAAAATGTTTTCAACAGGATTCTGAATATAAAGTAGTTGATTATGAAATAATACAAACTCTGAAGATTGGATATTACACTATGACTTTTAAAATTATTTCTTATATTTAAGTTATTCATTGTCAATAATTTATTTCGAAATTTTGAGAGGTTTCATAATTAGTAGGTTAAATCCGGTCTTAGGGTATTAATTCAACGTTAAATGATACTGGGCGGTCCTTCTCAAGATTTTCCGAAATGCAATTAAAAATCGAGTTTTGAATTTCGAAAAAAGCTGACCTATGGGTTGTTTCACCTCTGAGCGGCACTTTCTTGCACACCATCGGTTAAATAGTTAGGTCACAAGGACCTAGAAGACCCAGATACTGTTCGAGGAGGGGACCCAATGGAACAGCCATTGGGATATAGAAGGTAGCCTCCCGTCAAGGCCATCCATCGTGTTCTTTAAATTGCGCAGGGTACGGCTCACCACTACACGGAAACGTATTGTTCAGAGCTAAGAAGAAGGTAATGTACAGTACAGCGAAATGTGTAATAGAAGCCTTAGATTAAACCACAGGGTTGTCCTTTGGGAACACAGGAAAAAGCGTTCTTTACCCCTAAGGACAAAGTTGCCTATGACATACGTAAGAGCCTCCATCTAGGAATTTCTAGTTGGACACCAGAGGGAAACGCGTACTGTGAAAGCCACCTAGATACCCCCTGTCTAGATAGCCTTCAACAAAAAGAGTGAAAATAAATATGCCTAAACAAGCAATTCCGTTCATTGGTTTAAGAAAAGTTAAAGTTAATTTATTTTAATGACATTCAAAATAATTTACTTATTAAGATTTTATTTAAATATTTCAGAAAATTATTAAAAATATTTACCAAAATTAAAAAAAGAAATAACTACCAGTTAATATTTTAGGATTAGAATTTTTTTTAATTTATACACTTTGCTTATGAAATATCTTATAGAAATTATGGTGGCAACACTTGGATATACCAGAGATGACGTCACGTCCGTGTTTTCGCGATACTGCGAAATGTGTAATAGAAGCCTTAGATTTAACCACAGGGTTGTCCTTTGGGAAAACAGGAAAAAGCGTTCTTTACCCCTAAGGACAAAGTTGCCTATGACATTCGTAAGAGATTCACACCTAGCCTCGATCTAAGAATTTCTAGTTGGACACCACAGGGAAACGCGTTCTGTGAAAGCCACCTGTCTGGATAGCCTTCAACAAAAAGAGCGAAAATAAATATGCCTAAACAAGCAATTCCGTTCATTGGTTTAAGAAAAGTTAAAGTTAATTATTTTTAATAACATTCAAAATAATTTACTTATTAAGATTTTATTTAAATATTTTAGAATATTATAAAAATATTTACCAAAATTAAAAAAAGAAATAACTACCAGTTAATATTTTAGGATTAGAAGTGTAATTTATACAGTTTGGTTATGAAAGATCTTATAGAAATTATGGTGGCAACACTTGGATATACCAGAGATGACGTCACGTCCGTGTTTTCGCGATATCATTTGTAATTCTAATTTACCTGCTGTATTCTTCTCTTAATTTCCGTTTTTATTTATAACCACACGTCGTTGACTTTTATTGTGAGTAAGTGATCTCATTTTTTTTAATGTGCGACAATCTGTAGCTGAATTTCTTGTTTTGAAAATAATAATTCCACTTTCTCACTGGCATACCACTGAAGATTATTGTTGACCATTCCAGTTTCCGCAGCCATTTAAATACTAAAACAATATTTTTGAAAACCGATATTTAAAAAATATTTCATTACGATCTTTAATTTATCATCTGTAACATTTTTCCATTAAATGCATTTTTAGAGCTTCCAAGTAAGGTTTCTCACTGGCATAACAAATAAATTCTGTCGCCGTTCGGTAGGGTACCTGAAAAGCATAGGAAATGAGTAATCTCCGTATTACGAGCCAAAGTAAAGTGGTCGACACCGACAAATAGCGGTTAACTATCAATTTTATATCCCACAATCAGAATAATGTGCTGCATACTGTTTGTCGGTTCGAAACCGACCGAAATTTCATAGCTCTTAGGCTAAAAAGTGTAGAATTAGATTACCTCTACTCTAAACTAATTATTCACTACAAAGTTACTTACCTGAAGGAAAATATAAAAGAACCGCAAACACCTCACGAATATTATTTAACTTGATTTAGCTGATACTATTCGAGCAGCAGAGTTGTGGGTTACAGAAGGACAGGCCGACGGTATTTCTCAACCGGCATGGGCCTTGCCTATGGCTGCTTCTTATACTCGAATCTGTTCGCGATAGGCAAAGCTCTGATAACTACAAACCCTCAAAATAGGATGACTTCTTCGCCATATTTTAATAGCTAACGCGGCAAATGGAACAGCGAGAAAAGCGTTGGACGATTTCAATAATAGGCGAATGACATCTGACAGTGACGATTGAGAATGCATTGTTTGCAGAATCGCAAGGAAGTGACATTTCCATTGTTTCGTATTCCCAACAGAGGGGTTTGTTTACTCTTCCGCACTTAGGTTTTTCGACACCTTCTATGCCAAATTTAATAAAATTATCCTTTTAATTTAGTACCTCTTTCAAAAGTGTTTCGGATTCACCGTGAGTATCTTAAATATCTCTTTTCGGGGAGGAAAGACAATAAACATCACCAAGGCGTGGGTCTGCTTCTCAGCAGATACGCTAGTGATTCTCTTCTAAGATAAGAGTGCATTAATGAAAGGTTGTTTACAGCAAAATTACAGACAAGCGTTGAGGACTTTAATCTTATCTACTGTTATGCCCCCACTGAGAATGCCGATGAGGGTGAGAAAAAAGGTGTTTACAGACTCCACACTGTCTCCCACACACGGATCCTCATACCAGCTTCCATTTCAAAGGAAATTCGTAATTCTTTGCTGTCCGAACATATAGTAACTAGTAAATTTCTTCTATTTTGACGGGAAAGAAAACGAAGGTTGTTAGTTTTATGGACAGCAGCATTACCTACTTAAGCAGCATATTGTGCAGAGAGAGACTCAGTTGGTTTGGCCATGTTGCACGTATGGATAATTATAGATTAAAGAATAGGGTTATGAACAGTATGCCTAAAGGCTTCAGAAAGATGGGAGACCTAAGATGCGGTGGGCTGACAATGTCAAACTGGACCTTTTTAGAATTGGTGTGCAGTGGCCAGATGCATCAGATGTAGCTGACAGACTTGCTTGGAGAACTAAATTACATGGTCTGGTTGGATTTGGGTTGTTGGGTTGTTTTACCTCTGAGCGGCACTTTTTTGCACACCATGGGCTAAATGGCCAGGTCACATGGACCCCGAAGGCTCAGAGAAGGTTGGGAGAGGGGGACCCACTGGAACAGCTGTTCAAGAATTCTTCTAATTGACGATATGAACATTCTCAACCTATAGTACATATTCCATTATGTCTCGTATAGGCACTGTTCGGGCAATCTTAGCCACAATATGGCAAATAAACGCCTTAAAGATGGAAAGTATGTCTTACATGTATACAATTGATTAACTAAGGCATTTATTTGCTGTAATGTAGCTAAGATCGCCCGAACAGCACCTATATGTGACATAATGGAATATGTACTATAGGTTGAGAATGTTCATATCGTCAATTAGAGGAAGTCCTGATCGGTGGCTGGTAGCTCAGTGGTTTAGAGCACCTGACATGTTATCAGGAGGTCATGGGTTCATATCCCACCTGGCTCAAGACAATTTTTTCCTCTAAAATTAAATTGACTTACAAAGTGATTAATATTTAGCATATACCAAGAATGTTGACTTTATTCAATATTTAATGCCATAGTAGAAGGTCTGTGAGGTTGGCAGGACCTCAGCAGAAAAATTGGTTCTCCTGAGGCATGAAATGAGTTTTTTCTCCAAATTCTGTGGAAATTTTTTGAAGTAATAATTATTATTTAAACAAAAATCCTGCTCTCATAAGGGCCTAGGGATCTATAGCACTCAACACCCTTACCAGTTCAGCACCTGCATGTATAGTTGAAATTCAATCTGACAATTACCTTTATTAAATGTGTGTTGGAACTTTTACTTAAGAAGTGTTCTGCTAAGATTAAAAAAAGTGAACTTTAACACTGAAGCTTTGAAAGACCCAGTAATAGCTAAAACTCACCTTGATTACTAGAGTTGAAGAAGAATGGGGTCATTTTACGAAGGATTTTCTTGAAACTAACACTACTATTTAGAATAAAAAGGGGCAGAGGGCAAAATTATTTTTGAGATAAAGTACTGGAGCTAATTTTGGAAGGAAACAATTACAGAAATGTCCTTAATCAATACCCTACTATTCCTCATAAAAAGTGTTACAGAGAGTTTAATAAATGTATAAAGGATAAGGTAGCATCTGATAAGAATCTCTGGTGAGGTGCCTTAGCTGACATAGCCATGGAAACACCTAGACAGCATAACAGCAGATAGCTGAACCACATATTTAAGGTTTTGTGTTGTTAAGATAAGGTTATTGAAGGTGAGGATTCAATCATGGCTAGGTGGACTGAGCATTTCAGAGAAGTTCTAAACAATGTATTTAGTTCAACTCCCATTATTTGTAATTATGATAGATGCATTATTAGCTTTAATGTCTGACTTATATCAGAGTAGAAAGTTATTTTCGTTATTCATAAACTTAAATTACACAAACACCCAGGGGTAGATGAAATTACTACCGAAATGCTTACAGCTGTCAAGGTTTCTGTTACCATATAACTAATGAAATTTTGAATATTTTTTTTATCATAAAAGCATTGTTCCTAAGGATTTCACTAGAGCAATCATTATTACTATTTTTTTTTTAATTTTATCACAGTTCTTGTGATAACTATAGGCGTATCACCCTACTTTCTGTTCCAGGTAAAATTCATCGCATAATTTTGCTTAACAGACTTAAGAATCTGGCTCAGAGGCAATTGCTAGATGAGCAGTGTGGATTCAGAAGTGGTAGGGGATGTGTAGATCAAATATTTTCACTTAGGCAGATTCTTGAGAAATATTTAGTTTTAGAAAACTGTGGTTACTAGCTTCGTAAATTTCA
The DNA here is from genome assembly GCA_038380435.1 of Ryuthela nishihirai. Taxonomy (NCBI): domain Eukaryota; kingdom Metazoa; phylum Arthropoda; class Arachnida; order Araneae; family Heptathelidae; genus Ryuthela; species Ryuthela nishihirai. Next base: position 340,693 of record JAWZYU010000133.1, on the reverse strand, counting down.
AACAGGCTTTTAAATCTGGTGATTGTCCCCTATTCGCGAAGAGGGTTATGAACAGTGTGCCTAAAGACCTCAGAAAGAGGGGGAGACTTAGGATGCGGTGGGCAGACAATGTCAAACAGGACCTTGTTAGAATTGGTGTGCAGTGGCCAGATGCAGTAGATGTAGCTCAGGATAGACTTGCTTGGAGAACTAAATTGCACAGTCTGGTTGGACCTCCGTAGCCCATGGCTGCTTGATGATGATGATGATGATGATGATGATTGTCATCAATTGATTGTGAGATCATATGGCATACAAGACAAGTTATTTAACATAATGAAAGTTCTCTGCAATGTCATGTGTGAGAGTTGGTAAGGCTTGTAGCAATTGGCTTAGCATTACTTCTGGTGTTCGACAAGGGTGCATTTTGTCTCCTTTTCTTTTTAGTTTGGTTATTGATTATGTGATGTGAAATTCACTGCAAGGTTATGATTTTAGAGGTAAATTGTCTACATATCTGAAAATTCTGATTTATAGTATGCTGATGATTTTGCCCTTTTGGAAAATGATGATAAACTCTTTCATTCGAGCTGTTGATGAGAATGCTAGTAGAGTAGGTTTGGTGATAAACATAGAGAAAACTAAAGTAATGAAAATTGATCAGGCAGTCTGTGGTTCATTTCATTTGAATCGTCATACCCTTGAGCAGCTGTCTCAATTAAATTATTATTGGAGCCATATCAGAGATACTGGTGACATACAGCATGAGATGAACAGAAAAATGTAGGAATTAGTGTTGGGACTTTTGAAGAACTATATAGAGTGTGGAGAAATAGGCATATTCACCTAAATATTAAAATGAGACTATATAAGAGGTTGTTTTTCTTCTAGACTTAGTTATGGTAGTGAATGTTGTACCCTTTGTGAACAAAAAAAACAGGAACATTCCTTCTTTCCTCCTTTTGTTCAAGGTTGTCTAGCTCTGGTGTATGAAGGCAGCCTTGGCTAGGCATTGTGCAGAGTGGGAATCTGTAGGTTTGGTCATGTTGCCCTTATGGATAACAATAGTTTAGGGAATAGTGTTAAAACCATCCTACAGAAAATCCTATCCCTATCAACTATCTCGTCTAAATAGTAATATTGGCAATGTTGGTTATTAGTAGCTTCAGATGTACATAAATATTTCTCAAGGTATAATTTTTTGTTGAGTGCTGGAGGTATTTTTCCTGTGCTGGAGTAATTAGGTGGTCTGACTTTGTATGTAATGATGAGGTTCAGTAGAAAGCATCATTAACTTCCTTTGAACAGCATATATTGTAGAGAGAGACTGGATTGGTTTGGCCATGTTACTCGTATGCATAGCTGCAGATTAGCAAACAGAATTATGAACACTGTGCCTAAGGGTTTCAAAAAAAGGGGGATATTCATTTGAAATTTTGGAATTTTGAATCTTTTTCACCATTTGAGGGAGCAATTACAGTGTTGAAAAGATTCTAAAAGTGCGAATCATAATATTTTATCAATTGCTATCTACTCCAAAAAGATTTTTTTCACTTATCTCTAAATACAAGCAAATATCTGCTAAAACCATAAATTGTGTTTACATAACACCCCCCCCCCCAACTGCCATGGGTGTAATAAGCTAACTCACTGTTATCAATGAAAATTCCATAGTCTTCACATTCCACCTCCAATATTCCTTGCATAAATACATCGTATGCAACATTATTTCTAAATTATAAAATTTTTCTACCGTTAGAGGGCTCAATTCTAGGAATATTTTTTTTTTATTTTACATATAGGACAGAGAAGAATCCTAGAAGCTACTCCTAGCTTTTACAGCCTTCTCATACAAGGACATGCCCTACTAAGACCGAAGTCACTGCTGACCACTGCCTTAGTTAGAGCTAACACAACACACAAAGTTTGCCTTGCTGGAACAGTCGCTAGCTGCCTAACCACTATGCCAGTTAAGGCTGATATGATATATTTGAAAGAGTAAATTATAATATTTCACCAATTCCAATGTAACCCAAAAAAGAATTTTTCGTTCATCTCTATAAACAAGCAATTATCTGCTGGCTGACAGTGGAAATTTTGTGACCTTTACATTCCGTCACAAAAAATTCAAATTTCAAGCATAAATATATTTGCAATATTCATGTGAAATTTTGGAATTCCAAATGAATAAGGACGTATTTGGAGTGTTACAGAGATTTCAACATCAAGCAACTTTTTAATTTATCTCTGCAAAGAAAAATTTTCGATGTCTACAGACAGAAAGACGACAAAGCGAATTAGTTACTTTACATCTCGTTTTCTTTAGTTACTTCTATCTCAGTTTCCCACTACTAAAATATAATATCTAAATATATTTTTTTTCCTCTACTATATTGCTATAGTTGTTTTTTATTTCGTTTTCTTTTTAAACGAGATAAGAAAAGCAATAGGAAAGATATGTATATGAAAAAAATATATACAAACAAGCATGTCAAACAATGCCCCTATCAAGCCGTGCTGACGTCTGTTGGATGGCATTACTTCCTCTGCAATGCACACTAGAACCCTCATTTCATCACTGCTGCCAAGAGCATCCAACAGTTGGTCTATCACGATGAACATGGGCAGTGGCACGACATACAGTCCATTCAGCTTCACAAAATTCGTCCTCTCTCAAAAGCATCCAAATGGTGATAAACATGTTGAGGGCGGGCCCGATCGGCATTGGCTCAACAATTTACAAGAGGAACCACCTAATCTCAACTGTTCACACGACTTCCACCTGCACAGACAGAATACCATCTTTATTCCTTCTTGCACCTTTTATCTTTTGAGCCACACATCATTGGCTCCGGATTATCATCATTTGCAAATCTCAACTGCGCACACCTACCTTTATATTTGCATCTTTGTGTGACATGTCCTTCTAGGTGGGGTATTTTCAATGTCAAGCAGTGTATTTTTAAAGAACCAATGAAGGAGACTATTAAAATAAAGGAAACAGCCACTACAAAATTTACCAACAAGAGAAATTTACAAGTCGTACCCTGTACTTTCGTTTTATTAACTCAGAGTACTTGAGATGATGCACAGAACCATCCAGGCTTAGCAGCTAAAGTCTGACCAAACTTTCTGATGTTGCAGACCATTGGTACCTTTCAAAAGAGATACTCTCTTTTTGTGGGGAACGGAAGAGGAGGGCAGCCAATCAGTTTGGCCTATTGATTTGATCTCTTATAGCTACTTTTTTTTCTACCCTGTTGAGGAGTAGTCAACTACACAGACCTGATCATATACACCAACAAGAATGAAATAATGGTTCTGAGCTTGTTTATAGATCCTGAATTTGCTGCATTGTTGGTTTCCTGTTGAGGGAAAAACTTCCACTGTGTTTTCTGTTTGTGGGTTCACAATCCCAATGAATAGATTCACATGATACATTTTATCAGCAATTGGAAAATTTTGGTCAGAGGGCCTTCACATCTACCTGAACTCTTGCTTCTATGGGCATCATCAAACATACTTTTGAACTTACCCTTTGATGGGTTCAGTTTTTAGTAGTGGGGGAACAGCTCTTTGCCAATGCCTTGCTACTCAAAAGAAACACTAGTGATGCACTTGTGTGATATGAGTGCATTAATGAAAGATATCTCACAGTTACAATTTCAGGCAAGCATTAAAAACTGGAATGCTATCTGTTGTTATGCCCCTACTGAGAGTGCCGGCTAGAATTAGAAAAATAGCTTTTATGGGCAACTTTAGGATGTTTTCAATTCTGTCAAGATAGAAGATATTTATCCCTTGTTCTAGGCAACTTCAATGCTAAAGTTGGTAACATACCATCGAGGAGGGCTGATAGGTCCCTTGCCATTTTTAACTGCAATGGCAATGGGCACTTAATGGTACGAGCAAATTAACACTTTTTATAAACGCAATTACATGCATAAGTACACGTGATTTTCACCAGATGGGCTGTATGAGAGACTAGCCTTTTTTTTTCCAGAGACACAGCATAGAATAAAGAGGATTTCAACAGTTATTCTTTCGAGAGCTCATACGTGAAGCATAAAATGAATTTTTCCCCAATTCTATAGAAATATTTTGAAGAAATAATGATTTTTGAAAAAATCTTGCTCTTATTATTAGTGCCTAGGATCGTATAATACTCAAGACTCTTACCAGTCCAGCACCTTACCAATCTGACCATTACCTTTATTAAAAGTACTTTAACACTGAAGCTCTGAAAGACTTAGTAATGCAGTGGGCAGACAATGTCAAACAGGACCTTGTTAGAATTGGTGTGCAGTGGCCGGATGCAGCAGATGTAGCTCAGGACAGATATGCTTGGAGAATTAAACTGCGTAGTCTGGTTGGACCTCCGTAGTCCACGGCTGCTTGAGGATGATGATGATGATGATGATGAAAACTCACCTTCATAAGTCACTTACCAATTATGATGGTCATGGCTTGCTTACTATAGTTGAAGAATGGGATCATTTTTACGAAGGATTTTCTTGAAACTAACACTACTATTTTGAGAGAAAAGGGAGCAGAAGACAAAATTATTTGAGTAATAAATTACTGGAGCTTATTTTGGAAGGAAACAACTGCAGAAATGTCCTTATTCAGCACCCTACTATTCCTAATAGAAAGTGTTACAGAAAGCTTAATAAACGTATAAAAGATAAGGTAGCATCTGATAAGAATCTCTGGTGAGGTGCCTTAGCTGACATAGCCATGGAAGCATCTAGATAGCTGAACCACATAGTTAAGGTTTTGTGTTGTTAAGATAAGGTTATTGAAGGTGAGGATTCAATCATGGCTAGGTGGACTGAGCATTTCAGAGAAGTTCTAAATCATCTATTTCTCCAACTCCCATTGTTTTTAATTGTGATAGATGCATTACTGGCTATAATGTCTGACTTATATCAGAGTACAAGTTATTTTCGCTATTCCTAAACTTAAACTACATAAATACCCAGGGGTAGATGAAATTACTACTGAAATGCTTACAGCTGTCGATGTTTCTGTTACTATATAACTAATAGAAATTTTGAATATTTTTTTTATCATAAAAGCATTGTTTCTAAGGATTTCACTAGAGCAATCATTATTACTATTTTTTTTTAATTTGATCACAGTTCTTTTGATAACTATAGGCATATCACCCTACTTTCTGTTCCAGGTAAAGCTCTTCGCATAATTTTGCTTAATAGATTTAAGAATCTGGCTTAGTGGCAATTGTGAGATGAGCAATGTGGATTCAGAAGTGGTAGGGATGTTGCAGATCAGATATTTTTTCTCAGGCAGATACTTGATAAATATTTAGAGTTTTAGAAACCTGTGATTACTAGCTTTGTAAATTTCAAAAAGACTTTTGATTCTGGTGATTGTCATCAATTGATTGTGATATCATATGGCATACAAGACAAGTTATTTAACATAATGAAAGTTCTCTGTAATGAAACTCAGTCGTGTGTGAGAGTTGGTAAGACTTGTAGCAATTGGCTTAGCATTGCTTCTGCTGTTCAACAAGGTGCATTTTTTTATCCTTTTCTTTTTAGTTTTATTTTGTTATGTGAAATTCATTGCAAAGGTAAGATTTTAGGGGTAAATGGTCTACATATCTGAAATTTCTGAGTTATATTATGCTGATTATTTGGCCCTATTTGAATATGACGATGAACTCTTTCATTCGAGCTCTTATGAGACTGCTAGTAGAGTAGGTTTGGTGATAAACATAGAGAAAACTAAAGTGATGAAAATTGTTCAGGCAGTCTGTGGCTCATTTAATTTGAATGGTCACACTCTTGAGCAGGAGGCATATTGAAATTATTATTGGAGCTATATCATAGATACTGGTGATGTATGGCATGAGATGAACAGAAAAATGTAGGAATTACTGTTGGGATTTTTGAAAACCTATATAAGGTGTGGAGAAATAGGCGTATTCACCTAAATATTAAAATGAGACTATATAAGAGGGTTTTTTTTCTAGACTTAGTTTTGATAGTTAAATTTGTACTCTTTGCAAACATAAAAAAACCCAATAAACTCCTTTCTTTCCTCCTTTTGTTCAAGGTTATCCACCTCTGGTGTATCAAGGTGACCTTGGCTAGACGTCAGGCAGAATGGGAATCTGTAGGTTCTGCCATGTTGCACATATCGATAACAATAGTTTGGGGAATAGTGTTAAAACCATCCTACAGAAAATCCTATCCCTATCAACACTAAAACATATATAGAAAATTGCATTAACTCTCAATAAACTTATTCAGCCAGACAATAAAAGCATTATCAAAAACAGGCCTAGATCTAGAAAATATTAAGGAAGAGTGTGTGGCTAGGAAAGAGATTTCCTTTGAAGAAAGATATTTCCTCTTCAGGCAATCTAGCCACAAGCGGCATTCTATTTCCCATATAAATGGAAAGCAGGTCTTACAAGTATGCTCATCATCATCCTCATGCAGCCATGGGTTTTGAAGGTCCAACTAGACCGTGCAATTTAGTTCTCCAAGCAAGTCTATCCTGAGTTACATCTACTGCATCTGGCCACTGAACACCAATTGTAACAAGGTCCTGTTTGACATTGTCTGCCCGTCGCATCCTAGGTCTCCCCTTCTTTCTGAGGCCTTTAGGCACACTGTTCATAACCCTATTTGCCAATCCATAATTATTCATACGGGCAACATGGCCAAACCAACGGAGTCTCTCTCTACACAATATGTTGCTTAAAGGAGGTTGCAAAGTCCTTTGCCTAACCTTATCATTAGTTAAAAAGTTGAACCACTTAATGCCCAAGATACTGCGTAAGCATCTAGAAACAAAAGCATCGTTTCCTGTTAACTTGTTTACAAAGTGTCCAAGTTTCACTACCATAACTAACCCTAAAAAGAACCAAAATATTATGCAGTCTAATTTTAGTCTTTAGGTGTATACGCCTATTTCTCCACACTCTCCATAGATTCTCAAAAGTCGCGGCAGCAATCCATATTCTTCTGTTAATCTCATGCCGCATATCACCATTATCTGTTACATAGCTCCCAAGAAAATTAAACTGTGACACCTGCTCAAGACTGCAAGCATTCAGATTAACGAGATCACAGTCTGCCTGAACCAATTTTAATCACTTTAGTTTTCTCTCACCAAACCTACTCTAATACCAGTCTCATCAACAGCTCGAATGAAAGAGTTCATCTCATCAACATCATTTGCCAAAAGGGCTAAATCATCACCATAATGTAAATCAGAAATTTTCGTATCTCCAGCCCATTTAAGGTCAAAATCTTTCCCTTGAAGTGAATTTCGCATAACATAATCAACAACCAAACTAAAGAGAAAAGGAGACAAAATGCACCCTTGTCGAACACCAGAAGTAATGCTAAACCAATTGCTACAAGCCTTACCAACTCTCACACACGACTCAGTGTTATTATAGAGAGCTTTCATTATGTTAACTAACTTGTCTGGTATACCATATGATTTCACAATCAACCACAAATTATGACGATCAACAGAGTCGACAGCATTTTTGAAATCAACAAAGCCAGCAATCAAAGGTTTCTGAAACTCTAAACATTTCTCAAGAATCTGCCTAAGTGAAAATATCTGATCCACACATCCCCTACCACTTCTGAATCCACATTGCTCATCACGCAATTGACTGTCAACCAGATTCTTAATTCTATTAAGCACAATCATGGAAATAACTTTACCTGAAACAGAGAGGCTGATACCCCTATAGTTATCACAACAACTGCGATCACCTTTTTTGAAAATAGGGATTACAATAGCTCTGGTAAAATCCTTAGGAACCATGCCTTTACCATAAAAGATATTCAGAATTTCAGTCATCCAAGTGGTAACCGAAACATTCCGAGCCCTAAGCATTTCTGTAGTAATTCCATCTACCCCTGGGAATTTCTGTAGTTTAAGTTTAGAAACAGCCAAAATAACTTCAGATTGTGTTATAGGGCCAACATTAAAGCCACCAATGCATCTATCATCATTGCAAACAATGGGAATAGAACTAATCACATTGTTTAGAATATCACTGAAATGCTCAGCCCACCTAGCCATGACAGAATTCTCACCTTTTATAACCTTACATAGTTTATCCTTCAATCCCTGTATACCTGTCCGTTTTCTACCACACAAAACATTAACTATCTGGTACAGCTCTCTGCTGTTGTGCTGTCTAACTGCTTCCTCGGCTTTGTCAGCCAAGTCATCAAGCCAAAGATTCTTGTCAGCAGCTAACTGATCTTTTACACATTTATTAAGCTCTCTGTAATGCTTTCTATTAGGACTAGTAGGGTTTTGATTGAGGACATTCCTGCAGTTCTTTCTTTCTGAAATAAGCTCAAGTGCCTTATCACTCAGATAATTCTGTCTCCTCTGCTCCCTTTTTCCTAAAAGAGTACTGTTAATTTCCAAAAAACCCTGTTTAAAATTATTACATTAGTAGTAAGTAAACCATGAATGTCATAATGACTAAGTAACCTATCATGGTAAGCTTTGGCTATAGCTGGGTGAGAGCTTCAGTATTAAAAGTAAATTTATTAACCATAGCACAACACTTTTTAAGTGTAATTTGCAAGACACTTTTAACAAGGTAATGGTCAGATCCAATTTCAGCTGCCATATATGACCTGGTATTCCTAACAGAAATAGCCAATTTGCTGTTAATTAATATATAATCAATCATATTCTTATGCAGCCCATCAGGTGAAAGCCATGTGTATTTATGTATGTCGCGGTGTTTGTAAAATGTGTTCGTTATTCTGAATCCACTGAGTTTACTTACCTGTAGGAGACGTTGCCCATTGCCATTGCAGCTACCAATACCAAAAGGGTCTAATACTCCTCCCCAAAGGTCAGAGTCAGTACCAACTTTCGCATTGAAGTCACCAAGAAACGTAATAGCTCCTTTCTTGACAGAATTCAGAATATCCTGAAGTTGTCCATAAAACCTATCCTTCTCATCCTCATCGGCATCCTCAGTGGGGGCATAACAGCAGATAACATTCAAGTCTTTAATGCTTGTCTGAAATTTTGCTGTAAAAAACCTTTCATTAATGCACTTATATCCTAGAAGAGCATCACTAGCGTGTCTGCTGAGAAGCAGACCCATGCATTGGTGATGCTTATTATCTTCCCTCCCTGAAAAGAGAAATTTAAGATTATTTTTAAGAATCTGACCTTTATCTGTCTATCTGGTCTCTTGCAAGCCAAGAATATCTAAATTATAATGATGGAATTCTTGTGTGAGGACATCAAGAGAAAAAGCTCTGTGCAGAGTCCTCACATTCCAACTACATATAGAGAGAAAATGGTTAGTGGGATGTTAAAAGAAACTATGTTTTATTGAGAGAGGGAATGCTGACAATATCAAACAGCCCCCTAATCACAGACATGGGCAAAGACCCGTTCCCCCACCACTAAAGGCTGAAGCCATCTACACTGGAAGACTTCCTCCAATGTAGAATTTGACGATGTCAATAGAAGCAAAGAGTTCAGGTGCCTGCCATGACCTCTGCTCAGGATTATCCACCATCTAATAAACATATCCTGTGAATCTATTCACTTGGGGCTGTGAACCCACAAACAAACAGAAAACACAGCGGAAGATTTTTCCTCCACAGAAGCCCACCAGTGCAGCAAAATCAGGATCCATAATCAAGCTCAGAGCCATAATTCAGTTCATTGGGTTTATACTGTCAGCACCAGGACCCTGTGTGGTTGACCACTCCTCAGCAATAGAAAAAAAAAAGAAAGAAGCCATAGTTGTCCAGATCAGTAGGACACACTAATCTGGCAGCCCTCTGCTTCCGTTCACTTCCAGAAGAGAGTATCTCTGTTGAAAGGTACTAACGGTCTGCACTACGAGAAGGCGGGGTCGGACATTAGGTGCTAGGCTTGGCCTGTTTTATTCATCATCACAGGGGATTGGTATATAGCTCTCCTTCCAGTGACTACCTAGCTACCATTTACAGACCACAAGTATGCTAGTGATAAAAAATGAAATAAACTCGACATATTCATTATCTCCTAAAAAATGGGCACTTTGAAGTCAATTCAATTTTAGAGGAAAAATTGTCTTGAGCCAGGTGGGATATGGACCCACGACTTCCTGATAACATGTCAGGTGCTCTGGACCAGTGAGCTGCCGGCTGCCGATCAAGATCTCCTCTAACTAACGCAATGAATATTTCTATTATGTCATAAATAGGCTAAAATTTGAATCGACTTCAAAGTGCTGATTTATTAGTAGATATTGAATATGTCAAGTTTATTCTATTATTTATCACTAGCATACTTCTAAGACATACTTTCCATCTATATGGCAAATAAAGAGCCGCTTGTGGCTAGATGCCTGAATAGTGCCTATATGCGAAATAATAGAAATGCTCCTGGTATTAGTTAGAGGACATCTTGAACGGCGGCTGGTAGCTCAGTGGTCCAGAGCACCTGACATGTTATTAAGAGGTCATGGGTTCATATCCCACCTGGCTCAAGACAATTTTTCCTCTAAAATTAGAATTGACTTCAAAGTGCTGATTTATTAGTAGAAAACACATGTAGTTTCTGTAAACATTGCACTAACTATTTTCTCACAACAGGTAGGTGGAATGTGAGGACTCTACACAGAGATTATTATCCTGATGTTCTCACAAAAAAATTCTACCATTATAACTTTGATATTTTTAGTTTGCAAGAGACCTCATGGACAGAAAGGTCAGATGCCATAACCTTAAATTTCTCTTTCCAGTGAGGAAAGGTGAAAAGCATCTCTAAGTCATAGGTTTACTTCTCATGAAACATGCTGGTAATGCACTTGTGGGATATGAGTGCATTAACAAAAGGCATAGCCAAGTTAAAATTTCAGGCAGGCATTAAAAACTGGAATGTTATCTGTTGTAATGCCCCCACTGAGAGGGCCAACTAGGATTAGAAAGATAGTTTTTATGGGCAACTTTAGGATGTTTCAATTCTGTCAAGAAAGGAGATATTACTTTTGTTCTAGATGACTTCAATACTAAAGATGGTACTGATTCTGACCTTTGAGGAGGGCTGATAGGTCACTTTGTATTAGTAGCTGCAATGGGAAAGTCTTCTTCAAATAAGTAAACTCAATGGTTTCAGAATAACTACCACTTTTTACAAACACCATGACATACATAGTACACGTTTTTCACCAGATGGGCTGCAGATGAGCAAATGGCCTAGTGCTGTTAGGTTGTTTTACCTCTGAGTGTCACTTTTTTGTGGGGCGGGGGTGGCTCAGTCGGTAGCGCGCCAGGCTCATAATCTGTAGTTCCCAGGTTCGAGTCCCAGCTGGGTCAGCGTTGAGATTTATCTCCGCAAAATTCCCCGCCCTGCCCACAGTCAGTAGGGGACACCGATGGGCTTGGAAAGGCCGCCGTCTGTTGGATGGGACGTTAAGCCGTGGTCCCGTGTGCGGGAGAGAGCCATACCCTGTGCACGTTAAAGAACACGCTGGATGGCCTTGACGGGAGGCTACCATCCGTCTCCCAACAGCTGTTCCAGTGGGTCCCCTCCCCCAACCTTCTCTGAGCCTTTGGGGTCCATGTGACCTGGCCATTTAGCCCATGGTGTGCAAAAAAGTGCCGCTCAGAGGTAAAACAACCCAACCCACTTTTTTGCACACCATGGACTAAATTGCCAGTCCTTGAAGACTCAGAGAACGTTATGGAAGGGAACCCACTGGAACAGCTGTTGGGAGACAGATGGTAGCTTTCTGTCAAGGCCATACAGCATGTTCTTTAATGTGCCCATGGTTTGGCTCTCCCACATATGGAGACACGGTTTAACATTCCATCCCAATGGAGGCAGCATTTCCAAACCTTTGGTGTCCCCTATTGACCATGGACAGGGCGGGAGTTTTGCAGAGATTAGTTCTGTTAGGAGCACCAGGTCGTATACACAGGGGTAGACTGGCCCATGTTGTGAAAGATGCAGCCTGTAGCAAAGGGTCCTGGCTGAAATGAAAAATTCAGCTTCTTTTTCAAGATTTCAAAAGTTATTCTTTTGAGAGCTCGTTCTTGAAGCATAAAAAGTATTTCCCCCTAATTCTGTAGAAATTGTTTGAAGTAATATTATTATTATTCAAAAAATCCTACTCTCATGAGGTTCTAAGGGCCTTCATCATTTGGTGCCCATAAAGCTACAGCACTCAACTCTCCTTACCAGTCTGCACTTGTATATAGGGTAGCTCAAATTTGATCTTATCACTACCTATATTAAAAGTGTTGTGGTAAGGTTAAAAAAGTAAACTTTAACATTGAAACTCTGAAAGACCCAGTTATAGCTTAAGCTTACCATGATACGTTACTTAGTAATTATGACAACAAGGTTGGCTTCCTTAGTTGAAGAAGAATGGGACTATTTTGAGAAGGATTTTCTTGAAGCTAATAGTACTGTTTTAGGTAAAAAGGTGCAGAGGAGGCAAATTATATGAATGATAAGGCACTGGAGCTTATTTTGGAAGGAAACAACTGCAGCACGTCCTTAATCAGTACCCTACTATCCCTAACAGAAAGCATTACAGAGAGCTCAATAAATATGTAAAGGATTGGGTAGCAGCTGATAAGAATATTTGACTCACATAGCCGTGGAAGCAGCTAGACAGCATAACAAGTGATAACTGTACCAATTAGTTAATGTTTTGTGCTGTTAAGGTAATGTTATTGAAGGTGATGATTTTGTCATGGCTAAGTGGGCTGAGCATTTCAGTGATGTTCTAAACAACGTGGTTAGTCCTACTCCTATTCTATGTAATGATGATAGATGTAGCCCATTACTGGCTTTAATGTTGACCCTATAACACAGTCTGAGTTATTTTACACAGTCTGAGTTATTTTAGCTGTTTCTAAAACTGAACAACATAAATCCCCAAGGGTAGATGAAATTACTACAGAAATGCTTACAATTGGGAATGTTATGGTTGCCACATGGATACTGAAGTTCTGAATATCTTTTATCATAAAGGCATGGTTCCTAAGGATTTTGACAGAGCTAATATTATCCCTATTTTCAAAAAAGGTTATTGCAGTTCTTGTGATAATTATAGGGGTATCAACCTACTCTATGTTGAAGGAAAAGTTATTACATGTTTGTGTTTAATAGAATTAAGAATCTGGTTGACAGGCAATTGCGTGATGAGAAATGTGGATTCATATGTGGTAGGGGATGTGTAGATCAGTTCAAAGTTATTTAACATAATGAAAATTCTCTATAATGACACTGAGTCATGTGTGAGAGTTGACAAGGCTTGTAGCAATTGGCTTAGTAATGCTTCCAATGTTCGATAAGGGTGCATTTTGTCTCCTTCCTCTTCAGTTTGGTTAATGGTTATGCTATGCAAAATTCACTGTAAGGATAACATTTTGGGGGTAAATGGTCTACAGGTCTGAAATTTCTGAGTTTTAGTATGCTGGTGATTTAGCCCTGAAAGGATGGTTAGGCTCCCCCCCCCCCCCATTGATCAGGCCATGTTTGTAATGACGAAGTCAGTCAAAGGAGTCGGTAGCTCCTTTGAACAACATATTGTGCAGAGTGGGAGTCTGCTGGTTTGGCCATGTTGCTCATTTGAATACTTATAGATTAGGGAATAGGGTTTTGATTTATCCTATAGAAAATCCTATCCCTATCAACAATCTAATATCATATAGAAAATTGCATTGACTCTCAATAGATCAGTAAACTCATTCAAACAGCCAATAAGAACACTGAAATCATATGTGTGAGAGTTGGTATGTCTTGCAGTGATTGGCTTAGCATTGCTAGTGGAGTTAGACAAGGGTGAATTTTGTTTGGCTATTGATCATTTTATGTGAAATTCACTGTAAGGGAAAGACTTTGGCCTTAAATGCTCCAGAGATTTCAAAACTTCTGATTTAGATTATGCAGGTGATTTCGCCTTGTTGGCTACTGATGTTAATGAGATGAATTCATTCATTAGGGCTGTCAATGAGACTGGTAATAAGAGTAGGTTTGGTGATGAACAAAGAAAAAACTAAAGTGATTAAAATTGGTCAGGCAGATGGTGTTTCAGTTGCTTTCAATGGCTGTACTATTGAGCTAGTGTCTCAGTTGATTTATCTTGGGAGCTATGTAACAGACACTGGTGATGTGTGGTATGAGATAAGTAGAATAGGGATTGCCACTGGGAGTTTTAAGAATCCATGGAGAGTATGAAAAATAGGCATATACACCTAAAGACTAAAATTAGGCTGTATAATAGTTTGGCTCTTTCTAAGGTTAGTTATGGTAGCGAAACATGGACCCTTTGTAAGCAGGATAACAAGAAACTTGATGCCTTTGATTCTAGATGCTTAAGCAGTATCTTGGACATTAGGTGGTTTGATATTCTAAGTAATTATGAGGTTAGAAGGAGTCATCAACCTCTTTTGAGCAGCATATTGTACAGAGAGAGACTGCATTGGTTTGGCCATGTTGCCCATATACATAGGTGCAGATTGGCAGAGATGATTATGAACAGTGTGCCTAAGGTTATCAGAAAAAGGGGGAGACGTAGGATGTGATGGGTAGACAATGTCAAGCAGGACCTTGCCAGAATTGGCCTAGATGGCCAAATGCAGCAGATGTAACTCAAAATAGACACGTCTGGAGAGAAAAATTACGTAGTCTCATTTTCTTTGAAAACGATATAAAAAACTGCGATTACAATCCTAAAAATGAAGAACCTTATGCACAATTCACAGCAAGGTCACATTATAAAAGAGGCCCAAGGCACTGTATAATCGCAACAGAGAAAAAGAGCAAAAAAACAAGAATATCATAGGCGACAAATTGATGTCGACAATGCTCAGGTGAAAGTAGGCAGCACACCAAAAGAAAAAAATATGGTAATGTTATCAGTTTTCCCTAAAAAATTTGCAATTAAGCTTTTAATTGCTATTTTTTTAAGGTCACAGTTTAAAGAGTGATCTGCAAATTAGAAATCTCAATGTCCTGAATTTCCCATTAAACATGCATTAATATTTATTAATGTAACTTACACTATGATTATTACTAATTTTTAAAGAAATAAAATCAAACTAGATATAAATCATCTGTGATATGACACACGTAAAGTGCAAAATTTAAGTATGTATAGAAGAAATAAATCTGAATCATGAGTCAAACAAATTTCTGCCCCTCCTGCACTGAAAAACTTACCTCTCTGAACTTTAGACCTAAAACCGTCCATACCTTGAAAACTCACCATCATACTCTACACTTTTAACCTTTTCACCTACATTTTCCTCTAGCACCTGATTTATGCTTTGTCCCCATTCATGACATCATCTAGTAACCTGAGTGATTTAAAGTGCAGAAATACCCTTATACACAATCAAAATTAACACGGTGTGCGGTGTTTTTATTTTTGAAAATATCAATTGCAACTGCTTCTGTTAAGAGGGAGGGAGGTTTAGGGGGTGAACTCTAAAAATACCTTGAGGAAAAAAATAAAAAAATTAATGAATTGTGTGAAGTGTTGGAATTGTTTAGCTATACAATTAAAAGGACCTTCTGGCTCAGAAATTAATTAAAAATAACATAAAATTCTCTGTCATTGAGCAATATAATTTTAAAGTTTATCCTTCAAACATTTGCAGGTTAATAATTTTTAGGAGAAAACTCAGAAGCTTTTCGGAGGAAAGACAACGTTCTATCTTCAGTGAAGTGATGCCATGTAGTGACGTTAGGTCTGTTTAGACAAAGAGCTTCTTTCTACATGTCATGAAGGGTGATTCCAGTGTCTCGGTTGCAGGTGGGGATGGATGAGATAATTAATTAAATAGCCTCCTGGACTATGGTTTCGTAGAAAGTGGATGCACGTGCAAGCAGTGTGTCTCCTAGTCTCTGCTCCTAGTCTCTTGTTCCTGTGTGTTGTACTGCTAGTTCGGCGGCAGCCATTGTTAGCTACTTTTGGCTGACATCAGTTTGATGCTCTGCAAACCTCTCTTGTAAAGAATGTATGGTTTTGTCGATGTAGTAAACAACGGAATTATCTGGTAAATGCAGGGGAAATTGGTATATGCCTGAATTTTGAATTAGGCTAAATTTGACCCTGTCCCTTTTGATTAATTTTTTAAAATTTGGAGCTGGGCTGTAAGCGATTTTGATATTTTGGGTTCTGAGTAATTTATGTACTGATTCACATAGGACAGGAATGTAAGAAATAGGTCAGGCAAAGGTTGTACATTTGGGGTACAAGCCGAATGGGAGGAGAGCCGAATCTTTTCTGTTTTTATTTCTATATTTACTGATTAATTTGTCTATTTTTGTTGAGTTGTAGCCATGGGAAGCAGCAATGGAATGGATATTTTGAATTTCTTTTTCAAGCAGCTGCTCGTTTGAAGACACAGTGAAAGCCCTATGTGTGAGAGAACAGATGGCTGCAATTTTGTATGCCCATGGGGTACATGAGTCTATGCGTATGACGGAGGGGATGTAGGTAGGCTTTCGGTATACTGATTTCATCAAGGCTCCTGCATCATTTATTTTGAAGAAAACCTCTAAATTGGGGATGGCATTGTTGCCATTCCAAATTAAAAATATATCGTCGACATAGTGACACCAGAAGAAGGGTAAAAATGCTGCTGAATTGAATAATTTTGTTTCGGGATTTCTTTTAAATCTGGAAACAAATCAAGGACAATCTTGGATAGGATGACAGAAAGGGGTGAGCCCATGGGGGGGGGGGGGGTGAGTCCTGCCTGTAGATTTGTTTGCCGAACTGGAAATAGTTGTTTTCGGTGACGAGTTTTAGAGCCTCATGGCATTGATTTCGGGAAGGGAATATTTTTCCATTTCAATAATTTTTGTCCAAAACAACATGACCGCATCTAAAACTGGAGTGGATGCGAATATCTAAAATAATTTCTGAAATAATTTATAAAAATGATCCAGAGTCAATATATTGATGTTTTGTTTTATGAGCTAGAAGTTCTTTTCAATGAGCTACAATGATTATTATTTTTATTTTATAGCAAGCAAAGTTTTTAGGTCAAATTTTACCAGAACACTTCTGTGTTGCATCATGCAAATTGAAGTAAAGAAGATAAATGACTATGTAACCATTTGTCCAATATTTTTTAAGGGCAAAGCCAATTTAAAAAAAATTTTCAAAACCCATTTTCATTTAATTTATTTTCCTGTCCTTTAAAAGCACTATATTTTTTATATCAAATAAAAATCATATGGTATTCCCACTAATTTTCATAAATTTTTCTAATATTAGTTCATGCGATTGAGAAAATAAAAATGTATAACTCTATCATTTATAATTATTCATTATCAAATGTACTAAATTATTAGGGTGGGGGTGACTCAGTCAGTAGAGCACCAGGCTTCTAATCTGTAGTTCCCAGGTTTGAGTCCCAGCTCAGTCAGCATTCAGAATTATCTTCACAAATTTCCCCGCTCTGCCCACTGTCAGTATGGGACACTGATGGGCTTGGAAAGGCCACCGTCTGTCGGATGGGACGTTAAGCCATGGCCCAGTGTGTGGGAGAGCCATACCCTGTACAGGTTAAAGAACACACTGGATGGCCTTGACCAGAGGCTACCATTTGTTTCCCAACAGCTATTCCAGTGGGTCCCCTCCCCCAACCTTCTCTGAGCCTTCGGGGTCCATGTGACCTGGCCATTTAGCCCATGGTGTGCAAAAAAGTGCCGCTGAGAGGTAAAACAACTCAACCCAACCCATCCCCTCCCTCAACCTTCTCTGAGCCTTCGAGTGCTCCTCAGAAGTAAAACCCAACTAATTATTAAAAATTTGTTTAATTATTGTGAACCAACCAATGGCAGTACCAAGCTGAAAACACTGGTTCTCATCCGAAGCAGCTTTGGGGTAGTCAGTACTTGGGAGGGTGACCATCTGGGAACAACTGCGTCCCGCTGGCAAAAAATCTACTGAGGACCCACCATCTTCGCAGATTCTTCTACTATGGTGTATTAAACTGACAGGCTCCTGTCAGACCTCTGTGGCAAGCAGCTGCTTGAGGAGGTATTTATTTATTTTTTTATTGTAAACCACTGAAAAATTAGGAATGTTTTATTGAATTTTATGTTTTAAATTTTAATCTTGCATTTAGATAAAATTAATGAATGCATATCATGTTTTATTTTTCAGCTTTTTTTGCATATTTACTACATTTTGAACCAAGAATTTACATGCAACAGCATGAAATTAACCGTTTTAATAAATGATTGAGGCACAAATGGTAGTATTGAAAAAAAAATTGCCAGAATATGTTTTTGAATAAATCTTGCTCTCCTCAAAAAAGAAAAAAAGGTCCGTATAAATGAGAATTTTGCTTAGAATTGTCAAAAAAGAAAATAATAAATTTTCTTTTGTCTATGATTTTACCCGTGTTTATTAAAGTTTGGAATTATAAGTGAAAAGAACCATAAAAGCTTTAACGTTTTCATCTCTGGAATTTTCAATTTCTGCGAAGTTATTTCTTACAGTTTTATTACCCAATGAAATTTTGGCAGAACTGCAGTATCGGGCCAAAGTATATATTTTTAAATAATAACAATCATTTATATTTATGGCCTTTGTCAGAATTTTTTTTTAATGCAATGACACGTTTCCACACTTCTTGTTCATTAACTGACGAAATTTGTAGTTGAATTGGGTTTCAGTTCTAGTATTTTGGGCAGAAAATTAACTGATCGTTAACATAAAGCATAATTGCAGTTACCTGTCAAATTTTAGTTCATTATGTTGTCATTAGATGGCAGCACTAGTAGTGTAAACATTTCAAAGATTTTGTATTTCAAATATGAGATAAGATTAAAATTTATTAAAACTTACCTTCTACCTTATGGTATCATCTAGTTACAGGATCGTTACACGGTCACATACACTCAAATTCCATAATGCACCATCAAATTAATCCATCCTAATATAGTTTCGTATCAAACAAAAGATAACTTGTTTGGGAATTAAAAACCTGAAACTTCCTACATTATTTCAAATGTTCCGTTTCAGTGGATCCGTTTAATAAACACAATAACTTCGTTGCAACTTTGGAAAATGTGTTGGCGTAACCTGCTGCTTTAGTCTGCTACATTTATAGGAACATATCACGAACTTCTTTATCACAAACTTCTTTGTCACGGCCAGGCAAAAGGTGTTCTATTAGTGGAAGTAATGTTTTGTTCCTTCTTTTCATCAAATTTCCTACACATTCTTTGTTTTCATGGACGTAGTTCTCTTTATCGAGTGAATTGTTTACTTTTCGACAATTTGAGGAAGTTTGTTTCTTCATTTAATTTCGAAATTGTAAAATAAATTCGAAATATTTTATTCTATAAAGCAGGCAAGAACGAAAATTTTCGACATTACCCGAGTCCTGATGAAAAAAAAAAGAAATTTCTCTAACAAAAAAAACTAAAAATAATTCGAAAATGATTGCCCCATACCATTTTTCAATTCTTTGCATTATAGTCTAATATAAAGATTAAATTAGCAGGCAATTCCTAATCAGCTGGCGCTAGAGGCCTCTCCTGTTCCAGACAATTAACATGGCCCCATGACTGTCTCGCCTATCAGAGCAGATGCCGTCTCTAGTACCCGTATATAGCTATGTGCCTAAGACCCACATTAATGCTATCTTTTTTGTGCACTTTCATAAGTCATTAAAATTGTTTCCCTATTCCTAGAAGTCTTTAAATGCAGTGTGCAGCAATTGGGAGGATTTTGGAAAGTGGGAAAATGAAACCGAAAGAGTGGCATATGAAATGAGCAAGGAAACTTCCCTCCTAATATGTAAGAATAATATGGATTTCCTCATAAATGCAACTTCGCTCTTTCAGTGACTAGAGGGCGCTCGGGTTCTGGACGCTAGAAAAGCTCCATATGGAAACAAAGTTGAAAGAAGTTGGTTACGTCACATATCATTTTCCGAAGTACTGACTGCAAAGAGGTAGTATTTGTTGGTTTCATATGAACCCATTTTACGATGAAATAATTATGTATATATGTAATATTTTATATATATAATAGTGGGTCATATAGGGGAGCTGAAATTGTGTCTCTTGATTGCCTTCTTAAAATGTCTTCGAACTTAAACTTAAGAACTGTTGTGCTGAGGTTAAATATTTACCTTTAATTCTGAAAGCTTACCATGACTTAGTCATTATGACAGTCATGGTTTGCTTACTACTGAATTTGAGGAAGAATGTGACCATTTTAAACAGGCTTTTTTGAAAGCCAACGGTGTTCTTTTAACAAAAAAAGAGCAGAGGAGACAATAATTTGAGTGAATAGGTACTTGAGCTTATTTCATAAAGAAAGAACTGCAGGAATGTCCTTAATACAGAGAGATAATTAGAGATAATTAGAGAGAGCTTAATAAACATGTAAAGGATCACTTAGCTGCTGATAACAATCTTTGGCTTGATGGCTTGGCTGATAAAGCCGAGGAAGCAATTAGACAGCACAATAGCAGAGAGTTCTACCAGATAGTTAATGATTTATATGGTAGAAAACGGACAGGTATACAGCGATTGAAGGATAAACAAGTTAAGGTTATAGAAAGTGTGAATTCTCTCATGGCTATGTGGGCTGAGCATTCCAGTAATGTTCTAAACAATGTGATTAATTCTACTCCCATTGTTTGCAGTGATGATAAATGCATTGGTGGCTTTAATGTTGGCCCTATAACATAATCTTAAGTTATTTTGTCTATTTCTAAACTTAAACTTCATAATATACCAGGGGTTGATGAAATTTCTACGGAAATGCTTAGAGCTGGGAATGTTTCGGTTACAACTTGGTGACTGAAATTTGGAATATCGTTTATGATAAAGGAATGATTCCTGAAGATTTTACCAGAGCTATTATTTTCCCTATTTTTAGAAAGGTGATCACAGTTCTTGTGATATCTATAAGGGTGTCAGCCTACTTTCCAAGTAAAGTTCTTTGGCTGTGACGAGCAACATGGATGTTTAGATCACATATTTTCACTCAGGCAGATTCTTGAGAAATGTTCAGAATTTCAGAAACCTTTGGTTACTAGCTTTGTTGATATCTAAAAGGAATTTTGATTCTGTTGATCATCATAATTTGGTTGATTGTGTGATTGTGAGGCATGCCACAAAAGTTAGTTCAAATAATGAAAGTTCTCTATAATAGCAGTGAGTCGTGTGTGAGATTGGTAAGCCTGTAGCACTTGGGTTTAGAATTACTTCTGGTGTTCGACAAGGGTGCATTTTATCTCCCTTTCTTTATAGTTTGGTTATTGATTTTTATGCAAATTCACTACAAGGAAAAGGTTTTGGCCTCAAATGGTATGGAGATCTGAGAATTTCTGATTTAGATTATGCTGATGATTTAGCCTTTTTGGCAAATGATGTTGATGAGATGAACTCTTTCATTCGAGGTGTTGATGAGACTGGTAGTACAGTAGGTTTGGTTATAAACAGACAAAAATCTAAAGTGATGAAAATTGGTCAGGCAGGCTGTGATTCAGCTAATCTGAATGGTTGCAGTCTTCAGCAGGTGTCATAGTTTAATTATCTTGGGAGTTATGTAACACATACTGGTGATGTGCAGCATGAGATTAACAGACGAATAGGGATTGCTAGAGGGACTTTTAAAAATCTATTGAGAGTGTGGAAAAATAGGGACATACACTTAAAGTCTAAAATTAGACTGTATAATAGTTTGGTTCTTTCCAGGATTAGTTATGGTAAACTTGGACACTTTGTAAACAAAATAACAGGAAACTAGATGCTTTTGTTTGTAGATGTTTACGGAAGTATCTTGGGCATTAGGTGGTTCAACTTTGTAAATAATGGTAAGGTTAGGCAAAGTAGTTTGCAACCTCCTTTAAGCAGCATATTATGAAGAGAGAGACTCCGTTAGTTTGGCTATGTTGTCCGTATGAATGATTATAGATTGGCGAATAGGGTTATGAACAGTGTGCCTAAAGGCCTCAGAAAGAGGGGGAGACCTAGGATGCGGTGGGCAGACAATGTCAAACAGGACCTTGTTAGAATTGGTGTGCAGTAGGTAGATGCAGATGTAGCTCAGGACAGATATGCTTGGAAACTAAATTGCATGTTTTGGTTGGACTCCGTATCACATAACTGCTTGAGGATGATGAGGATGATGATTTAAAAATTCAAACAATTATTAAAAAACCTAAAAAAAGAGCAACATATCAACCAAATAAATTAATTTGTCAATGGTAAAAAAATGTTTAAAAAATTATTTAACAATTTAGTATAATTAAATAATTACGATAAATTAAATATTATAGTTATGTGTTATTAATTCCCCAATCACATCAACAATAAAAAGAAAATTTAGCAAAATTAGTGGGAAGAAAATAGTTTTTAGTTGCTAACAAAAATAAAGGTTTTTAAAGGACATTGCGAAAAAAAGGGCAACAACGTTTTTCTGAATGTTTTTATAAATATCTACAAGCAGAACGCCTTAAAATTGGGACGAATGGTCATTGTAGCCAATTTCCATTTGGGATTCATTATGTATGATGCAACACAGAAGTTTTCTGCTAAAGGTTTTCTTCCATATCTATGTCATTTGTAGAAAAAGAAATAAAAATTCTCCTTTTATCTTCTTTTTACTGCAAAAGAACGTTTTGCCCTTAAAATCAAATCATCGATATATTGACTCTGGCTTGTTACTTCCAATTCTAGGAGAAATATTTTTAGTTTCATAAGAGAAATAATTTTTCTATTCAAAATAAAAAGAAATAAATACCCTCTCACCCTCAAGCAGCTGCTTGCCACAGAGGTCTTAGAGGATTTCTGTTGGGTTGTGTTGTATTACCTCTGAGCGGCACTTCTTTGCACACCATGGGTTAAATGGCCAGATCACAAGAACCTTGAAGCTTGAGAGAAGGTTGGGGGAGGGGACTCACTGGAACAGCTATTGGGAGACAGATGGTAACCTTCCGTCAAGGCCATCCAGCGTGTTCTCTAACGTTGGGTTGTTTTACCTCTGAGCGGCACTTTTTTGCACACCATGGTCTAAATGGCCAGATCACAAGGACCCCGAAGGCTCAGAGAAGGTTGATGGAGGGGACCCACCTGAGCAGCTGTTAGGAGACAGATGGTAACCTTCAGTCAAGGCCATCGAGTGTGTTCTGTAACGTTGGATTGTTTTACTTCTGAGCGGCACTTTTTTGCACACCATGGGCTAAATGGCCAGGTCACAAGGACCCTGAAGACTCAGAGAAGGTTGGGGGAGGGGACCCACTGGAACAGTTGTTGGGAGACAGATGGTAGCCTCCCGTCAAGGCAATCCATCGTGTTCTTTAACGTTGGATTGTTTTACATCTGAGCAGCACTTTTTTGCACACCATGGGCTAAATGGCCAGGTCACAACGACCCTGAATACTCAGAGAAGGTTGGAGGAGGGGACCCACTGGAACAATTGTTAGGAGTCAGATGGTAGCCTCCTTTCAAGGCCATCCATCGTGTTCTTTAAGGTTGGATTGTTTTACCTCTGAGCGACACTTTTTTGCACACCATGGGCTAAATGGCCAGGTCACAATTACCCTGAATACTCAGAGAAGGCTGGGGGAGGGGACCCACTGGAACAGCTGTTAGAAAACAGATGGTAACCTCCCGTCAAGAACATTCAGTGTGTTCTTTAAGGTGCACAGTGTATTGTTCTCTCGCAAACAGGTCATGGCTTAACGTCCAATCCGACGGACGGCGGTCTTTCCAAGCCCATCAGTGTCCCCTACTGACATTCGGCAGGGTGGGGAGTTTTGTGAAGATAAATCTCAACGCTCAGCATGATGGGACTCGAACTTGCAACTACAGAATACGAGCCTGATTGACTAATGAGCTGACTGGCCGACTGAACCACCGCAACCCACAGAGTTTTAAACCCTGTTCAGAGTTACCATTAGAGTCAATGGCTGGAATGAGATTGACAAAGGTCAGTTTCCTTACAGCTTCTCTAAGGAACTCTGCTGCAGAGGTTTTACAGATTATCCCATAAGACAAAAGAGTACCACAGTTCAACGCATGCTTTAGAACCGAATTTGGTTTTATTTAAAACTATATTAACAAACTCAGTTGAAACCCCAAATGCAAATGAGTGCTGAGACTTAACAAGAATTAGCTTGGACATTGAGTGTGTAGCTAAATTATTTTATGATAATTATTCTCCAAAGATTCAGAACAGCTTTGCACAGCAACAGTTTGTTGATGCTGTAATTGACCTTGAAACTCGACATTCTCTGAGAATGTACGACTGCAAATCAGTAAAGTAAGCTGTGGTGCACGTGATAAGATTTAAGTGCTCCAGACTTTCTCTCCGGCTTCTGATCAACGAAGAGTAAGAATCGTAACTGCTGAAGAAACAGCATAACAGAAGAGGGACTTACAAGAATTAACCAAAGTCATCCTTGTTCGAAGGTCAAGGTTCTAGAGATTAAAGTTAAGAGTACCTCCCCACGGTTGGGTTGTTTTACCTCTGTGTGGCACTATTTTTTGCACACAATCGGCTAAATGGCCAGGTCACAAGAACCCCAAAAGCTCACAGAAGGTTGGGAGAGGGAACCCATTGGAACAGCCGTTGGGAGACAGATGGTAGTCTCCCTTCAAGGCCATCCAGCATGTTCTTTAAAATTGGATTGTTTTACCTCTGAGAGGCATTTTTTAGCATACAATGAGCTAAATAGCCAGGTTACAAGGAACCCAGAGGCTCAGAGAATGTTGAGGGAGGGGACCTACTGGAAGAGCTGTTGCGAGACAGAAGATAGTCTCCCATCAAGGCAATTCAGCTTGTCCTTTAACATGCACAGTGTATGGCTCTCCTGCACACGGCTTAATGTCCCATCTGAAGAATGGCAGTCTTTTCAAGCCCATCGATGTCCCCTTCTGTCCTCGGGCAAGGCTGTGAGATTTCTGGAGATACCTCCCCAAGGGTTGAGTTGTTTTACCTCTGAGCGGCATTTTTTTCCACACCATGGACTAAATGGCCAGGTCACAAGGACCCCGAAGGCTCAGAGAAGGTTGGGAGAGGGCACCCAATTGAACAGCTGTTTGGAGACAGACGGTAGCTTTCGTCATGGCCATCCAACATGCTCTTTAATGTGCACAGCGTAAGGCTCTCCCGCACAAGGAACCATGGCTTAAACTCCCATCCGACTGATGGAGGTCTTAACAAGCCCATCGGTGTCTTCAAAGACCGTGGGCAGGACAGGGAGATTGGTAGAGATCAATTTCAACGCTGACCCAGCTGGGACTCGAACCTGGGAACTGCAGATGAAGAGCCTGGCACACTTCCGACTGAGACACCTCCTCCTCAAGGACTTCTGCAGAACAGTGTTGGAATTCAAGCAAACTACAGCAAAACTTACATATTCCAGCCAACTGCAATAAGAAATGGGCTAAAAGTCCATTTAGGAGAAAACGAAAGGAGTGTAACTAACGTAAAAGAGAAGCTGGCAGTTGAATGGCTGGCACAAAGGGAAATCGCCCGAGTTTCAAAACTACATGTTGGAGACATGGATTGAGAGTTGAAGGTAGAGTGAATGAAGTGTCTTGTATACATACATACCCCCCCCCCCCCGATACAGAACCACCTTGTCAAGAGGTGGGGGACTTGAGCGCCTAAATGAAGTCGAAGGCTATGCTGACTGGAGTGGGCAACGGTCAGACAGGCTAAGATGGAAGATGGCTGGACTAAGAGTTCCTGTCACAGGAGCCGAGTCAACTTGGATCTTTATATCCTTGTTTCTGGCTGTCCAGGACATAGATTAAATTTAGGTTTTGACCAATGGATGAGCTTTACTCCTATAGTACTGTTCGCCATTAGGTAGTCGGGGATGAACTGTTTCTATATGGTACTGTCTTACCCATGACCGTAGATAGTGGTAAACATGGCATTATCCCTATACTGGTACTGCTTTAGGCGGAACTAGCGGGTCTTGTCAACATATACAGTGAATTCAGGGTGCCATTAATTTTGGCCATGAATAACGTGAGGCTACCATCAGTCTTCCAAGAGCTGTCCAGTGGGTCCCCTCATGCTAAACTTCTCTGAGCCCTCGGGATTCTTGTGACCATTCCATTGATCCCACTGTGCGAAAAAAAAGTGCCGCTCAGAAGTAAAACAACCAACCGATCTGGGTGGGACCGAACCCAAGACCTTCTCATGACACGTGAGATGTTTTTCAGCTGAGGATTTTTTGTCTATATCCATATCAGCTTATAGCATAATAGTTTTGCAAACTTTGTAAAGGAAAAGTGATCTACATATAAAAAAAAGTTACTAATGGTAACTAGTAATACATCCAGAATTACTAGACATATACACAGTCGTATCAGAATAACATGACCACCTATCATAGTATATGTATTGTAGGTGATCATATTACACAGTGGCTGACTCACTAAACCACACACTTATTGAAATATTTACTCACACACTTACTGAATTACTTACACACTGACTGACACACTTTCTTACTTACATTCTTACTCATTAATCCACACAATTACTGAATTATTTGCTCACACTCTTACTAAATTACTTACTAACACTTTTACTGAAATATTTCCTCTCACACTTACTGATTTATTCAATCACATTTAATGACTTACTTTCTTACTTACTCACTGAAACACTTACAGATTTCGATAACGGAATTATCACTCACTAAATTACTTACTGGCCGACAGACCCGCATACATAAAGAGGGAAGAAAATAAAATAGCATGCCAAATAGAGTAGGCCATGTGACAAAATAAATGATATAACAATTAAGGAAAAAAGGATATCAAGTACTCAGGGACTAAAATGATATATTTTTGGGATGTTCAAATATCTGTTTCCTGGCCTTTAGCATGGAGAGCAGAAATCTCTCGTCTTGGGAAACCCAAATATTCTCAACCTACTGATCTTCAACTCACTGTGAAATCAAGAGCAGAAATTTTGTATCGAAACAAATTATTAAAAAAATCACGTAACTTTCAAAGACTCTAATATAAATGCTTCTTAATCTGCAAAAAATAAAAGCTGAGATTTACTCGTATAAAAAAAAGCCGATCTTCAGGAAGTAGAGCTACAATAAAAGAGTCTTGCAGATTGTTCGACTGTCAGTAGATGCTGATCCTGTGAAGATGGGGTTTAACAAGATAAATAGATGACAACTCGACTCACACCCCCTGCGTGTGTCCTTGACTACAAGGTCAAAATCTACCACTAGCAAGTCTCGAAACACCATCCAGTAAGAAAGCAGCAAATTGACGTTTTAGTCGTATTTAAAACTACCTGCAGAAAAGTAGTGCAATAGGAGATAAATAATCAAACTGAATAAATATTATATTCATCATCTGAGCGGTGAATCTCTATGCTTCACCCATATGGGCGAATACTACACCCACCAATATTCGTAAGATTCAGGTCTTACAGAACAAGCTTTTGAGAACTGCGGTCGATGTCCCCTGATTTGTCACTAACAGACAACTCCATAAAGACCTGGGCATCGACCATATATATATTTACACACATAAAACGCACCTCAAAAAGATTTTTTGAGGCTGTAAGCAATAATCCCAATGAGATTATTTCTTCTCCGATTCTTTACGATCATACTATTTTGAGTTTTGAACAAGTACAAGAGGCCTAAAACGGTAGCGTTCTCTGAGGAGACCTACCCGTTTTCGGTTTCTTATACAATTTTACTGCTATTTTTAGATTTTCTTATGTTAGCCCTTAGTGGCCCAAGGGTGGTTTACTTGTATATCTTGTTCTTACTCATGCCAAATAGGCATATCTTTATGATGGACATAGTTCTTCATCATCATCCTCATCCTCATCCTCAAGCAGCCATGGGCTATGGAGGTCCAACCAGACTGCACAGTTTAATTCTCCAAGCATATCTGTCCTGAGCTACATCTGCTGCATCCGGCCACTGTACACCAATTCTAACAAGGTCCTGTGTGACATTGTCTGCCCACCGCATCCTAGGTCTCCCCCTCCTTCTGAGGCCTCTAGGCACACTGTTCATAACCCTATTCGCCAATCTATAATTATACATACGGGCAACATGGCCAAACCAGCGGAGTCTCTCTCTGCACAATATGCTGCTTAAAGGAGGTTGCACACTCCTTTGCCTAACCTCATCATTAGTTACAAAGTTAAACCACCAAATACCCAAGATACTGCGTAAGCATCTAGAATCAAAAGCATCTAGTTTCGTGTTATCTTGTTTACACAGCGTCCACGTTTCACTACCATAACTAACCCTAGAAAGAACCAAACTATTATACAGTCTAATTTTAGTCTTTAGGTGTATACGCCTATTTTTCCACAATCTCCATAGATTCTTAAAAGTCCCGGCAGCAATACCTATTCGTCTGTTAATCTCATGCCGCACATCACCAGTATCTGTTACGTAGTCTCCCAAGGTAATTAAACTGTGACACCTGTTCAAGACTGCAACCATTCAGATTAACTGAATCACAGCCTGCCTGACCAATTTTCATCACTTTAGTTTTCTCTCTGTTTATAACCAAACCTACTCTACTACCAGTCTCATCAACAGCTCGAACGAAAGAGTTCATCTCATCAACATCATTTGTCAAAAGGGCTAAATCATCAGCATAATCTAAATCGGAAATTTTCGTATCTCCAGACCATTTAAGGCCAAAAGCTTTCCCTTGAAGTGAATTTCGCATAACATAATCAACAACCAAACTAAAGAGAAAAGGAGACAAAATGCACTCTTGTCGAACACCAGAAGTAATGCTAAACCAATTGCTACAAGCCTTACCAACTCTCACACATGACTCAGTGTTATTATAGAGAGCTTTCATTATGTTAACTAACTTGTCAGGTATACCATATGATTTCAGAATCAACCACAAATTATGACGATCAACAGAGTCGAAAGCCTTTTTGAAATCAACAAAGCTAGCAACCAAAGGTTTCTGAAACTCTAAACATTTCTCAAGAATCTGCCTAAGTGAAAATATCTGATCCACATATCCCCTACCACTTCTGAATCCACATTGCTCATCACGGAATTGACTGTCAACCAGATTCTTAATTCTATTAAGCACAATTCCCTTCCAAAAAATTCCCTTCCAAGCAAATCCGTTCCCTTCCAAAAGAGAATATCTCTTTTGAAAGGTACTAACGGCCTGCACCACGAGAAGGCGGGGTCGGACATTAGGTGCTAGACCTGCCGGTTCTGTGCATCATCACTAGGAATTGGTACAGAGCTCTATTACCCTGTACATCGAATATGATCTACGATATTATGTTCAGAATTTTGGAACACTTGAAGAGATGAATGATGCCACACAAGCTGGTGCTCAATGAGGGTGGGATGTTTATCCTCTGAGCGGCACTTTTTTTTTTTGCACATTGGCCAAAATGACCACTGCAACAGTTGTTAAGAGACAGATGGTAGCCTCGAGCCAAGATCATCCAACATGTTCTTTAATGTGCAGAGGATGTGGATCTCCTGCACACGATGCCAAGGTTTAACGTCCCATTCGACGGACGGCTACCTTTCCAAGCCCATTGGTGTCCCCTACTGACTGTGGGCAGGGCGGGGAGTTTTGCAGAGATAAATCTTAATGCTGACCCAGCAGGGACTTCAAACTGGGAACTGCAGATTACGAGACTGGTGCACTAATGACTGAGCCACCCCTGTTCTGCTCATTGGGGTAAAAGGAAAGTTCCTGAGTATGGCTTGTAAACCATGTTATTAAGGAAATAATCAAATATCTTTCAAGCAGATGCTTGCAAAGAAAGGTTTCATGGGAACCTTTTAATAAGAAAAAGGAGACTCTACGAGAAAGGCAAGCCCTCAAAAGAAAGACAACACAGACATTCATGTCTTACCTTGGGGTAAATCCTAGGTATCTTTGATTCGAAACCATGTGCCCTAACTAAAGTACCACAAATAAAAACTCCTTGAGTACTTGAACCAGATAGGATGGCATGTCTCAATCTTGGGGGAGGGGGGCATTTAAGGATATACCAAGGATTTTGTAGTGAAAAGTGTCAGCAAACCTTAAACATCACTGAAAGATTTCACAGAGAACTATCACTGTGTTTATCACTTGTCTGTTATGGAATACGTCCTCACCATTAATCACAAATCATGACGATCACCAGACTCAAAAGCATTTTTGAAATCTGAAACGCTAGTAACCACAGGTTTCTCAAATTCTAAAATTTCTCAAGAATCTGACTAAGTGATAAAATCTGATCTACACATCCCCTACCACTTTTGAATCCACACTGCTGATCTCACAGTTTTCTGTCAATCAGATTATTATTTCTATTAAACCCAATCATGCAAAGAACTTTACTTCAAACAAAAAGCAGGCTGACACCACAGTAGTGTAGTCCCATTATACGAATCCCCTTTGCACAGTGCTCCCCCTATGACGTAACCGACCACGTGCCGCATCAGCAATGACCTTTGCAACACTGGGAAATTGTCTTCAAACCATTAATGAAGGATCTAGACTTTTGCTTATCCTTTTCTATTATATAACCTTTAGTGCAGCAAACAACAGAATATGAAAATTAAAAGTGAGACACGAGCTGTCACAATTTGTATAGAAACGAAGCCATGGGTCATGTGAGAACCTGATTTTTAAACCACTCACCGGGCCACATTTGGGACATTGAAAGGAAATTTGGACTGTGCGAATTGAACTGAATTATTTGTTCTGCAATAGTAACACTAATGATAATATTGTACATAAATCAATTATGAGAAATGCCAACAAATATTCCACTTATGATGATCAAACGTCCGTGGCAGTGTTTCGTTTTTTAGGTTGTTTTACCTCTGAGCGACACATTTTTTGCACACCATGGGCTAAATGACTAGGTCACAAGGACCCCGAAGGCTCAGAGAAGTTTGTGGGAGGGGACTCACTGGAACAGCTGTTAGGAAAAAGATAGTAGCTTCTCCTCAATGCCATACAGCGTGTTCTTTAACGGGCACAGGGTATAGCTCTCCCGCACACAGGGTCAGGTCATAACGTCCCACCCTATGGACGGCCGCCAAGCCCATCATTGTTCCCTACTGACAATGGGAGGATGGGGACTTTTGTGAAGATAAACTAAACGCCGACGAAGATGGGGCTCGAACTGGGAACTGCATGATTACGTGCCTGATTGACTCATGAGCTCACTGGCCGACCGAGCCACTGCAACCCAAAATGTTTTAAACCCAGTTCAGAGTTACCATTAGAGTCAATGGCTGGAATGAGATTGACAAAGGTCAGTTTCCTTAAAGCTTCTCTAAGGAACTCTGCTGCAGAGGTTTTACAGATTATCTCATAAGACAAATGACTACACAGTTCAATGCATGCCTTAGAACCGAAATTTGGTGAGAGTTATTTAAAACTATATTAAGTAACTCAGTTGAATCCCCAAATGCAAATGAGTGCTGAGACTTCACAAGAATTAGCTTGGACATTGAGTGTGTAGCTAATTTATTTTATGATGATTATTCTCCAAAGATTCAGAAAAGCTTGGCACAGCAACAGTTTGTTGATGCTGTTATTGACCTTGAAAATTCTCTGAGAATGTACGACTACAAATCACTAAAGTAAGCTGTGCTGCACTTGATAAGATTTAAGTGCTCCAGACATTCTCTCCGGCTTCTAATCAACGAACAGTAAGAATTGTAACTGCTGAAGAAACAGCATAACGGAAGAGGGACTTACAAGAATTATCCAAAGTCATCCTTTTTCGAAGGTCAAGGTTCTAAAGGTCATAGTTAAGAGCACCTCCCCAAGGATGGGTTGTTTTACCTCTGAGCGGCACTTTTTTGCACACCATGGGCTAAATGACCAGGACACAAGAACCCCGAAGGCTCAGAGAAGGTTGGGGGAGGGGACCTACTTGAACAACTATTGGGAGACTGATGGTAGTCTCCCATCAAGGCTATCCAGCATGTTAACGTCGGATTGTTTTACCTCTGAGTGGCATTTTTTTTACACATAATGGGATAATAGCCAGGTCACAAGGGCCCCAAAGGCTCAGAGGTTGGGGGAGGGGACCTACTGGAAGAGCTGTTGGGAGACAGATGGTAGTCTCCTGTCAAGGCCATTCAGCGTGTTCTTTGACATTGGATTGTTTTACCTCTGAGCAGCATTTTTTTGCACACCATGGGCTAAATGGCCAGGTCACAAGAACCCTGAAGGCTCAAAGAAGGTTGAGGGAGGGACCCATTGGAATAGCTATTGGGAGACAGATGGTAGCCTCCCGTTAAGGCCATCCAGCATGTTCTTCACGTTAGATTGTTTTACCTCTGAGCAGCACTTTTTTTGCACACCATGGGCTAAATTGCCCGGTCACAAGAAACCAGAAGACTCAGAGAAGGTTGGGGGAAGGACCTACTTGAACAACTATTGGGAGACTGATGGTAATCTGCCGTCAAGGCTATCCAGCGTGTTCTTTAATGTTGGATTGTTTTACTTCTGAGCGGTTTTTTTACACACAATGGGATAATAGCCAGGTCACAAAGACCCCAAAGTTTCAGAGAAGGTCAGGGGAGGGGACCCACTGGAAGAGCTGTTGGGAGACAAACGGTAGCCTACCGTCAAGGCTATCCATTGGTTGGTTGTTTTACCTCTGAGCGGCACCTTTTTGCACACCATGGGCTAAATGGATAGGTCACATGGACCCCGAAGGCTCAGAGATGGTTGGGGGAGGGGACCCACTGGAACAACTGTTGGGAGACAGATGGTAGCCTCCCGTCAAGGCCATCCAGCGTGTTCTTTAACGTGCACAGGGTATGGCTCTCCCACACACGGGGCCACCGCTTAACGTACCATCCGACGGACGGCGGCCTTTCCAAGCCCATCGGTGTCCCCTACTGACCGTGGGCAGGGCGGGGAATTTTGCGGAGATAAATCTCAACGCTGACCCAGCTGGGACTCGAACCTGGGAACTAGATTACGAGCCTGGCACACTACTGGCTGAGCCACCTCCTCTCCAAGGACTTCTGCAGAACGGTGTTGGAATTCCAGCAA
The DNA here is from genome assembly GCA_038380435.1 of Ryuthela nishihirai. Lineage (NCBI taxonomy): Eukaryota > Metazoa > Arthropoda > Arachnida > Araneae > Heptathelidae > Ryuthela > Ryuthela nishihirai. The sequence goes on along the minus strand of JAWZYU010000133.1, from coordinate 307,669 downwards.
ACTGCAGCGAAACTTACATATTCCAGCCAACTGCAATAAGAAATGGGCTAAAAGATTTAGTCCATTTAACAGAGAACAAAAGCAGTGTAACCAACGTGAAAGACAAGCTGGCAGTTGATTGGCTGACACCAGGAGAAATCGCCCATGTTTCAGAACTGCATGTTGTAGACATGGATTGATAGTTGAAGGTAGAGTGAAGGGCCTTGTACACACACATACCCCCCCCCCCCCGATATGGCACCACTTTGTCGAGGTGGGGGGGGGGGCTTGAGGTCCTAAATGAAGTCGAAGGCTATTGCTGACCAGAATGGGCAATGGTCTGACAGGCTAAGATGGAAGAAAGCCGGACTAACAGTTCGAGTCACGGGGAACTTGATGGGAGGCTACCATCTGTCTCCGAACAGCTGTTCCAGTGGGTCCCCTCCCCTCGTGCACATCGGCGGCTGCGATGGATAGTTGGGCTTCAGATCCTCGACGGACTGCATGGGCATCTTGTACACGACACTCTTCAAATGTCCCCACAGAAAGAAATCTATACAACAAAGATCGGGCGATCTGTGGGGCCACGGGATGGGACCACCATACCCAATCCATCGGTTCCCAAATGTGGTATGAAGATGCTGACGCACGTCAATGGTTTAAATCGGGGGATACCTAACGGCACCTATCTGGGTCCCCTACTGGCACTGGGCTGCGTTAGCAGCCACATATTCTATGACGAATATTGGTGGGTTCGGTGTGTACTACCATTCCCTCACGTTTGGGCCATGAATTCAGGGACACCCTGTATATTTACTTGTATACACACATGAAACAGAAATCATATTTTTGAAAAATGCGACTAACGTTTGCAGAAGAATAATTATATAAGAATATTTTCCTAATGGCCAAAAAATAGGAAAGTGTTACATTTGGGTAATATGTAGAAAAATTTCTGTTAAACTACTTCAATGTTTATTCCTGAATAACAAATAAGAAGTCGTATGTGAAATAAAATATAAGATATTTAGAGAGACACATTTCTGCTAAAGTTTCGTTTTCTGACATGCATGAAAGGCAGCATCTATCTGTGAATTTCAACATATTTAAAAAAAATACTTCATTTATTTGTTTATTTAGTAGAATTATGACACATCTTTCATATGAAATAGGGGCAGAGGTGGCTCAGTCGGTAGCGTGCCAGGCTCGTAATCCGCTGTTCCCAGGTTCGAGTATCAGCTGGATCAGCATTGAGATTTATCTCCACAAAATTCTTCGCCCTGCTCATGATCAGTAGGGGACACCACCGGATTTGGAAAGGCCACCGTCCACCGGATGGGACGTTATGCCATGGCCCATGTGCGGGAGAGCCATACCCTCTGTACATTAAAGAACACGCTGGATGGTCTTGATGGGAGCTACCATCTGTCTCCGAACAGCTGTTCCAGTGGGTCCCCTCCAGCAACCTCCTCTGAAACTTCAGGGTCCTTGTGACCTGGCCATTTAGCCCATGGTGTGCAAAAAAAGTGCCGGTCAGAGGTAAAACAACCCAATTATATCAGATAGATATTCTTTAGATCTTTCTGTGGAAAGTTTTTGTTACTTATTTTGCACATATCTACTTTTCTTTTTCGTATTATTCTCACACTTAAAAAAGGAAAAAGTGCTTCGTATATGTGAAGTATGCAGCCAAAGCAGAATCTGTAATATACCAGTTTAAATTACCCAGAAAACATGTCACATATCTCTGAAATATATAACAGGAAATTCTTCCAGAAAGAAGCTGCCTTAAGATCAATTGTCACAGAAACACTATAAAGTTGGGTTGTTTTACCACTGAACGGCACCTTTTTGCACACCATGGGCTAAATGGTCAGGTTACAAGGATCCCCAAGGCTCAGAGAAGGTTGGGTGAGGGGACCCACTGGAACAGTTGTTGGGAGACAGATGGTAGCTTCCCGTCAAGGCCATCCAGCGTGTTCTTTAACGTTCGATTGTTTTACCTCTGAGCGGCACTTTTTTGCACACTATGGGCTAAATGGCAAGGTCACAAGGACCCCGAAGACTCAGAGAAGTTTGGGGAAGGGGACCCACTGGAACAGTTGTTGGGAGACAGATGGTAGCCTCCCGTCAAGACCATCCAGCGTGTTCTTTAACGTACACAGGGTATGGCTCTCCCGCACACGGGGCCACGGCTTAACGTCCCATCCGACGGAGGGTGGCCTATTCAAGCCCAAAGGTGTCATCTGCTGACCGTGGGCATATGTGGGGACTTTTCAGGAGTTAAATCTCAGCACTGTCCCAGCTCGGAATTATGTATATATATAATGTGGATGAAAGTTGAGATTTACTCATATAAACAAAGTCGATCAGATGGCCAATGGCGTGTTGCTGGTCATGAGACCAAAGCCTTTGAAGTGCGGCAATAAAAGAGCTTTGCAGATTTTAAGACTATCGCTAGATGCTGATCTTATGACAATGGGGTTTAACATGAAAAATTAATGACAACTGGACTCGCATCATCTGCGTACATCCTTGACTAGCAGGGTAAAAGCTACCACCACTGACAGTCTCGAAACACCATCAAGTAAGAAAACAGCTAATCTATTGAATTATCCATATTGAAAACCACCTGCAGAAAAGTAGTGCAATATGACAAATTCTGAAACTGAATGGATATAATTTTCTGAATTTTGGAATACTTGAAGAGATGATTGACAACATACAAGCCAGTGCTGAATGTGATTGGGTTGTTTTTACAGTAAGCAGCACTTTTTTGCACACAATGGGCTAAATGATCAGGTCACAAGGAACCGAATGGCTCAGAGGAAGTTGGAAGAGTGCCCACTGTAACAGCTCTTGAGACAGATGGTAACCTCCCACCAAGACCGTCCAAGAGTGTCCTTTAAGGTGCAGAGGATATGGCTTTCCTGCACACAGTGCCAAGGCTTAATGTCCCCTTCGACGGACGGCTACATTTCCAAACCCATTGGTGTCTCCTACTGACTGTGACCAGGGTAGGGAGTTTTGCAGAGATAAATCTCAATATTGACCCAGCTGGCACTCTAACCTTGGAATATTTCTCAAGAATCTAAGTGATAAAATTTTATCTACATATCCTCTACCGTTTTTGAAACCAAACTGCTGATCACGCAGTTGTTCGTCAATCAGATTATTTCTATTATGCACAATCATGCAGAAAACTTTACTTGAAGAAAAATCAGGCTGATACCTTTATAGTTATCACAAAAAAAGAGTATTCAATTTAAAAAAATATAATAATTGTTGTAGTAAAATCATCAGGAACAATGTCTTTATCAAAAATAAATACCCCATCAAGCAGCTGCTTGCCACAGAGTCTGACAGGAACCTGTCAATTTATATGCCAAAGTAGAAGATCCGAGACGACACATACATCCATGCGTTATCCAGGGCTCGAACCCAGGTCCCTTAGATCAGTAGCTAAGAACCACTCGGCCATGGGATGTCAAGGTGGTGAAAACTTATACTTATTTTACTCAAATGGTACGTTAAGCCGTGGCCCCGTGTGCGGGAGAGCCATGCCCTGTGCACGTTAAAGAACACGCTGGATGGCCTTGACGGGAGGCTACCATCTGTCTCCCAACAGCTGTTCCAGTGGGTCCCCTCCCCCAACCTTCTCTGAGCCTTCGGGGTCTTTGTGGCCTGGCCATTTAGCCCATGGTGTGCAAAAAAGTGCAGCTCAGAGGTAAAACAATCCAATACAACTCAAATGGTATAATAAATCCTTGATAATGAATAAAAAATGTTTATTAAGATTCAATTTATTTGTGATAAAATATTGTGATGAACACTGGAGCTATTCTAAATTATTAAAAGAGAGCTTGTCTACTGATCCAAGGGACCTGGGTTCAAGCCCTGGATGCTTGTCTTGTTTCTCTGGTGAGGTCCTGCCACCCTCACAGAAACTTATGGAATATACACAATCGCATCAGAATGATATGACCACCTACCTAATAATGGGAATGGTTACATTATTCTGATATGACTATGTAAACTGACAGGGTCCTGTCAGACCTCTGTGGCAAGCAGCTGTTTGAGAACGTATTTTTTTTTTAAAGGAAACTTTTTAAAAACTAATATTGATAAAAATTCAACTTGGATTTTGTTCAGTACTTTATTTTTCGTTACAGTTATAGATAAAAAATTATAAAAAAACTGACAAATCTCCGATTTTGTTTTCCATTTATATAAGGTAACATGGGCAGTTGACTATTGATATTTACACATTTAAAACCTTAAACACTATATAGCAGAATTGCAATTCATAAACATTTCCCAGAAAAGTGAAGATTGAAAACAGTTAGCTAAAATAACATGATTCTAGAATAATATAAAAGTTTCTTCAAATATCCTTAACGATGAATGAAAACTGGTGCTTTTCAAATTACGGACAACATTCATTTGCAGTGTTTCCTGTCAATGTATCGCTATTATTATTTCTTTCAACAATTTTATGAACTCAAGACTTCATTGGGGTTCTTTTTCTTGTTCCATTTCTCCTTAAAATTAATTAAATTTTGAATTATTCTCCGGTGCACTTTTCTCTAGGTCTTATTCCGAAAGTTGCTCATGCAAGTGCCCAAATACTTTTCAAAAAATTGATAAAAAGTATAAACTAAAAACACTTTTCCGAATTTGCCCAAATACTTTTCAAAAAATTGATAAAAAGTATAAACTAAAAACACTTTTCCGAATATATTTATATCATACTGTTGCGTTATACAAATAAGATCGTCAGTCAATCATTTCTTTATTTTTCTTAAATTATTGCATTTAAAATTTACAAAATATTTTTAGCATCGTTGCTAAACTGTTAAAACTGTCTTAAAACTTTCTTTCCATATTTCACAGACATGTAACTTCTTTCAGAAAAAAAAAATGCCTCCTGAAGGTAAGTTTTCATTCAAATTTCGTGAGATATTTTATATTACGATGGTTTCACTGTGTGCCGGAAAATTATTTTGGAGGGCCGATTTTTGCGAAAATTTATTAATATTTCTCATAGTTGTGGCTTTTGTTTTGAGGCATCGAAAAATTGATATTTAAACGAGCTTTCTGTGAAAATTTCTTCTCACGTATTTCACAAATATATGGGTTCTCTTTCTATGTGACTGAAAGTAGCAAGAGAGATACAGCTGTATATATATATACTGTGTATTTTACATATATCAGATCACTTTTTAGGTAAGAAATATAGTACTTCAGCCCAGGCTTTTGCAATATACTTAGTAGATATATGGGCTCTATTACAAGTGTATTACATAACGTAAACTGAGAAGAAATATGTGTTGAAGTTTTTTGTGCATATTTTGAAATGCATGACATTTTTTCAAGTTTAACTGAAAATAATACATTTTCATCTGGAAAGTTTTTCTTAAAAATTTCAGACACACATGGTTTCATATAATAATTCTTAACCATTTTTCTGGGTAAATTTCATGATAAATAGCTTACAGAAATCTACCTTGTGGATGTTAGTTATTGGATAACAAAATGAATTTTACAGCAAAAATTTTTTGCTACACATTTCAGAGATATTAATCTCTACGTTTACTCTAAACTAAAAATGTTACTTGAGTTTTCAGTGGAAATTACTCCTGCAATATTTCACACCTATGGAGCTTTTATTTCATGTTTCTCAAAAAATGAATCAAGAAGTCTCGTGTAAATTTTTTTTAAATATTTCCCTGGAAATTAATTCGTCTTCCATGACATAAAATTTCAACAAATTACTTTGTTTCGCTGCAAACATTTGCGACATATTTCACAACTGGAATAGTTTTACCTTTATATTCCTCAAAAAATAACTTTGAACAATTATATTTCTGCAAATATTTAGTTGGATATTCTACAGATACGTGGATTTAGTTTCATGCATAACGAATAACATTTTAGTTATGACTTTTGTGCATATTTCACCCTCGTGTGTCACGTCATAATCGATGACATCATCATCATCATCCTCAAGCAGCTATGGAGGTTCAACTAGACCGTGAAATTTAGTTCTCCAAGCAAGTCTATCCTGAGCTACATCTACTGCATCTGACCACTGCACACCAATTCTAACAAGGTCCTGTTTGACACTGTCTCCCCCTCTTTCTGAGTCCTTTAGGCACACTGTTCATAACCCTATTCGCCAATCTATAATTATTCATACGGGCAACATGGCTAAACCAACGGAGTCTCTCTGCAAAATATGCTGCTTAAAGGAGGTTGTAAACTCCTTTACCTTACAAATATTAGTTACAAATTTGAACAACCTAATGCCCAAGATACTGCGTAAGCATCTGGATTCAAAAGCATCTAGTTTCCTGTTATCACATACATAAGTACACATGGGTTTCACCTGATGGGCTGCATAGGAATATGATTGATTATATATTAAGTAACAGCAAATGGGCTAGTTCTGTTAGAAATACCAGGGCATATAGGGGAGCTGAAATTGGATCTGACCATTACCTAGTAAAAAGTGTCTTGCAACTTAAACTTAAAAAATGTTGTGCTAGGGTTAAAAAATTTGCTTTTAATACTGAAGCTCTGAAAGACCCAGTTATAGCCAAAGCTTACCATGATAGGTTACTTAGTCATTATGACAGTCATGGTATGCTTACTACTGAAGTTGAGGAAGAATGGGATCATTTTAAACAGGCTTCTTTGGACACTAACAGTATCTTTTAGGAAAAAAGGAGCAGAAGAGACAGAATTATCTGAGTGATAAGGCACTTGAGCTTATTTCGGAAAGAAAGAACTGCAGGAATGTCCTTTATCAATAACCTACTAGTCCTAATAGAAAGCATTACAGAGAACTTAATAAACGTGTAAAAGATCAGTTAGCTGCTGATAAGAATCTTTGGCTTGATGGTTTGGCTGACAAAGCCGAGGAAGCAGTTAGACAGCACAACAGCAGAGAGCTGTACCAGATAGTTAATGTTTTGTGTGGTAGAAAACGGACAGGCATACAGGGATTAAAGGATAAACAAGGTAAGGTTATAGAAGGTGAGGATTCTGTCATGGCTAGGTGGGCTGAGCATTTCAATGATGTTCTAAACAATGCGGTCAGTTCTATTCACATTGTTTGCAATGATGATAGATGCATTGGTGGCTTTAATGTTGGCCCTATAACACAATCTGAAGTTATTTTGGCTGTTTCTAAACTTAAACTTTATAAATCCCCAGGGGTAGATGAAATTACTACAGAAATGCTTAGAGCTGGAAATGTTTCGGTTACCACTTGGATGACTGAAATTCTGAATATCTTTTATGATAAAGGCATGGTTCCTAAGGATTTTACCAGAGCTATTGTTATCCCTATTTTCAAAAAAGGTGATCGCAGTTCTTGTGATAACTATAGGGGTATTAGCCTACTCTCTGTTCCAGGTAAAGTTCTTTCCATGATTGTGCTTAATAGAATTAAGAATCTGGTTGACAGTCAATTGCGTAATGAGCAATGTGGATTCAGAAGTGGTAGGGGATGCGTGGATCAGATATTTTCACTTAGGCAGATTCTTGAGAAATGTTTAGAGTTTCAGAAACCTTTGGTTCCTAGCTTTGTTGATTTCAAAAAAGCTTTCGACTCTGTTGATCGTCATAATTTGTGGTTGATTGTGGGATCATATGGTATACCAGACAAGTTAGTTAACATTATGAAAGCTCTCTATAATAACACCGAGTCGTGTGTGAGAGTTGGTAAGGCTTGTAGCAATTGGTTTAGCATTACTTCTGGTGTTCGACAAGGGTGCATTTTGTCTCCTTTTCTGTTTAGCTTGGTTATTGATTATGTTATGCGAAATTCACTTCAAGGGAAAGATTTTGGCCTTAAATGGGCTGGAGATACGAAAATTTCTGATTTAGATTATGCTGATGATTTAGCCCTTTTGGCAAATGATGTTGATGAGATGAACTCATTCATTCGAGCTGTTGATGAGACTGGTAGTAGAATAGGTTTGGTTATAAACAGAGAGAAAACTAAAGTGATGAAAATTGGTCAGGCAGGCTGTGATTCAGTTGATCTGAATGGTTGCAGTCTTGAGCAGGTGTCACAGTTTAATTATCTTGGGAGCTACGTAACAGATAATGGTGATGTGCGGCATGAGATTAACAGACGAATAGGGATTGCTGCCGGGACATTTAAGAACCTATGGAGAGTGTGCAGAAAGAGGCGTATACACCTAAAGTCTAAAATTAGACTGTATAATAGTTTGGTTTTTCCTAGGGTTAGTTATGGTAGTGAAACTTGGACACTTGGTAAATAAGAAAACAGGAAACTAGATGTTTTTGATTCCAGATGCTTACGCATTGTCTTGGGCATTAGGTGGGTCAACTTTGTAACTAATGATGAGGTTAGGCAAAGGAGTCGGCAAACTCCTTTACGCAGCATATTGTGCAGAGAGAGACTCCGTTGGTTTCGTCATGTTGCCCGTATGAACAATTATAGATTGGCGAATACGGTTATGAACAGTGTGCCTAGAGGCCTCAGAAAGAGGGGGAGACCTAGGATGTGGTGGGCAGACAATGTCAAACAGGACCTTGTTAGAATTGGTGTGCAGTGGCCAGATGCAGTAGATGTAGCTCAGGATAGACTTGCTTGGAGAACTAAATTGCACGGTCTGGTTGGACCTCCCTAGCCCATGGCTGCTTGAGGATGATGATGATGATGACGTTTACAAATTGTCCAAGTTTCACTACCATAACTAACCCTAGAAAAAACCAAACTATTATACAGTCTAATTTTAGTCTTTAGGTGTATACGCCTATTTTTCCACACTCTCCATAAATTCTTAAAAGTTTCGGGAGCAATCCCTATTTGTCTGTTAATCTCATGTCACACATCACCATTATCTGTTACATAGCTCCCAAGAAAATTAAATTGGGACACCTGCTCAAGACTGCAACCTTTCAGATTAACTGAATCACAACCTGCCTGACCAATTTTCATCACTTTAGTTTTCTCTCTGTTTATAACCAAACCTACTCTACTACCAGTCTCATCAACATCTCGAATGAAAGAGTTCATCTCATCAACATCATTTGCCAAAAGGGCTAAATCATCAGCATAATCTAAATCAGAAATTTTTGTATCTCCAGTCCATTTAAGGCCAAAATCTTTCCCTTGAAGTGAATTTCGCATAACATAATCAATAACCAAGCTAAAGAGAAAAGGAGACAAAATGCACCCTTGTCGAACACCAGAAGTAATGCTAAACCAATTGCTACAAGCCTTACCAACTTTCACACACGACTCAATGTTATTAGAGAGAGCTTTCATTATGTTAACTAACTTGTCTGGTATACCATAAGATTTCACAATCAACCACAAATTATGACGATCAACAGAGTCGAAAGCCTTTTTGAAATCAACAAAGCTAGCAACCAAAGATTTCTGAAATTCTACACATTTCTCAAGAATCTGCCTAAGTGAAAATATCTGATCCACACATCCCCTACCACTTCTGAATCCACATTGCTCATCACGCAATTGACTGTCAACCAGATTCTTAATTCTATTAAGCACAATCATGGAAAGAACTTTCACAGGAACAGAGAGTAGGCTAATACCCCTATAGTTATCACAAGAATTGCGATCACCTGTTTTGAAAATAGGGATAATAATAGCTCTGGTAAAATCCTTAGAAACCATGCCTTTATCATAAAAGATATTCAAAATTTCAGTCACCCAACTGGTAAAGGAAACATTCCCATTTCTAACCATTTCTGTAATAATTTCATCTACAACTGGGGATTTATGAATTTTCATTTTAGAAACAGACCAAAATAACTTCAGATTGTGTTATAGGGCCAACATTAAAGCAACCAATGCATCTATCATTATTGCAAACAATGGGAATAGAACTAACTGCATTGTTTAGAATATCACTGAAATTCGCAGCCCACCTAGCCATGAGAGAATCACCTTCTTTAAACTTACCTTGTTTATCCTTCAATCCCTGTATACCTGTCCGTTTTCTACCACACAAAACATTAACTATCTGCTACAGCTCTCTGCTGTTGTGCTATCTAACTGCTTCCTCAGCTTTGCCAGCCAAACCATCAAGCCAAAAATTCTTATCAGCAGCTAACCGATCTTTTACACATTTATGAAGTTCTCTGTAATGCTTTCTATTAGGACTAGTAGGTTAGTGATTAAGGACATTCCTGCAATTCTTTCTTTCGAAAATAAGCTCGAGTGGCTTATCACTCAGATAATTCTGTCTCTTCTGCTCCTTTTTTCCTAATAGAGTACTCTTAGTTTCCAAAAAAGCCTGTTTAAAATAATCCCATTCTTCCTCAACTTCAGTAGTAAGCATACCATGACTGTCACAATGACTAAGTAACCTATCATGGTAAGATTCGGCTATAACTGGGTCTTGAAGAGCTTCAGTATTAAAAGCAAATTTTTTTAACCCTAGCACAACACTTTTTAAGTTTAAGTTGCAAGACACTTTTAACAAGATAGATCCAATATCAGATCAAGATCCAAGATCAGATCCAATATCAGCTCCCCTATATGACCTGGCATTCCTAACAGAACTAGCCTATTTGCTGTTAATTAATATATAATCAATCATATTCTTATGCAGCCCATCGGGTGAAACCCATGTGTACTTATGTATGTCGCGGTGTTTGTAATAAGTGTTAGTTATTCTGAATCTATTGAGTTTACTTACCTGTAGGAGACGTTGCCCATTGCCATTGCAGCTACCAATACCAAAAGGGCCTATCAGCCCTCCCCAAAGGCCAGAGTCAGTACCAACTTTGGCATTGAAGTCACCTAGAACAAGGGTAATATCTCCTTTCTTGACAGAATTCAAAATATCCTGAAGTTGTCCATAAAACCTATCCTTCTCATCCTCAGTGGGAGCATAACAGCAGATAACATTCAAGTCTTTAATGCTTGTCTGAAAGTTGCTGTAAGAAACCTTTCATTAATGCACTCATATCCTAGAAGAGCATCACTAGCATGTCTGCTGAGAAGCAGACCCATGCCTTGGTGATGCTTATTGTCGTCCCTCCCTGAAAAGAGAAATTTAAGATTATTTTTAAGAATCTGACCTTTATCTGTCCATCTTGTCTCTTGCAAACCGAGAATATCTAAATTATAATGGTGGAATACTTGTGTGAGGACATCAAGAGAAAAAGCTCTGTGTAGAGTCCTCACATTCCAACTACCTATGGAGAGAAAATGGTTAGTAGGATGTTTAAAGAAACTACGTTTATTGAGAGAGGGAATGCTGACAATATCAAACAGCCCCCTAATCACAGACATGGGGCAAAGACCCATTCCCCCACCACTAAAGGCTGAAGCCATCTACATTGGAAGACTTCCTCCAATGTAGAATTTGACGATGCCAATAGAAGAAAGAGTTCAGGTGCCTGCGATGACCTCTGCTCAGGATTATCCACCAGCTGATAAACATATCCTGTTGGGCTGTCAACCCACAAACAAACAGAAAACAGAGCGGAAGATTTCCCCTCCATACAAGCCCACCAGTTCAGCAAAATCAGGATCCATATCACATACATATGAGTTTTCAATTGTGTGTTAGAAAATGCTTCTGAAGTTGATAATTGCATGCAAATTTTTTATTACATATATCACACATATATGGGTTTTCCCCTCTGTGTTGGAAAATATTTCTGAAGTTGATTTTTGCATGTAAATTTCTTATTACATATATCACATACCTGTGGCTTTTACTCAGTGTGTGAAAGAAAATGGTCTTGAAGTGTAGATCTCTGTGAAAATTTCTTGTTACATATTTCTCATGCATGTGGTTTTTCCGCTGTGTGGGTCAGATAATGAACCTTAAGATTACATTTATGTGAAAATTTCTTATTACATATTTCACATACATGCGGTTTTTCCCCTGTGTGTGTCCGAAAATGCTGCCTAAGATTAAAGTTCTTTGCAAATTTCTTATTACATATTTCACATACATGTGGTTTTTCCACTGTGTGTGTTCGAAAATGCTCCCTAAGTTTAGACATGTGTCCAAATTTCTTATTACATATTTCACATACATGCTGTTTTTCCCCTGTGTGTGTCTGAAAATGCTCCCTAAGTTTATACATCTGTCCAAATTTCTTATTACATATTTCACATACATGCGGTTTTTCCCCTGTGTGTATCAGAACATGCCTCCTAAGCTGAGACATCTGTCCAAATTTCTTATTACATATTTCACATACATGTGGCTTTTCCCCTGTGTGTGTCCGAAAATGCTCCCTAAGATGAGACATGTGTCCAAATTTCTTATTACATATTTCACATACATGTGGTTTTTCCCCTGTGTGTATCCGGAAATGCTCCCTAAGATTAGAAATGTGTCCAAATTTCTTATTACATATTTCACATACATGTGGTTTTTCCCCTGTGTGTATCAGAACGTGCTTCCTAAGATAAGACATCTGTCCAAATTTCATACCACATATTTCACATACATGCTGTTTTTCACCTGTGTGTGTCAGAACATGCCTCCTAAGCTGAGACATCTGTCCAAATTTCTTATTATGTTTCACATATATGCAGTTTTTCTCCTGTGTGTCAGAAAATGCTTCCTAATGGAAGATTTCAATGCAAATTTCTTATTACATATTTCACATACATGTAATTTTTTTCTGTGTTTAAGAAAATAACACCTAGAGTTAGATTTCTCTGATGATTCCTTTATACATATTTTTAAAATTTGCTCATTTTTCCTGGGAGAGTAAGAAAGTGGTCCTTAAATCTGCATGAGAAATTTCTTCTTATATATTTCAGGGATATGTGGCTTCACTTCTGTGTCTGTTCGATAATGAAATTTCAATGATCCTTTACTTGAAAATCTATTTTTACACATTAAAATATGTGGTTTTCCATTTTTGCATATCACTTTATGAAACTTCAGATACCATTTATCAGCAAATTCCTAATTATATATTTCATACTCATGTAGCTTCTCTCTCATAAGTGCGAAGAAATGATTATTTAGATTAAATTTTTGTGTACATTCTTCTCTACCTATTTAATGGAGATGTGTCATCTTTCCTCTGTCTGAGAGATAATAGACCATAAATGAGCTATGTTCGCTAATTTATTATTATACATACAGCAGGCAGTTTTTCTTTTCTTTCGTGAAATTAAAAATGGTATTCAAGATTCTGCTTTGTTTTAAATGAATATTTGCATTTTTCACATATATGTGGACTGTATGTTGTAAGGGAAATATAAAAATATCACAGGCTTGCTTTCAAAACTTTTGTACTTCACTGATATATGTCCTATCCTTATCATATGCAAAATAAAAGTTTTTAAGAAAAGCTTTCTGTACCCAATTTTTTTTATTCTTTTCCTGTGCATGAAAATTATTATTGAAGACTCTGAAAATTTGGTTGTCTTAAGTATTGTGTTTCTAAAATACTGATATTAGAGCAGAAGCTTGCTTTTGAAACTTTCTTTGCATATTTCACTAATATATGACTTTCCTATGTATTAGAATACAAGTGCTGTTCAATCAATATTCTCCATTACATAATATAACATCTGCTTTAAAATTTCTGCATGTTACCTCAGAAGTGCTCTTTATATCTTTGTTTCTGGAAAAACTTCCTACACACAAGAGTTTGTTCTGCTCACACTAATAGTTCCAACTCTGATTTCACTTTTTGTATTTTTCACAAATATAAAGCAATTCTTTATGACAAGAAGCATTACATTTTTGGTCCAACTAAAACAATTCACAATTCTAATTTATTCAGTGTCGTATTCACGATATTTTATGCACATGAAGCACATTTTCATTGTTGAAAACATGACGCATATTTTGTCACTTTGACAAAATATATTCCAATTTAATGAATAATGAGGCATATATATTTTTCTGTACAGAAAATATAAATGTGCAAACACTTAGAATTTATTCTTTTGAATGTACAGAATTTCAAACAGTAGATTAGTGTCAACTGCATGTTTAAAGGAATTTTTTTCAACTTCTCTAATTTTCTGCTTTCTGTCAGTGTTAATTTACATCGTATCTATATTGCAAGCTTCTTATGTTCCAAGCACTTGGCTATATATACCTAGAAATGAAATAAGTAATCAGACACAAGAATAAGCAAAACATATAAAATGAACAAAATTAAAACAAAGAGGATGAAAACTGTTTAGTAATCCAATTAACTAGTAGCAGATTGCAAGCCAGGCTGGCAATCTGCCGTTTGCACTTTCTAGTCACAACTGTACAAACATTTTGATTCTCCACCTCCCCCCCCCCCCTGCTGTGGTGAGAAAGCAGAGAGTGATGGACTTGGAAAGTCCGTTGCTGTCTTCTTTCTTTGATGGAATGTGACACCATCACACCATCTAGAGTGAAAGGTGGTCAACGAATGTTAGCTAATAGCCATCAAGAAAATTGCATCCTTAAATTGTCTCTACTAAAAAAGTTCCTGAAAAGTCACCAGAAAAAAAAATATTCTTAAAGAGTCACTATAAATAAAAAATTATATTCGTAAATAGGGACTAGAAAAAACTACATTATTAAAAGCCAAGCAAAAAACAAGCCTATATCTTTAAAGAGCCACTGGCATAAAATTTACATTCCTAAGAAAGTTCTAGATAGAAATCTATATTCTATAGCCAATAGAAAAAGAAAAATATCCTTAAGTAGAAAAACGAATATCACCTCTGGCGCATATGAGAATATCGTTTTTAAAGAAAATGAAGTTTTCCCGTTCCCTAATGTTTCATTCCATTAAAAGTTTTAATTTGAGCAAGCAGATGATGGGAATAAATGCAAATAATATTTTGTTAGTAATTATACAACATAAAAGTGTTCGTCTTTTAATTCTTAAATTGAAGTAATTGTATTTCCCACACCTCTGTCAGAAAAGTATCTATATTATTGCTGTCAGTGGAATATCCCTCAGACGCTACCACATTTTTTTCAAAATTCTGTTCTATACGTATTATTTGTAAAACTCGTTACAGTTGTGATTTTCACATTTAGTGAACGGTAAAGATATTATACTGAAATTACTAAATATTCGAAAAATGCAAATTATAATATTTCATCAGTACCAATCACACTAAAAAGTTTTCTAATTATCGGTTTCATTGTTTTCAAAGGAAACTTCATGACGTTCACATTCCACCATCAAAAAAAAGTCCATAATTCTATAATTAATGCATTGTTGCAATATTCGGGATTGTAAAGGGTAGCTAGGCAAAAACTGTAAGGACAGCTGTGTACCAATCCCCAGTGATGATGCACAGAACTGTCCAGGTATTGATAGCTGCAATTTTGGTATTGATAGCTGCAATGGAAATGGGCAATGTCTCCTACAGGTAAGTAAACTCAATTTTTTAATAATATTTATTAAGAAACACCGCAACATACATAAGTACACAAGGGTTTCACCAGATGGGCTGCATAAGAATATGATTGATTATATATTAATTAGCAGCAAATGGGCTAGTTCTGTTAGAAATACCAGGGCATATAGGGGAGCTGAAATTGGATCTGACCATTACCTTGTTAAAATCGTCTTGCAAATTAAACTTAAAAAGTATTGTGGTATGGTTAAAAATTTTACTTTTAATACTGAAGCTCTTAAAGACCCAGTTATAGCTAAAGCTTACCATTATAGGTTACTTAGTCATTATGACAGCATGGTTTGCTTACTACTGAAGTTGAGGAAGAATGGGGCCATTTTAAACAGGCTTTTTTGGAAACTAACAGTACTCTTTTAGGAAAAAAGGAGCAGAGGAGACAGAATTATTTAAGTGATAAGGCACTTGAGCTTATTTCAGAAAGAAGGAACTACAGGAATGTCTTTAATCAATAACCTAATAGGCCTAATAGAAAGGATTACAGGGAGCTTAATAAATGTGTACAGGATCAGTTAGCTGCTGATAAGAATCTTTGGCTTGATGGTTTGGCTGACAAAGACGAGGAAGCATTTAGACAGCAAAACAGCAGAGAGCTGTACCAGATAGTTAATGTTTTGTGTGGTAGAAAACGAACATGTATACAGGGACTGAAGGATAAAGAAGGTAAGTTTATAGAAGGTGAGGATTCTGTCTGGCTACCTGGGCTGACCATTTCAATGATGTTCTAAACAATGTGGTTAGTTCTACTCCCATTGTTTGCAGTGATGATAGATTCATTGGTGGCTTTAACTTTGGCACTACAACACAATCTGAAGTTATTTTGGTCTGTTTCTAAAATGAAAATTCATAAATCCCCAGTTGTAGATGAAATTATTACAGAAATGGGTAGAAATGGGAATGTTTCCTTTACCAGTTGGGTGACTGAAATTTTGAATATCTTTTATGATAAAGGCATGGTTTCTAAGGATTTTACCAGAGCTATTATTATCCCTATTTTCAAAAAAGGTGATCGCAATTCTTGTGATAACTATAGGGGTATTAGCCTACTCTCTGTTCCTGTGAAAGTTCTTTGCACGATTGTTCTTAATAGAATTAAGAATCTGGTTGACAGGAAATTGCATGATGAGCAATGTGAAATCAGAAGTGGTAGTGGATGTGTAGATCAGATATTTTCACTTAGGCAGATTCTTGAGAAATGTTTAGAGTTTCAGAAACCTTTGGTTGTTAGCTTTGTTGATTTCAAAAAGGCTTTTGACTCTGTTGATCATCATAATTTTTAGTTGATTGTGATATCATAGGGTATAATAGACAAGTTATTTAATATAATGAATCTCTCTATAATAGCACTGAGTCATGTGTGAGAGTACCCCACCCCCCAACGAAAACAAACTCGCAACAAAAATACCAATATGAAAATCATTATTGAGACCCTCAAAAACACTTGCAAAGGTAAAATTTCCTTAACTTTTTTTTATTTATTAAGGATTAATTTCCTTAAATTCACCTTAACGTAAAATTTCAGTCTACGAAATGTATTAATTCATTGAAAGCACCCCACTGATTATAATTATGAATTAATAGCAACAAATAGTGAAGCTCCCTTGACATACGCTGATCATGGCGATTTCCCAAAATCCCACATTCTCTCCCAACTTCCGTTACATGCAGATCGCATTACGGCCACCCTCATATCTGCTGACCACTCCGATCTTCAGAGCTGAGCCACTGGCATGTCAATTTATGGCACCACACCCCTCCCCCATGCAGAACAACCAACAGTCTCTCCTGCATCTGCTTAAGTTCCTCACTTCCCACCTGATGAAGCGCCAATAGGAAAGGCACGAAACACATGCCTTGGATCAGAAACCTTTTTAAGCACACTATGCTATCAAAAGTCTAAATGGTTATTTCATTCACCAAGGCGGGTCATCCTTATTTTAATCTCCACTGAGACGTCACTTGCTGGCAAGAAAAACGAATTTTAAATTTTTCACCTAAAGCATCCTAGGAAGTTCCAGTTGCTACCCATCCTCTAAGGCATGGTACGTAAATCTCTACTTAATAATTATTGATACTTCATAGTATATTTCCATGTGTGCCATACCCATAGTATATTTCCTTAGTGCTAAAAAACATTTAAGTGTGTCATAGATAATTAAATAACTTTAATTTTAATTACCGCACTATGTACCTCTACTATAATTTTTGTTAGAGTTGGTAAGGCTTGTAGCAATTAGTTTAGCATTACTTCTGGTGTTCGACAAGAGTGCATTTTATCTCCTTTTCTCTACTTTGGTTATTGATTATGTTATGCAAAATTCACTTCAAGGGAAAAATTTTGGTCTTAAATGGGCTGGAGATACCAATATTTCTGATTTAGATTACGCTGATGATTTAGTCCTTTTGGCAAATGATGTTGATCAGATGAACTCTTTCATTCTAGCTGTTGATGAAACTGGTAGTAGAGTAGGTTTAGTTATAAACAGAGAGAAAACTAGATTGACGAAAATTGGTCAGGCACACTGTGATTAAGTTAATCTGAATTGTTGTAGTCTTGAGCAGGTTCACAGTTTAATTATCTTGGGAGCTATGTAACTGATACTGATGATGTGCGGAATGAGATTAACAGACAAATAGGGATTGCTGCCAGAACTTTTAAAAATCTATGGCGAGTGTGGGGAAATATGGGTATACACCTAAAGACTAAAATTATCCTATAATAGTTTGGTTCTTTCTATGGTTAGTTATGGTAATGAAACTTGAAGACTTTGTAAACAAGATATCAGGAAACTAGATGCTTTTGATTCCAGATGCTTATGCAGTATCTTGGGCATAAGGTGGTCCAACTTTGTAACTAATAATGAGGTTAGGCAAAAGAGTCGTCATTTAAAGCAGCATATTGTGCAGTGAGAGACTCTGTTGGTTTGGCCATGTTGCATGTATGGATAATTATAGATTAGCAAATAGGGTTATGAACATTGTGCCTAAAGGCATCAGAAAGAGGGGGAGACTTAGGATGCGGTGAGATGACAATGTCAAACAGGACCTTTTTAGAATTGGTATCCAGTGGCCAGAT
The DNA here is from genome assembly GCA_038380435.1 of Ryuthela nishihirai. NCBI lineage: Eukaryota > Metazoa > Arthropoda > Arachnida > Araneae > Heptathelidae > Ryuthela > Ryuthela nishihirai. Next base: position 289,208 of record JAWZYU010000133.1, on the reverse strand, counting down.
GCATCAGATGTAGCTGACAGACTTGGTTGGAGAACTAAATTACACGGTCTGGTTGGACCTTCGTAGCACATGGCTGCTTGAGGATGATGATGAATATACACACCAGAACATTAATAAATGTACATGGTATTCACCTGATGGGTTTCACAGGAATATGATAGATTATATTTTAATTAAATGCAAATAGGCTAGTTCAGTTAGGAATACCAGATTATACAGGGTAGCCGAAATTGGGTCTGATCATTATCTGGTCAAAAGTGTTTTGCAGCTGAAGTTTAGCAGTAAGAAATGTTGTGCTAAGGTTAAAAAAATTAGCTATAACACTGAATGCCTGAAAGATCCAGATATAGCCAAACATACCATGACAGGCTACTTAGTAAATAGGAAAATAGTGGTTTAGTTACTGCTGAAGTTGGGAAAGAATGGGAATAGTTTAAACAGGCTTTTCTTCAAACCAATAGTACCCTTTTGGATAAAAGGGAACAGAAGAAACAAAATTATTCGACTGGTAAGGCTATGGAACTAGTTGCTGAAAGATGGAAGTGCAAGATTAATATGAATCAACACCCTACTAATCCTAACAGATGGCATTAATACAAGCTTAATAAATGTGTAAAAAATCAGTTAGCAGTTGGTAAGAAATTTCGGCTTGATAACTTGGCTGACAAAGCTAAGGAAGCAGTTAGATAGCACAACAGCAGGGGGTTGTACCAGATAATTAATGTTTTAATTGGGAAGAAACAGACAGGTACACAGGGATTGGGGGATAAACATGGCAAGGTGGTTGAAGTTGAGGATTCTGTGATGACTAGGTGGGCTGATCATTTCAGAGAGGTTGTAAATAATGTGATTATTTCTACTCCCATTCTTTCCACTAAGGATGGATGCATTACTGGCATCTGTTGTCACATGTCCAACTGATATTATGAATTTTTTTTTATAATTGACGTGTTGTTCATAAGAATTTTATTACATCTATTGTTGTCCCCAGTTTTTAAAAAAGACGATTGCAGTTCTTGTGATAATTATAGTGAAATTAGTTTACTTTCTCTTCCAGGTAAAGTTCTTTGCCTGATTATACTTAATAGAATTAAGAATTTCGGTTGGTGGACAACTGCATGATGAACAGTGTGGAATGAGAAGTGGGTAGGGGATGTATTGATCAAATATTTTCACTTACACATATTCTTGAGAAATGTTTAGAGTTTCAGAGACCTCAGGTTTACATTTTCAAAAAGGCTTTTGACTCTGTTGATCAACATGATTTGTGGTTGATTGTTAGATCATATGGAATACCTGATAAGTTATTTAGTGTAATGAGAGCTCTCTATAATAACACTAAGTTGTGTGTGAGATAAGGTACATCTTCCAACGATTGTCTCCAGCAATTGTCAGCAGATTTCAAATTTTTTGATTTAGATTATGATTTGGTTTTATTTAGTTATGATTGGCAGATGATTTGGTCCTATTGGCTAATGATGTTTATGAGATGAATTCTTTCATTAGGACTGTTCATGAGAATGATAATAGAGTAGGTTTGGTGATAAACAGAAATAGAACTAAAGTGATGAAAATTGGTCAGGTAGATAGCGCTTCAGTTGCTTTGAATGGCTGCACTCTTGAGCAAATGTTTCAGTTTAATTTTCTTGGGAGCTCTGTAACAAATACTGGTGATGTGCAGTATGAGATAAATAGAAAAATAGGGATTGCAGCTGGGACTCTAAGAATCTACAGAGAGTGCGGAAAAATAGGTGTATAGATCTAAACACTAAAATTAGAAAGAACCAAACTATTATACAGACTAAGGTTAGCTTTGCTAGAGAAACATGGACCCTTTCTAAGCAGGATAACAAGAAATATGATGCTTTTTATTGAAGATGCCTACGCAGTATCTTGGGCATTAGGTGGTTTGACTTTGTAAGTAATGATGAGATTTAGCAGAAAGCATCATTAACCTCCTTTGAACAGCATATATTGCAGAGAGAGACTGGATTGGTTTGGCCATGTTACTCGTATGCATAGCTCAGATTAGCAAAGAGGATTATGAACACTGTGCCTTAGGGTTTCAAAAAAGGGGGGGAGACCAAGGAAGAGATGGATAGACAATGTCAAACAGGACTTTGCCAGAATTGGCCTAGAGTGGCCAAATGCAGCAACAGTAGCTCAGAACAGACGTCAGGAACATAAAAGGAACAGTAAACAGGAATGTAGCCCATGGCTGCATGAGGACGTTTTATGTATATGCATGCATGCAATATTCGTTTCAAATTTTGGAATTTTGAATGTTTTCATTATATGAGGGAGCAATTATAGTGTTCAAAAGATTCGAAAAGTGCGAATCATATTTTATGAATTGCTATCTAACTCAAAAAAGTTTTTTTTCATTTACCTCTAAGTACAAGCATATATCTGCAAAAACAATAATTGTGTTTACACATCTTCCAACCCTTGGGTGTAAAAAGCTAACTCACTGTTATTAACGAAATTTTCATAATCCTCACATTCCACCTCCAAAATCCCTTGCACAAATATATGGTTTGCAACATTAACTCTAAATTATAAAATTTTTCTACCGTTAGAAGGCACAGTTATAGTTGTAGGAATATTTCAAAAGAGTAAATTATATTTCAATTCCAATGTAACCCAAAAAAGAATTTTTCATTCATCTCTATAAACAAACAATTATTTGCTGGTTGACAGTGGAAATTTCTTGACCTTTACATTCCAGCACCAAAATTTCAAATTTCAAGCAGAAATACATTATTTGCAATATTCGCTTGAAATTTTGGAATTCCAAATGAATACAGGACGTATTTGGAGTGTTATAGAGATTTCAACATAAAGTGACTTTTTAATTTATCTCTGCAAAGAAAAATTTTCGATGTCTACAGACAGAAAGACGACACAGCGAATTAGTTACTTTACATCTCGTTTTCTTTAGTTACTTCTATCTCGGTTTCCAACTACTAAAATATAATACGTAAATATATTTTTTTCCTCTACTATGTTGCTATAGTTGCTTTTTATCTCGTTTTCTTTTTAAACGAGATAAGAAAAGCAATATGAAAAGATATGCCTACGAGAAATATATACACCAACAAGCTTGTCAAACAATGTGCCTATCAAGCCGTGCTGATGTCTGTTGGATGGAATTACTCCCTCTGCAATGCACACTAGAACCCTCATTTCATCACTGCTGCCAAGAGCATCCAACAGTTGGTCTATCACGATGAACATGGGCAGTGGCACGACATACAGTCCATCCAGCTTCACATAATTCGTCCTCTCTCAAAAGCATCCAAATGGCGATAAACATGTTGAGGGCGGGCCCGATCAGCACTGGCTCAACAATTTACAAGAGGAACCACCTAATCTCAACTGTTCACACGACTTCAACCTGCATAGACACAATGCCATCCTTGTTCCTTCTTGCACCTTTTATCTTTTCAGGCACACATCATTGGCTCCGGATTATCATCATTTGCAAATCTCAACTGCACACACCTACCCTTCTATTTGCATCTTTGTGCGACATGTCCTTCTAGGTGGGGCACTTTCAATGTCGAGCAGTGTATTTTTAACGAACCAATGAAGGAGACTATTAAAATAAAGAGCCACTACAAAATTTACCAGCAAGATAAATTTACAAGTCATAACCTGTACTTTCGTTTTATTTACTCAGAGTACTTGTGATGATGCACAGAACCATCTGGGCTTAGCAGCTAAAGTCTGACCAAACTTTCTGATGGTGCAGACCATTAGTACCTTTGAAAAGAGATACTCTCTTTTTGTGGGGAACGGAAGAGGAGGGCAGCCAATCAGTTTGGTCTATTGATTTGATCTCTTATAGCTACTTTTTTTCTACCCTGTTGAGGAGTAGTCAACCACACAGACCTGATCATATACACCAAGCAGAATGAAATAATTGTTCTGAGCTTCTTTATAGATCCTGAATTTGCTGCATTGTTGGTTTTCTGTTGAGGGAAAAACATCCACTGTTCTGTTTGTTTATGGGTTGACAGCCCCAATGAATAGTACCCATAGAATAGAATATGTCTCGTTAAGATTATCTACTTGCATGATACAATTTGTCAGCAAATTGGATAATCTTGGTCAGAGGGTCTTTGCAGGTACCTGAACTCTTGCTTCTATGGGGATCATCAAACTTACTTTTGATGAAGTCTTTCAGGGTAGATGGGTTCAGTTTTTATTAGTGGGGGAACAGGTCTTTGTCCATGTCTGTGATTAGGGGGCTGTTTGATATTTTTGGCATTCCCTCTCTCAATAAACATTGTTTCTGTAAACATTTCAGAAATCATTTTTCACCACAGGCAGTAGGAATGTGAGGACTCTGCATAGAGAGTATTGCCTTGATGGTTTCACACAAGAATTTCATCATTATAACTAAAATACTTTCGGCTCTCAAGAGACCACATGGACAGAAAGGTCCGATACCTGAAAATAATCTTTAAATTTCTCTTTCCAGTGAGGAATGATGTAAAGCATCTCTAAATCGTAGGTTTGCTACTAAAAAGCAACGTTAGTGATGCACTTATGTGATATGAGTGCATTAATAAAAGGTATCTCACAGTTAAAATTTCAGGCAAGCATTAAAAACTGGAATGCTATCTGTTGTTATGCCTCTACTGAGAGTGCTCACTAGAATTAGAAAAATAGCTTTTATGGGCAACTTTAGGATGTTTTCAATTCTGTCAAGATAGGAGATATTTATCCCATGTTGTAGGCAACTTCAATGCTAAAGTTGGTAACATACCATTGAGGAGGGCTGATAGGTCCCTTGGCATTTTTAACTGCAATGGCAATGGGCACTTAATCGTATGAGCAAATTAACACTTTTTTTAAATGCAACGACATACATAAGTACACGTGTTTTTCACCAGATGGCTGCATAAGAGACTAGCCTTTTTTTTCCCCAGAGACAGCATCTAGTAAACGAGATTTCAAAAATTATTCTTTTGAGAGCTCATAAATGAAAAATAATAAATACCCCCTCAAGCAGCTGCTTACCACAGAGGTCTGACAGGAGCATGTCAGTTAATATGCCATAGTACTAAATATTAACCACTTTTTAAGTCGATTTATTTTTAGAGAGAAAATTGTCTTGAGCCAGGTGGGATATGAACCCATGACCTCCTGATAACATGTCAAGTGCTCTAAACCACTGAGCTACCGGCCGCCGATCAAGAATTCTTCTAATTGACGATATGAACATTCTCAACCTATAGTACATATTCCATTATGTCTCATATAGGCACTGTTCGGGCGATCTTAGCCACAATATGGCAAATAAATGCCTTAAAGATGGAAAGTATGTCTTACATGTACACAATTGATTAACTAAGGCATTTATTTGCTGTAACGTGGCTAAGATCGCCCGAACAGCACCTATATGTGACATAATGGAATATGTACTATAGGTTGAGAATGTTCATATCGTCAATTAGAAGAAATCTTGATCGGAGGCCAGTAGCTCAGTGGTTTAGAGCACCTGACATGTTATCAGGAGGTCATGGGTTCATATCCGACCTGGTTCAAGACAATTTTTTCCTCTAAAATTAAATCGACTTACAAAGTGATTAATATTTAGCATATACCAAGAATGTCGACTTTATTCAATATTTAATGCCATAGTAGAAGGTCTGTGAGGTTGGCAGGACCTCAGCAGAAAAATTGGTTCTCCTGAGGCATAAAATGAGTTTTTTCAAATTCTGTGGAAATTTTTGAAATAATAATTATTATTTAAAAAAAAAATCCTGCTCTCATAAGGGCCTAGGGATCTATAGCACTCAACACCGTTACCAGTTCAGCACCTGCATATATAGTTGAAATTCAATCTGACAATTACCTTTATTAAATGTGTGTTGGAACTTTTACCTAAGAAGTGTTCTGCTAAGATTAAAAAAAGTGAACTATAACACTGAAGCTTTGAAAGACCCAGTAATAGCTAACACTCACCTCGATTACTAGAGTTGAAGAAGAATGGGGTTATTTTACGAAGGATTTTCTTGAAACTAACACTACTATTTAGAATAAAAAGGGGCAGAGGGCAAAATTATTTTTGAGATAAAGTACTGGAGCTTATTTTGGAAGGAAACAATTACAGAAATGTCCTTAATCAATACCCTACTATTCCTCATAGAAAGTGTTACAGAGAGTTTAATAAATGTATAAAGGATAAGGTAGCATCTGATAAGAATCTCTGGTGAGGTGCCTTAGCTGACATAGCCATGGAAACACCTAGACAGCATAACAGCAGATAGCTGAACCACAGGTTAGTGTTTTGTGTTGTTAAGATAAGGTGAGGATTCAATCACGGCTAGGTGGACTGAGCATTTCAGAGAAGTTGTAAACAATGTGTTTAGTTCAACTCCCATTGTTTGTAATTGTGATAGATGCATTATTAGCTTTAATGTCTGCCTTATATCAGAGTACAAAGTTATTTTCATTACCACTAAACTTAAACTACATAAATACCCAGGGGTAGATGAAATTACTACTGAAATGCTTACAGCTGTCAATGCTTCTGTTACTATATAACTAATGAAATTTTGAATATTTTTTTTATCACAAAAGCATTGTTCCTAATGATTTCACTAGAGCAATCATTATTACGATTTTTTTAAACTTTGATCACAGTTCTTTTGAAAACTAGAGGTGTATCACCGTACTTTCTGTACCAGGTAAAGTTCGTCACATAATTTTGCTTAATATATTTAAGAATCTGGCTGAGAGGCAATTGTGAGATGAGCAATGTGGATTCAGAAGTGGTAGGGATGTTGCAGATCACATATTTTTTCTCAGATTCTTGAGAAATGTTTAGAGTTTTAGAAACCTGTGTAGCTTTGTAAATTTCAAAAAGGCTTTTGCGTCTGGTGATTGTCATCAATTGATTGTGAGATCATATGGCCTACAAGACAGGTTATTTAACATAATGAAAGTTCTCTGTAATGAAACTAAGTCATGTGTGAGAGTTGGTAAGACTTGTAACAATTGGCTTAGCATTGCTTCTGCTGTTGAACAAGGTGCATTTTTTTTATCCTTTTCTTTTTAGTTTTGTTATTATGTTATGCAAAATTCATTGCAAAGGTAAGATTTTAGGGGTAAATGGTATACCTATCTGAAATTTCTGAGTTATAGTATGCTGATGCTTTGGCCCTATTTGAATATGATGATGAACTCTTTCATTCGAGCTCTTATGAGACTGCTAGTAGAGTAGGTTTTGTGATAAACATAGAGAAAACTAAAGTGATGAAAATTGTTCAGGCAGCCTGTGGTTCATTTAATTTGAATGGTCACACTCTTGAGCAGGAGTCTCATTGGAATTATTATTGGAGCTATATCAGAGATACTGGTGATGTATGGCATGAGATGAACAGAAAAATGTAGGAATTACTGTTGGGAATTTTGAAGATCTGTATAGAGTGTGAGAAATAGGCATATATGCCTAAATATTAAAATGTTTATATGACTATATATATGACTATATATGTTAAAATGACTATATAAGAGGTTATTTTTTTTTCTGGACTTAGCTATGGTAGTGAAACTTGTACCCTTTGCAAACTAAAAAAATCAAAACAGGAAATTTTTTCTTTTCCCCTTTTAGGGGCGGGGGTGGCTCAGTCAGTAGCGCGACAGGCTTGTAATCTGTAGTTCCCAGGTTCGAGTCCCAGCTGGGTCAGCGTTGAGATTTATCTCCGCAAAAATTCCCGCACTGCCCAGGGTCAGTAGGGGACACCGATGGGCTTGGAAAGGCCGCTGTCCGTCAGATGGGACGTTAAGCCATGGCCCCGTGTGCAGGAGAGCCATACCCTGTGCACGTTAAAGAACATGCTGGATGGCCTTGACGAGAGGCTACCATCTGTCTCCCAACAGCTGTTCCAGTGGGTCCCCTCCCCCAACCTTCTCTGAGCCTTCGGGGTCCTTGTGGCCTTGCCATTTAGCCCATAGTGTGCAAAAAAGTGCCGTTCAGAGGTAAAACAACCCAACCCAAACATTTTCCCCTTTCGTTCATGGTTGTCCAGCTCTGGTGTATCAAGGTAGTTTTGGCTAGGCCTTGTGCAGAATGGGAATCTGTAGGTTTGGCCATGTTGCCCTTATGGATAACAATAGTTTAGGGAATAGTATTAAAACCATCTTACAGAAAATCCTATCCCTATCAACACTAAAACATACATAGAAAATTGCATTAACTCTCAATAAACTTATTCAGACAGACAATAAAAGCCTTATCAAAAACAGGCCTAGATCTAGAAAATATTAAGGAAGAGTGTGTGTGTGGCTAGAAAAGAGATTTCCTTTGAAGAAAGATATTTCCTATTCAGGCAATCTAGCACAAGCGGCATTCTATTTATAATATAGATGGAAAGCATGTCTTACAAGTATGCTAATGATAAACAATGAAATAAATCGGACATATTCAATATCTCCTAATAAATCGGCACTTTGAAGTTAATTCAATTTCAGAGGAAAAATTGTGTTGATCCAGGTGGGATATGAACCCAAGACCTCCTGATAACATGTCAGGTGCTCTGGACCACTGAGCTACCAGCTGCCGATCAAGATCTCCTCTAACTAACGCAATGAATATTTCTATTATGTTATATACAGGCTAAAATTTGAATCGACTTCAAAGTGCTGATTTATTAGTAGATATTTAATATTTTAAAATAATTTGAAATTCTCTGTCATTGAGCAATAAAATTTTAGAGTTTATCCTTCAAACTATTTGGATGTTGAAAGTTCATAGGAGAAAACTCTCAGAAGCTTTTCGGAATAAAGACAGCGCTCCGTCTTCAGTGAAGTGATACTATCTACTGACGTTATGTCCATTTAGACAAAGAGGAAAGGGTGGAAAGTAGCTCTTTGTCTAAACGGACCCAACGTCAGTACAGAGCATCACTTCACTGAAGATGGAGCGCTCTCTTTGCTCCAAAAAGCTTCTGAGAGTTTTCTCCTAAGAACTTTCAACATCCAAATAGTTTGAAGGATAAACTCTAAAATTTTATTGCTCAATGACAGAGAATTTTAAATTATTTTAAATTAATTTTTGAGCAAGAAGGTCTTTTTAATTGGATATTGAATATGTCAAGTTTATTCCATTATTTATCACTAGCATACTTCTAAGACATACTTTCCATCTATATGGCAAATAGAAAGCTGCTAGTGGCTAGATGCCTCAATAGTGCCTATATGCGACATAACAGAAATGCTCATAGCATTCGTTAGAGGAGATCTTGATCGGTGGCTGGTAGATTAGTGGTCTGGAGCATCTGACATGTTATTAGGAGGTCATGGGTTCATATCCCACCCGGCTCAAAACAATATTTCCTCTAAATTTGAATCGACTTCAAAGTGCTGATTTATTAGTAGATATTGAATATGTCAAGTTTATTCCATTATTTATCACTAGCATACTTCTAAGACATACTTTCCATCTATATGGGAAATAGAAAGCTGCTTGTGGCTAGATGCGTGAATAGTGCCTGTATGCGACAAAACAGAAATGCTCATAGCATTCGTTACAGGAGATCTTGATCGGTGGCTGGTAGCTCAGTGGTCCAGAGCACCTGACATGTTATTAGGAGGTCATGGGTTCATATCCCATCCAGCTCAAAACAATATTTCCTCTAAAATTTGAATCGATTTGAAAGTGCTGATCTATTAGTAGATAACACATGTAGTTTCTGTAAACATTGCACTAACTATTTTCTCACTACAGGTAGTTGGAATGTGAGGACTCTACACAGAGATTATTATTATCCTGATGTTCTCACAAAAGAATTCTACCATTATAATTTAGATATTTTTGGTTTGCAAGAGACCACATGGAGAGAAAGGTCAGATACCACAACCTTAAATTTCTCTTTCCAGTGAAGAAAGGTGAAAAGCATCTCTAAGTCGTAGGTTTACTTCTCATGAAACATGCTGGTAATGCATTTGTGGGATATGAGTGCATTAATGAAAGGCATAGCCAAGTTAAAATTTCAGGCAGGCATTAAAAACTGAAATGTTATCTGTTGTTATGCCCCCACTGAGAGTGCCAACTAGGATTAGATAGTTTTTATGGGCAAATTTAGGATGTTTTTAATTCTGTCAAGAAAGGATATATTACTCTTGTTCTAGGTGACTTCAATACTAAAGATGGTACTGATTCTGACCTTTGAGGAGAGCTGATAGGTCACTTTGTATTGGTAGCTGCAATGGGAAAGTCTTCTTCAAATAAGTAAACTCAATGGTTTCAGAATAATTACCACTTTTTACAAACATCATGACATATATAGTACACGTTTTTCACCAGATGGGCTGTATGTGAACAAATGGCCTAGTGTTGTTAGGTTGTTTTACCTCTGAGTGGCACTTTTTTGCACACATGGACTAAATGGCCAGTCCTTGAAGTCTCAGAGAATGTTGGGCAAGGGGACCCACTGGAACAGCTGTTCGGAGACAGATGGTAGCTTTCTGTCAAGGCCATCTAGCATGTTCTTTAACGTGCACATGGTATGGCTCTCATACACATGGAGCCACGGTTTAACATTCCATCCAATGGAGGCAGCATTTCCAAACCTTTGGTGTCCCCTATTGACCATGGACAGGGCGGGAGTTTTGCAGAGATAAGTTCTGTTAGGAGCACCAGGTCATATACACAGGGACAGACTGGCCCATATTTTGAAAGGTGCAGCCTGCAGCAAAAGGGCCTGGCTGAAATGAAAAATTCAGCTTCTTTTTCAACATTTCGAAAGTTATTCTTTTGAGAGCTCATACTTGAAGCCTAAAAAGGATTTCCCCCCAATTCTGTGGAAATTATTTGAAGTAATATTATTATTATTCAAAAAAACCTTCTCTCATGAGGTTGTAAGGGCCCTCATCACTTGGTGCCCATAAAGCTACAGCACTCAACTCTCCTTACCAGTCTGCACTTGTATATAGGGTAGCTCAAATTTGATCTTATCACTACCTATATTAAAAGTGTTGTGGTAAGGTTAAAAAAGTAAACTTTAACATTGAAACTCTGAAAGACCCAGTTATAGCTTAAGCTTACCATGATACGTTACTTAGTAATTATGACAACAAGGTTGGCTTCCTTAGTTGAAGAAGAATGGGACTATTTTGAGAAGGATTTTCTTGAAGCTAATAGTACTGTTTTAGGTAAAAAGGTGCAGAGGAGTCAAAATTATTTGAGTGATAAGGCACTGGAACTTATTTTGGAAAGAAACAACTGCAGCATTCCTTAATCAGCACCCTACTATCCCTAACAGAAAGCATTACAGAGAGCTTAATAAACATGTAAAGGATTGGGTAGCAACTGTTAAGAATCTTTGGATCACATAGCCGTGGAAGCAGCTAGACAGCATAACAACTGATAGCTGTACCAATTAATGCTTTGTGCTGTTAAGGTAAGGTTATTGAAGGCGATGATTTTGTCATAGCTAAGTGGGCTGAGCATTTCAATGATATTCTAAACAATGTGGTTAGTCCTACTCCCATTCTTTGTAATAATGATAGATGTAGCCCATCATTATCATCATCATCCTCAAGCAGCCATGGGCTACGGAGGTCCAACCAGACCGTGCAATTTAGTTCTCCAAGCAAGTCTATCCTGAGCTACATCTACTGTATCTGGCCACTGCACACCAATTCTAACAAGGTCCTGTTTGACATTGTCTGCCCACCGCATCCTAGGTCTCCCCCTCTTTCTGAGGCCTTTACGCACACTGTTCATAACCCTATTCGCCAATCTATAATTGTTCATACGGGCAACATGGCGAAACCAACGGAGTCTCTCTCTGCACAATATGCTGTTTAAAGGAGGTTGCCGACTCCTTTGCCTAACCTCATCATTAGTTACAAAGTTGAACCACCTAATGCCCAAGGCAATGCGTAAGCATCTGGAATCAAAAACACCTAGTTTCCTGTTTTCTTATATACAAAGTGTCCAAGTTTCACTACCATAACTAACCCTAGGAAGAACCAAACTATTATACAGTCTAATTTTAGACTTTAGGTGTATAAGCCTATTTCTCCACACTCTCCATAGGTTCTTAAATGTCCCGGCAGCAATCCCTATTCCTCTGTTAATCTCATGCCGCACATCACCATTATCTGTTACATAGCTCCCAAGATAATTAAACTGTGACACCTGCTCAAGACTGCAACCATTCAGATTACTGAATCACAGCCTGCCTGACCAATTTTCATCACTTTAGTTTTCTCTCTGTTTATAACCAAACCTACTCTACTACCAGTCTCATCAACAGCTCGAACGAAAGAGTTCATCTCATCAACATCATTTGTCAAAAGGGCTAAATCATCAGCATAATCTAAATCAGAAATTTTCCTATCTCCAGCCCATTTAAGGCCAAAATCTTTCCCTTGCAGTGAATTTCGCATAATATAATCAATAACCAAGCTAAAGAGAAAAGGAGACAAAATGCACCCTTGTCGAACACCCGAAGTAATGCTAAACCAATTGCTACAAGCCTTACCAACTCTCACACACGACTCAGTGTTATTATAGAGAGCTTTCATTATGTTAACCTGTAACTGGTATGGTATATTTGAACTATCAAGAAAAATAATAGCGCTGGGGTCTGGTAGACCCCGCCATAACAGTTACGGGTTAACTAACTTGTCTGGTATACCATATGATTTCACAATCAACCACAAATTATGATGATCAACAGAGTCGAAAGCCTTTTTTGAAAACAACAAATCTAGCAACCAAAGGTTTCTGAAACTCTAAACATTTCTCAACAATCTGCCTAACTGAAAATATCTGATCCACACATCCCTTACCACTTCTGAATCCACATTGCTCATCACGCAATTGACTGTCAACCAGATTCTTAATTCTATTAAGCACAATCATGGAAAGAACTTTACCTGGAACAGAGAGTAGGCTAATACCCCTATAGTTATCACAAGAACTGCAATCACCTTTTTTAAAATAGGGATAACAATAGCTCTGGTAAAATCCTTAGGAACCATGCCTTTATCGTAAAAGATATTCAGAATTTCAGTCATCCAAGTGGTAACCAAAACATTTCCAGCTCTAAGCATTTCAGTAGTAATTTCATCTACCCCTGGGGATTTATGAAGTTTAAGTTTAGAAACAGCCAAAATAACTTCAGATTGTGTTATAGGGCCAACTTTAAAGCCACCAATGCATCTATCATCATTGCAAACAATGGGAATAGAACTAACCGCAATGTTTAGAACGGCACTGAAATGCTCAGCCCACCTAGCCATGACAGAATCCTCACCTTCTATAACCTTACCTTGTTTATCCTTCAATCCCTGTATACCTGTCCGTTTTCTACCACACAAAACATTAACTATCTGGTACAGCTCTCTGCTGTTGTGCTGTCTAACTGCTTCCTCGGCTTTGTCAACCAAACCATCAAGCCAAAGATTCTTATCAGCAGCTAACTGATCTTTTACACGTTTATTAAGTTCTCTGTAATGCTTTCTTTTAGGACTAGTAGGGTATTGATTCCTGCAGTTCTTTCTTTCCGAAATAAGCTCAAGTGTCTTATCAGTCAGATAATTCTGCCTCTTCTGCTGCTTTTTTCCTAAAAGAGTACTGTTAGTGTCCAAAAAAGCCTGCTTAAAATGATCCCATTCTTCCTCAACTTCAGTAGTAAGCATACCATGACTGTCATAATGACTAAGCAACCTATCATGGTAAGCTTTGGCTATAACTGGGTCTTTCAGAGCTTCAGTATTAAAAGCAAATTTTTTAACCCTAGCACAACACTTTTTAAGTTTAAGTTGCAAGACACTTTTAACAAGGTAATGGTCAGATCCAATTTCAGCTCCCCTATATGCCCTGGTATTTCTAACAGAACTAGCCCATTTGCTGTTAATTAATATATAATCAATCATATTCCTATGCAGCCCATCAGGTGAAACCCATGTGTACTTACGTATGTCCCGAATGTTGACCCTATAACACAGTCTGAGTTATTTTACAGTGTCTGAGTTATTTTAGCTGTTTCTAAAACAGGACAACATAAATCCTGAAGGGTAGATGAAATTACTCCAGAAATGCTTACAGTTGGGAATGTTATGGTTACCACATGCATGACTGAAATTCTGAATATCTTTTATCATAAAGGCATGGTTCCTAAGGATTTTAACGGAGCTAATATTATCCCTATTTTCAAAAAAGGTGATTGCAGTTCTTGTGATAACTATAGGGGTATCAGAGTACTCTATGTTGAAGGAGAAGTTATTACATGTTTGTGTTTAATAGAATTAAGAATATGGTTGACAGGCAATTGCGTGATGAGAAATGTGGATTCGTAAGTGGTAGGAGATGTGTAGATCAGTTCAGAGTTATTTAACACAATGAATATTCTCTATAATGACACTGAGTCATGTGTGAGAGTTGATAAGGCTTGTAGCAATTGACTTAGTAATGCTTCTGATGTTTGATAAGGGTGCATTTTGTCTCCTTTCCTCTTTAGTTTGGTTAATGGTTATGCTATGCAAAATTCACTGGAAGGATAACATTTTGGGGGTAAATGGTCTACAGGTGTGAAATTTCTGAGTTATAGTATGCTGGTGATTTAGCCCTTTTGGCAAATGACGATGATGAACTCTTTCATTCAAGCTGTTGAGAGACTGGTAATAGAGTAGGCTTGGTGATAAACAGAAAGAAAAATAAAGTGATGAAAATTGGTCAGGCAGGCTGTGATTTATTTAATCTGAATGGTCATACTGTTGAGCAGGTGTCTCAGTTGAATTATTTTTGGAACCATATCAGAGATTCTGATGATGTGTAGCATGAGATAAACAAAAAAATAGGGATTACTGTTGTGACTTTTGTGAGACTATAATATTTTGGTTTTTCTAGATTTAGTTATGGTAGTGATACTTGGACCCTTTTGCAAACAAAATAACATGAAACTTGATACCATAAATAAAGAAATCTAAAATCTAAAAGATAAGGTATCTAAAAGATAACCTTAACGTTTAGATTTTACATGCTTACACAGTATCCTGTGGCCCAGGTAGTTCAACTTTGTAAGCTGGCCCGGACCTAGGAAAGAGTCAAGAAAGGGGGGCAAGAAACAGATTTGAGCAAAAAAAAATGTAAAAGGAGGGAAAGAGGGGGTCAGACTCTTGATATCACCCCCTCCCCTACCCGTGTTACAGTTTTAAAAAAATCATTGAAAAGTGCATGAAATATAAATTAGTTTAAAATTTTTTTTGCCTCTTTTTCCCTTATTCACCTCCTGAAAGTGTGGTTAGACTCCCCCCCCCCCTTGATCAGGCCATGTTTCTAATTACGAAGTTAGTCAAAGGAGTCTGCAGCTCCTTTGAACAACATATTTTGCAGAGTGGGAGTCTGCTGGTTTCGCCATGTTGCTCATTTGAATACCTATAGATTAGGGAATACGGTAGATCTACCCTATAGAAAATCATATCCTTATCAACAATCAAATATCATATAGAAAATTGCATTGACTCTCAATAGATCAGTAAACTCATTCAAACAGCCAATAAGAACACTGAAATCATATGTGTGAGAGTTGGTATGTCTTGCAGCGATTGGCTTAGCATTGCTAGTGGAGTAAACACAAGAGTGAATTTTGTTTGGCTATTGATCATTTTATGTAAAATTCACGGTAAGGGAAAGATTTTGGCATTAAATGCTCCAGAGATTTCAAAACTTCTGATTTAGATTATGCAAGTGATTTGGCCTTGTTTTCAACTGATGTTAATGAGATGAATTCATTCATTAGGGCTGTCGCTGAGACTGGAAATAGAGTAGGTTTGGTGATAAACAAAGAAAAAACTAAAGTGATTAAAATTGGTCAGGCAGATGGTGTTTCAGTTGCTTTCAATGGCTGTACTATTGAGCTAGTGTCTCAGATGATTTATCTTGGGAGCTATGTAACAGACACTGGTGATGTGTGGTATGAGATAAGTAGAAGAATAGGGATTGCCACTGGGAGTTTTAAGAATCTATGGAGAGTATGAAAAAATAGATGTATACACCTAAAGACTAAAATTAGACTGTATAATAGTTTGGTTCTTTCTAAGGTTAGTTATGGTAGCGAAACATGGACCCTTTGTAAGCAGGAAAACAAGAAACTTGATGCCTTTGATTCTAGATGCTTAAGCAGTATCTTGGGCATTAGGTGATTTGATTTTCTACGTAATTGTGAGGTTAGAAGGAGTCATCAACCTCTTTTGAGCAGCATATTGTACAGAGAGAGACTGCATTGGTTTGGCCATGTTGCCCGTATGCATAGGTGCAGATTGGCACAGAGGATTATGAACAGTGTGTCTACGGTTATCAGAAAAAGGGGGAGATGTAGGATGCGATGGGCAGACAATGTCAAGCAGGACCTTGCTAGAATTGGCCTAGAGTGGCCAAATGCAGCAGATGTAACACAAAAAAGACACATCCGGAGAGAAAAATTACATAGTCTGTCGTTTTCTTTGAAAACGATATAAAAAACTGCGATTACAAACCTAAAAATGAAGAACGTTATGCACAATTCACAGCAAGGTCAAATTATAAAAGAGGCCCAAGAACTGTATAATCGTAGGAGACAGAAAACAGCAAAAAAAAACAAGAATATCATAGGCGACAAATTGATATCAACAATGCTCAGGTGAAAGTGAGCAGCACGGCGAAAGAAAAAAATATGGTAATGTTATTAGTTTCTGCTAAAAAATTTTAATTGCAATTTTTTTAAGGTCACAGTTTAAAGAGTGATCTGCAAATTAGAAATCTCAATGTCCTGCATTTCCCATTAAACATGCATTAATATTTATTAATGTAAATTACACAATGATTATTACTAATTTTTAAAGAAATAAAATCAAACTAGATATAAATCATCTGTGATATGACACACCTAAGGTGCAAAATTTAAGTATGTATAGAAGAAATAAATCTGAATCATGAGTCAAACAAATTTCTGCCTCTCCTGCACTGAAAAACGTACCTCTCTGAACTTTAGACCTAAAACCGTCCATACCTTGAAAACTCACCATCATACTCTACACTTTTCATCTCTTCATCTACATTACCTCTAGCACCTGATTTATGCTCTGTCCCCATTCGTGACGTCATCTAGTAACCTGAGTGATTTAAAGTGCAGAAATACCCATATACACAATCAAAATTAACACAGTGTGCAGTGTTTTTATTTTCTAAAATATCAATTTCAACTGCTTCTGTTAAGAGGGAGGGAGGTTTAGGGGGTGAACTCTAAAAATACCTTGAGGAAAAAAAAAAAATTAATGAGTTGTGTGAAGTGTTGAAATTGTTTAGTTATACAATTAAAAGGACTTTCTTGCTCAGAAATTAATTAAAAATAACATAAAATTCTCTGTGATTGAGCAATATAATTTGAAAGTTTATCCTTCAAACATCTGCATGTTAATAATTTTTAGGAGAAAACTCGGAAGCTTTTCGGAGGAAAGACAAAATTCTATCTTCAGTGAAGTGATGCCATGTAGTGACGTTAGGTCTGTTTAGACAAAGAGCTTCTTTCTACATGTCATGAAGGGTGATTCCAGTGTCTCGGTTGCAGGTGGGGATGAACGAGGTGATTATTTCAATAACCTCCTGGACTATGGTTTCTTAGAAAGTGGATGCACGTGCAAGCAGTGTGGCATGGTCCTCGTCTCTTGTTCCCGTGTGTTGTACTGCTAGTTCGGCGGCAGCCATTGTTAGCTACTGTTGGCTGACATCAGTTTGATGCTCTGCAAACCTCTCTTGTAAAGAATGTATGGTTTTGCCGATGTAGTATACAACGGAATTATCTGGTAAATGCAGGGGAAATTGGTATATGCCTGAATTTTGAATTAGGCTAAATTTGACCCTGTCCCTTTTGATTAATTTTTTAAAATTTGGAGCTGGGCTGTAAGCGATTTTGATATTTTGGGTTCTGAGTAATTTATGTACTGATTCACATAGGACAGGAATGTAAGAAATAGGTCAGGCAAAGGTTGTACATTTGGGGTCAGTGTTTGGGAGGAGAGCCGAATCTTTTCTGTTTTTATTTCTATATTTACTGATTAATTTGTCTATTGTTGTTGAGTTGTAGCCATGGGAAGCAGCAATGGAATGGATATTTTGAATTTCTTTTTCAAGCAGCTGCTCATTTGAAGACACAGCGAAAGCCCTATGTGTGAGAGAACAGATGGCTGCAATTTTGTATGCCCATGGGGTACATGAGTCTATGCGTATGACGGAGGGGATGTAGGTAGGCTTTCGGTACACTGACTTCATCAAGGCTCCTGCATCATCTGTATTGATGAAAACCTCTAAATTGGGGATGACACTGTCGCCATTCCAAATTAAAAATATATCTTCAACATAGTGACACCAGAAGAAGGGTAAAATTGCTGCTGAATTGAATAATTTTGTTTCGGGATTTCTTTTAAATCTTGAAACAAATCAAGAACAATCTTAAATAGGATGCCAGAAAGGGGCGAGCCCATGAATCCTGCCTGTAGATTTGTTTGCCGAACTGGAAATAGTTGTTTTCGGTGACAAGTTTTAGAGCCTCATGGCATTGATTTCGGGAAGGGAATATTTTTCCATCTCAATAATTTTTGTCCAAAACAACATGACTGCATCTAAAACTGGAGTGGATGCAAATATCTAAAATAATTTCTCAAATAATTTATAAAAATGATCCAGAGTCAATATATTGATGTTTTGTTTTATGAGCTAGAAGTTCTTTTCAATGAGCCGCAAAGTCTATTATTTTTATTTTATAGCGAGCAAAGTTTTAGGGTCAAATTTTACCAGAACACTTCTGTGTTGCATCATGCAAATTGAACTAAAGAAGATAAATGACTACGTAACCATTTGTCCAATATTTAAGGGCAAAGCCAATTTAAAAAAAATTTAAATCACATTTTCATTTAATTTTTTTTTCCTGTCCTTTAAAAGCACTATATTTTTTATATCAAATAAAAATCATAAGGTGTTCCCACTAATTTTCATAAATTTTTCTAATATTAGTTCATGTGATTGAGAAAATAAAAATGTATAACTCTATCATTTAGAATTATTCATTATCAAATGTACTAAATTATTAGGGTGGGGGTGACTCAGTCAGTAGCGCACCAGGCTTCTAATCTTTAGTTCCCAGGTTCGATTCCCAACTCAGTCAGCATTGAGAATTATCTCCACAAAATTCCCCGCTCTGCCCACGGTCAGTATGGGACACTGATGGGCTTGGAATACACCACTGTCCGTCGGACGGGACTTTAAACCGTGGCTCCACGTGCGGGAGAGCCATACTCTCTGAACGTTAAAGAACTCGCTGGATGGCCTTGATGGGAGACTACCATCTGTCACCCAACTGTGTTCCAGTGAGTCCCCTCCCCTCCCTCAATGTTTTCTGAGCCTTCGAGTGCCCCTCAGGGGTAAAACACAACTAAATTATTAAAAATTTGTTTAATTATTGTGATCTAACCAATGGCAGTACCAAGCTGAAAACACTGGTTCTCATCCGAAGCAGCTTTGGGGCAGTCAGTACTTGGGAGGGTGACCATCTGTGAACAACTGCGTCCAGTTAGCAAAAAATCTACTGAGGACCCACCATCTTCACAGATTCTTCTACTATGGTGTATTAAACTGACAGGCTCCTGTCAGACTGCTGCAGGAGGCATTTATTTATTTTTTTATTCTAAACCACTGAAAAATTAGGAATGTTTTCTTGAATTCTATTTTTTCAATATCTTGCATTTACATAAAATTAATGGATACATATCATTTGTTTCATTTTCCAGCTTTTCAGCATATTTACTACATTTTGAAGCAAGAATTTACATGCAACAGCATAAAATTAACAATTTTAATAAATGATTGAAGCACAAATGGTAGTATTGAAAAAAATTGCCAGAATATGTTTTTGAATAAAGCTTACTCTCCTCAAAAAAGAAAAAAAGGTCCCTATAAATGAGAATTTTGCTTAGAATTGTGAAAAAAGAAAATAATAAATTTTCTTGTCTATGATTTCACCCGTGTTTATTAAAGTTTGGAATTATAATTGAGAAGAACCATTAAAGCTTTAACGTTTTCATCTCTGGAATTTTCATTTCTGCGAAGATATTTCTTACAGTTTTATTACCCAATAAAGTTTTGGCAGAACTGCAGTATCAGGCCAAAGTATATATTTTTAAATATTGATAATCATTTATATTTATGGCGCTTTGTCAGAATTTTATTTTTAATGCAATGACACGTTTCCATACTTCTTTTTCATTAAATGACGATATTTGTAGTTGAATTGGGTTTCAGTTCTAGTATTTTGGGCAGAAAATTAACTGATCGTAAACATAAAGATCGCAGTTAGTTGTCAAATCTAGTTCATTATGTTGTCATTAGATGGCAGCACAAGTAGTGTGCACATTTCGAAGATTTTGTATTTCAAATACGAAATTTGAAAAAATATAAAACAATAAATACCCCCTCAAGCAGCTGTTTGTAACAGAGGTTAAAGTTTATCAAAACTTACCTTCTACCTTATCGTATCACGGGGTTACAGGATCGTTACACGGCCACATACACTCTAGTTCCATAATGCACCATCAAATTAATCCATCCTAATATAGTTTCGTATCAAACAAAAGTTAACTTGTTTGAAAATTAACAAACCTGAAACTTCCTATATTATTTCGTAAGTTCCGTTTCAGTGGCTCCAGTTAATGAACATAATAACTTCGTTGTAACTTTGGAAAATGTGTTGGCGTAACCTGCTGCTTTTATCTGCTACATTATAAATAAAAATAGGAAGGAACATATCACGAACTTCTTTGTCACGGACAGGCAAAAGGTGTTCTATTAGTAGAAGTAATGTTTTGTTCCTTCTTTTCATCAAATTTCCTACACATTCTTTGTTTTCAAGGACGTAGTTCTCTTTATCGAGTGAATTGTTTACTTTTCGACAATTTGAGGAAGTTTGTTTTCTTCATTCAATTTAGAAATTGTAAAATAAATTCGAAATATTTTATTCTATAAAGCAGGCAAGAATGACTTTGTATTTCAAAGTTCCAGTGTATTGTAATTCATATATATATGTAATGATATTATTAACTTTGAGCGCTTACTCGTTTCGCAAAAGTTTCAGAGCATTTGTGTGAAAAAAATTGACACGTTTGCTGCAGTGGAATGAAGTAGGATCTTTGCCATAGGATGTCTCCGTAAGCCCGCTCTGCATAGATTAAGCTGAATCTGCTGGGAACGAGAAGTTTCGACATTACCAGACACCTGATGAAAAAAAAAGAAATTTCTCTAACAAAAAAAAATAAAAATAATTCAAAAATTATTGCGCATACCATTTTTCAATTCTTTGCATTATAGTCTAATATAAAGTTTAAATTATCAGGCCATTCCTAATCAGCTGGCGCTAGAGGCCTCTCCTGTTCCAGACAATTGAAACCGGTTTAATCCAGTGGTTTAACCCACGGAGCTATGAATGAGAGGAGACGCCGTAACGCGCTTTTCCTGTCGAAGGTCATGATGCAGACGTAGCAGTGCGGTAGCCACGTTGTTGCCTCCAAAACAAATTGTCTGCCGCCGCAATCAAGCCTGCTTTTCACGTTCTATACTCAGTTTTACTGTGCGTTATATACGGGAAGATTTTTTTTTACGATTAAGAGAAAGTCCATTTAAGCTATTTGGAATTTATACTGCTTTTTCAATGCATTGAATATTTCCATACAGAATTACTGTATAGCAGAACTATTTATGTATTTCGTTGAATACGATAATAACAAACAATTACCAGATTTTGAAAGTTTATTTATACCGCACTGATAACAGTAGAAAACATGTTATGGATAAAACATAAAAGTTATGTGCAATAGCAGCATTTAAATCGCAAAATATCACATTTGTAAGATTCAGAAAATAGCTATTTTATGTTTAAAAAAATTCTTATTCCACAAGAATAAAAAAATTTTCTTAACAAAACTAAATAAAGCCAATAGTGTAGGAGCCAAAATGGTAGATTTTAAAAACACTTTAAACTGGTGGAGAAATGTATAAGACACCTACATTGAAATGCTTTCCAGTGATTTTTCACAATAGTAAAGATTCAACTTCAAAAATATGTTAATAAGTTATGACACCCACTATTAAGACAGTTATAAGTGTACTGAATTTTAATTTTGACTTCAAAGTCAATAGGTAGCTCTGGATTTACTATTTATTGATATATTATTTCTACTGTTTTATTTGGAGAATTTTTCTGTTAAATGTTTCCTTTTCTGAAAACCAAGTGCAGAAAGTGATGCAAATTAGCTTAAAATTATGATTTATAATATTTAGTTATAAAGTTTAAAATTTTAACTGCTGGAAGTCACTTGTAACCTAGATTGTATTACATCATTATTAAAAACCTTAATTTGCACTTATACTATTCATATTCACTGTTCTGATTGTAGCAATATGTGTGTTGTTTTGATATGAAGCCCCAAGATCTCAGGGCTTCATCTATACCACATAAGTAACCTTTAAGTATTGATTAGACATTTTGAAAACTTTGTACTGACATTGTTCAAAATTTTCTAATATTTCAGATAATGGATAAAGGTACAATCACATCTATCCAAGATATTTTTTGATAGATGAGGAACTTAACATCTTCTACGGACGAAGTGTGTCATCATCATAATTCTTTGTTTTGTGATATAGATAAAAATTCAAGAAACTAATCAAACAGAAACATTAGCAAAACTATTTCTATAATGCTTCTCGTCTCTCTTTATTTAATTAAAAGCTGAAATAAAAGATAATTTCTATGTATTGGCCATAAACTGACAGTGCATTTTAGTTTACAGTGCAAAAAATAAAGCATCTTTTCAAGAAATATATTTAAATAAAACCAAAATTTACTATTGTGAAAAATCACTGGAAAGCATTTCAATGTAGGTGTCTTATACATTTCTCCACCAGTTTAAAGTGTTTTTAAAATCTACCATTTTGGCTCCTACACTATTGGCTTTATATAGTTTTGTTAAGAAAATTTTTTTATTCTTGTGGAATAAGAATTTTTTTAAACATAAAATAGCTATTTTCTGAATCTTACAAATGTGATATTTTGCGGTTTAAATGCTGCTATTGCACATAACTTTTATGTTTTATCCATAACATGTTTTCTACTGTTATCAGTGCGGTATAAATAAACTTTCAAAATCTGGTAACTGTTTGTTATTATCGTATTCAACGAAATACATAAATAGTTCTGCTATACAGTAATTCTGTATGGAAATATTCAATGCATTGAAAAAAGCAGTATAAATTCCAAATAGCTTAAATAGACTTTCTCTTAATCGTAAAAAAAAATCTTCCCGTATATAACGCACAGTAAAACTGAGTATAGAACGTGAAAAGCAGGCTTGATTTCGGCGGCGAACAATAAACCATAAAATTAAGTTTGAAATAAATATGTAAAATTTGTAACACACCTCTAAACTCATAAAAGGAAAAAAAAACTCTGGTGTGATGACACTCCCGATTTTTTGAGGTAGCTACACCCCTGAATTTGTGCTTATTTATAAATATATTGCTATTATAAGAAGTAAAAAAAAGAACTAAAAATAGATATATATATTTATACAAAAAAAAACCTCCCCAGACGGTGGCTCGAACCCACCAGCTCTGTCTGTACTCTCAGCTTTACATCTCTGCCCCATCTCATGCTCATTCTCCTCCCTCAACCAGAGTTAACAATCAATACAAAATACACAATTATTACAATCTCTCAAAAAAATCTCATAAGGATTGAAATACATCCTCAGCCGCAAAGGAAAATTTCAAAATAATATCTGAAAAACTTTATTAAAAAAAACCAACTAAAAATTATACTAAGCAAAAATAATAAAAAATTTAAAAAATATGAAAAAAAGAAAAAAAATATATATCCACAGGGTGAAGGGAATATAATATCCATTTAAAAAAAAAAGGCAACGTTCCAGACAGTGGCTTGAACCCGACATCTCAGTGCCTGACTCGTCAGTCTCTCATACCTATCTTCATGTACGCCCAACCTACACCTCAACCAAAGTAAAAATAACTACCAAGCAATAAACTCGCTCTATTTGAAATCCATACAGAATTAAATAAATTCAGTATTCCCATTAAAAGGGACAATTAGAACCCTATCAGAAAAATTAACGAAAAGGAGAAAAGCATTACACTCTCCTCTTTTAACTAAAATTATTTAAACAATTTGAAAAATTTTCACCCTAACTAATGATCGCTGTCACTCACCTATGACAATTTACACTATATACATTAAATTAATTTAAAAAGAAATTCAAAAATATAAGACTCCAATCCAAGAAAAAGAGGGGGCATTTAAACAAAACCCTTACATGATATCCAAATTAAAAAAAAAAGAAAGATAATATTTCTCACCTTATGAAAATACTTTATTTTAGTTTACTTTTCCCTTCTTACACTGAACTTATTAAATCATGAAGAGAGAGGAATTTAAACACTGAAACATTTAAACAAAATAATATTTAATACTTCCACCTAAAATAAAATAAAAAACAAAAAGGAATCTCCTTGATATTTTAATCACCTTTATTTAAAAGTATGTAAATTCATCATCCATTAAATAGAATACACACTAATATTCAATTACAGCCAACAAAATTTTTAACTGAGAAAGCCTGCAGAAGGAATTCTCAAATAAGTGTAACGTAAAATCAATCAATATAAGAAGTACATCTTCACATTTATCACTGAGTACAATCCGAAGAAAATAAAAAAAAAATTGTTGAAGAATCGAGGTTTATAACTCGAAATAAAGCTGATTTCATAGCGCCGTAATTAGAACGCAAAGATACTTGTATCATTATATAATTAATTAAACTTTATAAAAATGACAAACTGACCGACGAAAGGTAATTCTTGGTATCTTTCTTAAAGGGTGATTCATGCATCGGAAACGCTGAATACGATATTTGTGTTATGTAATTTACATAACACAAATATCGTATAAAATCAATTTTTTATAGCGCAAGACACATTGTATTCCAACACTACTGATCAATGTTTTGAACAACATGGTTGCTGCGCAGTCGCCGTAGCAACATCTTCAAGTGCTTAGGGCTCCTCCTCTTTTCTTCCTACCTCCATGATCACAAACTTCTCGGCCATGCTAAAGGTGTTCTATTAGCGGAAGTGAAGTTTTTCATCGAGAGATTGTTTACTTCTCGACATTTTGATGTAAAGTTTCTTTTCTTGATTTAATTTGGAAATTATAAAATAAATTCGAAATATTTTATTCCATAAAACAGGCAAGAATGACTTTGCATTTTAAAGTTCCAGTGTATTGTAATGTAATTCTTGGGGGCGGGGCTCAGTCGGTAGCACGCCAGGCTCGTAATCTGTAGTTCCCAGGTTCGAGTCCCAGCTGGGTCAGCATTGAGATTTATCTCCGCAAAATTCCCCGCCTTGCCCACGGTCAGTAGGGGACACGGATGGGCTTGGAAAGGCCGCCGTCCGTCGGATGGGACGTTAAGCCGTGGCCTCGTGTGCGGGAGAGCCATACCCTGTGCACGTTAAAGAACACGCTGGATGGCCTTGACGGGAGGCTACCATCTGTCTCCCAACAGCTGTTCCAGTGGGTCCCCTCCCCCAACCTTCTCTGAGCCTTCGGGGTCCATGTGACCTGGCCATTTAGCCCATGGTGTGCAAAAAAGTGCCGCTCAGAGGTAAAACAACCCAACCCAAAAGTAATGTAATTCATATATATGTAATGGTATTAACTTTAAACCATTCTTGAACTCTTACTCGTTTCACAAAAGTTTCAGAGCACTTGGTTGAAAACAGTTTGACACGTTTGCTGCAGTGGAATGAAGTAGGATCTGTGCCATGGGATGTCTCCATAATCATGCTCTGCATAGATTAAGCTGAAATCTAAAGCTGGATCTGCTGGAAAAGAAAGATTTCGATATTACCCGAACCCTGATGAAAAAAAAGAAAATTTTCTAACAAAAAAACTGAAAAAAAATTCGAAATTGATTGCCATACCATTTTCCAATTCTTTTCATTAAAGGCCAATATAATGTTTAAATTAGCAGGCTATTCCTAATCAGCTGGCTCTAGAGGCCTCTCCTGTTCCAAACGCTTGAAACCGGTTTCATCCACAGAATAAGGAAGGTACAGATGAGCAACTCCCCATAGGGCCCATGGTAACTGCGAGGCGATGGCAGCGCAATCACCGGTGGATTTTCGAACTACAATGCGGTTACAATCACTCTCTTCCTAGGTTTACGGTTATTTTGAGTTAATATCTACAAATGGGTGTGAATTAATTTGGTCTTTAGTGTATACTTTTTTAAAATATAATTTTAAGTGTTGGATATATTTCATTCTTGGTTTTGTCCAGAGTTTTTCCATCCCATGGCCGAGTGGTTAGCACGCTTGGCTACTGATCTAAGGGACCTGGGTTCGAGCCCCGGACTAGACATGGATGTGTGTGTCGTTTTTCTGCTGAGGTCCTGCCATCCTCTCAGATCTCTTACTGTGGCTATATAAACTACAGGCTCCTGTCAGACCTCTGTGTCAAGCAGCTGCTTGAGGGGGTATTAATTTTTTTTATTTATTATTATACGATATAAGTTTGTTATTCCTAATCAGTGGTCTAAAGGATATTTCATTGGTGTAATTTTTTTTTTCTATTGAGGCTTTTTTAAATATTCGCGTATATTACCCAATTGTTGCAAACCTAACAGTTTCATATTAGTGTATTTCTCTCTTTGATCAAAAATTCATTCATATATACAGGGTGAATCTGGAAAAGTGGGCAAAACTTTACGGGGTGGTAGAACGCAGCTATACGAGCAATATTTGTCATAGAATGTATGGTCGGAACGCAAGCGGTGAGAAGTTAAAAGGTAGTTTTCCACTGTCACATTTAAAGAATGAACACAAGAAGGAGAGGAGATACTTCAGAAAACATTTTATTAACAAGAATGTAATTGAGGTACATGCTCAAAGAAATTGCTCAAAAGAGTGCATATCCGCCATTTCGTGGTTAGTATAACCAGCCATCCTCTCGGCAATCCACGGTAGAAATGCCGTTGGGTGCGAGGACCGACCCTTTTATTTCATTTCCAACGCCACCTAGTGGCTCGCCGTTTGCGTTCCGCCCATACTTTCTATGACGAATATTGCTCGTATAGCTGCGTTCTACCACCCTGTAAAGTTTTGCCCACTTTTTCAGATTCACCCTGTATATAAAAAATACCTGTTTTTGGTTAACAAATGTTAAAAATTATTTTATGTAAAAAACATAGGAAAACCAAGTGAAAAAAGGAACGGTAACTTTGTGCGAAAATGAGAGGGACTTAACTGCAGTGTCGGAGAAATGATCGTCCATGCCTCTGACGTCACTTGCGTCTTGATCTGGCCAGTACTCAAGATCGGCCCTGCACCCATTCCCCTTTAGTTTTCCTAGATTTAGGCATTTGGGGTATTTATATATTTAATATTTTAACTGACATATTTTCGTCCAAATATTAATTTTAACGCAAAGGAGCATAGTTATGCTACTGATATAGCTATGGACTGTATTTTTTCGATATGAATGAACACTAGAAGAGAAAGGTATAACTATTACCATGAGTGGGATTCGGACCCACGTCTCCAGGAAACATGCCTGTTATGCTAACCACTACACCACCAATAGCTAACCTTTTCTCAGCTTGTGGGGCGCTATAAACTTTCCGTTTTTTTTATTTGATTTGCATTGTCCAGGTTGCTGTTCGCCATCTATCCAGGAAGTGGACAAATCTGTTGCCTCATATAGTTGGTATTAATATCTGCCACTCACGCTCATGGAGTTAAATTAATAATTCACTAGTAAATAATCACAGGTTATGTCTTGTAGACAAGGAACTGATGAAATAATAAGCTGAAGAAAAGCTTATTCATTATTCAGCTTATTATTTCATGAGTTCCATTACTACAGGACATATCCTGTGATTATTTTCTTGTATTACTATTTGAATATTCTGCTAAACATTTATACTCAGCTAAATAACCACAAATTTGCATCAAAACACCAAAAAATTTGAACATTAAGTTGATATTACACTTCAAGAAATCTTTATTTATATTTAAGACAAGAGGATATGTAACCAACTATAAATCATAATACTCCATTCTCTGAAAATTAACGCTACTTTAACATTATTTCGCTTAATGTTGCGTTTCTCTAACGTCATGAATTGATTTTTCGACGTTTCAATTTCAAGTACGAATGAACTGTGTAAGCTTGCTTGCTTCTACGTTATACTGATTGGGAGGTCCTTCCTCAGGCTTTCCCAGAAACTGTGTATCTTGTTCGACCTCTTATTCCTTATTAATATTATAAATGTAATAGACGCAAGGTATCTGGCAATAAAACTCTGTCGCCATTTCTTTCGAGCCTGTAACAGTTGGAAAAGTTTGGTTTTTGAGCTGCCTTTCGTTTCAGATAATTAATCTTATTAAAATATCTAAAACGTAACAGTATCAACGTAAGTCAATGCATGATTCTAAATCGGTTTGTGAACTACACGTAATTGTGTGGAAAAGGCTTTATAAAATGTTACTGTAACTTCTATTGTCTGAAGGGCTGACAACTTGTGTTACATGGAGAAGTAATGCAGCAGGTGTGAATTCTGTAATTTCATGTTATTTCAAACGTAATATTTTTATTAACGATATTTTAGTTTATTTACAAGTAATACAATATATATACAGTATTAGAACTATTTTTTTTGCCTGTTTTATCAGGTGATTAAATTTCGGTTAACGTTTGTGTCGTCGTCGTGTTTTTCATGAGGCCAATATCCCAGAAATGTCTACTCTCCTAATTTCCCTGAAGTGAAGCTTGTGGTTATTTCACTATATCAAATTTACTTTTATTGGTTAAATATTTAGCGTAATGTAAGAAAACAAGCTTTAAAAGATTTTTATATTTCTATAAAAGCGAGACAAGGGCCAAAGTTTGAAAAAAGAAAGCAGGGTCATTTCCAAGAATTTGCATATTTCGGTGTTTTAACTGCCAGGTTCCTAACATAAAGACATATTTTTATTCAGTGTTATAGTTTTTTGATTTAGCATAAATATTTTTGTTCAATTCAAAAATAGGTATACAAGAAACTAACAATGAACTTATGTTTTCTAAATATTAATAGAAATGTATAATATAAAAAGTAAAATAAAGAAAGAAGAAAATTAAACAATGACATATTTAAATTTGTGCATACGTTTCAACGTAATATTTGAGGAATTATTTTCAGCGAGTACCTTGACGAAGTTAAACATGTTTCTTAAAATATTTTTAAACATTTCTAAAAAATATTCCTTTAGATACTCACAAAAATAATAAAAAAAACACACACACACAAACATAACGAAATAAACTCAAAATTTGTGCAAAAATGAAAGCTCAATTTTTACAATATTACCTGTTAGATTCGTCAGAATATTTGCTTAGTAACTTTTACTAATTTCTTAAAAGCTTTTAACGATTTTTCCTGCAAAAATCCTGCAGGAAATTTTCCCAAATGTATTAAAAAAGGTTGTGGTCTTCTCACCGTTTTATATTTCTATAATAAAATTAAACTGTGAAAACCTTTTTAATTAATGTACTGAGTATACGTAGTCGCTGTGATTATCATGGAAATTACATAAAAGTTTGCTTCATTTCTTTCTAAGACGGAGCTTTATCATATTTCGTGTGAAAGACGAAAATAATACCTTTCGATGAAAGGTTTTTCTCACAAGATGAATATGATGCCCTCCTGGAGTCAATGTTAAGTTTGTCTCTGTCTTGCTGTGTTGACTCTGAAGTAGCCAACGAAGTGCTTCTTGTTGCTATGCTACGAGGAAAGAAATTTTAACCAAATAATTTTGTATTCGAAGCAAAGTGTATTAGAAGACAGAGGTGTATGAATATATACATATAATTATACATAATATGGGGATTAATTATCCACCCCCACAATATATTTTAGCGTTAACCCGATCCTTTTTCATAACTTTAAATTAGATAATAATTCAAAGAAATGGAAATATAGCTACGGCTCTCTGGTCAATCTATTCAAGTTGGGTTGTTGTTGGGTTGTTTTACCTCTGAGCGGCACTTTTTTGCACACCATGGGCTAAATGGCCAGGTCACATGGACCCCGAAGGCTCAGAGAAGGTTGGGGGAGGGGACCCACTGGAACAGCTGTTGGGATACAGATGGTAGCCTCCCGTCAAGGCCATCCAGCGTGTTCTTTAACGTGCACAGGGTATGGCTCTCCCGCACACGAGGCCACGGCTTAACGTCCCATCCGACGGACGGCGGCCTTATCCAAGCCCATCGGTGTCCCCCTACTGACCGTGGGCAGGGCGGGGAATTTTGCGGAGATAAATCTCAACGCTGACCCAGCTGGGACTCGAACCTGGGAACTTCAGATTACGAGCCTGGCACGCTACCGACTGAGCCACCCCCGCCCCATCTATTCAAGATCTTTTAACTTAAATTATCTCTTAAAATATCTTAACTATTATCAAGAAAGGGTAACTTGAATTGGCTTTAAATTCATCGGATTAATTTACATTCAGTTTTGATAATTCCGATCCTTATGCAATTAAAATATTCAGTTTGTCAAATATTCTTGAATGTTTTGGCCATGGCTCTGCAAATCCAAACAGAAAACAACATTTTCATGTTCTCAAATTATAAATGAACGGCTATTTTAATTTCCTTCTTGACTATAGCATATATTTTATGTAGTTATTTAACAAGTTGAATGATTTTCGTATTCATTTTAGCGGTTTAAGTTGTGGCCACTGATCTAGTTTGATACTTCGTGAATGATATCGATTAAAAGACAATTCCTAATTGTATTTAAAGATATCGCATTACATAGTGGTAATTATCTCTACTTACATCTTAGCTCCTTTTCATAAATAAATATGTACATATATTAAGAAATGAAATTTAAACATTTCGTTGAACTGCTCCACTGAAATATCCAAGATGTACAAAGTTTGGGAAAAATTTATGAAATTATCTGACTGGTTTCAAAATTCAATAAAATATCTTTTAATAAACAAATTTGGATGTTAATTTTTAGTATCCGGTGATCGTAATTAAGATGGCAATACTTGACTATTCTTGTAGAAATAACTCATTTGAAACACACGATATTTGAAATTTACGTCTTTCAGATCATTATTTAAAGCAACATATGAAGCAAACGGTAGGTCAGAATTTAGAAAAGAGGTGTTTATTTCTCATGACAAATCGACTTTACCACTTTTTGGAATAATCCGTAGACAAAACAAATCGTAACGATCAACGGGTTGGATGTTTGAAGAGGTTTTAAAGAAATAGGGAATGCTAAAATGTGATTCTTCAATGTCTTGTTCAAGCAAAGCAGTTACTAGGTTTAAGAAAAGTCACTAGCGTCTCTATTAAAGTTATGGAAAAAAGTAAGTATAGGAAGAAGTAAGGTAAACTATCAGAAAATTATAATAGTTATTATCAAAAGCATCATCAATTAGAGATCCAGCTTCACCAAACTTTCTGTAATATACTTTTAAGTCAATTTCAAATTTTATCTTAATTTAAACCTGAATAGAGTTAATTACGAAATCTGTTCAATTTCTTCCGTTTTGTTTGCAATTCACATACATCGTATACTCGTCTAACAAGCTCTAATCTAGAAAAAAAAATTGGGGAAGTGATGAAATTAAGATGGGGATACCGGATTTCTTTTGCAGTATAATACTGCCTCTCCATTTCAGACGTCTTGAAAAATCTTTAAAAAAATGGATGAATTTACAAATGTTTAATATTTTTGGCTTCCATTACCCTTATTAAATTTGTCAAAGGGAGTACAATCTTCTGCCCACCACCATCAGATCCGGTCTTGTACGACCATTTTGTGAGCTATTGTTCACAAAATGGCCGTACAGGGTAAATAAACTACCGCTAAAATTTTCGGAAATGATTAACATTGCATAAATATGATGGAAGCTTACATAATAATTTCTCTTAGAAGCATTAATGCAATTAATTGCTGAATTCTAATAAAAAAAAATAGGTTTGGAGCTCATAAAAAATACCCTTTTGGTCTTAGTGCAATATTAGTTGATTCTGCTAATAAATACAGTTAAAAAATTTATAATTTCTTAAAATCGTTTAATGGCATTTTGAATGGCTTTAGTTAAGAACTGTAATAAATAGGTGTATATCAGAAGGGTATGCCGTCCCATGGTTGAGTGGTTTGCGCGCTTGGTTTCTAACCTAAGGGACCTGGGTTCGAGCCATTTAAGGCATGGCTGTTCGTGTTGTTTTTCTGCTGAGGTCTCGACATCCTCTCAGACCTATTCTGGCGTATAAACTGCTCCTGTAAAGTCTCTGTGACTAGCAGCTGCTTGAGGGGATATTTGTTACTTATTTATTTTATTATATCAGAAAGTTAAACGGGGATAAAAACTCGTAGAGAATTAGAGTTTTTGTTAACGGAGTCGCTGTCGAACTGGAAGTCTATGGACATTCTTATTTCTCGAAAGTGAGTTGGTGTAAGTCCATGGATATGGTTCGAACAGGACTGCATAGTGATACAGTTGGAAATTAGCTAATGGTATTCTGTAAGTTTAGATTGATTGTCTGTAGTGACTTAAAAAAGCATTTATTATTTATAACACTTTGTATCAGAAAATAATTAATAAGTGCTATTGATTCCATTATTTACTCTCCGTGTTTCTGTAAGTATGGACGGGAAGTGATTTGTTCATGAATTTACACTTTTCGGACAAGTTGTCTCTGATTGGGTTATTTAGTTTCAGTGCTTTTCTTAAGTGATGAGCTGATCTGCATAACGACATCATAGCAGAATAATCCAATCAGAGTCAACCAGTCTGGTAAATGCCATGACAATGATTGATTTCTAGTAATATTTAAATAAATCTTACGAAGCCCATCGGTGTTTCTTTTCTTACCAAATTCAGAGTTGCAGTTAAGAGAGAAAATATCCACGCAAGCGCAGTTGGGACTTCAACCTTAGAACAACAGAATACTGCTCTGGGCTGGGTTGATAGCGCACCAGGCTCGGAATCTACAGTTCAGATGCTCAAGTCCAACCTGGGCCAGTCTTGAGATTTAACTTCGCAAAACACTCGCCCTGCTCCCTGTCAGTAGGGGACACCGATGTGATTAGATAGGCCATCGTCCTTCGGATGCGACGTTAAGCCGTGGTTCCGCATGCGAGAGATATCCATACCTTATGCACGTTAAAGGACATACTGTATGGCCTGGGTGGGATTATCATCTGTCTCCTAACACTTGTCCAGTGGGTTCCCTCTCCGAACCTTTTCTGAGACATCAGAGTTTTTGTGATCTGGTTATTAGGCTCATTTTTTGCAAATACGTACAATCGCTCAAAAAATATCCGAACGAAAAGAATATCCTTCGTGTCACGTGACACGAAGGTTGCCAGATCACTAATTTCTAAAAGAATCGTTGCCAGATATTTTTTCTGAATTCTGTAATCAACCACAGTTTTCGGATACTTTTTTGAGCGATTGTACATACAGTCGTTCAAATAAATATCCGAACCTTATGGTTGATTGCAGAATACAGTAAAAATTAATCTGGCAACAATGTTTTTAGAAATTAGTGATCCGGCAATCTTCGTGTCACGTGACACGAAGGTTGCCAGATCACTAATCTCTAAAAAATCGTTGCCAGATTTTTTCTGAATTCTGTAATCAACCAGAGTGTTCGGATATTTTTTGAGCGACTGTACACAAGGTTGCAAGATCACTAATCACTAAAAAATCGTTGCCAGATTTTTTCTGAATTCTGTAATCAACCATAGTGTTCGGATATTTTTTTGAGCGACTGTACCTCTCAGAGGTAAAATTACCGAACCCAAATGCTCTCCAAACAATACCAGAAAACTTTCCTCCAATCTTATAAATTGGTTTTGCGGTAGGGATTGTTTTCGCTTCTTCAGATGCTTACAGGCCACCACTGAATCTATGTGTGATGGGTTTTCATGTGTATTTGCAGGCTGATACACTCATCCGTGGTCAGAATATATGTTTGTACTTCTATTTCTTTATGAAACTAAATAACATTTTAGGTAATGTTTCAAGAAATAAATCATTATTTCTTATCTCAATCGAGGTTAGGATTTAACCTTGAAATTTATAATAGGAGAAGGTTGGGTTGTTTTACCTCTGAGCGGCACTTTTTTGCATATAATGGGCTAAATGGCCAGGTCACAAGGACCCCGAAGGCTCAGAGAAGGTTGGGAAGGGGACCCACTGGAACAGCTGTTGGGAGACAGATGGTAGCCTTCCGTCCAGTTGGGTTGTTTTACTTCTGAGCGGCACTTTTTTGCACACCATGGGGTAAATGGCCTGGTCACAAGGACCCCGAAGGTTGGGGGAGGAGACCCACTGGAACAGCTGTTGGGAGACAGATGGTAGCCTTCCGTCCAGTTGGGTTGTTTTACTTCTGAGCGGCACTTTTTTGCACACCATGGGCTAAATGGCCAGGTCACAAGGACCCCGAAGGCTCAGAGAATGTTGGGGGAGGAGACCCACTGGAACAGCTGTTGGGAGACAGATGGTAGCTTCCCGTCCAGTTGGTTGTTTTCCTCTGAGCGGCACTTTTTTGCACACCATAGGCTAAATGGCCAGGTCACAAGGACACCGAAGGCTCAGAGAATGTTGGTGGAGGGGACCCACTGGAACAGATGTTGGGAGATTGATGGTAGCCTACCGTCAAGACCATCCAGCGTGTTCTTTAACGTGCACAGGGTATGGCTCTCCCGTATACGGACCAACGGCTTAACATCCCATCCGACGGACGGCGGCCTTTTAAAGCCCATCAGTGTCCCCTACTGACCGTGGGCAGGGCGGGAAATTTTGCGGAGATAAATATCAACGCTGACACAATTGGGACTCGAACCTGGGAACTACAGATTAGGAGCCTAGCGCGTTACAGACTGAGCCGCCCGTAAATTGAGGAGGAGGTCTCAAGTGAAATGTTTCAAACTGATGATATATACTGAGTGGTTAAATGAAACTACGTTACTTTGTAAGTCTGCGGATAAACACAGTTAGTTGCACAAAGGTGAAATTTGAAGGGGATAATAATCAGGTCATTCAGAATAAAATGGCAGGTAAAAAAGTAAATTCTTATAAAAATGCCAGCTGGTTGAACGTGGCGCTCTACACAAAAACGATGCACATTTTTTGCTAATCACGTGTTAGTAAGAGAATACATCACGTGGTTACAGAATGAAAACAGAAAGCCATCAAGAGACCTGACCCTTTT
Organism: Ryuthela nishihirai; assembly: GCA_038380435.1. Classification (NCBI taxonomy): domain Eukaryota; kingdom Metazoa; phylum Arthropoda; class Arachnida; order Araneae; family Heptathelidae; genus Ryuthela; species Ryuthela nishihirai. The sequence goes on along the minus strand of JAWZYU010000133.1, from coordinate 253,851 downwards.
GTAATAGAGAGCATGATCATTTTCACTTTCCCAAACTTTCCAGAAGAGTGGACAAAAAAAGCCACGACACCGGAACTGAAGGATCGTGCATTATTGGTTAACTTCTATTTCCAAAATAGTAACAAAGGCACGAATGCTATAGCCGAATATCGCTTACTGATGAGTTACAAAACGGGACACAGAATTTTGAAGAAATGGTTATTAATCGTTATGCCATTGCAGAGGAAGTCTACTGGTTTTTGAACACATTGTAAATGGCTGATGCAGTAGTCTTCTCTTAGAGCCAGGGCCGATGTAACACTCCTGAATCTTGTGTGATCGACTGTCTCCAAGGTCTTACGAAGTCTGTTGCGCTACTTCCGGCACAAATTGGTATTTTCAAGGCTTAGGGCTGGATAGGATGGAGCTGGCCAACAATTGGCCATTGACTCTTACAGAGTGAGGAGACACACTTCCTGATGAATCGTAATGTCAACACACAGCATTGTTGGATAAGGCAATCATCACATCCTCTGGGGATGATGAAATTTGACAGCATTTTCCACCTGTTACTTTGTGGTGTGTTTTCAATGCTACTATCATCTAGGAACTCTTCTTCTTCGAGGAGGTCCAAGATATGATCTCCTAAAACATAACACAAATAAAGCATGTCCAGAGAATAATGCTTTATTTGCTACAGTTTAATGTTTTCTCAGTGATAAATCAGATACATAAATTAGTAACTTCTTAAAAAAACTTTACATTAAAATCATCGCAATCAAATCTATTTCAATGTCGATTTTCGACAAATTTCATTCACTATTTTCACAGTTGCGCAGAATGTAATATTTAACAGCTAAAATGACAGTTTAAATAATTCTTCTGTCAAGTAAATAAAAACAAGTTAAAAAGAAAGCAAAACCGTCATACTGAACATTGCTAATCCATATAAGAGTGTTTTTAGCAGTTCTTGTAATAATCATGTTAATTTCCACTAATTATAAATGACGTTTTGCAGACCAAGCTAACTCGCTAAATGTTTCAGGTTCCACAACACTTAAACACTAAACGCATCTTTCTAAAAATTTGTTGCGTTTGAAAAAGTTGTTTTGATTTAAATAGATTTAACAGAGTTTTTTAAATTAGGTAGCATTTTTTTTTTTATAAAACTTTTATTTAAAGAAGTTACTGAATTCTGCAACTGACTTCCTATTGACATAACATTGAACTTCATTTGATGATGGAACCGCTTAGTGTACATGTACACTAAGATTTCAAAAATCATATTTTTAATGTAATATCCCTGTACAGTCACTCAAAAAATATCTGAACACTATGGTTGATTTCAGAATTCAGAAAAAATCTGGCAACGATTTATTTGGAATTAGATCTGGCAACCTTCATGTACGTACACGAAATTTTCCAGATCACTAATTTGTAAAAAATCGTTTTTTGAGCGACTATACTCTGTAGGGACTCGTCTGTAAATTCCGAAGCGATATGAGGATGAGATGGATGTTATAATGTGATATCACAAAACATACTATTAACGTTATTATTAAACAAGCCATCGACTTAGTACACTACGACATTAAAATGCAATATTTATTTTTGCGATTATCCTTTTCAACGTTTTCCGATTTTAAAAATCATTTTTTTAAAATGTAATATCCCTTGTAATTAAACACTAGTTACAGTTAATACACACATGGTATGTTGACACTCGTACAAAAATAAAGATTACTACAGAAAATACGTTAGTAAAATGAAGAGGCGGTCCTGTATGTACAGCGGGTGGTGTCAAGTGTTAAATCTTTCTGATACGTTATATATATTATAAACGACCTGTTTTAAAATAACGGGTCGTACACTATTATTGCTGTTTTTTTAGCGACTTACGTAGGAAGTCACTGAACTGGAATTCATTCCCGCAACTCATGATGTATGAGATTAAACGACTACACAAAACTACACTAAATGGTACTAAAATTTATAGTGGTAGCTGTTTTCACACTTCTTTTATTACTTTTGTCTAGCAAATAGCATAAGATAAAAAAATTATGATTTAAGGCTACGCTGAATTAATATCTTCATTATTACACCGACTGCTTTCAGAATGAAATAAAGATTTCTATCTTTTCTAAACCATGCATCTTAATCTTTATATACGAGGTGACCTAAATTAAACTGACAATATTTAAGTAAATTTGTAGAGAGAACTCATTGGATATAAGCAATATTTTGAATTTGCACATTTCAGATCATTACTGAAGCAATACATAAAACAGTAGGCATCATAATATACAAATGGAAGTAGTGTAATTTTAAATTTTAGAGAAGATCAAAAAATATCCTGTAAACATGAAATTCATCGCAATTAGCTCAGCTGTTATATCTAGAAATGATCTTGCATGCAGCTTTTGTTTTAACATGTAACAGGAAGTTTAAAAAAGCGTTCAAAGAAGCCTCATTGACTTCGATGGAACGAGTGAAAATCTACAGACACTTATCAAAAACAGTTTTAACCTCCTCAATAGGAATGAGTCACGAGGACTGGCTGGAGTAATTGTGTCAGACTTACGATACTATAGGAGATGAGTGTTTCACCTTTGAGTGACACTTCTTGTACACAATGGGCTAAATGACCTAAAGGCTACAAGGACCGAAAGGGCCCAGTGAAAGGTGGAGAAATGGAACTCACGGGTCAACAGCAGACAGATTGTAGCCTCGTATCAAGACCATCCAACGGGTTATTTAACGTCTACCAAACCTAGGCTTAATTATAATAATCATCTACGAAGTCTCGGCGCGCCATCTACCGTATTTTTCGTCAATGTTTGCGCGCCATCTACGGTATTTATTATCTACGAAACCTCGGCTTAATCATTATTATCGTCTACCAAGTCTCTGCGCGCCATCTACCGTATTTATTGTCTACCAAGCCTCGGCTTTCATCTCACGTATGAGAGAAAAGGTAGAGGCCACATGAAAGCGATACGACTTCAACTGTATATGAAATCACGACTGCTTTCAAAATAAGACTGATATATTCGGACACTTCCACAGGGAACTCCGCTATTTGCAATTCGGCAGTCGGTGTCGTATTCGGAGACTTATAGTGTTGGCTAAAAATCGGCTAGGTTTCAGTGTTGTCAGAAGAGGCATGAGTGAATTGTTAGAAAACTTGGGGGAAAAGTGTCATCCACTCATATGAAATATAAAATTTAATATTTTCTACAGATGGCAGAGCTAGGGTGTGGTGGTGACCACGTGACACAATGAACTCCTCATGTGTCACATCCACTGTATGATGTTGAAGGGATTCACATGGCACGGATTCGGTATATTATTATGTCTCGAGCATGGACAAAATACTGCAGCATATGTAAACAGCATATCTAATTTTTTACTGATGGAGACGAAACATTTCAAGATGATAATGCAACAGACTACTTTGCGAGATCTATCTGTGATTGGTTTGAGTCATCATCATCATCATCATCATCCTCAAGCAGCCATGGGCTACGGAGGTCCAACCAGACCACGCAGTTTAATTCTCCAAGCATATCTGTCCTGAGCTACATCTGCTGCATCCGGCCACTGTACACCAATTCTAACAAGGTCCTGTTTGACATTGTCTGCCCACCGCATCCTAGGTCTCCCCCTCCTTCTGAGGCCTCTAGGCACACTGTTCATAACCCTATTCGCCAATCTATAATTATCCATACGGGCAACATGGCCAAACCAGCGGAGTCTCTCTCTGCACAATATGCTGCTTAAAGGAGGTTGCAGACTCCTTTGCCTAACCTCATCATTAGTTACAAAGTTAAACCACCTAATACCCAAGATACTGCGTAAGCATCTAGAATCAAAAGCATCTAGTTTCCTGTTATCTTGCTTACACAGCGTCCAAGTTTCACTACCATAACTAACCCTAGAAAGAATCAAACTATTATACAGTCTAATTTTAGTCTTTAGGTGTATACGTCTATTTCTCCACAATCTCCATAGATTCTTAAAAGTCCCGGCAGCAATACCTATTCGTCTGTTAATCTCCTGCCGCACATCACCAGTATCAGTTACGCAGCTCCCAAGGTAATTAAACTGTGACACCTGCTCAAGACTGCAACCATTCAGATTAACTGAATCACAACCTGCCTGACCAATTTTCATCACTTTAGTTTTCTCTCTGTTTATAACCAAACCTACTGTACTACCAGTCTCATCAACAGTTCGAATGAAAGAGTTCATCTCATCAACATCATTTGCCAAAAGGGCTAAATCATCAGCATAATCTAAATCAGAAATTTTCGTATCTCCAGCCCATTTAAGGCCAAAAGCTTTCCCTTGAAGTGAATTTCGCATAACATAATCAACAACCAAACTAAAGAGAAAAGGAGACAAAATGCACCCTTGTCGAACACCAGAAGTAATGCTAAACCAATTGCTACAATACTTACCAACCCTCACACATGACTCAGTGTTATTATAGAGAGCTTTCATTATGTTAACTAACTTGTCTGGTATACCATATGATCTCATAATCAACCACAAATTATGACGATCAACAGAGTCGAAAGCCTTTTTGAAATCAACAAAGCTAGCAACCAAAGGTTTCTGAAACTCTAAACATTTCTCAAGAATCTGCCTAAGTGAAAATATCTGATCTACACATCCCCTACCACTTCTGAATCCACATTGCTCATCACGCGATTGCCTGTCAACCAGATTCTTAATTCTATTAAGCACAATCATGGAAAGAACTTTACCTGGAACGGAGAGTAGGCTGATACCCCTATAGTTATCACAAGAACTGCGATCACCTTTTTTGAAAACAGGGATAATAATAGCTCTGGTAAAATCTTTAGGAACCATGCCTTTATCATAAAAGTTATTCAAAATTTCAGTCATCCAAATGGTAACTGAAACATTCCCAGCTCTAAGCATTTCCGTAGTAATTTCATCCACCCCTGGGGATTTATGAAGTTTAAGTTTAGAAATAGCCAAACTAACTTCAGATTGTGTTATAGGGCCAACATTAAAGCCAACAATGCATCTATCATCATTGCAAACAATGGGAGTAGAACTAACCACATTGTTTAGAACATCACTGAAATGCTCAGCCCACCTAGCCATGACAGAATCCTCGCCTTCTATAACCTTGCCTTGTTTATCCTTCAATCCCTGTATACCTGTTCGTTTTCTACCACACAAAACATTAACTATCTGGTACAGCCCTCTGCTGTTGTGCTGTCTAACTGCTTCCTCAGCTTTGTCAGCAAGGCCATCAAGCCAAAGATTCTTATCAGTAGCTAACTGACCCTTTACACGTTTATTAAGTTCTTTGTAATGCTTTCTATTAGGACTAGTAGGGTACTGATTAAGGACATTCCTGCAGTTCCTTCTTTCTGAAATAAGCTCAAGTGCCTTATCACTTAAATAATTCTGCCTCTTCTGCTCCTTTTTCCCTAAAAGAGTACTGTTAGTTTCCAAAAAAGCCTGTTTAAAATGGTCCCATTCTTCCTCAACTTCAGTATTAAGCAAACCATGACTGTCATAATGACTAAGTAACCTATCATGGTAAGCTTTAGCTATAACTGGGTCTTTCAGAGCTTCAGTATTAAAGGTAAATTTTTTAACCCTAGCACAACGCTTTTTAAGTTTAAGTTGCAAGACACTTTTAACAAGGTAATGGTCAGATCCAATTTCAGCTCCCCTATATGCCCTGGTATTTCTAACAGAACTAGCCCATTTGCTGTTAATTAATATATAATCAATCATATTCTTATGCAGCCCATCAGGTGAAACCCATGTGTATTTATGTATGTCGCGGTGTTTGTAATATGTGTTAGTTATTCTGAAACCATTTAGTTTACTTACCTGTAGGAGACGTTGCCCATTGCCATTGCAGCTACCAATACCAATAGGGCCTATTACTCCTCCCCAAAGGTCAGAGTCGGTACCAACTTTGGCATTGAAGTCACCAAGAACAAGGGTAATATCTCCTTTCTTGACAGAATTCAAAATATCCTGAAGTTGTCTGTAAAACCTATCCTTCTCATCCTCATCAGAATCCTCAGTGGGGTCATAACAGCAGATAACATTCAAGTCTTTAATGCTTGTCTGAAATTTTGCTGTAAGAAACCTTTCATTAATGCACTCATATCCTAGAAGAGCATCACTAGCATGTCTGCTGAGCAGCAGACCCACGCCTTGGTGATGCTTTCCATCCTCCCTCCCTGTAAAGAGAAATTTGAAGTTATTTTTAAGTATCTCACCTTTACCTGTCCATCTGGTCTCTTGCAAGCCTAGAATATCTAGGTTATAGCGCTGGAATTCCTGCATGAGGACATCAAGAGAATAATCTCTATGTAATGTCCTCACGTTCCACGTTCCTGCAGAGAGAAAATGATTAGTAGGATTTTTAAAGAAATTAGGTTTATTGAGATTGGTAGGGCCAACAATATCAAACAGCCCCCTGATCGCAGGCATGGGGCAAAGACCTGTTCCTCCTCCGCTAAAGGCTGAAGTCACCGATGCTGGTAGGAACTTCAGGCACCACCTTTTCAAGTGGACTTTTTCAAGAACCATATGGCCTGCCTGAGACACATTACTCCAGTTTAGGCTTGACGATGCCCAACTAGCTAAGTAAGGTTCAGGTACCTGCGATGGCCTCTGATTAGGATTATCCACCAGCTGATATAAGGTATCCCATGCCTCTGTTCACTTAGAGCTGGCAACCCAGAAGCAAACAGAAAACACAGCCGCAGACTCTCCCTCAACAGAGGCCCACCAGTGCAGCAAGTCCAGGATCCATAATCAAGCTCAAATCCATAAACAAGTCCAGTCTAGTAGGTATAAATGGTCAGAACCAGGACCCTGTGAAGTTGACCACTCCTCAGCAGGGTTGAAAAAAAGGAAAAAAGTGGCCATAGATGACCAGATCAGTAGGCCATACTGAACTGGCAGCCCTCCCCTTCCGTTCCCTTCCAAAAGAGAATATCTCTTTTGAAAGGTACTAACGGCCTGCACCACGAGAAGGCGGGGTCGGACATTAGGTGCTAGACCTGGCCGGTTTTGTGCATCATCACTGGGGATTGGTACACAGCTTGAGTAACATTACAAAAATAATGAATGAATGAAAAAAAAATGAATTCAAAAATTTGCATTTCTTCTCCCCCCCCCCTGGTCTAAGGGGTCAACTCATTGCTCACAAAAAAACTTCGTGACCTTTACATTCTACCACCAACATTTAAAATTTCCAGCATAACTACATCGTTTGCAATATTCTTTTGATATTTTGGAATTTTCAAAGCTTTCCGCCGTTAGAGGTCGCATTTGTAGCTTTTGTAAGATTCGTAAAGTGCAAATCGTAATATTTTATCAATTACTATCAATATCAAATTAATTCTTAATTTTTCTCTTAAAACAAAAATAATTGGATCACCATTGCTTTCTATGGAAACTTCGTAACGTTTACATTCCACCACCAAATTTCAAATTTTTATCATAAGTAAATAGTATGTAAGAGAAATTTATAGAAACGTACATTTTAGGTTGTCATTATGGTACACAGAGGCGAAATCAAAAAAACGTATTATGAATTTTAAATCTGAATCTGTACGATTTTTTGCTCCTAAAATCACTTTCCAATTGAACATATTATATATCTCAATATAAGGTTGAAAATGTAATATATAAAATATATAAGGTTATAAGTTGCAAACAGAAATGCTGACATATTTTCCTTCCCAAGGTTCTTCACATTCATGTCATTTAAAGTTTTTCGCCCCACTTTAACATAAAAACTACTCAGGCGAATTTTTTTTTGTCAGGTGTTTGCGCGCCACCTAGCGGAATTTTCTATTATAGGAGAGTACGCATAAAGCTACGGTTTTCGAACAATTGGGCAGGCCTTAGTATACCATTACTAACGATTTGAAACGTTGGGGGGGGGGGGGGGGGCAATGGGCTCCATGCCCTCCCCATCCCTTAGATCCGGCACTGATATATATATAACATAGATTATATATAAATAAAATGAGAAATATTATTTAATAACAATATTTTATTCAAAAAATGCTTACATAAGAAACTTACACACTAATATTAAAACACTTGCATAAGCAAAATTACTTGCAAACAATTAGTTAAAGAGACACTGAGCATGAACTTGATAAAGGTACAGTCGCTCAAAAAATTGTCCGAACGCTATGGTTGATTACAAAATTCAGAAAAAATATCTAGCAACGCTATTTTCAGAAATTAGTGATCTGGCATCCTTCGTGTACTGTGCACGAAGGATGCCAGATCACTAATTTCTAAAAATATCGTTGCTAGATATTTTTTCTGAATTTTGTAATCAACCATAGCGTTCGGACACTTTTTTGAGCGACTGTACAAGTTCTTTTATGTCAATGTCGATGTCAGTTGTGATCAGAGGTATCTCCTAAAGTGCCGTGTCTTTAATGCAATTTTTGAAGTCCCAAATCTCTTAAGTTTGGATATTTTTCTGTTGATAGAAGTTTAAACAATTCTTTCCCGGTTTCATTTCCACATCCAACAAAACTTCTTTCATGCATCTGCCTGCAACTCGCATAATACCATTTCATATTTAGGATCTATATTTGCAATATCAATATTTAAGGGATTATTAAATAACATTATAGCATCTTGTACACCAAACAACGCGCTGTTCCTTTATTCAAAATGAAAAGTATTCAACTGTTCATCGTTCTCGGAATTCACGATTTTCATTGTAAATATTTCTTTGCTTATCGCGCGCTCATATTTATGGGTTACTCTTAATAGATAAATAAAAGTTCTGCTAATGCAATGGAAGGTGTGCACATATAAAATATTGTTATTAAACCAAGTTGTCATTATTTGTATCGATTCGCACAACACCAAAGAACGAAATAAACACAAAGTGTCCACTGATTTTTTGCCACAGCACGGTTAAAAAGAGAAAGAACAGATAGATTATATTTCAAAAGCCAAATCACTCAAATTCAAACTGTTATTCATCCGAAGTCCCAATACTAATACAAAAACTCGAATGAAAAATTACACATTAACCACCACTAAATTTCTACAAAAAACTAATTGAATAAAATACCATTTGTTCAATTGAAAATGTTTTAGATTTTCCTTATATGGTCGCAAATATGTCGGATATATCTTAGCGATATGCCCAAAGTTTTACAAAAAAAAAAAAATCCGTGAATGGTATCAATGATATTCTCAGGTATTCATTAAATGTTTCCATAAATATGTTGTATTTCTAAAATCGCTATTGCTTCTTAGAATAGTATGCAAATCACCTTGTATTTATTCGGTCAGGATAAACGTTTTGTCTAATTTATCATTTAAAAGGCCCGCCCAAAGCTGGTTAACTTCGGGGATCGGACGAGAACCGATGTTTTCGGCTTGGTATGGATGTTGACATACTGATTTCCTTTCCTTGCCTGCCTTATAAAGTTACACACATTATCAATAACAGAACATTTGTTAAAGTGGGAAAGAGTTCGAATGGTGCAAAAAATTTCCTTAACGACAGTATTAGAAATATATAAATATAAACCCAACCTTGTTCTTAAATATTGATTAGTTTTCAATTTTTTAAGGTTGTTGATAATTTATATTTCCCTTTTATTTTCAACATAATAGCGTGCAATTAAACGTAACACAATAAAATTATTTCTATTTACCCTACTTCCGAATGAAAGAGACTAGACTAGAACTGAAATAGATTAGACTAATTAAGACTAATTAGAAATATAGATTAGACTAATTAGAAAAAAGAGAACTAGACTAGAACTGAAAGAGACTAGACTGAATGTAAGAGATGACTTATTTACTTTAAAAGAGAAATTTCTTTTTCGTTTCCTTTGTTATTTCAACCTCCCAGAGGCCATTTCTTGTCACACCTCGGGCTAAACTGATAAATCACGACGATTCCCGATAGCTAAGACCACATTTCGATAAGACACTGCAAAACTTAGACGTAAGTCCATCCCAGCGCGTGCTTTAATCTGGACGTTCTTTCGCACGGTGGCATGGCGGTGGTGGGAAAAGTTCCAAGATGGAATATTGCAAGCGATTTATTTTGTTTTTTGTAATAGGTAAGGATTGCGTTGGGGAAAATGCACATGGAACACAGGGAATAACTATCGTTTTATCCGATAAAACATACAAATGAAACCTGTTTCCACTATATGGTGACAGTGTGATCACAGATACATCGCGAAAATGACATGTTTCTGGTATGAAGACCAGACAAGTAATAGCTTTTTGTATGCATGTATACTCTTTGTATACATGTGCTTTTTATATGCTTTTTGTTAGCATGTGGGAAGGGTAAACAAAGACACCACTGTTGCGAATAGGAAACACTGTTGGAGTCTCACTTCCTGCCACTGAGGAAACATTGCATTCCGAAATCTCAGTGTCGACGTCATTACCTTATTATTGGAAAGAAATGCAAATTTAAGTGATAGTAAATAAACTGTCGGAAGGCGCCGTCTCGTTTCGATCATTGCATTTACCGTGCGAATACGATGACGAAGTGAAGAGAGTTCGTGGGATTGCAGTTACCTCCGCATTGCTTACAGCGAAACAATAGGAGTATAATAAACCTAGTTGTGCGAGATAAAACGAAACCTTAGTATGCAAATATCGACACGGGCTGTATTCCTTATCCCCTTCAAGTGTAACCAAACACTCTGTCAGTCGAAAAACATCAGGTAAATCTAGTTAATTATTGTCCAATCTTCGCCACCACACGTAATTTAATGGTTTACAACCACTGCTGGATTAACCCTTAAGCAATATAAGCACCTGCTTAGGGCACCAAGGGAAGGGGGGCACCGCAGCTTTATCCCCTAGCAATGATGCCCTTAACTCTCCATACTTTCACGGACACACTCGACTTTAGTCGTTTCTTTTTAATTGTCCTTGTCTGAAATGTTCGACTTTAATCTGAATTTAAAAATGAAGACGTTTCCTATCGTGTGGTGAGTGACTACATTTTAAAAGTTTGAAGGTGACAGTCACACCCCTAGAGTTCAATACGTTTGACTGTTTTTTTACAACGTTTTTCTGAATGAATTTCAGTGTTTTTCTAATCATTATAAATATATATAAATAACCCTTATTCTTTTTTGTGGCATTTTAAAATTTGGCTTCTGTATTTTCAGAAGCCAAGATGAAACGTATTCAATTAAGCAATCCAAGATCGAGGGAGGAACCATTGTTCAATCGTGCTTAGGCCATTAGTTCGCCTTCATTCGGTCCTCATTTAAACCCTAAGAAGAAACTACCAAGTTTCTCTACGCCACCCCACTGAAACGCATATTTCAAGCCTAACATTACAATCCTAACCGCATACTACAAAGTTGCTCTTTGCCACCAGAAGAAAACGCGTATTTCAAGCCTAACCGCAAACTACCAAGTTTCTATACGCCACCACATGGAAACGCGTATTTCAAGCCTATCAGCAAACTACCAAGTTTCTCTACGTCACCATCTGGAAACGCGTATTTCAAGCCTAACCACAAACTACCAAGTTGCTCTACGCCACCACACGGAAACACATATTACAAGCCTCTGCCATCCTCTCAGGCCTTCTACTGTGGCATATAAACTGACAGGCTCCTGTCAGACCTCTGTGGCAAGCAGCTGCTTGAGGGGGTAACAGTAAACTACCAAGTTGCTTTCTCCACCACAAGGAAACGTGCAATACGCACCTTACAACAAACCATAAAGTTGATCTTGGCCACCACATGAAAACGCGTTCTTCACGCCTAAGAACAAACTTCGCGATAGAAATAACGGAAGCAGTGGGGCACTGGGAAAAAATATAAATATTCCCTCAAGCAGCTGCTTGCCACAGAGGTCTGACAGGAGTCATTTGATACGACACAGTATGTGTGAGAGGATGGTGGGATCTCAGTAGAAAAAGATCACAAACGTCGATTCTTTATAAGGGACTCGAACCCAGGTCCCTTATAAAGATCAGTAGCCAAGCGCGCTATAAATCAAGTCAATTATTATTCTTTAAATGGTTGGTGTTGTTTTCAGATTTCCGTAAATAACAATATTTCTAGTCTATATTTTAACTTTTTCGGTTACTGGCGTTCCGTGGCCGAGTGGTTTGCACGCATCGCTATTGATCAAAGGGGTTCGATCTAACTGATTTAAGTCTCGGGTAAGGTCTCGGGGTTGCGAACCTCGGGTAAGGCATTGATGTGTGTTGCTTTTATGCAGAGGTCCCGTTCTACTAGGGCGGGGGTGGCTCAGTCGGTAGCGCGCCAGGCTCGTAATCTGTAGTTCCCAGGTTCGAGTCACAGCTGGGTCGGCGTTGAGATTTATCTTCGCAAAATTCCCCGCCCTGCCCACGGACAGTAGGGGACACTGATGGGCTTGGAAAGGCCGCCGTCCATCGGATGGGACGTTAAGCCGTGGCTCCGTGAGCGGGAGAGCCATACCCTGTGCACGTTAAAGAACACGCTGGATGGCCTAGACGAGAGGCTACCATCTGTCTCCCAACAGCTGTTCCAGTGGGTCCCCTCCCCCAACCTTCTCTGAGCCTTCGGGGTCCATGTGACCTGACCATTTATCCCATGGTGTGCAAAAAAGTGCCGCTCAGAGGTAAAACAACCCAACCCAACAACCCGTTCTACTATGGCGTCACAAGCGCGTGCTTAGTTATAGTAGCAATCAGTTTAGGTTAATGAGTGACAAATTGGAATCTCAATCAATTACATTACTTCGCTGTACAACCAATTCTCTTTTCACACACAATTCTTTTACACGATTTTGATTTAACACAATTTAAGAAAAAAATTCCAATTCACGTTTTACACGATTTATTTTGATGTAACACATTTCAAAAATCTCTATTTGAATTTAATTCTGAAAAAATATTCAAGACAAAATTCCTAGAATTTACATTTATAAGAAAGATGCCGCTATTATGGTCACATTTTTCGAAGTTGTTTTAACTCTGAAAATATACTACAGACACACATTTTCAGCACTGAAATCCCCAAAATAAAAACTACATTAACATGACTACACAACAAATTTTCTGTATTTTATTCTGTATTTTACGGAAAAAAAGTACAAAACGTACTTCATTCGGAATAAAGTGGCAACACTGAGTTTCGGGAATTCCGCTCAATTTTTATGTTCAATACATACGTTAGTCTTGGTCTCTCATTCGTTTTTAAAGTTAGAAGTGTTAGTTTAAATACGTTTATAAGACCAGCATGGCGAGTACCCTACGACGTATACGATATCATTAAAATTTCTTCTTCCTACCTACATGACTAAAAGACGGCTCATTTTTCAAACCTTAAGTAATCTCTTCGATTCCCTAGAAGAAAACGTGAAAAATGTCCACTCTACACACGTTTCACTTCAACTTATTTTATTAACTGTATCCTGATTGAAAGTAATCGTAATAATTCGTTGTTGACGTCTGACAATAACATTGCTGATTTAATTGTTGTCTGACTTCGACGGAAGTGACACTTCTCGATATTCGCAACAGAAGTTCTTTCTCTTTAAGCTTCCTTTCTCACCATTTCTCGTACCTGGGTGACGCTAATTACGAAATATTTTAGAAACGAATATTATCTCACATAATCTAGCAGTGGGGATCGCCATCAAATAACCAAAGATAATCCAAAAACGAAAAATTTCCCTCCCTAGATTCGTTAAAATAAAAAATATCCCTCGTGTACCATGTAAGAGCTATGTATTGCCATAAGTAAGCAAATTAAAATATGTGTGCGCCTTAATATTAAGTTCGATAAAATGCAGAGATGAGGTCAGCAACGCGCTTTCGGCTACTTCCCAGCATTATTTCTATAACATCCATATCTCGAAAAAGCATTGTCAATGTGTCATGAACGCCATTCAACAAAAATATATAGTGGAAGAAACAATCACAGTTCAATATTCATTTCAATACATTTTCCAAAACATTTTTTCTCCTGAGGTCACTCACAATACGTATCTGATGGACAAAAAAAACGAAAAAAAAAAAAAAAACGGTAACAATGCCATAATACCTCAGTAGCAAAATAATGTCACCAGCTCAATAACTTATTCAATATCATTTGCATTTCATATCTCTAACACCTATACGACATATCTGTAATATCGATTATAAAGAGAAAATTCCCCGCCCTGCCCACGGTCAGTAGGGAACACCGATGGACTTGGAAAGGCCGCCGTCCGTCGGATGGGACGTTAAGCCGTGGCTCCGTGTGCGGGAGAGTCATACCCTGTGCACGTTAAAAAACATGCTGGATGGCCTTGACGAGAGGCTACCATCTGTCTCCCAACAGCTGTTCCAGTGGGTCCCCTCCCACAACCTTCTCTGAGCTTTCGGGGTCCATGTGACCTGGCCATTTAGCCCATGGTGTGCAAAAAAATGCCGCTCAGAGGTAAAACACCCCAACTGTTTATTTCATCTCTCAATGAATAAGATTTACCCTACCATTCACTCCAAATCGAAATATTTATTGACCATAAAGAGAATTTTTATTTTTCTAAACACTTCAAATTTCGAGGAAAATGCTTAAGTGCGATACAAATCCATTCCTATTTTTTTTATCTTATTATAGCACGACGTGCGCATAAGTGTTAATTTTCATTTATGACCCACAACAGAAATATTAATCTGGAGATTATTCTCAAAAAATAAGTTTTTACCGAAAATGATTTTTAGAAACCGGAATTTCCAAAGCTTCAACGGTTCATAAAGGTATAAATGGCTGCTTCCGACGTAAATCCCTTCAACATCGCAAGTCCATCACTAAAATCTCATCCGAAATATATCAACAATTTTTTTTTTTTACTTCCTCACTGTCTCTTCTACCTCCCCTAACCTTCCTCCGTGGATGGTAGATTGTTGGGTTGTTTTACCTCTGAGCGGCATTTTTTTTCCACACCATGGGCTAAATGGCCAGGTCACATGGACCCCGAAGACTCAGAGAAGGTTGGGGGAGGGGATCCACTGGAACAGCTATTAGAAGACAAGTGGTAGCCTCGCGTCAGAGCCATGCAACGTGTTCTTTAACATGCACAGGGTATGGCTCTCCCGCACACGGGCCACGAGTTGGGTTGGGTTGTTTTACCTCTGAGCGGCACTTTTTTGCACACAATGGGCTAAATGGCCAGGTCACAAGGACCCCGAAGGCTCAGAGAAGGTTGGGGGAGGGGACCCACTGGAACAGCTGTTGGGAGACAGATGGTAGCCTCCCGTCAGAGCCATGCAACGTGTTCTTTAACATGCACAGGGTATGGCTCTCCCGCACACGGGGCCACGACTTAACGTCCCATCCGACAGACGGCGGCCTTTCCAAGCCCATCAGTTTCCATCATTTCCATTTCCAAGCCATCTACCGACCGTGAGGAAGGCGGGTAATTTTACGGAGGTAAATCTCAACGCTGACCCACTGGGAACTACAGATTACGAGCCTGACGCGCTACCGACTGAGCTACCCCGCCCCAGCAGAGTTTCTTTCCGTTAAGGAATTAATAACTGCTACAGTTTCTCTTCATGTGCAGTTTTTTTCTGGTTCGAGTAGCACCTGTGACAGCGTCCGGCCTCTCAGTTACGTATATACATACATCATCTCATCGCATAGTAACGATATCTGCTTTCGTACTAAGCGGTCTGGGGCGGGGGTGGCTCAATCGGTAGCGCGCCAGGCTCGTAATCTGCAGTTCCCAGGTTCGAGTCCCAGCTGGGTCGGCGTTGAGATTTATCTCCGCAAAATTCTCCACCCTGCCCACGGTCAGTAGGGGACATCGATGGGCTTGGAAAGCCGCCGTCCGTCGGATGGGACGTTAAGCCGTGGCCCCGTGTGCGGGAGAGCTATACCTTCTGCACGTTAAAGAACACGCTGGATGGCCTTGACGGGAGGCTCCCATCTGTCTCTCGACAGCTGTTCCAGTGGGTCCCCTCCCCTAACCTTCTCTGAGCCTTCGGGGTCCTTGTGACCTGGCCATTTAGCCCATGGTGTGCAAAAAAGTGCCGTTCAGAGGTAAAACAACCCAACTAAGCGGTCTTCCGCATTGCCATTAGAAATGCCACCAAAAGACATACGATCAGAAAGAGTGCTCTCATTAAAGCGAAGGGGTTGATGGTATTGCCACAGGATAGGAATATGTATTTCCCAGGGTCGAGTCCCACTAGAGTCAAAGTTCTGTTTTCTTAATGTTAAACCCTCCAGTTCTTCTGTCGGTTAGAAAGGCGAACACCGATGGTTTCTGTAAAGATCGTCGTCCGTCCGTTATGAGGTAAAGCCATGGTCCGTGTGTGTAGGAGGAATGTACCCTGCACCTGTTAAATAAGACGCTGGATGGCCATGATGTGAGGTTGTCATCTGTCTCTTAACAGATGTGGTGCAGTGGGTTCCTTTCACCAACTGCATGGAGTCCTGGTGGAGTGGCCATTTTGTCCCATATGTACCAAGAAGTACCTCTCATACGTAAAAGAACCCATTATGCATGGAATGAAATAAATTTCGTGTTACATTCGTTGCCACATTAAATCCTTCAACCTCCTGTGAAACTTTTCCGAATTAAAGAATAGCGTGAATTTACGAATATTTTAAATGCTGAAAACGTCACAATGCTACAAGCATGGTAACCTTTTTAAACATTAACCGTAATTATTCAGAATTTAGTATGTTATATATATATATAATTTTTTAAAAGTAAATACGAGCAAAAGATTAATTTCTTTATGTGCAGTAAAGTGCCGTACACCAAAAATCGACAAAGCCCAAATTTATCAGTAAAACGCTCAGCACAGAACAAACTTCTAGGACTTCAACAGTATCATGCCGCGATAAAGGTGTCCGTTACATTCCATAACTATTCGTAATTGTGAAAATCCTTATTCGCTGAAGCTTACCTGCAGAAAAGGCTCCTACGTGTGTTAATAACAGAAATAACGATATCTAAATAACCAATGAAATCTACTTCAGTTGAAGCCCAAAGATATATATTCACTAGTAACCGTTACAATGTATCGAAAACTGTTCCTTACGTGATTTTCTCATCCTAGGATAAGACGTTTCAAAAAATAATTAACCTTTCACGATGAAAGAAAAACGAATAAAAGAGCTTGCATGCTAAAGACTCGATGACACAACAATGCTTTTAGAAACGTTAACCCGGATATGACATTTATTTGTTTCGTGATTAGCATTTCCTTCTCGAATAAGTTTTAGAAAGCAGTCAAATCTAACTAATCCTCCTACTTGACGAAAGAGAAGTAAAAGTGGTTAGTTAATATTCCAGAAGGAGGCGGAGAGTTAATCCTTTCAGAAAGAGAAGCGACAGGTCAATTGATCAACTCCACCGTTAATAAATAGATTGTAATATTTTTTTGCCTTTAACAACTTGCCTATAAAGAACTAAGTCACTGACCAGATATTACCGAACTTTTTAAAAATGACAAACATCGGAAGATTGCTTCGATATCTGGAAAAATTCTGGTAATGACATTTTGATTGAAATTTTACAACAAAGAATTTGTATACATAATATGTTTTATCTTATTCCCATTGTTATAGTATAACTATAGTTTTCTGTATTTATACATGGGGTACGACATTAACATACACATTTCCAGGGGGTACATGAAGCATAAAAGGTTGGGAACCACTGCTGTATTATTTATATAAAGTTCAAGGAGATGACGTCATAAGCGTAAAGCCAATACTAAATAAATGAAAAATAAATACTCCCTCAAGCGGCTGCTTGCCACATAGATCTGACAGGAGCCTGTCACTTTATATGCCATAGTAAAAGATCTGAGAGGATGGCAGGACCTCAGCAGAGAAAATGACACATACATCCATGCCTTACCCGTGGCTCAAACCAAGATCCCTTAGAGCAGTAGCCAAGTGCGCTAACCACTCGGCCATGGGACGAACCAAACTGTCGTAAAATCAGAATATTGTTAGAATAAAAATTTGATGAAAACAGAAAGAAAAGAATGTAGAAATTCTGTACGTACCATTCCCTGTGCAGGTTAAATAAAACGTTGGATGGGAGGCTACCATTTGTCTCTCAACGGCTGTTCCAGTGTGTCCCCAAACTTCTCAGAGCCCTCTGGAATCTCTAACCTTCTCAGAGCCTCTTTATGAACTGGCCATTTAGCCCATTGTGTGCAAAAAACTACCGCGTAGAGATAAAACAATTAATGTAAAAAACGCGCTGAATGACCTTGACGGAAGGATACCATGTGTCTCCTAACAGCTGTTCCATTGGGTCACCTTCTCACAACCTAAACTGAGCCTTCTGGGTCTTTTATTATATTATTTTTTTTATTTATTTATTTTATTTAGCCCATTGTGTTAAAAAAACTACCGCTCAGAGATAAACCAAAGTAAAAAACACGCTGGATGACCTTGACGGGAGACTACCATCTGTCCCCTAACAGCTGTTACACTGGGTCACCTTCTCCCAACATTCTCTTAGCCTTTGGGTTCCCTATTACCTAGCCATTTACCCCATTGTCTAGAAAAAATTGCCGCTCAGAGGAAAAACAACCCAACCCAACACATATATTCCCTATGGCGTATTAAAGTGATCAAAGGGACCCGGGTTCGAGTCCCAGGTAAGGCAGGGATATTTGTGTTGTCTCTGCAGAGGTCCCGCCGACTATGGCTCAGAAACTGACAGGCTCATGTCAGATCGCTGTGTCAAGCAGCTGCTTGAGGGAGAATTTTTTTCATTTTTTTATTTTATTTATGAAGATATTTTCACCCTTTCCTTAAAATCTAAAGCCTCTTTGGATTGGGAAGTAAAAGAATCGTTAGAGGTTAACTGTTTAGGGTGTGAAATGACTCCTTGGCTAATCAGTTAATCCCTGTATAGTCTGTAAAACAAAAAATCGTAACAATTATGCTGTTTTTAGGGATATTTTTATATTTTGCATTTGTATATAAATCTCTTAATTGAGCTTAGAATTAATCAGAACCAGATTTATTTGTCTTCTGAAGACATAGTTCAAATTTTTAAGTACCAATTACATTCCGGTGCTATGAAAACTGTTTGTATTGAAAGTCACCTAATGGCTCTCATATTTCTGAAAAAAGTTTTATTCAATTTCGAAATATTCCATTATCTTTTAATAAAGTCTCAATAAATTAGTTTATTACTTGTCATTTTTTAAATAAATAGCTCATAATTAAATTTTAAACAAATTCAAATAATAAAAAAGACGACTTTTTTTTTACATTTTTCGTGACTCTTTTGTTCAACAGATATCAGGACAATATAGATATGACCGGACCCAAACAGCTGAATAGCAAAAGAAGCGAAAAAGAAGAACAATTAAATATGTGTAAAGGACCTCTCAGCTGCACTTTTTTGCTCACAGTGGGTTAACTGACCAGGTCACAAGGAACCCGAAAGCTCAATGAAGTTTGCTGGAGGGGCAGAGCAAGAAGAGGACCCGAAGGCTCAGAGAAGGTTGCTGGGGCACTGCAACAGCTGTTCGGAGGCAGCCTCCTTTCCTATAACGTGCACAGGGTATGGCTCCGAACACGGAGCCATACCCTGTGCACTTTAAAGAACTCCCGGAATCTCCCGCACACAGAACCACGACTTAACGTCCCATCCGACGGACGCCGGCCTTTCCAAGCCCATTGGTGTCTCCTACTGACCGTGGGCAGGGCGGGGAGTTTTGCGGAGATAAATCTCAACGTTGAGGATACTCAGCGTTGAGATTTATCTCCGCAATACGAGGAGGATTATAAATAAGGATTATAAATATCAATAGGATTTAAATAGAAATGGAAACCGAAATATTTATCTCGCTCTGCCCAAAAAAATGTAGATTATTCGATTTTGCCTTCCTATAAACTTGTTTCTGTTAGGGTTTGAAAATAAATAAACTGATATCGCTGCTGTTAAACATATGAACTTCCGTTATTAATTAAATATTGCATCAGTTGAAATAGTGAAATAGATTTTCTAATGTCTGTTAATTATTCAGGGTATTATTTTATTTTGTGTTTTACAACCAATTACTCTTCGTCAATTTTATCCGAATGAAATGATACAAAATACGGCGTCATAGCGAGTTGGGGAGTGTCCTTTACTGTCTGTCTGTGGCAGCCACAACTCATCGGGAAATCAACGTACAGGCTCCAAAGTTTCCGAGAATGTTTCAGATTGTGGTCCTGATTGCAGTGTCAAATTTCATGTCGAAAGTCCAACAGCACGCCGTCTACCCTCTGAGGATTTCCCGGCGAGAAGCAAATGTATCAAACGTATGCAAATGACATCAAATATTCGACGAGAAACATCTATTCCATGGATACCTTTTCCCATTGATAACGTACTATTCCAGTCATACGGTGGGAACGCCAATGCTCCCAGAGATATCGGATAAATGCAGCGTGTTTAATCAAGGCCATCTTGATTAAATTTTATTATGCAAATTATGAAGAATGATTATTCTTATTTTAGATTCTCACTTTACCCATGTGTTTATAAATAATTAATTTACCTTTTTATAATAATTTGAATTGTAATAATTTTACCTTTTTTACAATTATTTTAAAAATAAAAGGTTTATATTAAATTCACTTTTTTCATGAAAACAGAATCACCAATAGAAGTAATTAGGGTCTTTAACAGATTGTATGTTATTGATTTTTTAGTTGCAAAAAAGAAAAGCAAAAGGGTTTATGGAGTTCCGTTCAAGCGTTACACTGTGTGACGTAAGTGAAAAAGAATGTTAAAATTATTCTATAACAGTCGTTTGAAATTTATGAACGCCCTCCTATGTCTTTAACAGATAGTATGTTATTGATTTTTAGTGGTCTTACACTGTAGACCACTGAACTGGAATGTTCTAGTAGATGAAACAGATGAGTTATGATTAAACGAAAGTTTAATTCTTCATTAAAATATATCAGTATTTATAGTGGTAGTTGTTTTCACTTTAATATTAATTTTTTCTATGAGTAAAATATTATGGAAGAAATAAACATTTACAGTTTGTTTGACAAGTACTCGACTTAAGCATCTAATACACCAATATTTAAAAAAAAATATGAAAAATTCTTCCCTAGTCCACTGACTGATATAAGAATTAATCTATAGGTATGAAGCGAAAGAATTTAAACTGACAATATACGAGTATTTTCAGCTTTGTATGTAAAATTGCTCAGTGGATAAATGTGATATTTAAAATTTCACTTTTTTAAATGTGTAAAACACAATAATTCGAATTTGGTCATTAGAGGGCGATCATCCCTCAAGACAATCTGAAGAATGTCAATTGCAAGTTACAAGCATAAGTATGAAAGTTTCAATGATCTTTATCGCAGATAGATATTATATATGACGCACAAATAATAGATGTTTAGAAATGCGACCATAGTTCCAATGGCTAGGATATCTGACGAACCTATTAGTTTAAAAACTAACGTAATCCGACACTACTTTGTTTACGACTTAAGCAAAATGTCTCAATTCATGATTAAAGACGATATTGTCTTACAATTGATATTTGGTATTTATTTTTTATTTTCGAAAAAAATTCAGAAATGATAATATAAATTTATAAGTGGTGTGATATAATGGTAAAAATGTTTTGAAGGGAACTGCAAAGCTGTTTAGATTAGAGAAATTGAAACTCTAAACATTTCTCAAGAATCTGCCTGTGAAAATATCTGATCCATACATCCCTACCACTTCTGAATCCATATTGCTCATCACGCAATTGACTGTCAACCAGATTCTTAATTCTATTAAGCACAATCATGGAAAGAACTTTACCTGCAACAGAGAGTAGGCTAATACCCCTATAGTTATCACAAGAACTGCGATCACCTTTTTTGAAAATAGGGATAACAGTAGCTCTGGTAAAATCCTTAGGAACCATGCCTTTATCATAAAAGATATTCAGAATTTCAGTCATCCAAGTGGTAACCGAAACATTTCCAGCTCTAAGCATTTCTGTAGTAATTTCATCTACCCCTGGGGATTTATGAAGTTTAAGTTTAGAAACAGCCAAAATAACTTCAGATTGTGTTATAGGGCCAACATTAAAGCCACCAATGCATCTATCATCATTGGAAACAATGGGAATAGAACTAACCACATTGTTTAGAATATCACTGAAATGCTCAGCCCACCTAGCCATGACAGAATCCTCACCTTCTATAACCTTACCTTGCTTATCCTTCAATCCCTGTATAACTGTCCGTCTTCTACCACACAAAAAAACATCAACTATCTGGTATAGCTCTCTGCTGTTGTGCTAACTGCTTCCTGGTACAAAGTGCCATCAAGCCAAAGATTTTTATCAGCAGCGAACTGATCCTTTACACATTTCTTAAGCTCTCTGTAATGCTTTCTATTAGGACTAGTAGGGTATTGATTAAGGACATTCCTGCAGTTTTCTTTCTTTCTGAAATAGGCCCAAGTGCCTTATCAGTCAAATAATTCTGCCTCCTCTGCTCCCTTTTCGCTAAAAGAGTGCTTTTTCGCTTAGTGTCCATAAAAGCCTGTTTAAAATGATCCCATTCTTCCTCAACTTCAGTAGGTAAGCATACCATGACTGTCATAATGACTAAGTAACTTATCATGGTAAGCTTTGGCTATAACTGGGTCTTTCAGAGCTTTAGTATTAAAAGCAAATTTTTTAACCCCAGCACACTTTTTAAGTTTAAGTTGCAAGACACTTTTAACAAGGTAATCGTCAGATCCAATTTCAGCTCCCCTATATGCCCTGGTATTTATAGTTGGAAATTTTCAAATGGTATTCTGTAAGTTTAGAATGGTTGTCTGTAGTGACTTATAAAAGCATTTATTATTTATAACACTTTGTACCAGGAAATAATAATAAGTGCTATTGATTCCATTCTTCACTCTCCGTGTTTCTGTAAATATGGACGGGAAGTGATTTGTTCATGAATTTACACTTTTTGGACAAGTTGTCTCTGATTGGGTTATTTAATTTTAGTGCATTCCTCAAGGGGAAGCTGATCTGCATAACGACATCATAGCAGAATAATCCAATCAGAGACAACCAGTCTGGTAAATGCCATGACAACGATTGATTTCTAGTAATGTATAAATAAATCTTATCAATCCCATTGTTGTTTCTTTTCTTACAGAATTCCAATTGCCATGGATATGGTTCGAACAGGACTGCATAGTGATACAGTTAGAAATTAGCTAATGCGCATTCTGTAAGTTGTACGAACGAAGGTTGCATCTGGCATCCTTCGTTCGGCAACCAATTTGGGTTTAGGAAGGGCAGAGATACAGAAACTGCATTGTTGAATTATACGTCAAAGGTGTTTCATTCCATACAACAATTGACAATAATCAATTAACTCTATCCGTATTTATGGACTTGCAGAAAGCTTTTGACACCGTTGATCAAGAAATTTTAATTAGCAAACTAGAAAATATTGGCATTCGTGGTGTTGTATTAAAATGGTTTAAAGACTACTTACATCACAGAACGCAATGTATTAGTCTTTTTAATACACTTAGTAACCCAAAACATATTTCATGTGGCGTACCAAAAGGTTCAGTCCTGGGACCAACCTTGTTTCTGATATTCATAAATGATCTATGTAAATTAAAAATAAATAGCTATATTAACACTTTTGCAGATGATACATCATTAACGTAATGTGCTGATTCTCTGGAAAATCTCCTTTATAACATGAATACTGATCTAAATCTGTGATGAAATGGTTGGATTTAAATGGATTACATTTAAATACGAAAAAGACTATGTATATTCTATTTAACCTATATAAAATAAATAATAATATTATTATATGTAAAATAATATATAAATAAAATAATAAATAATAATATTTGACCTAATATAAAATTTATATTATTAAAAAATTATTTTATTAAAAAAGCATAACTCACTGGATGGTCTTGGTGGGATTATCATCTGTCTCCTAACAATTGTCCAGTGGGTTCCCTCCCCGAACCTTCTCTGAGACATCGGAGTCTTTGTGATCTGGTTATTTAACTCATTTTTGGCAAACACGTACAATCGCTCAAAAAATATCCGAACACTATGGTTGATTACAGAATTCAGAAAAAAAACTGGCAACGATGTTTTTAGAGATTAGTGATCTGGCAACTTTCGTGTACTTACACGTAGATTGCCAGATCACTAATTTCTAAAAATATCGTTGCCAGTTTTATTTTTACTGAATTCTGTAATCAACCATAGTGTTCGGATATCTATTTGAGCGACTGTACACGAAGGTTGCCAGATCACTAATTTCTAAAAAATATCGTTGCCAGATATTTTTTCTGAATTCTGTAATCAACCATAGTGTTCGGATATTTATTTCAGCGACTGTACACAAAGGTTCCCAGATCACTAATTTCTAAAAAAAAAATCGTCGCCAGATAATATTTCTGAATTCTCTAATGAACCACAGTGTTTGGATATTTATTTGAGCGACTGTACACGAAGGTTGCCACATCACTAATTTCTAAAAAATATCGTTGCCAGATTTTTTTCTGAATTCCGTAATCAACCATAGTGTTCGGATATTTATTTGAGCGACTGTACCCGAAGGTTGCCAGATCACTAATTTCTAAAAAATATCGTTGCCAGATATTTTTTCTGAATTCCGTAGTCAACCAGTGTTCGGATATTTATTTGAGTGACTGTACACGAAGGTTGCCAGATCACTAATTTCTAAAAGCATCGTTGCCAGATTTATTTTTACCGAATTCTGTAATCAACCACAGTGTTCGGATATTTATTTGAGCGACTGTATGTATACGAAGGTTGCCAGATAACTAATTTCTAAAAAAATCGTTGCCAGCTATTTTTTTCTGAAATCTGTAATCAACCATAGTGTTCGGATATTTATTTGAATGACTTGTATGTACATGGTGGTTACCAGATCACTAATTTCTAAAAAAGACTGTCAGATATATTTTCTGAATTCTGTAATCAACCATAGTGTTAGGATATTTTTTGACCGACTGTACCTCTCAGAGGTCAAACTACCGAACCCAAATGCTCTCGAGCAAATTGGTTTTGCGATACGGATTGCTTTCGCTTGTTTAGATGACCCCGGGTCACCACTGAATCTATGTTATGATGGGTTTGCATGTGTATTTATAGACTGTTACACACATCCGTGGTCAGAATATAAGTTTGTACTTCCATTTCTTTATGAAACTAAATAACATTTTAGGTAATATTTCAAGAAATAAATCATTTATTATCTCAATCGAGTGTAGGATTTAACTTTGAAATTTGTAAAAGGAGGAGGTTGGGTTGTTATACCTCTGAGCGACACCTTTTTGCACACCATGGGCTAAATGCCTATGTCACAAAGAACCCGAATGCTCAGAGATGGTTGGGGGAGGGGACCCCTGGAACAGCTGCTGGGAGACAGATGGTAGCCGCCTCCCGTTAAGGGTCATCCAGTGTGTTCTTTAACGTGCAAAGGGTATGGCTCTCCCGCACACGGGCCACGGCTTAACGTCCCATCCGACGGACGGCGGCCTTTCAAAGCCCATCGGTGTCCCTTACTGACCATGGGCAGGGCGGGGAATTTTACGGAGATAAATCCCAACGCTGAACCAGCTGGGACTCGAACATGTGAACTAAAGTTTACAAAACTTGGGGCACTAACAACTGAGCCACCCCCGCCCCCAAAAGCAGGAGGAGGGCTCCAGTGAAATGTTTCAAACTGATGATATATACTGAGTGATTGAATTAAACTATGTTACTTTGTAGGTCTGCGGATAAAACCGGTCAGTTGCACAAAGCTGAAATTTGAAGGGGATAATAATCAGGTCATGCAGAATAAAATGGTAGGTAAAAAATGAAATTCTTATGAAAACTGCCAGCGGGTTGAACGTGGCGCTGTACAGAAAAACCATGCACATTATTTACCAATCACTTGTTAGTAAGAGAATATATCACGTGGTTACAGTATGAAAACAGAAAGCCATGATGAGACCTGACCCTTTTGTAATAGAGAGCATGATCATTTTCACTTTCCCAAACTTTCCAGAAAAGTGAACAGGAAGAGCCGCGACACCGGAACTGAAGGATTGTGTATTGTTCGTTAAGCTCTATTTCCAAAACAATAACAAAGACACGGATACTATAGCCGAATATCACTTACTGATGAGATGGAGACGCCTTTGAGGAGAATGAGTTACAGAACAGGGATCAGAATTTTGAAGAAACGGTTATTAATCGTAATCGTGCCAATGCAGAGGAAGTCTACTGGTTTTTGAACACATTGTAAATGGCTGATGCAATAGTCTTCTCTTAGAGCCAGGGCCGATGTAACACTCCTGAATCTTGCGTGATTGACTGTCTTCAAGGTCCTACGAAGTGTGTTGCACTGATTAATGTACAAAGTGGTATTTTCATGACTTAGGACTGGATAGGATGGAGCTGGACAACAACTGGCCATGTAACATTTTACGGAGTAAGGAGTCGTGCTTCCGGCTAAACAGTATTGTCAAAACTCAGAATTGTTGGGTAAGGGAATCGTCACATCCTCTGGGGATGATGAAATTTCACAGCATTTTCCACCTGTTATTGTGTGGTGTGTTTTCAATGCTACTATCATCTAGGAACCCTTCTTCTTCGAGGAGGTCCAAGCCATGATCTCCTAACACGTATAACACAAATAAAGCATCTCCAGAGCACAATGCTTTATTTGGTACAGTTTCATGTTATCTCAGTAATAACTCAGATACATAGCTTAGTAACATCTTAAATAAGCATTACATTAAAATCATCGCAGTCAAATCTATTTCAGTGTCGAATAGTGAAAGAATTTTGTTATTCGTTCAATAATTTTCACAGTTGCGCAGATTTTAATATTTAACAGCTAAAATGACAGTTTAAATAATTGTTCTGGTAAGTTAATAAAAACTAATTAAAAAGAAAGCAAAGCCGTCATGCTGAAGATTACTAATCCATATAAGAGTGTTTTTAGCAGTTCTTGTAATAATCATGTTAATTTCCACTAATTATAAATGTTTTGCAGAACAAGGTAACTTGCTAAATGTTTCAGCTTCCACACTAAACGCATATTTTTAAAAATTTGTTGCATTCGGAGAAGATATTTTGATTTAAATAGATTTAACTGAGAAATTTTTTTTTGAATTATGAAACATTTTTTATAAAACTCTTTTTTAAAGAATTTCCCGAATTCTGCAACTGACTTATTATGACATAATATATGACTGCACTTAATGATGGAACCGCTTAGTGTACATGTACAATCGCTCAAAAAATATCCGAACACTATGGTTGATTTCAGAATTCAGAGTTTCAGAATTTCTGAAATCAACCATAGTGTTCGGATATTTTTTTGAGCGAACGTACTCTGTAGGGACTCATCTGTAAACACCGAGAAGAGATTTGAGGTTGGGATGTATGTTATAATGTGGTATCACATAACGTACTATTAACGTTCTTATTAAACAAGCCACCGACCAAGTACACTACGACATTAAAATGCTACATTTATTTTTGCGATTAGTCTTTTTAGCGTTTACCGATTTCAAGAATGACATTTTTTATGTAATATCCCTTGTAATTAAATACTAGTACAGTTAATACTCACTTGGTATGTTGACATTCATACAAAAGTAAAGATTCTTACACCAAATATGTTAGTAAAATGAAGAGGCCGTTCTGCATGCACAGCGTGTGGGGTGAAGTGTTAAATACTTCCGATACGTTATACATATTATAAACTTCGTGTTGTAAAATAACAGGTCCTATACTATTATTCTTCATTTTTATCGACTTACGTTGGAAGTCACTGAACTGGAATCCATCTTTAGCCAACCGCCCCTTCTGTGATTAAACGACTACACAAGACTACACTAAATGATACTATAATTTATAGTGGTAGCTGTTTTCGCCCTCCTTTAATTACTTTTATCTAGCAAATAGCATAAGATAGAAAATGATGATTTAAGGCTACGCTGAATTAATATCTTCATTATTACAGCGATTCTTTCAGAATGAAATAAAGATTTCTATCTTTTCTAAACCATGCATCTTAATCTTTATATACGAGGTGACCTAAATTAAACTGACAATATTTAAGTAAATTTGTAGAGATAACTCAGTGGATATAGGCAATAATTTAAATTTGCACATTTCAGATCATTACTGAAGCAATACATAAAACACTAGGCATCATGAAATACAAATGGAAGTAATGCAATTTTCAATTTTAGAGAAGATCAAAAAATATCCTGCTATCATAAAATTCATCGCAATTAGCTCAGCTGTTATATCTAGAAATGATCTTGCATGCAGCTTTTGTTTTAACATGTAACAGGAAGTTTAAAAAAGCGTTCAAAGAAGACTCATTGACTTCGATGGAACGGGTGAAAATCTACAGACACTTATCAAAAACAGTTTGAACCTCCTCAGTAGGAATGAGTTCCGAGGACAGGCTGGAGTAATTGTGTCAGACTTACGATACTATAGGAGATGAGTGTTTCACCTTTGAGTGACACTTCTTGTACACAATGAGCTAAGTGACCTAAAGGCTACTAGGACGCGGGTTAAGAACGGAAAATATGCAGTAGCTTTACATAGAATTTATAGGTAATATGTGTGGCACAGGAAATCAATAGATGCCTACATTAATTCACACTGCGACTTTTTTTCAAGTAGCATTAAAAACCAATATAAATACAGTATTTAAATATTTGTCCATATTAAGAAATAGCTATTTTTCCTTATTTTTTCATAATCGCAAATCATTAAGCTAATGATAAAAACGCATCTACATGCGGAGCAGTGTTATGAAAATTTGTACTTTCATCTGTCTGAGTCATCCTTGTGGCTCTGTGGGCGTAACCTACTGCTTTCGATCATGGTTAAACCATTGGATTAAACCGGTTTCAATTGTCTGGAACAGGAGAGGCCTCTAACGCCAGCTGATTAGGAATGGCCTCTTAATTTAAACTTTATATTAGACTATAATGCAAAGAATTGAAAATGGTATGGGATATCAATTTCGATTTTTTTTTGTTTTTTGTTAGAAAATTTTCATTTTTTTTTCATCAGGGCTCTGGTAATATCTAAATATTTCGTTCCCAGAAGATCCAGCTTTAGATTTCAGGTTAATCTATTCAGAGCGTGCTTACATAGACATCCTATGGCACAGATCCCACTTCATTCCACTGCAGCAAAGGTGTCAAATTTTTTTGAACCAAGTGCTCTGAAACTTTTGTGAGACAAGTATGAGATCAAAAATGGTTTAAAGTTAATAATATCATTACATATACAGGGTGATTCAAAACTTATCGTTCAAATTTTGTGGGGAGGTAGGAAATTCGTCAGGAAACCAATTTCACATAAGAAAGTATGTCCGCAAATGTACGCATGCGTATGTAGAGGGTGCTGTGTGTACCCAACCGCCCGACATTCCCGCTGTCATCAGTGTACGAGCTGACTTACTAGTGATAAGATGAATCGTTTTATGCAT
The DNA here is from genome assembly GCA_038380435.1 of Ryuthela nishihirai. Taxonomy (NCBI): domain Eukaryota; kingdom Metazoa; phylum Arthropoda; class Arachnida; order Araneae; family Heptathelidae; genus Ryuthela; species Ryuthela nishihirai. The sequence continues at coordinate 224,338 of JAWZYU010000133.1, read as the reverse complement.
CAAGAGCTAGCTGATATGCATCTTGCATATGGGGCAGCTGGCGAAAGCGGCCGCCGAGCTAGGCAAGTTTACGAAGACCGATGCCCCAACAGAAGAATACCGCAGCATCAAATGTTTGCACGTGTGCATCGCAATCTGCGCGAACGTGGTTCACTGCACAGCAACGTGCAGGATACGGGGAGAAGACGACTGACGCGGACTGTCAACATCGCAGAACAAGTCCTACAGTCCGTCGAAGATAATCCGAATACCAGCACACGAGCTATTGCTCAGCAGCTTGGGGTCTCTCAGTCAGCAGTGTGGTGGATACTGCACGAGGAACGTGTGCATCCTTACCATCTGCAAAGGGTACAGTTACTGCATCCTGACGATTATCCAAAGCGTGTGGAATTTGCACAATGGTTCATGCAGACAGGTGCCGTGGACCCCAGTTTTCCAGCTTCTGTCCTTTTTACAGATGAAGCTTCATTCAGTCGTGAAGGTATATATGGGTTTTCCTTTTGTGTATAAGAAAATGGTCATGAAGTTCAAATTTGCATGCAAATCTCTTATTACATATATCACATACATATGGGTTTTCTGCCGTGTTAGAAAATGATTCTGAAGTTGATATTTGCGTGCAAATTTCCTTTTATGTACATCACATACATATGGGTTTTCCCCGTGTTTGTTAGAAAATGGTTCTGAAGTTCACATTTGCATGGGGGCAGGGGTGGCTCAGTTGGTAGCGGGCCAGGCTCATAATCTGTAGTTCCCAGGTTTGAGTCCCAGCTGGGTCAGTCTTGAGATTTTTCTGCGCAAAATTCCTCGTCCTGACCACGGTCAGTAGGGGACAAAGATCGGCTTGGAAAGGTCGCCTTCCATCAGATGGGATGTTAAGCCATTGCTACATGTACGGGAGAGTCATAACCTGTGCACGCTAAAGAACATGCAGAATGTCCTTGATGGGAGGCTACCATCTGTCTCCCAACAGCTGTTCAAGTGGGTCCCCTCCACCAACTTTCTCTGACCTTTCGGAGTCCATGTGGCCTGGCTATTTAGCCCATGGTGTGCAAAAATGTGCTGCTCAGAGGAAAAACAACCCAAATCATATTTGCATTCAAATTTCTTATTACATATATCACATACATGTGGATTTTACCCAGTGTGGCAGGGTAGCTTTACGCGTAAATTTCTTATTACATATTTCACGTACATGCAGTTTTACCCCTGTATGGGTCAGACAATGAGCCACAAGAATAGACCTTACTGCAAATTGCTTATTACATATCTCACATATATGCAGCTTTCTCCCTGTGTGTCAGAACATGCTTCCTAAGATTAGATTTTAGTGAAAATTCATTATTACATATTTCACATGTGTGGTTTTGCCCCTGTGTGTGTCAGAACATGGTTCCTAAGTGTAGATTTCAGTGCAAATTTCTTATTACATATTTCACATAAATGTGGTTTTTCTCCTGTGTGTGTCAGAAAATGCTGCCCAAGATGAGACATCTGTCTAAATTTCTTATTACATATTTCACATACATGCGGTTTTTTCCGTGTGTGTGTCAGAACATGGTTAATAAGGGTAGATTTCACTGTAAATTTCCTATTACATACTTCACATACATGTGGTTTTTCCCCTGTGTGTATCAGAACATGATACCTAAGGGAAGATTTATGTGCAAATTTCTTATTACATGTTTCACATACATGTGGTTTTCCCCTGTGTGTGTAAAAACATGATTTATAAGGGAAGACTTATGTTCATATCTCTTATTACATATTTCACATACATATGGCATTTCCTCTGTTGCCCTATGTTTAATAAAATAACACCTAGAATCAGACTTCTCTGATGATTCCTGTTTACTCATTTTTAAAATGTTCTCATTCTTTCCTGGGTAAGTCAGGAAGTGGTCCTTAAATCTGCATATGAAATTTCTTCTTATATATTTCAGGGATATGTGGCTTCTCTTCTGTGTCTGTTGGATAATGAAATTTCAACCATCCTTTACTTGAAAATCTATGTTTACACATTTAAAATATGTGGTTTTCCATTTTTGCATATCACATTATGAACCTTAAGATACCATTTATCATCAAATTCCTAGTTATATATTTCACACTCATGTAGCTTCTCTCTCATATTTGCCAAATAATGATTTAGGTGAGCTTTTTGTGTAAATTCTTTGCTACATATTTCACAGAGATGTGTCTTCTTCCTTCTGTGTGACAGATAATAGACCATAAATGAGCTTTGTTCACTAATATATTTTTATATATAATGCAGTTTTTTTCTTTTGTGGTATTGAAAATTGTATTCAAGATTCTGCTTTGTTTTAAATAAATTTTTGCATTTTTCACATATATGAGACCTGTATTCTGTGCGAGTAAAATAAAAAATCACAGGTTTTGTTTTAAAATTTCTGTTTTATACCTCACTGATATATGTCCTCTCATTATTGTGTGCCAAATAAAAGATTTTAAGCAAAGCTTTCCATACCCAGTTTTTGTACTGTTTTACCTGTGCATGTAAATGTTATTGGACTCTGAAGATTTGGTTGCCTTATGCATTCTGTTTGTAAAATATTGATATTAGAGCAGAAACTTGATTTTGAAACTTTCATTGCATATTTCACCTATATATGACTTTCCCATATACCAGAATATAGGTGCTGTTTGATCAATATTCTCCATTACATAATATGACATCTGCAAAATTTCCTTGTTATCTCAGAAATACTCTTTATATTTTTGTTTCTTTAAAAACTTCCTATACACAAGAGAGTTTGTTCTGCAAACAGTTATACTTCCAATTCTGATTTCACTTTTTCTACTATCTCAGAAACATAAAGCATTTCTTTGCCTTCTTGTTAGTCCTTTATGACAAATAAGAAATTTTTTTTGTTCCAGCTAAAGTAATTTATGATTCTAATTTATTCAGTGCCATTTTCAAGATATTTTATGCACATGAAGCAGCTTTTAGTGTTAAAAACATGATGCATATTTTGTCAATCTGCCAAAATTTGTTCCACTTTAATGAATAACAAGGCACATATTTATTAATTTATTCTTTTGAACGTACAGAATTTCGAAAAGTAGATTAGTGTCAACCAAATTCTTAAATGAATTTTTTCAACTTCTTTAATTTTGTGATTTCTGTCAGTGTTAATTTACTTTGTATCTTTATTGCAAACTTCTCAGCTGGAAGTACTTGGCTATATATACCTAGAAATGAAATAACCTAATCAGACACAAGAATAAGCAAAATATATACAATGAACAAAATTAAAACAAAGTGGATGAAAACTGTTTAGTAATCCAATTAACTAGTGGCAGATTGTTAACTAGAGAATTAACTAGTGGCAGCCCCCACTTACCCTGCCTGCTGTGCTGAGAGAGCGGAGAGTGATGGACTTGGAAAGTCCGTTGCTGTCTTCTTTCTCTGATGGAACGTGACACCATCACACCATCTACAGAGAGAGATGGTCAACGAATGTTTGCTAATAGCCATCAAGAAAACTATATCTTTAAAATGTCACTACAAAAGAAAGTTCCTCAAAAAAAAATTCACGAGAAAAAAAAATTATATTCGTAAAAAGAAAAAACAAACTACATTACTAAAAGGCAGTAGAAAAACAAACCTATATCTTTAAATAGCCACTGGAATAAAATTTAGATTCCTAAGAAGCATCTAGATAGAAATCTATATCCTTAAAGAATCAATAGAAAAAGAAAAATATCCTTAAGTAGAACGAATATCACCTCTGGCGCATATGAGAATCTCGTTTTCAAAAAGAATGAAGTTTTTCCTTTCCCGAATGTTTCATTCCTTAAAAGTTTTAATTTGAGCAAGCAGATGATGGGAAAAATGCAAACAGTATTTTTTTTAAAAATTATACAGCAAAAAAAGTATTCGTCTCTTAATTCTTAAATTGAAGTAGTTGCATTTTCCACACCTCTCTCAGAAGGTGGGTATATTATTGCTGTCAGTGGAATATCCCTTAAAAGCTGTTAAAATTTTTTCAAATTTCTGTTATATACACATTATTTGTAAAATTCATTATAGTTGCGATTTTCATATTTAATGACCTGTAAAGATATTATAGTGAAATTACTAAATATTCCAAAAATGCAAATTATATTTCATTAGTACCAATCACACTAAAACATTTTGTAATTATCAGTTTAATTGTTTCCAAAGGAAACTTCATCGTCATCATCCTCAAGCAGCCATGGGCTACGGAGGTCCAACCAGACCATGAAATTTAGTTCTCCAAGCAAGTCTGTCCTGAGCTACATCTACTGCATCTGGCCACTGCACACCAATTCTAACAAGGTCCTCTTTGACATTGTCTGCCCACCTCATCCTTGGTCTCCCCTCTTTCTGAAGCCTTTAGGCACACTGTTTATAACCCTATTCGCCAATCTATAATTATCCATACGGGCAACATAGCCAAACCAACGGAGTCTCTGCACAATATGCTGCTTAAAGGAGGTTGCAAACTCCTTTGCATAACCTCATCATTAGTTACAAAGTTAAACCACCTAATACCCAAGTTACTGCGTAAGCATCTGGAATCAAAAGCATCTAGTTTCCTGTTATCTTGTTTACACAGAGTCCACGTTTCACTACCATAACTAACCCTAGAAAGAAAAAAATTATTATACAGTCTAATTTTAGTCTTTAGGTGTATACGGCTATTTCTCCACACTCTCCATAGATTCTTAAAACTCCCGGCAGCAATCCCTATTTGTCTGTTAATCTCATGCCGCACATCACCATCATCTGTTACATAGCTCCCAAGATAATTAAAGTGACACCTGTTCAAGATTGCAACCCTTCAGATTAACTGAATCACAACCTGCCTGACCAATTTTGATCACTTTAGTTTTCTCTCTGTTTATAACCAAACCTACTCTAGTACCAGTTTCATCAACAGCCATCATCTGCCAAAGGGGCTAAATCATCAGCAGACTCTACATCAGAAATTTTCATATCTCCAGCCCATTTAAGGCCAAAATCTTTCCCTCGAAGTAAATTTTGCATAACATAATCAATAACTAAGCTAAATAGAAAAGGAGACAAAATGCACCCTTGTCGAACACCAAAGGAAATGCTAAACCAATTGCTACAAGCCTTACCAACTCTCACACATGACTCAGTGTTATTATAGAGAGCTTTCATTATGTTAACTAACTTGTGTGGTATACCATATGATCTCGCAATGAAACACAAATTATGACGAGCAACAGAGTCTAAAGCCTTTTTGAAATGAACAAAGCTAGCAACCAAAGAAAGGTTTCTGAAGCTCTAAACATTTCTTAAAAATCTGCCTAAGTGAAAATATCTGATCCACACATCCCCTACCACTTCTGAATCCAAATTGCTCATCACGCAATTGACTGTCAACCAGATTCTTAATTCTATTAAGCACAATCATGGAAAGAACTTTACCTGGAACAGAGAGTAGGCTGATACCCCTATAGTTATCACAAGAACTGCGATCACCTTTTTTGAAAATAGGGATAACAATAGCTCTGGTAAAATCCTTAGGAACCATGCCTTTATCATAAAAGATATTCAGAATTTCAGTCATCCAACTGGTAACCGAAACATTCCCAGCTTAAGCATTTTCATAGTAATTTCATCTACCTGAGGATTTATGTAGTTTAAGTTTAGAAACAGCCAAAATACCAATGCATCTATCATCATTGCAAACAATGGGAGTAGAACTAACTACATTGTTTAGAACATCACTGAGATGCTCAGCCCACCTAGCCATCACAGAATCCTCCCCTTCTATAACCTTGCCTTGTTTATCCTTCAATCCTTGTATACCTGTCCGTTTTCTACCACACAAAACATTTAACTATCTGGTACAGCTCTCTGCTGTTGTGCTGTCTAACTGCGTCCTCGGCTTTGTCAGCCAAACCATCAAGCCAAAGATTCTTGTCAGCAGCTAACTGATCTTTTACACGTTTATTAAATTCTCTGTAATGCTTTCTATTAGGACTAGTAGGGTATTGATTAAGGACATTCCTACAGTTCTTTCTTTCCGAAATAAGCTCAAGTGCCTTATCACTGAGATAATTCTGCCTTTTCTGCTCCTTTTTTCCTAAAAGAGTACTGTTAGTGTCCAAAAAAACCTGTTAAAAATGATCCCATTCTTCCTCAACTTCAGTAGTAAGCAAACCATGACTGTCATAATGACTAAGTAACCTATCATGGTAAGCTTTAGCTATAACTGGGTCTTTCAGAGCTTCAGTATTAAAAGTAAGTTTTTTAACCCTAGCACAACATGTTTTAAGTTTAAGTTGCAACACACTTTTAACAAGGTAATGGTCAGATCCAATTTCAGCTCCCCTATATGCCCTGGTATTCCTAACAGAACTAGCCCATTCGCTGTTAATTAATATGTAATCAATCATATTCTTATGCAGCCCATCAGGTGAAACCCATGTGTACTTATGTATGTCGCGGTGCTTGTAATAAGTGTTAGTTATTCTGAATCCATTGAGTTTACTTACCTGTAGGAGACGTTGCCCATTGCCATTGCAGCTACCAATACCAAACGGGCCTATTACTCCTCCCCAAAGGTCAGAGTCAGTACCAACTTTGGCATTGAAGTCACCAAGAACAAGCGTAATATCTCCTTTCTTGACAGCATTCAAAATATCCTGAAGTTGTTCATAAAACCTATCCTTCTCATCCTCATCGGCATCCTCAGTGGGGGCAAAACAGCAGATAACTTTCAAGTCTTTAATGCTTGTCTGTAAGTTTGCTGTAAGAAACCGTTCATTAATGCACTCATATCTGAGAAGAGCATCACCCCTCGCTGAGAAGCAGACACACACCTTGGTGATGCTTATTATCTTTCCTCGCTGAAAAGAGAAATTTAAGATTTTTTTTTAAAGAATCTGACCTTTATCTGTCCATATGGTTTCTTGCATACTGAGAATATCTAAACCATAATAGTGGAATTCTTGTGTGAGGACATCAAGAGAATAAGCTGTGTGCAGAGTCCTCACATTCCAACTACCTATGGAGAGAAAATGGTTAGTGGGATGTTTAAAGAATGTTTATTGAGAGAGGGAATGTCAAAAATATCAACAGCCCCCTAATCGCAGACATGGGGAAAAGACCCGTTCCCCCACTACTAAAGGCTGAAGCCATCTACACTGGAAGACTTCCTCCAATGTAGAATTTGACGATGCCTATAGAAGCAAAGTGTTCATGTGCCTGCGATGACCTCTACTCAGGATTATCCACCAGCTGATAAACATATCCTGTGAATCTATTCACTTGGGGCTGTCAACCCACAAACAAACAGAAAACACAGCGGAAGATTTTCCCTCCACAGAAGCCCACCAGTGCAGCAAAATCAGGATCCATAATCAAGCTCAGAGCCATAATTCTGTTCAGGTTGGTATGTATGGTCAGCACCAGGACCCTGTGTGGTTGACCACTCCTCAGCAGGGTAGAAAAAAAATGAAAAGTAGCAATAGTTGTCCAGATCAGTAGGTGGTTTTATGCATCATCACAGGGGATTGGTGCAGAGCTCTCTTTCAAGTGACTACCTAGCAACCATTTACAGACCAACGACGTCCAAATTCCACCATCAAAAGTCCATATTTCTATAATTAATACATTGTTGCGATATTCGGGTTTGTAAAGGGGAGCTAGGCAAAAACTGGAAGGAGAGCTGTGTACCAATCCCCAGTGTGATGCACAGAACTGATGCACTTAATGTCCGACCTCACCTTCTCATGGTGCAGGTTCTTAGTACCTTTCAAAGGAGATATTTTCTTTTGGAAGGGAATGGAAGAGGAAGGCTGCGAACTCAGTGTGGCCTACTGATCTGGTCATCCGTAGCCACTTTTTCTTTTTTTCAACCCTACTGAGGAGTGGTCAACTTCACAGTCTCCTGGTGCTGATTGTTTGTACCCACTAGATTGGACTGATTTATGGATTTGAGCTTGATTATGGATCCTGGACTTGCTCGATTGGTAGGCAGATTCTCCTCTGTTGAAGGAGAATCTGCCTATGTTTTCTGTTTGTTTGTAGATTGCCAGCCCTAAATGAACAGAGGCATGGGATACCTTATATCAGCTGGTGGATAATCCTGCTCAGAGGCAATCACAGGTACCTGAAACCTCATTTAGCTAGTTGGGCATCGTCAATCCTAAACTGGAGTAAAGGCCACATGGCTCTTGAAAAAGACCACTTGAAAATGTGGTTCCTGAAGTTCCTACAGGCATTGGTGACTTCAGCCTTTAGTGGAGGAGGAACAGGTCTTTGCCCCATGCCTGCAATCAAGGGGCTGTTTGATATTGTTGTCCCTACCTCTGTCAATAAACCTAGTTTCTTTAAAAATCCTGCTAATCATTTTCTCTCTGAAAGTTTGTGGAATGTGAGGACGTTACATAAAAGTTATTTTCTTGATGTCCTCATGCAGGAATTCCAGCATTATAACCTAGATATTCTAGGTTTGCAAGAGTCCAGATGGACAGGTAAATTTGAGATGCTTAAAAATAACTTGAAATTTCTCTTTTCAGGCAGGGAGAATGGAAAGCTTCTCCCAGGGGTAGGTTTGTTTCTCAACAGACATGCAAGTGATGCTCTTTTAGGATATGACTGCATTAATGACAGCAAAATTTGAAACAAAAATTAAAGACCTGAGTGTCATCTGTTGTTATGCCCCCAGAGATGACTGTGATGAGAATGAGAATGGTCTGATGAGAATGAGAAGGATGTTTTACAGCCAGTTTCAAGGCATTTTGAGTTCTGTGAAGAAAGGAGGTAATTATTTTGTGCTACGTCACTTCAATCCTATTCTTGGTACTGATTCTGATCTTTGGGCAGCAGTTTTAGGTCCCTTTGGCATTTGTAGTTCCACCTTTCAAAAGAGATACTCTCTTGTGGAAGTGAACAGAAGCAGACGGCTGCCTTATTAACGTAGCTTACTGATCTGGGACAACTATGGCTACATTTTTTTTCCTACCCTGCTGAGGATTGATCAACCACAAAGTGTTTTGGCTCTAATCTTGATTATGGATTCTGAATTTGTTGCACTGGTGGCTTCTGCAGAGGGAAAATCTTCTGCTGTTTTCTGTTTGTTTGTTGGTTGATAGCCCGAAATAAATAGATTCACAGGATATGTTTTATCAGCTTGTGGATAATCCTGAGCAGAGGTCATCACAGGCACCTGAACTCTTTGCTTCAACTGGTATCGTCAAATTCTACAATGGAGGAAGTCTTCCAGTGTAGATGGATTTAGCCTTTAGTGGAAAGGGAGAGTCTTTGCCTCATGCCTGCGATTAGGGGGCTGTTTGATATTGTTCGCATTTCCACTCTCAAAAAACAGTTTCTTTAAACATCCCATTAACCATTTTCTCCCCATATGTGGTTGGAATGTGATGACTCTGCACACAGCTTCTTGTGATGAATTCTTGTGATGAATTCCACTGCTATAATTTAGATATTCTGAGCTTGCAAGAGACCAGATGGACAGGTAAGTGTCAGATTCTTAAAAATAATCTTAAATTTCTCTTTTCAGGGAGAAACGAAAATACGCATCACCTGCATGTCTGCTGCAAAGCGGTCTGCTTTGCAGCAGACATGCTAGTGATGCTCTTCTGGGATAGGAATGTATTAATGAGAGGTTTGTTAGAGCAAAATTTCAGAGAAGTGTTAAAGACTTGAATGTTATCTGCTCCTATGGCCTCACAGAGGATGCCAATGAGGTTGAGAATGATAGGTTTTATGGACTACTTCAGGATATTTGAACTCTGTCAAGAGAGGTATTACCCTTGTTCTAGGTGGCTTCAATTCAAAAGTTGGCACTGACTCTGACTTTTGGGGAGAGGTGATAGGCACTTTTGGTATTGGTAGCGGCAATGGGAAACGTCTCCTACAGGTAACTTAATGGTTTCAGAATAACTAACACCTATTAAAAACACAGCAATATGCATAAGTACATATGGGCTTCACCTGATGGGCTGTATAAGAATATGATAGATTATATATTAATTAGCAGCAAATGGGCTAGTTCTGTTAGGAATACAAGGTCATATAAAAAATAAAATAAATAAATACCCCCTCAAGCAGCTGCTTGCCACAGAGGTCTGACAGGAGCCTGTCAGTTTATATGCCACAGTAGGAGATCTGAGAGGATGGCAGGACCTCAGAAGAAAAACGACACACACATTCATGCCTAATCCGGGGCTCGAACCCAGGTCCCTTAGATCAGTAGCCAAGCGTGCTAACCACTCGGCCATGGGACGGAGGAGTGCTAAAATTGGATCTAAACATTACCTTGTTAAAAGTGTTGTACTAAGGTAAAAAAATTTACCTTTAATACTCAAGCTTTGAAAGACCCAGTCATAGCTAATGCTTACCACAGATTACCTAATCATTATGACAGTTATGATTTGCTTACATCTGAATTTCAGGAAGAATGGGACCATTTCAGCAGGCTTTTTTGGAAACTAACAGTACTCTTTTAGGGAAAAAGGAGCAGAGAAGGCAGAATGATTTGTGATAAGACATTTGAGCTTATTTCAGAAAGAAAGAACTGCAGGAATTTCCTTAATGAATTCTGCACTGGTCCAAATAGAAACCATTACAGAGAGCTTAATAAACATGTAAAGGTTAGCATTAAGACTTTGCTTGATAGCCTGGCAGACAAAACCAAATAATCACTTAGACAGTTCACCAGCAGAAAGCTATAGCAGAGAGTTAATTTTTTTTGTGGTAGAAAACAGACAGGTATACAGGGATTGAAGGATAAGCAAGGGAAGGTTATACAAGGTGAGGATTCTGTCATGGCTAGATAGGCTGAGCATTTCAGTGATGTTCTAAAAAATGTGGTTAGTTCTACTCCCATTGTTTGCAATTATGATAGATGCGTTACTGGCTTTAATGTTGGCCCTATAACACAGTCTGAAGTTATTTTGGCTGTTTCTAAACTTAAACTGTATAAATCCCCAGGGTAAAATAAAATTACTATGGAAATGCTTAGAACTGGGAATATTTTGTTTACCACATGGATGATTGAAACTTTGAATATCTTTTATGATAAAGGAATGGTTCCTAAAAATTTTACCAGATCTATTATCTGTATTTTTAAAAAAGGTGATTAAAGTTCTTGAGATAACTATAAGGGTATCAAGCCTATTATCTGTACCAGGTAAAGTTATTTGCATGATTGTGCTTAAAAGAATTAGGATGAATTCCTTAAAAGAATTGGGAGAATAATGCGATGTATAGATCAGATATTTTCACTCAGGCAGGTTCTTGAGAAATGTTTAGAGTTTCAAGCTATGTTGATTTTAAAACGGCTTTCGACACTTTTAATTGTCTTAATTATTGGTTGATCTTGAGGTCGTATAGCATAGTAGACAAGTTAGTTAACATAATGAAAGCTCTCTATAACATGGAGTCGTGTGTGAGAGTTGGTAAGGCTTGTAGCAATTATTTTAACATTGCTACTGATGTTCAACAAGCATGCATTTTATCCCCTTTTCTCTTTAGTCTGATTCTTGTTTATGTTATGCGAAATTCTTTGCAAGGGAAAGATTTTGGTCTCAAATGGTCTAGAAATTTCAAAGTTTCCGATTTAGATTATGCAGACGATTTGGCCTTGTTGGCAAATGATGATGATGAGATGAACTCAATCGAGCTGTTGAGAGTAGGGTAGAGTAGGTTTGGTTCTAAACAGAAAGAAAACTAAAGTGATGGAAATTGCTTTAGCAGGCTGGGATTCAGTTAATCTCAAAGGTTGCAGTCTTGTGCAGGTGTCAGTTTAATTATCTTGGGTGCTATGTAACAGATACTGGTGATGTGCGGCATGAGATTAACAGACAAATAGGAATTACTGCTGGGACCTTAAGAATCTCTCGAGAGTGTGGAGTAATAGGCATGTACACCTAAAGACTAAAATTATGCTGTACAATACTTTGGTTCTTTCTAGGGTTAATTACGGTAGTGATACTTGGATATTTTGTAAACAAGATAACAGGAAACTTGATCCTTTCAATTCTAGATGCTTACACAGGATCTTGGGTATTAGGTGGTTCAAATTTGTAAGTAATAAAGAGGATACACATAGGAGTTGGCAACCTCCTCTTAGCAGTATATTGTGCAGAGAAAGAGATTCTGGTGGTTTCACCATGTTGCCCATATGGATAATTATAGATTAGCGAATAGTGTTATGAACAGTGTGCCTAAAGGCATGAGAAAGAACGGGAGAAGTATGATGTGGTGGTCAGACAATGTCAAGCACGTCCTTGTTAGAATTGGTGTGCAGTGGCGAGATGCAGCAGATAGAGCTGAGGACAGATATGTCTGGAGAACTAAATTGCACGGTCTGGTTGGAGAACTAAATTGGAGCCCATGGCTGCTTGAGCATGATGATGATGTTACATATGAAGAAGTAGATCTGAATCACGAGTTAAACAATACAAATTTATGCCACGAAAAAATTACCTTTTTTGAACTTTAGACCATAACCATTTCATACCTTGAAAACTCTCCATCATGCTCTATGCTTCTAACCTTTTCATCTACATTATTTCAGCACCTGAATCATGTCCATGACCACTTGTGGCACAATCAAGTAACATCAGTGATATAAAGTGCAGAAGTAACTTTGCACAGTTAGCCATTAACAGATTGGGTGGTGTTTCTCCCCCCAAAAAACACCAAAACAAAAAGTTTTGAACTCCTTCTGTGAAAGGGTGTGTGGGAGGGTTAGGGTTGGGAACTCCAAAAATACCTCGAGGAAAAAAAGGAGAAAATAATGAGTGTAGTAATGTGGTGAAATTGTTTAGTTATGCATCTAAAAGTAATTGGTCGAAGATTTTTAAAGAAATTATCAGGAGCAAATATATTGATGCTTTGTTTTATGGCCCAAAAGGTTTTTCAGTGAGGTGCAATGTATAATAATTCCATTTATTTTAAAGCGAGCAAAGATTTAGGGCAAAATTTTACCAGAAAACTTCTGTTTTACATCGTGCAAACTGAATTAATCAAAACAAATGACTACGTGACCATTAGTCCAATATTATATAATTATAAAATATGCAAAGGTCGTTTTTCTTAAGTGATTTTCATCATGTCCTTTAAAAGTGTAATACATTGCTCTCAAAAATTAGGGGATATTTCAAAATGAATATGAAGCAATAAAATATCCCCTACTTTTTGTGAGCAGTATATTTTTTATATCAAATAAAAATCATTTGGTGCTCCAACTAATTTTCATAAATATTTCATATTTTTGTTTATGTGATTGAGGAAATAATAACGTGTAACTATGAGTAACTGTCACATTTAGGATTATTCATTATTTAAATATACTAAATTATTAAATGATTCTTTAATTACTTTAAACCAATCACAAATTGGAAGTTGTTTTATTGAAATTCTCTTTTACTTTTTTCAATTTAAATAAAATTAATGGGTGAACATCATTTGTTTTACTTTTCCTAGTGAAACATATTTATTACATTTTAAAGTTGACTGTAGGACACCGCATAAAATTAACAGTTTAAGGTAAAATATTGAGAAACAAAGAATAGTAATTGAAACAAATTGCCATAAAATACGTTTTTTAATAAATGTCAATCTCTGAAAAAGAAAAATTGGCTGTATAAATAAGAGTATTGCTTACAACTGTGAAAATAGAATATAAGTTTTTTTGTCCATGATTTCACCCGTTTTATCAGGTTTGGTAATCATAATTGATCAACTTTGAAATTATTCTTTTCCTGGAATTATCTATTTTTGCTAACTTATTTCTAATAGTTTTATTACACAAAAATGTTTATATTTTTAACAATAATAATTTTTTACCTGCTTATATTTATATCGACTTTGTCAGAATATTATTTTTTCCCTACTCCTTGCTCAGTAAATGGCGAAATACTTAGTTGAATGGAATTTCAATACGAAACTGATCGCTAACACAAAGTTCGTAGTTAGCGTCGTCAGTTCATTATGCTGCCATTAGATGGCAGCACAAGTAAAACCTAATACTATTTCAAAGATTTTGTATTTCAAGTAAGAGATTAAGGTTTATCAAAACTTACCTTCTATATCATCGTATCATCTAGTTGAACTATTGTTACAAGTATCGTTACACTCTAGTTCCATAATACACCATCAAATTATTCCATCTTAATATAGTTTCGTATCAAACAAAACTAACTTGTTCGGAAACTTCAAATCCTGGAACTTCCTATACTATTTAATACGTTCCGTTTCAGTGGCTCCGTTTAGTGAACGCAGTAACTTTGTTGCAATGAGTAATTTCGGAAAATGGCTCGGCTTAACATATTGCTTTCTTAATCTGCTACATTATTAGGAAGTGGAACATACCAAACGAAAGGTGTTCGTTTAGCGGAAGTAAAGTTGGCTGTTTTTTTTTCCTTTTAACGAGATGATTGTTTACTTCTCGATATTTTTATGTACGCTTGGTTTCTGCATTTAATTTGGAAAGTATAAATTTTTATTCCACGAAACACTCAAGAATATCGTTAAATTTTAAAGTTCTAGTGTATTGCAATGTAATTTGAACCATTTTTGATAGCTTATTCGTTTCACCAAAGTTCCAGAACATTCCGTATATACCTTGAATCATTTTCAGAAATTTGTTAAAAAAAATTTGTCAGGTTTTGGTCTAGTGGAATGGATTAGAATCTGGGCCCTAGAATGTCTCCGGAAGCAGACTCTGCATAGATTAAGTTGATCTCTAATCTGGTTCTCCTCGGAACGAAAAATTGCGATATTACTCGAGCTCCAATGGAAAAGAAATTTCCCTAACAAAAAACCGAAAACATTTTCAAAATTGATTGCCCAAAAACGAATTTTCAGTGCTTTCATTAGAGGCTAATATAATCTTGAAATTAGTAGGCCATTCCTAATCAGCCGTCCCATGACCAAATGGTCAGCTTGGCTACTGATCTAAGGAATCTGGGTCCGATCCCTGGATAAGGAATGGACGTTAGTATCATTTTTCTGCTGAGGACCCACCATCCTCACAGACCTTGTACCATAGCGTATAAACTGAGAGATGCTCTGCAGCTAAGGATTCTTTGTCTATATGCATATTAGCTTACAGTATAATCGTTTTCCAAACTTTGTAACTGAAACGTGCAGTAGAAATAAACAAAATTACTAATGATAAGTAGTAATACATCCAGAACTGCTAGTAATATATATATGGGTTGGGTTGTTTTACCTCTGATCGGCACTTTTTTGCACAAAATGGGCTAAATGGTCATGTCACAAGGACCCCGAAGGCTCAGAGAAGGTTGGGGAAGGGGACCCACTGGACAGTTGTTAGAAGACAGATGGCAGGCTCTGGTCAAGGTCCTCAAGCTTGTTCTTTAACGTGCACAGGGTATGGCTCACCCGCATACAGGGCCATGGTTTAAAGTCCCATCGGTGTCCCCTACTGGCTGCGGACAGGGCAGGGAGTTTTGCGAAGATAAGTCTCAACACTGACCCAGTTCAGACTTATATATAAGAAATGAGGATGAAAGTTGAGATTTATTCATATAAACGAAGCCGGTCAGATGGCACATGGCACGTTGCTGGTCACGAGACCAAAGCCTTTGAAGAGCTGCAATAAAATCTTGCAGATTTTAAGGCAGTCACTAGATGCTGATCCTATAACAATGGGGTTTAACATGAAAAATAAATGACAACTGGACTCACATCATCTGTGTATGTGCTTGACAAGCAGGGTAATAGCTATCACCACTGACAGTCTCGAAACACCATCAAGTATGAAAACACCTAATCTATTGAATTAGCTCTTTGCATTTCAGCAAAGAGCTAAGGAAACATGGAATAATTCTTTTGGATTTGAAGGGGAGATCAAAAAGTCTTAGGACTGAATAATAAATTCATGCATTGATAGGTTCTTAACACAAAGTAGAAACAATTGAAATATTTAAATGTTTGATCAAGAGGGAATAAAATTCACAACTCTACAATTTCTTAAAAGAGCTTTTTATAGAAAAATGTGATTATTGGCAATCACATTTGAAGATCTGACTGCTGTCTGCCTAAATACCTACTTTTGATATTTTTAATATTTAATGAGTTATAGAAACTGGAATATTTAACATTTACTTACCTTGTTAACAAAAATCATTCAACATAAACTGTTCAATCATTACATATGCAGCTAAAATATACATTTCATTAAAGTTTACAGAATGTTTCTTTTTCATTTTAATATGTTGAAATAATTTTTCAGGTTTTGAGTACATTTTTCACCTTACAAAATTATTTGGGACTCGAACCTGGAAACTAGAGAGTAGAAGCTTCCAACACTACCAACTAAGCCAAACGGTCACCTTGCAACTTTTAGGCACTAATTTCCATATTACTCCAGTTTTTACAATGAGCATTGTATTCTTTAAGGTTTTGAAGGAATACACTCATAATTAATGAGAAATGTGTCTGGAAATTTAAGACAGGAAATTATAAATTCACTACAAACGTAGCATGCCATACTTGACAATCTAGAAATAGCCCCCCCCCCCCCATCTCACAGCTTCCAGTAAGTTTGCCATAAAAGCCATAGAAGGATATTAGTCAGCTCAAAATATACTTCGATATAAATTTCAACTACATAGCTTAGCTGATTGCTAGTATCATTTACACAGAGGCAACATTGCCCCCCCCCCTTCCCAAATAAGAAGAAAAATACACTTCGACGTTCTGATAATAAAAAATATTTAGATCGATAATTTTCGTAATTTTTCCATATAATTTAGAGAAAAGGAAATGGAGCACAATTAGCAACTAGAAGAATACATATCGCCTCTGGTGAAAAAGGGATACTCGTTTTCAAAAAGAATGAAGTTCTTATTTTCGATCTTTACATTCCTCTGATATTAGAAATTTGATGTAATGGATGATTGGAAAAATGCAGGCATTAATATTTTATTAGTACCTTTACCACACAAATGGAGAAAAACCTGACAAATGTTTTTTGAACAAATTCCTGAAAATGATTCAAGGTATAAAACGAATGCTTCGGAACTTTGATGAAACGAATAAGCTCTCAAAAATGTTTCAAAGTTAATAACGTTATTACATATATGAATTACGTTATAATATAATGCAACTTTAAAATTTAATGCTATTCTTGCGTGTTTGATGCAATAAAAATTTTCAAAATTTATTTTATACTTTCCAAATTAAATAAAGAAACCAAGCGTACATAAAAATATCGAGAAGTAAACAATCGCCTCTTTAAAACGAAGGAAACAGCCAAAAATCCGCTAAACGAACACCTTTTTGTTTTGTATGTTCCACTTCCGAATAATGTAGCAGTTTAAGAAAGCAGTATGTTACGCCGAGCCATTTTCCGAAATGACTCATTGCAACGAAGTTACTGAGTTCACTAAACGGAGCCAATGAAACGGAACGTATTAAATAGTATAGGCAATTCCAGGATTTGAAATTTCCAAACCAGTTCGAGCCCCGGATAAGGCATGGATGTATGGTTTTTCTGCTGAGGTCCTGTCATCCTCTCAGACCTTCTACTATGGCATATAAACTGGCAGGCTCCTGTCAGACCTCTGTGGCAAGCAGCTGCTTGAGGAGGTATTTATTAATTTTTATTTTATGTTTTGTTTGATATGAAACTATATCAAAAAATAATAAAAACCCCCTCAAGCAGCTGCTTGCCACAGATGTCTGACAGGAGCCTGTCAGTTTATATGCCATAGTAGAAGGTCTGTGAGGATGGCAGGACTTCAGCTGAAAGACGACACATACAACCATGCCTTACCCAAGGCTCGAACCCAGGTCCCTTAGATCAGTGGCCAAGCACGCTAACCACTTGGCCATGGGATGGCCCAAGGCTCGAACCCAGGTCCCTTAGATCAGTAGCCAAGCACGCTAACCACTTGGCAATGGGATGGCTTGAAACTATATTAGGATGGATTAATTTGATGGTGTATTCTGAAATTAGAGTGCATGTGACCTTGTAATGATCCTTCAACTAGATGATATGATGACATAGAAGGTAAGTTTTGATAAATTTAAATCTTTTATTTGAAAAAGACAAATCTTTTAAATGTGTATGTATTACTTGTGCTGCTATCTAATGACAGCATAATGAACTGATTTGACACTAACTACGAGCTTTGTGTTAGCGATCAGTTTCGTATTAAATTTTCTGCCCAAAATACTAGAACTGAAACCCATTCAACTAGGTAATTCGTCATTTACTGAGCAAGGAGTAGGGAAACGAGCGATAAGATTAAAAATAAAATTCTGACAAAGTCGCCATAAATATAAGTAGGTAAAGACTTATTATTGTTTAAAAATATAAACATTATTGAATAATAAAACTACTAGAAATAAGTTGGCAGAAATAGATAATTGCAGGAAAAGAATGATTTAAAAGTTGAAGTTAAATGTTTCTTATCAATTATGATTACCAAACTTGATAAAACGGGTGAAATTATGGACAAAAAAAACTTAAATTCTTTTTTCACAATCGTAAGCAATATTCTCATTTATACAGCCATTTTTATCTTTTTCAAAGAGACCGACATTTATTCAAAAACATATTTTATGGCAATTTTCTCTATTACTCTTCTTTGTTTCTCAATATTTTACCCTAATCTCTTAATTTTATGCTGTGTCCTGCACTCATCTTTAAAATGTAATAAACATGCTACACCGGGGAAAAGTAAAACAAATGATATGCACCAATTAATTTTATTTAAATTGAAAAAGTGAAACAGGATTTCAATAAACCAACTAATTTGTCAGTGGTTCACAATAAATAAAGAATCATTTAATAATATAATAATTTTTGGCCTTCAATGGGCTAGAGATAAGACAATTTCTGATTTAGATTATGCTGATGATTTAGCCCTTTTGGCAAATGATGTTGATGAGACGAACTCTTTCATTCGAGCTGTTGATGATACTGGTAGTAGATCTAGGTTTGGTTATAAACAGAGAGCAAACTAAAGTGATGAAAATTGGTCAGGCAGGCTGTGATTCATTTAATCTGAATGGTTGCAATCTTGAGCAGGTGTCACACTTTAATTATCTTGGGAGCTATGTAACAGATAATGGTGATGTGCGTCATGAGATTAACAGATAATGGTGATGTGCGTCATGAGATTAACAGATAATGGTGATGTGCGTCATGAGATTAACAGAAGAATAGGGATTGCTGCCGGGACTTTTGAGATTCTATGGAGAGTGTGGAAAAATAGGCGTATACACCTAAAGACTAAAATTAGACTGTATAATAGTTCGGTTCTTTCTAGGTTTAGTTATGGTAGTGAAACTTGGACACTTTGTAAACGAGATAACAGGAAACTAGATGATTTTGTTTCTAGATGCTTACGTAGTACCTTGGGTATTAGGTGGTTTAACTTTGTAACTAAAAATGAGGTTTGGCAAAGGAGTCTGCAACCTCCTTTAACAAGCATATTTTGCAGTGGTGGTTTGGCCATGTTGCCCGTATGAATAATTATAGATTGGCAAATAGAGTTATGAACAGTGTGCATAAAGGTCTCAGAAAGAGGGAGAGACCTAGGATGCGGTGGGCAGACAATGTCAAACAGCACCTTGTTAGAATTGGTGTGCAGTGGCCAGATGCAGTAGATGTAGCTCAGAACAGACTTGCTTGGAGAACTACATTGCACAGTCTGGTTGGACCTCCGTAGCCCATGGCTGCTTCAGGATGATGATGATGATGATGAAATAATGAATAATTCTAAATGTGACAGTTACACGTTATTATTTCCTCAATCACATAAACAAAAATATGAAATATTTTTGAAAATTAGTTGGAGCGCCAAATGATTTTTATTTGATATAAAAAATATACTGCTCACAAAACCTAGGGGATATTTTATCGCTTCATATTCATTTTGAATTATTCTCTAATTTTTGTGAGCAATGTATTATACTTTCAAAGGATATGATGAAAATCACTTAAGAAAAACGACTTAATCTAAACGATTTATAATTATACAATATTGTATTATTATTTGGAAATAAATCATGAACACTTAACTATTTACAACACAATTACATTTCTTGAAATATGCCTTATCACTTGTGACAAATACGCTATTCAAACGAAAAAAAAATCAGACCAGTTTTAGAGGCAAAAGTTTCAAAAAATAATTGAAAAAATACGAAAAAGCCATCTGATTCCAATTTTATTAAAAGAGGCAACATGTGCGAAAGTTTTGTAGCGTAAAAAAAAGATAATCCTGGTTTCTTAGGCAAAAATTTAAGAAAGTTCACAGTGGTATTCGCAAAAATATTAAGAAAGTTCACACTACAAAATTATTTAAAATTTCGTGGTGTATAACAGAATGGGTTACAGGTATTATAAAGAAAATGTAGTTTTGAGCCTAGTTATAAAAGGAAAAGTAGCTCCACTTTGTGATCTGTCGGCCTGTTTGTGCATATTGTTTTCGTATTTCGAAATATTATTAAAAATTCTTTTTGATTAGATAGCTATTGATGAAATATTACAATCGCACTTTCCCCGAATATTTCAATAACGTCCTATAATGGTGGAAAAAGTATGAAAATTCCGCAATATTTAACATTTTGCTACAGGAAAGGAATATGCAATTCCCAGGGTCGATTCCCACTAGACTCAAAGTTCTGATTAATTTTCGTTAAACACCCCATCGTTATATCGTTTAGAAAGGCGATCACTTATGGTTTCTGTAAAGGCAGTCGTCCATCGGATGTCAAATAAAGCCATGGTACGTGTGTGTAGGAGAAATATACCCTGCAGCTATTAAATAAGATGCTCGATGGTCGTAATGTGAGATTGTCAACTGTCTCTTAACATGTGGATGCAGTGGGTTTCTTTCGCCAATCGCTTGGAGTCCTTGTGACGTGGCCATTTTGTCCTTCTCGTACCAAGAATAGGTAAAGGAATCCATGATGCGAGGGATGAAACAAATTTGGTGCTCCACTCGATACCGCATTCAATCTTTCAATCGGCTGTGAAACTTTTACCGAATTAAATAATAGACTGAATTTATGAATAATTTAAATGCTCAAAACGTCACAATGTTACAAGCAAGGTAACCTTTTTAAACATTAAACCGTAATTTTTCATAATTTAGTATGTTATATATATATATCTTAAGTAAATACGAGGAAAAAATCAATTCTTTTTACCTGGGGTAAAGTGGTCTACAGCACAAAATCGGGAACGTCCTAATTTAGCTGTGAAATACTCAGCACATCACAAAATTCTGGAACTTTAAAAGTATTCCCTGCCGTAATATATTTGCGCAACATCCGTCGTAATAAGAGTTCACTGAAGTGAACGTTACTGCAACAGTATGATGCCGTCATAAAGGAGTCCGTTGTATCCCATTACTACTCGTAATTGAGGAAACCCTATTTCGACTAAACTTATCTGCAGAAATGACTCCTATGTGTCGTTTCGGAGACTCCCGGAAAGCTCTTAATAACACAAATAACCATATCTAAAAAAACCAATAAAATCTATTTGAGTTGAAATCCTAATTTCTATATTCACTAGTAATTATCACAATGTATCGAAAACAGTTCCATACGTGCGTTTCTCATCATAGGATAAGACGTTTCGAAAAATAATTAACCTTTCACGATTAGTTCACAGGTTCGAGTCCCAACTGGGTCAGCGTTGAGATTTATCTCCGTAAAATTCCCCGCCCTACCCACGGTCAGTAGGAGACACCGATCGGCTTGGAAAGGCCGCCGTCCATCGGATGGAACGTTAAGCCGTGGCCCCGTGTGCGGGAGATCCATAACCTGTGCACGTTAAAGAACACGCTGGATGGCCTTGACGGGAGGCTACCATCTGTCTCCCAGTAGCTGTTACAGATAGTGGGTCCTCTCCCCCAATCTTCTCTGAGCCTTCGGGTTCCATGTGACCTGGCCATTTAGCCCATGGTGTGCAAAAAAGTGCTGCTCAGAGGTAAAACAACCCAACCCAACAACCTTTCACGATGAAAGAGAAAGGAAGAAAACAGATCGTATGCTAAAGGATCAATGATACAAGCATGCTGTCGAATCGTGAAACCGGATACGCCTTTTATTTGTTTCGTAATACATTTCCTTAAATCAAAATAATCCACCTAATTGAGGGAATAAAAGAAAAAGTGGCTAGTTAATATTCCAGAAAGGAGCAAAGAATTGAAACCGTTCAGAAAGAGAAGCGACAGGTCAATTGATCATCTCCAGCGTTAATAAATATATTGTAAAAGTTTCTCAGCCTTTAACAACTTGCCTTTGAAGAAGTCACTGAGCAGATATTACCGAACTTTTCAAAAACGACAGACAAAGGAATGAATTTGGTAACGATTTTTTAAATGCAAATTTTACCGACCTCTGTCGCTTAAAATAATATTTGAGTGGCTATTTTATAATGCGTGATATGGATGTTCCTTAATTTAAGCATAGGAATTTATTAAATTGGAATTATAACTTTTTTAATGTAACTTCATTTTCACTTTCTCAAACGTCCGATGAAAAACACAAGCGTGATTTATTTTAAACTAGCTGAACGTGCCCGGTGTTCACTACGATCGTTGTTGGTTAGAAATCCCATTTTTGGTTAGAAAATCAAGTCCCTAGCTGCAATGGAACGCCTAAATAATGATTTTTAGAAATGTGGGGAATCTGGCAACGCCATCAGTTTTGCGGCAGAAGGTTTACGATTTGCATTTTTCGAATCTCCCAAAAGCTAATACTGCGCCCTCTAACGGCGACGATGTATTCATGTTAGAAATATTAAATTTTGGCGTTGCTGTGAAGGTTACGAAGTTGACATTGACAATAATAACTTGCCCTTTTAGCTTTTAAACACGGGAAAGAATGAATTTTTTTTGTTTTAAAAGAAATTTGTACGTTTTTAGACATATAAATTCTTTTGGGGTTGGATAGGTATTGATGAAATATTACAATTTGCATTTTCAGAATCTCCCAAAAGAAATAATTGCGCCCTTATAAAGGAGAAAAAAATATCGAAAAATCCCGAAATTTAAAATGTATTTGGCAAACGATATAGTTATGTTAGAAATTTTGGTTGTGGAATTTGAGGGTCTTGAAGATTCCATTGACAACAATGCGTTCACCCCTACGTCCAAGGTAGGAAACAATGGTTTTAAGCGATAATTGGAAATATCTTTTTTAGTTGGTACTAATAAAATATTAATTGCATTTTCAGAGGTAGTTTTAAACAAGCCACCGACCAAGTACACTACGGCATTAAAATGCTATATTTCTTTTTACGATTAGTCTTTTTAGCGTTTTTCGATTTAAAAAATCATGTTTTTATGTAATATCCCTTGTAATTAAATACGAGTACAGTTAATACTCACTTGGTATGTTGACATTCGTACAAAAGTGAAGATTCCTACACAAAATACGTTAGTAAAATGAAGGGGCAGTCGTGATACGTACAGCGGGTGGGGTGAAGTGTTAAATCCTTCTCATACGTTATATATATATATCATAAACGACCTGTTGTAAAATAACAGGTCCTACACTATTATTGTTAATTTTTAGCGACTTATGTCGGAAGTCACTGAACTGGAATCCATCTATTACATAATGTATTTAACTGATTAAACGACTGCACAAAACTACTCTAAATGATACTATAATTTATAGTGGTAGCTATTTCCACGCTCTTTTAATTACTCTTATCTTGCAAATAGCATACGATAAAAAAGGGGATTTAAGGTTTCGTTGAAAAAAAATATTCATTATTTACACTGACTGCTTTCAGAACGAAATGATGTTTTCTACCTTTTCTAAACCATGCATCTTAAACATTATGTAAGAGGTTACCCAAATTAAACTGACAATATTTAAGCAAATATGTAGAGAGAACTCATTGGATATAAGCAATAGTTTAAATTTCCACATTTCAGATCATTACTGAAGCAATACATAGAACAGTAGGCATCATGATATACAAATGGAAGTGGTGTAATTTTAAATTTTACAGAAGATAAAAAATGTTCTGTAAACATAAAATTCATCGGAATTAGCTCAGCTGTTATATTTAGAAATTGTTTTGCCGACAATCGTCTTCAATTATATTTAAGGCAACTTCCAATGACTGATTGAATGGTATAATCAGTGCCTACGTAACGGGAATGCGTGCCGATTTCAGAGAATCTCCGTGTTAGCGAGCGCGCATTGGAAGCTTCAGAACTTGCCACATGAGGGCAGCTCCGTTCCGCGGTCACCTAACCTACGCTTTAATATAAATATAAATACCCCCCCTCAAGCAGCTTCTTGCCACAGAGGTGTGACAGGAGCCTGTCAGTTTATATGCCAGAGAGAAGGTCTGTGAGGATGGCAGGACCTCAGCAGAAAAACAACACATACATCCATGCCTTACCCGGGGCTCGAACCCAATGGTAAGTATATAGCGATCTGTTCGAAGTCATATGGTAAAGAATCAGACAGATGGTTAATCAAATACAATAAACTAGAATCTTTCTCAGAGATACAACGGGAATAACGAAAAATATGTTTAAAAATTATCGTTACGTTTGAAAATTGTTATCCATTAGAATCCGAAATTTTCAGTTGTTTACCCAATAACATTATTTAACGGTAACGCTTTAAAGAACAAATTTTAAATTGTTTCCAAACCAATTCTTTATCTAATTTAATAATTTTAATTACTATTGCAATAGAACTTATTTATTGTTAAGCGAAATTCATAAGCAATGGATTTTGGCAAGATTATTTTGATTTTAAAACTCGATTTTTTAAATTAAGCATGAAATGGTAAATTTGCTAAAAAATTAAAGTTTAAAAGTAATCATTTTTTAAATGCAGCAGGCTGCAAAGTTTATGTTGCAGCACAGAATTGACTCTTTATATGTTGGTCTTTTATTTCATTACTTCTCCCGACCTACAGGGCCCCTCCTGTTTTGTTTTTGCTTGTTTTAAAGTAATATTATTTATTTTTATGACGTCAATCGACGATTTTACATAAGTAATACAATTTACTTCATTTTTCAGTTTAGAAGGATAAAAGGGCTTCATTTAGAATATTGCTCTAAGGCTCTTATTTAGAACTTTGTTCCAGAGCACCCATTTGGAACCTGGCTCCAGAACTCCAAATTGCTTAATGCGCCCTGGTTCATACACATATTTGTGCAGTTCAGAAAGCTCACAAAAAGTGTTTTAAATTTTTTGCACACCATGGGCTAAATGGTCAGGTCACATTGACCCCGAAGGCTCAGAGAAGGTTGGGGGAGGGGACCCACTGGAACAGCTGTTGGGAGACAGATGGTAGCCTCCCGTCAAGGCCATCCAGCGTGTTCTTTAACTTTGGGTTGTTTTACCTCTGAGCGGCAATTTTCTGCACACCATGGGCTAAATGGCCAGGTCACATGGACCCCGAAGGCTCAGAGAAGGATGGGGGAGGGGACCCACTGGAACAGCTGTTGGGAGACAGATGGTAGCCTCCCGTCAAGGCCATCCAGCGTGTTATATAACGTTGGGTTGTTTTACCTCTGAGCGGCAATTTTCTGCACACCATGGGCTAAATGGCCAGGTCACATGGACCCCGAAGGCTCAGAGAAGGTTGGGGAAGGGGACCCACTGGAAAACAGCTGTTGGGAGACAGATGGTAGCCTCCCGTCAAGGCCATCCAGCGTGTTATTTAACGTTGGGTTGTTTTACCTCTGAGCGGCAATTTTCTGCACACCATGGGCTAAATGGCCAGGTCACATGGACCCCGAAGGCTCAGAGAAGGATGGGGGAGGCGACCCACTGGAACAGCTGTTGGGAGACAGATGGTAGCCTCCCGTCAAGGCCATCCAGCGTGTTCTTTAACGTGCACTGGGTATGGCTCTCCCACACACGGGGCCACGGCTTAACGTCCCATCCGACGGACGGCGGCCTTTCCAATCCCATCGTTGTCCCCTACTGACCGTGGGCAGGGCGGGGAATTTTTGCGGAGATAAATATCAACGCTGACCCAGCTGGGACTCGAACCTGGGAAGTACAGATTACGAGCCTGGCGCGCTACCGACTGAGCCACCCCCGCCCCGACTATTAAGACAGAAAATCTTTCGCGATAGACCATAGTACATAAGTCATAATAATGATTTAACACTGCTTGACCAACTAAGTATAAAATAACAATTTAGCATCAAACATACTAACGTGACATTATTACATTAATTAAAATCTTTTCCATCTAAAACCGGCAGCTATTCCATCCACTGTTTGGTCGTCTCCGCTCTATAACATTTAAAATGTGCATTTAATAGAGAAATGTGATGAGGATATAGATTGTAGATTGGTAATTGTAGACCCGTCAGGGCTAGATCCTTTTCGAGTCGCTCCTCTGTGCAGAAGGATAGTTGCCTCCACTTTGCCAGGATGTTACTGCTGTCTAGGTTGCCGATAAACACCAAACTCAGATTTTATATATACTCATTTGATGCATTTAATAAAAAACTGTGACTGAAGCTAAATCTAATTTATTTAAATTCTCGATTTATTATCAATATTCGCTCAGTAATTAAAGAGTTATGGACGCTGGAAAATTTAATAATAAATCATATTGTTTCATAAAAATCATTCATAATTATCTAACATTGAAATAATCGATATGAAATTTTTGAAATTTATATTTTATTAAGTGATTTGAAGAAATATTTATTAAGTTTTAATTAATATCTGAAATAAAGTCTTATGACCCATTACTGTTGTGAAATATTCTGGCTTCCATAATTCCTTAAATACTTGACGAATGCTGTTAAAAATCGAGATTTAAATGGATAAGATTATGATCTCGAATTTATTTTTAGTAATATTTTTTCATTAAATGAATATGTTAGAAGTTACAGAACTTGCAAGTAAGACTCCCATTCACATAGCAGATAAATTCTCTAATATTTTGTTACGGCAGTGTAACTGAATTTCGTATATTGTAAAGATTTCTGCGATTCCAAAATATTATTTAGTCAAAAGTGATCTCAGAATTTTTTAATTTAATTTCGACGTTACTTTGCCGACATATTGCTGCAGCCATCTGTCTTGCAGATCTAGTTTGGAAGAGATTCGATAGAAACTGAGTTTTGCTTCATAATTTCGCTTCTGCAGAACATCACACAATGCTGCATCATCGTTCAGATGTCTAGTTAAAAACAGCAGAAAGTAGACAGAACAGTAAATAAATCACATATGAACAAATCCGTTCAGAATCCAATTTTGAAACTAGCTGTAAACAGTGTAATAACCTATACTGCAACGAAGCAATTAGCAAGCAAAACAGCGGATCGCCAGCGCCGTAGCGGACGAAAATGTAACTAGCGCTGCTTTCGCGTCACGTCTTGAAATCGGCAGGCATTCCCATTTCGTAGGCACCGGTACAACAGAATGGTTTCGTCCATTAGGCCACCTGGGGCACTGCCCCACCAAATATAATCACAGAAAATTTGTATTTGACGTGTTACGCAGATAATCACAGAAATTACTTTCGAATCAAGGCTACGTCGGCTGCTTTTTCATTGCCAATACCAAACGTAACACGGGGGCGAGGGTGGCCATGAGGGCGGGGGTGGCTCAGTCGGTAGAGCGCCAGGCTCGTAATCTGTAGTTCCCAGGTTCCAGTCCCAGCTGGGTCAGCATTCAGATTTATCTCTGCAAAATTCAGCGCCATGCACACGGTCACCAGGGGACACCAATGGGCTTGGAAAGGCCGCCGTCCGTCGGATGGGACGTTAAGCCGTGGCCCCGTGTGCGGGAGAGCCATACCCTGTGCACGTTAAAGAACACGCTGGATGGCCTTGACGGCAGGCTACCATCTGTCTCCCAATAGCTGTTTCAGTGGATATCCTCCCCCAACCTTCCCTGAGCCTTCGGGATCCATGTGACCTAGCCGTTTTAGCCCATGGAGTGCAAAAAAAGTCCCACTCAGAGGTGAAACGACCCAATGGTAAAGAACAGGCTGGATGGCACATTCAAGACATGATTACAGGCACGTTCAAGTTTCAAAAATAAAAATTAAAATTCTTTATATATTTACTTTCTTTAAAACCAAACCGGTAAGTTTTAATTTGAAAAAAAAAATAGTAAAATAGTGGTAACCTTCCTTAAGTATTTCCATAATAGTTAATATCAAAAATTATCAGTTAACTCATAGTTGAACTATGCAGGAAATAAAAAAAATAAAAAGTTTATTTCTTATTCTACATGCGGCCCAGTTTATGTTAAATGTCAGGAACGTGAGGCCCGAACGGAACAAGTTCCATGTCACATGAAAACTATTTAAGTAGGTAATGCTGCTGTCCATAAAACTAACAACATTCGTTTTCTTTCCCGTCAAAATAGAAGAAATTTACTAGTTACTACATGTTCGACAGCAACGAATTACGAATTTTCTTTGAAATGGAAGCTCGTATGAGGATCCGTGTGTGGGAGACAGTGTGGAGTCTGTAAAACCTTTTTTCTCATCCTCATCCTCATTCTCATTGGGGGCATAACAGTAGATAAGATTGAAGTCCTTAACGCTTGTCTGTAATTTGCTGTAAACAACCTTTCATTAATGCACTCTTATCCTAGAAGAGAATCACTAGCGTATCTGCTGAGAAGCAGACCCACGCCTTGGTGATGTTTATTGTCTTTCCTCCCCGAAAAGAGATATTTAAGATACTCACGGTGAATCCGAAAAACTTTCGAAAGAGGTACTAGATTAAAAGAATAATTTTATTAAATTTGGTATAGAAGGTATCGAAAAACCTAAGTGCGGAAGAGTAAACAAACCCCTCTGTTGGGAATACGAAACAATGGAAATGTCACTTCCTTGCGATTCTGCAAACAATTCATTCCTTATCGTCACTGTCGGATGTCATTCGCCTATTATTGAAATCGTCCAACGCTTTTCTCGCTGTTCCATTTGCCGCGTTAGCTATTAAAATATGGCGAAGAAGTCATCCTATTTTGAGGGTTTGTAGTTATCAGAGCTTTGCCTATCGCGAACAGATTCGAGTATAAGAAGCAGCCATAGGCAAGGCCCGTGCCGGTTGAGAAATACCGTCGGCCTGTCCTTCTGTAACCCACAACTCTGCTGCTCGAAAAGTATCAGTTAAATCAAGTTAAATAATATTCGTCAAGCGTTTGCGGTTCTTTTATATTTTCCTTCAGGTAAGTAACTTTGTAGTGAATAATTAGTTTAGAGTAGAGGTAATCTAATTCTACACTTTTTAGCCTAAGAGCTAAGAAATTTCGGTCGATATCATCATCATCATCATCATCATCCTCAAGCAGCCATGGGCTACGGAGGTCCAACCACACCGTGCAATTTAGTTCTCCAAGCAAGTCTATCCTGAGCTACATCTACTGCATCTGGCCACTGCACACCAATTCTAACAAGGTCCTGTTTGACATTGTCTGCCCACCGCATCCTAGGTCTCCCCTTCTTTCTGAGGCCTTTAGGCACACTGTTCATAACCCTATTCGCCAATCTATAATTATTCATACGGGCAACATGGCCAAACCAACGGAGTCTCTCTCTGCACAATATGCTGCTTAAAGGAGGTTGCAAACTCCTTTTCCTAATCTCATCATTAGTTACAAAGTTGAACCACCTAATGCCCAAGATACTGCGTAAGCATCTGGAATCAAAAGCATCTAGTTTCCTGTTATCTTGTTTACAAAGTGTCCAAGTTTCACTACCATAACTAACCCTAGAAAGAACCAAACTATTATACAGTCTAATTTTAGTCTTTAGGTGTATACGCCTATTTCTCCACACTCTCCATAGATTCTTAAAAGTCCCAGCAGCAATCCCTATTCGTCTGTTAATCTCATGCGGCACATCACCATTATCTGTTACATAGCTCCCAAGATAATTAAACTGTGACACCTGCTCAAGACTGCAACCATTCAGATTAACTGAATCACAGCCTGCCTGACCAATTTTCATCACTTTAGTTTTCTCTCTGTTTATAACCAAACCTACTCTACTACCAGTCTCATCAACAGCTCGAATGAAAGAGTTCATCTCATCAACATCATTTGCCAAAAGGGCTAAATCATCAGCATAATCTAAATCAGAAATTTTCGTATCTCCAGCCCATTTAAGGCCAAAATCTTTCCCTTGAAGTGAATTTTGCATAACATAATCAATAACCAAGCTAAAGAGAAAAGGAGACAAAATGCACCCTTGTCGAACACCAGAAGTAATGCTAAACCAATTGCTACAAGCCTTACCAACTCTCACACACGACTCAGTGTTATTATAGAGAGCTTTCAAAATGTTAACTAACTTGTCTGGTATACCATATGATCTCACAATCAACCACAAATTATGACGATCAACAGAGTCGAAAGCCTTTTTGAAATCAACAAAGCTAGCAACCAAAGGTTTCTGAAACTCTAAACATTTCTCAAGAATCTGCCTAAGTGAAAATATCTGATCTACACATCCCCTACCACTTCTGAATCCACATTGCTCATCACGCAATTGCCTGTCAACCAGATTCTTAATTCTATTAAGCACAATCATGGAAAGAACTTTACCTGGAACAGAGAGTAGGCTGATACCCCTATAGTTATCACAAGAACTGCGATCACCTTTTTTGAAAATAGGGATAACAATAGCTCTGGTAAAATCCTTAGGAACCATGCCTTTATCATAAAAGAGATTCAGAATTTCAGTCATCCAAGTGGTAACCGAAACATTCCCAGCTCTAAGCATTTCCGCAGTAATTTCATCTACCCCTGGGGATTTATGAAGTTTAAATTTAGAAACAGCCAAACTAACTTCAGATTGTGTTATAGGGCCAACATTAAAGCCACCAATGCATCTATCATCATTGCAAACAATGGGAGTAGAACTAACTACATTGTTTAGAACATCACTGAAATGCTCAGCCCACCTAGCCATGACAGAATCCTCCCCTTCTATAACCTTACCTTGTTTATCCTTCAATCCTTGTATGCCTGTCCGTTTTCTACCACACAAAACATTAACTATCTGGTACAGCTCTCTGCTGTTGTGCTGTCTAACTGCTTCCTCGGCTTTGTCAGCCAAACCATCAAGCCAAAAATTTTTATCAGCAGCTAACTGATCCTTTACAAGTTTATTAAGGTCTCTGTAATGCTTTCTATTAGGACTAGTAGGGTATTGATTAAGGGCATTCCTGCAGTTTTTTCTTTCCGAAATAAGCTCAAGTGCCTTATCACTCAGATAATTTTGCCTCTTCTGCTCCTTTTTTCCTAAAAGAGTACTGTTAGTGTCCAAAAAAGCTTGTTTAAAATGATCCCATTCTTCCTCAACTTCAGTAGTAAGCAAACCATGACTGTCATAATGACTAAGTAACCTATCATGGTAAGCTTTGGCTATAACTGGATCTTTCAGAGCTTCAGTATTAAAAGTAAATTTTTTAACCCTAGCACAACACTTTTTAAGTTTAAGTTGCAACACACTTTTAACAAGGTAATGGTCAGATCCAATTTCAGCTCCCCTATATGCCCTGGTATTCCTAACAGAACTAGTCCATTTGCCGTTAATTAATATGTAATCAATCATATTCTTATGCAGCCCATCAGGTGAAACCCATGTGTACTTATGTATGTCGCGGTGTTTGTAATAAGTGTTAGTTATTCTGAATCCATTGAATTTACTTACCTGTAGGAGACGTTGCCCATTGCTATTGCAGCTACCAATACCAAAAGGGCCTATTACTCCTCCCCAAAGGTCAGAGTCAGTACCAACTTTGGCATTGAAGTCACCAAGAACAAGGGTAATATCTCCTTTCTTGACAGAATTCAAAATATCCTGAAGTTGTTCATAAAACCTATCCTTCTCATCCTCATCGGCATCCTCAGTGGGGGCATAACAGCAGATAACATTCAAGTCTTTAACGCTTGTCTGAAATTTTGCTGTAAGAAACCTTTCATTAATGCACTCATATCCTAGAAGAGCATCACTAGCGTGTCTGCTGAGAAGCAGACCCACGCCTTGGTGATGCTTTTTGTCGTCCCTCCCTGAAAAGAGAAATTTAAGATTATTTTTAAGAATCTGACTTTTATCTGTCCATCTGGTCTCTTGCAAGCCGAGAATATCTAAATTATAACGGTGGAATTCTTGTGTGAGGACATCAAGAGAAAAAGCTCTGTGCAGAGTCCTCACATTCCAACTACCTATGGAGAGAAAATGGTTAGTGGGATGTTTAAAGAAACTATGTTTATTGAGAGAGGGAATGCCGACAATATCAAACAGCCCCCTAATCGCAGACATGGGGCAAAGACCCGTTCCCCCACTACTAAAGGCTGAAGCCATCTACACTGGAAGACTTCCTCCAATGTAGAATTTGACGATGCCTATAGAAGCAAAGTGTTCATGTGCCTGCGATGACCTCTACTCAGGATTATCCACCAGCTGATAAACATATCCTGTGGATCTATTCACTTGGGGCTGTCAACCCACAAACAAAAAGAAAACACAGCGGAAGATTTTCCCTCCACAGAAGCCCACCAGTGCAGCAAAATCAGGATCCATAATCAAGCTCAGAGCCATATATCTGTCCAGTCCAGTAGGTTTATATGGTCAGCACCTGGACCCTGTGTGGTTGACCACTCCTCAGCAGGGTAGAAAAAAAAGAAAAGTAGCCATAGTTGTCCAGATCAGTAGGCCACACTAATCTGGCAGCCCTCCCCTTCCGTTCACTTCCACAAGAGAGTATCTCTTTTGAAAGTTACTAACGGTCCGCACCACGAGAAGGCGGGGTTGGACATTAGGTGCTAGGCCTGGCCGGTTGGAACCGACAAATAGTATGCAGCACATTATTCTGATTATGGGATATAAAATTCATAGTTAACCGCTATTTGTCGGTGTCGACCACTTTATTTTCGCTCGTAATACGGACATTATTAATTTCCTATGCTTTTCAGGTACCCTACCGAACGGCTACAGAATTTCCTTGTTATGCCAGTGAGAAACCTTACTTGGAAGCTCTAAAATATGCATTTAATGGAAAAATGTCACTGATTATGAATTAAAGATCATAATCAAATATTTTTTAAATATCGGTTTTCAAAAATATTGTTTTAGTATTTAAATGGTTGCAGAAGCTGGAATGGTTAACAATATTCTTCAGTGGTATGCCAGTGAGAAAGTGGAATTATTATTTTCAAAACAAGAAATTCAGCTACAGATTGTCGCACATTAAAAAAATGAGATCACTTACTCACAATAAAAGTCAACGACGTGTGGTTATAAATAAAAACGGAAATTAACAGAAGAATACAGCAGGTAAATTAGAATTACAAATGATATCGCGAAAACACGGACGTGACGTCATCTCTGGTATATCCAAGTGTTGCCACCATAATTTCTATAAGATCTTTCATAACCAAAGTGTATAAATTACCTCTGGTGTCCAACTGGTAGTTATTTCTTTTTTTAATTTTGGTAAAAATTTTTATAATATTCTAAAATATTTAAATAAAATATTAATAAGTAAATTATTTTGAATGTTATTAAAAATAATTAACTTTAACTTTTCTTAAACCAATGAACGGAATTGCTTGTTTAGGCATATTTATTTTCGCTCTTTTTGTTGAAGGCTATCCAGACAGGTGGCTTTCACAGAACGCGTTTCCCTGTGGTGTCCAACTAGAAATTCTTAGATCGAGGCTAGGTGTGAATCTCTTACGAATGTCATAGGCAACTTTGTCCTTAGGGGTAAAGAACGCTTTTTCCTGTTTTTCCAAAGGACAACCCTGTGGTTAAATCTAAGGCTTCTATTACACATTTCGCAGTATCGCGAAAACACGGACGTGACGTCATCTCTGGTATATCCAAGTGTTGCCACCATAATTTCTATAAAATATTTCATAAGCAAAGTGTATGAATTAAAAAAAATTCTAATCCTAAAATATTAACTGGTAGTTATTTCTTTTTTTAATTTTGGTAAATATTTTTAATAATTTTCTGAAATATTTA
Source organism: Ryuthela nishihirai (assembly GCA_038380435.1). Classification (NCBI taxonomy): domain Eukaryota; kingdom Metazoa; phylum Arthropoda; class Arachnida; order Araneae; family Heptathelidae; genus Ryuthela; species Ryuthela nishihirai. The sequence continues at coordinate 190,349 of JAWZYU010000133.1, read as the reverse complement.
AATAAAATCTTAATAAGTAAATTATTTTGAATGTCATTAAAATAAATTAACTTTAACTTTTCTTAAACCAATGAACGGAATTGCTTGTTTAGGCATATTTATTTTCGCTCTTTTTGTTGAAGGCTATCCAGACAGGTGACTTTCACAGTACGCGTTTCCCTCTGGTGTCCAACTAGAAATTCCTAGATGGAGGCTAGGTGTGAATCTCTTACGTATGTCATAGGCAAGTTTGTCCTTAGGGGTAAAGAACGCTTTTTCCTGTGTTCCCAAAGGACAACCCTGTGGTTTAATCTAAGGCTTCTATTACACATTTCGCTGTACTGTACATTACCTTCTTCTTAGCTCTGAACAATACGTTTCCGTGTAGTGGTGAGCCGTACCCTGCGCAATTTAAAGAATACGATGGATGGCCTTGACGGGAGGCTACCTTCTATATCCCAATGGCTGTTCCATTGGGTCCCCTCCTCGAACAGTATCTGGGTCTTCTAGGTCCTTGTGACCTAACTATTTAACCGATGGTGTGCAAGAAAGTGCCGCTCAGAGGTGAAACAACCCATAGGTCAGCTTTTTTCGAAATTCAAAACTCGATTTTTAATTGCATTTCGGAAAATCTCGAGAAGGACCGCCCAGTATCATTTAACGTTGAATTAATACCCTAAGACCGGATTTAACCTACTAATTATGAAACCTCTCAAAATTTCGAAATAAATTATTGACAATGAATAACTTAAATATAAGAAATAATTTTAAAAGTCATAGTGTAATATCCAATCTTCAGAGTTTGTATTATTTCATAATCAACTACTTTATATTCAGAATCCTGTTGAAAACATTTTATAATATATCTCATAATTTGAATGCTAAATCGTTGACTTAACCTACTGCCTTTTCATAAATACGTCTTCACGCTTTTAATAATACTTTTCTTTTATAAACTTCCGCCTTCGGTACAAGTGATATCCACTCTTTGCTTCATTAAAATTTAATCCCCCCCCCCCTCTTGCGCGATCTTCACACGTTTATTCCAGTTTCCTATTTGAATTATAAACTCTGATAATTACCACACTGTGACTAAGCATTCGCTATATAACGTCTGTTATCGCAATATATGGATTTCAAATCAGGTATACGTCTGAAAATACCAAATATATTTTTTATACTCTGCAACCTCTTCTTATTGTTCTTCGCGTCGCCGGATATACGAGAATTTCCAACAATTATATCGCATAAAGCTTATTACGATAAGCGGAAGTACATGACATTGTTTCGTCAAAGTAGCAATGTAGGTGTAGTATTATTGAAAATATGAACATGCTTTAGGTCTAAGATGCAGTTGATATGAGAGAGATTTCTTATAAGATTTGAATTTCATGATATGTAGATCTGATGTGAAATATTTCCTGTATTAGACGGTGAAATTATTAATCAAGTCTAGATATTTGGTGAGAAAAAATTTCCATTTTGGAATAATGTTTAAATCTGATAATGTAAAGTGACAGTTTCGCAGAAAGGAAGCGGAAATGATCGTAAGTTCTGAGTTATATAGCTCACTTAAATATAGTTTATTGTTGATTCTTATTTCAATTTCCTTTGCTGTTAAGAGGTTTAAAAATAATTCAATCTGTGTAATTTATCCAGTTTTGTTTTGAGCTGTGTTTTTTAAATTTCTAATTGAGATTTGGAGAAAAACTATTTAAGAATAGCAGGATTGGGTTCTTTTTTTTTAAGTATGAGGTTGTACTTTTTTTTATCTAGTTTTTCGTGTAGGTATGTTGTGTGTATATATAGGGCATTTGATATTTCTAGTGTTGAGGTGTATTTGGTGTAAATGTTCGAGTTAATATGATTTTGTGTGATGAATAGTGTACAGTAGTTTAGTTTAAAATGTATTGTAAAGAATTGGAGATGTTTTTTAATTTATTACGTAGTAATATGTTGGCAACTTTTTGTTATTTTTCAAGGTGTTGTGATATTTATGTGATTTGTGATTTGGATGGGTTGTGGCGTGAATATGGATGGTGCGTGTTTGAAAGTAAAGGAAGGAAGTTAAGTTAAGGAAGTAAGGGGTACGCAGTTGGAATATTGAATGTGAGTGGAATATTGAAGAGGTGGGTCGCGTGACGAGTGCGTTGCTCCGAAGGGGCAAGAAACAATAATTCAAAACAATCATCACAACTAATTTACTCCTAAAAACGACAGTTTTTAGGAGTAAATTAGAAGTGATTTGAACTACACTAAGCACCAGATATTGCCTGGAACGAGAGGGTAAAGAAGGTACAGGTAAACAATTATTTTTTATGTAAAGTTCCAAAACAGGGTGTTTGATACAGTAACACTCCACCCCCCGCCCTCTACACGGTGATCTCCAAAACCCTAAACTGGGAAAAAACCACTGAACCCGAACAACTGAATCCGAAATCTCACAGGACATGGGACACCCAAGATATTACTACTTAACAGCGTCTATAGGAATGAAACCCAAAACTACGTTGGTCCAGAAATCCTACCAAACCAAAGAAAATATTTCTTATGCTAAATATATAATTTCAGGAATTCAATGTTTCGAACTACAGATACATATTAAAACACAACATTGCTTCTGGTGAATATGGGAAACTAGTTTACACACCTAACGGATTTTCCATTTCGTTCTGCATTTTTTAAGGATGGATATTCGAAATTAGACAATTCAGAATATGCGTACTTTGGGTTGTTTTACCTCTGAGCGGCACTTTTTTTGCACACCATTGGTTAAATGGCCAGGTCACATGGACCCCGAAGGCTCAGAGAAGGTCGGGGGAGGGAACACAATGGAACAGCTGTTGGGGGACACCTCGTAGCCTCCCGTCAAGGCCATCCAGCGTGTTCTTTAACGTGCACAGTGTATGGCTCTCCTGTACACGGGGCCAAGGCTTAACTCCCATCCGACGGATGGCGGCCTTTCCAAGCATCGGTGTTCCCTACTGACTGTGGGCAGGCGGGGAATTTTGAGGAGATAACGAATATGCGTACTCTGTTATTTCGTTAGTGTTTGTATGAGCAAAAAAAAAAGAGTTTAATTTCTCTATGGGAAGAGAAACAGTTGTAAAAAAATAAAAAAAAAATAAAGGAAACCAATGTAATAACATACAGGTCAACAGTAAAACTGGGAAAGTCTATTGTGTGCAACTTCCATTTTTCATATGTAAGCACTATACCCGATTTTTAGCAGTATGGATATATTTCCTGCTGGAAAAGGTTATAAATTTGTGCATAAATTATATGTCTGAAAAGTAAAATTCCAGTTGATGATTTCTTTTATACAATTTTTAATTGTTTTTGATAAAAAAAAAAACGAAACAAAAAGAATCATGTAAATTTGTGGAAAATATTTGAGTTTTAAATATAGAACATAGTCACACTTTCTCAAATCTCTCGCAGAGCTCTATAAGTACACTGAATCCTGAAAGGAAAAGTAAAAGAACGTAGCATTTCTGTGTGGATTAAGCAATGATGGTATATTATTTCACCAAACCCATCCTTCCTCTCTTCGTTCCTGATACCCACTCGCTACCCCCACCCCCACGTGATAACAGAGCAATAAACAGAAAGGCAATAACGCTAAGAACCTTTAGCCCTAAGGGCAGTCCAGAGACAGCACACATATATTTAATCCGGCAAAGCCTCCAAAGGTTAATCTTGGGCAATAAATGGAGGCAACTAGTAGAGTCTACTTCTTCAACCAATCAAAGCTGTCTACGTAACTAAGTGTCTTCCGGTTAGTTAAATAGTATTAGTCATAGCCTAATCGGCCAATAGGGAATGATCTTGAAAGATCAAGACTTGTAGCTTAGAAGGCTGAGCTAAAGCTTGGTCAGAACGTGCATCATAAAAGATTGTCTGTCGCTGAGGGGTCAACATGCGCCTCAGACGTTGCTCCGCTATGCCGATTGAACCTGTTGGTGATTCTCAGCCACCAGAAATGTCGCCTAGAGAGATTGCTGGAGCACTGCCTCCTGCTGCAGAGAGAGAAGAGGTTTTACAGCAGTGGATGAGGGAGCACGAAGAATTGTTTGTTCTCCCAGTTATTTCAAATCCGTCTCCTCCACTAACTCAGCAATTACTTGAAACGTGGAGCACTTCAAGAAGCGACTGACTGCCTAGAATATTCACCTAATCAGAAGATCGGCAAATGCAATAACTCCATTTCACAAACGGCTCTTATGAGAGCCACGCAATTCCGATAAATGGTTACCATTCATAAACTTCAAAGCAGTAATATTTGTTGTGATTAAATAATCCCATGTTTCTAGTTATTGGTGATTTTTGTTTTCCTTTAATATTTTCTGTAGGTGCCGTAGAAAAGGTAGCGAACCTTCCATTGGAATCTGGGAGTTGTAGAAAAAGGAATTTCCAATTTTTAGGGATGGACGGATCAGACAAGTGCTGTCTGAACATGGGCATCTCGTAGGCCAGTCGTGAGGACAGCAGTAAAACCCGTTGGCGTCAGGGGGAAAACCCAGGGGTTTACCTGCTACCGGTCGTACAAGGTTCGGGTTTCGCGCTGCCATCTATGCGCAACCATGGAAACTAATTTTTCTTGAACTATCCCCATTTATTTTTTTCGCTTGCTCCACCGAGTGCTATATTTGTATGTGTATTATTTTTTTTATTTTATTTTTTCATCGTGACGTCACCTGCAAACGGGACGGTGCTATATATGTGAGAAGAATATGGGGCAAGTATTACGTTCGTCTTGATTGCAAGGTTTACTCAGTAGAGTATACAACAAAAACTTATTGAATAAGTTTTTGTAAGTTTAGTCATTATCATATGACTTATTGTCATATGATAATGACAGGAAATTTTACAGTAATTTTGCTAATAAAAAAATAATCACCGACTACGAAATGTGTGTAAAACATTTCAATCTCAGATGTTAGCAATAAGATAAGCCCTTCATCAAACTTCTCACGTGTTGACAATTCGATTTCGTTACGATCTTTGAAAGGTTCATAACAGACTTCTTTCCTGAAGTTTCTAGATAGCAAAATTTCCGTCTGGTAACGCATGGTACTTTAGAAGAGTTTATCAAATGTTATTTTAGATCTAAATTGGGATTGATTTTGCTGTAAAAATTGTTTTTTCTCGCATAAGCGTTGAAAAGGATCCAAATAAATGTTTTTTTGCCTTAACGAATAATGCAGAAAAAATGTCGTTTATTTAAATAAAATATATCAGTTTTTATAGCCTTAATGAAACGGATAATTTACTTCTTATTAAATTCTTTCATTTCTAGAGTATTTTCTAACTGCTTGGGTGCAGTTAACTTTACTTTTTGGCATGCTATGCTTTTAATGGAAAAGCTTTCCTGAATATCGGTAAACGTGTATCAGTACACGTTTGCAGGTGACGTCACGCTGAAAAAATAAAATAAAAAAAAAATATGCACATACACGTGTAGCACTCGGTGGAGCAAGCGAAAAAAATAAATGGGGATAGGTGAAGAAAAATTAGTTCCCATGCTTGCACATAGATGGCAACGCGAAACCTGAACCTTGTACGACCGGTAGCAGGTAAACCCCTGGGTTTTCCCCCTGACGCCAACGGGTTTTCCAACTCCTGGCAACGAGGTGCCACGCCCGTCCCTTTGCTCTGCGACCACTGAGAGTTACAGACGTGCGTGTTCGAGCTCTCGACTTTACATCAGAGTACTTTTTTCGCTGACTCTTTGGTTCAGTATTGTTCAGCATAGTCTGTAATATAAATATATTACAGTGGAGATTGTATTGTGAAGTTTTCCGATTTATTGGTATATAGAGTAAGGTAATTCTGTCAGAGTAATTTTTCACTGCATAAAAAACTAACGTCTACTCACCACACTTCCTTTATTTTTCCGGATGATTTTAGAGAGTTAAAAAGGTGTAAAACTGGTTCCGTTTCTCGTTGGAAGGAAACTTGTGTTGTGGTTGGGTTGTTTTACCTCAGAGTGGCACTTTTTGGCACGCAATGGGCTAAATGGCCAGATCACATGGACCCCGAAGGTTGGGGGATCCACTGGAACAGCTGTTGGGAGACAGATGGTAGCCTCCCATCAAGGCCATCCAGAGTGTTCCTTAACGTGCACAGGGTATGGCTCTCTCCCACACACGAGGCCACGGCTTAACGTTCCATCCGACGGACGGCGGCCTTTCCAAGCCTGAGTCGGATTGTAGGAAAATAGAACTTTTTTATCTACGCCAAGTAGTGGACAGAAGCACGATTTCATAGTTCAAATATTCAATATTTTTTCGATTACTACTCATAAAAATAATTTGGTCACAAATTAAACATTTAGTTTTCTTTTGCCGATCACAACTGTGTTTTTGCCTACCACAAAAATCACCAGAGAGATCATTACAACAACGTGGTAAATAAATGCACACACCACTGCACCTATAGAATTCACAGAATGCTTATGTGAGGTTCATCCGTGAACAATTGTGATTACGTCGTTTTTAAGGAAAAACATCAATAGTTGCTGCTTTCCTGCTTGTATTTTCCCTCTTGCTCAAATTCGTAATGGTGAACAGCCTTTCGATCTGTTTAGACTCCATACAGTGACTACGCCAATCGTTCACAGAAGGTCAGTAGGGGACACCGATGGAAAGGCCGACGTCCGTCGGATGGGACGTTAAGCCGTGGCTCGGTGTGCGAGAGAGCCATACCCTGTGCACGTTAAAACAGCGTTGAAACTGATATTTTGGTGAATTATTCGATATTATCGAAGTTCTATCCACCTAAAGTATACTTTACCCATAGAATCTCATTCCATAATACTGGTTGATGAATATAAAGCATTAGGTTGTGAATCTGACTGTAAATTCAAAAGTTATTACACACCACATAGCTTTTACCTATGTTTCATGCGCGTAAAACATCGCTAAAAATAACTGTTTTGATACAGAAATCGATTTTTTTTCATAATCCTATGCAGTGAAAATATTTTTAAGGCATAGAACATTTTATATTACGCCTTGATGGAAATTAACCATCAGATTGTCACTCAGACTGTAAATTGAAAAGTTGTTAGCACAGGAATAACTTTTAGCTCCGTTTTAGGCGTTTAAAACAGCGTTGAAACTGATATTTTGGTGAATTATTTGATATTTTCGAAATTCTATGCACCCAAACTGTACTTTAGCCATAGAATCTCATTATATAATAATAGTTGATGAATATAAAGCATTACGTTGTGAATCTGACTGTAAATTCAAAAGTTATTACCCACCACATAGCTTTTTGCTACATTTTATGCGCGGAAAACAGCACAGAAATAGCTATATTGATACATAAATCGATTTTTTTCAAAATTCTATGCTGTGAAAATATTTTTATGGAATAGAATATTTTTTTATATTATGCAAGGGTGGAAATAAACTATCAGATTGTCACTCGAACTCTAAATTCAAAACTTGTTAGCACAGGAATAACTGTTAGCTCTGTTTTACGCGTTGAATACAGCGTTGAAACCGATATTTTGGTGAATAATTCGATATTTTCGAAATTCTATCCACCTAAAGTATAACTTACCCAATAGAATCTTATTATATAATACTGTTTGATAAATATAAAGCATTAGGTTGTGATTCAACTGTAAATTCAAAAATCATTACACACCACATAGCTTTACCTATGTTTTATGCGTAGAAAATAGCGTAAAATAGGTATTTTTACATATGAATCGATTTTTTTTTAAATTCTATGTAGTAAAAATGTTTTAAAGGCATAGAATGTCACTCTGTATCAGGATCACGTGATTCGGCATGACGTCAAATTACTTCACTCCCATATCGAGGACGAGGCTCTAAACTCAATATTTAAAAAGTTTGAAATGAATTTTAAAACGTTAAAATCTCGAAAACCGCATGTGCTGGATCGAATCCGGGTTCGGAATCGGATGCGTCTCGACGAGACCTTTGAGAAAAGGGGTCATATCATACGGCTATCTCTGATATTTACGAAGTGAGCATCAGCCAATCACGATTCAGCATTTCAAAATTCTGGAATCTCATTGGTGGTAGAGGTAGATTTAAATTTCGCGCTCTTTTTTCAATGTAAAGGAATTCCTAGGATAAGAACGCACTTATAATTTTCAATGAATAAGAATAACTTCACCGTTCTCACTGGGCTTAAAAAAATAAGGGGCGTGTCATGATAATTCGGAACACTGATTCCTGTCTTATTACAAAAATGGACCTTTTAAAGTATTTAAATAGATTTAAAATTTCAAACTTCTTATACATTTTAAATAATCAATATTCCAGGTAGGTATTTCAATAATTATTTTTAACCAATCAGATTTAAACCTTAAGATTCCAACGGATTCTATTGGATGCTTATTTTCACCTCGAAAGTACTCTATCTGCATTCTCCGACATACGAAGTACATTGCACGTAAGATCTGCGCATAGCTATGACGTTATCCATAAGTAGCCCATAAGGATAGATCGATGACGTCGTACATAACTAGGCAATCAGCGTAGAGCTTAGGAATGATGTCTTGGTATAGTTATCCTAATATATACTCCATAAACCCTGATATCAGAATACCTATGACGTCACTCATAAATAGCCATATAAGGATATATCGATGATGTCATAAGATATGACGTGACACCTTTTGATTGACAGCATTGTATAGTTATCCTAATATATATCCCATCAGAATACCTATGCGCAGCAGATCTTCGCATATCTATGACGTTATCCCTAACTTGTCATACAACGACAGGTCAATGACGTCATCGAGATGTCACGTGATATCTGATGATTGACATGTGTATAGTTATTCTAATATATACCCCAATGCAAGATTGATGCACATACAGATGACGTTATCCAGTACTTGCCATATAAGGACAGCCTTATGAAGTCACACTTAATTAACCAATCACAGGACAGCTTGATCACGTGATTCAAATCGACCAATCGTTTCAAACCGTAAGAATATACTTATCCTAATAAATACTCCATAGGATTAACATGGCTAATGCTTTGAGATACGGACAATGCTTTCCTACACCGACAGTCAGGCAAATTTTTTTAACAAGTCCAGCCGCCCACCCCTACGATGGCACCATACTTTCTCTATGGACGTCGAGACTTGAACGCAACCCATGCTATCCTATAGGTAATCTGGGTCAAACAGTCACTAAGTCTAGCCATGAAATAATTCAATTAATTAATTATTCATTTATCTACTACTCTTATTCTGCACATATAAGGATTGGCATTCTTCATGTCTTCAACAAGATCGATTCCTACAAGGACATAGCAATGTAAGTATTATCACACCTCTTTTTATTAATTTCAACGCGTTTTTTATAATAATTTCATTCTTTTATCTTTGATAACTATTAACGCAAAAATAGAGATAGACTTTTTCAATACTTTCAGTAAACGACTTTTTTAACATATCGGATTTTCACTAAACCTAATACAATGAACATAGAGAAGGATTCGAAACAGCTAGATCTAAGCTTAGCAGCCCTCCCCTTCGGTTCCCCAACAGAAGGACAGGATCAATCTTCTGTTAGGTACTAACAGCTTGCACCACGAGAAGGCGGGGTAGGACTTGAGATGGCTAAAATAGGGCAAGGCCTATTAAAGTTTAAGCAACCATTCGCAGGCCAGGGGCCCTAAAAAGGACCGTTACTCTTGAGACAACTACTTGCCCCTTTTTATCTTTGCCACTGATTCTTATCATAAAATAAAACAATCTTTTTTGACTCTTTTCCTTTCCATGGACCAACAGGGTCTCTTTTTCATTCCATCACGAACGTCAACAAAATAATCTTGAAATTCTGTTTCTTATCTTCTTCCTCTTCCTCGAAATCCATTGGCGTGTTCTATTCCTAAAGCTTACACGAGAGGAAGGGAACTGCTCCTCTTCTTCCTTCACTTTGCTGATATTTACTGGGGAACACCTCTGCGTCGACAGGCAGGAAAAGTAACTCTCACACTGCTCCTCAATTTCCTTCAGCTGGCTGGTCAGGCAGGTGAAATATCGTTCTTGAACCGGATCATCTGTTATACCACTGCCGGTGATTTCCTCGTGATCCCTTTTCGATGGTTGTTCTTCACATTCCTTCTGATGGTAACCGGAAACAACGAGGAATGGATGTTGTAGAGCTTCATCTGCAGGAGTCTCTCTGTTGGATCTAAACGCAGGAAACATCCCATAAACTTCTTGAACTCTTCGGCAGTGTGAGATTCCACGACAGAAGAGGGATTTGCTTCCCTTAGTATTTCCAACAAATGGTTGTTTTCCTTTATACCGCTGAGGACAGGCAAGATGTGCTCATCGAAGGTGAGTGGCTGTGGATAATCTTTCAGTGTTCGTGTAATGGCTTGGCGAGTGAATATCTGCACTGATGTTATGCCCAATGTCCACAGCTCGACAGTTACTGCTCTAATACGACCGCGCAATTTCTTGGAAGTCAGTTCTGGAGGCTTGTGACTGAAGCCGATGCCAATCCTTTTTCTAGCAGTACTGTCGATTTCTGTCAATAGTGTGAAATCTGTTAAAATGGCACTCTCAGAGGTGGCATCAATAAGGATGTTCTCTTCTTTCACATCCATGTGGCACAAACCGCAGCCGTGGAGACAGCTGAGAGCTTTCAAAACATCCCCACGTACTTTTTTTTTCTTACAAAACAATTCGGATCAGTAAAAAACTCCCAATCGTGAATCGTATAGAAGATGTTCCTCTTCATCAGTGGCATTAGAAATGCTCGACTCTCTCCTATAAGTGGCAAAGTATCGTAGAGTGGAATGATGTTCGTGTGGTTAAGATGTGGCCAGTAGAGATCCTCGCCTGGGGAAGGGCACGCCACAACTTTTACTGCATCTCTTCCTCTCCTTTATATCGAACTTTTCCACAACCGCTCCAAACCCTCCTTCACCCAAGCGGCGTAAATACAGAAAGTCCGGATGACTTTTCAGACGTTCTATTGAATCATAAATGACTTTACGCATTTCGGTACGCATTTTAGTCGCTATAAGATCAACTAAATAGGTTACTTACCTCTGCATGTGTTCACGAGAACTGAAATTCTTCTTCAGTTTAACCGCCAAATCGAACGATGCCTTTTGTTGCGTCTTTTGATCAACGACAAGTATTTGTTTACGCTACAGACATTGTTTACGCTGTGATTGTTCTATTACGTCACCTTCGATGCCAGATATCGGTGGATTTATAAATTAAAAATAATGAACCAAATTTATTCAACTAAAATAAATCATTATTTAATAAGTATTTACACCAGCCGAAAAATTCTGTTTCCCGAAAGCATAAATAAAATATATTTTATTGCTAGATAATTTGAATAATGGACAGACTTTTTAAATTGTTTAACAATGTTCTTCGACAAAGAAGCATCAAGCGCAAAAATGTTTAGTTTTACGAAATATAAAACTCAGTAGAAATATAATGAGACCAAGGGTAGTCAGGAAAAATGGACAAAATTATGAAACTTCTGATACAGTACAGGAGGGACCTTTATTTTTAAAGAACTCTTTTGATGTAGTGAACAATGACACTTCAAAAAACTATGGCTTAATTCATCAAAAATAGATAGGAATGACTTAACGCGGTGGTGGTGGGGTTCCGATATGCCCTACGCAGCTCTCTCTGTCATCTCGGCTGGAATTTTATACGAGGGCATTCGAAACGTTCTTGCTACCCCTAAGCCCATTTCTCTTCCCATTGCATAAGTAATTAATGAATAAAATAATAAATAATTAATAAAGCCATTGCATTTACCTCAAGAGAGCTTTTACTTCCTTCAAAGTACTCCCCTCCAGCATATATGCAAAGTTGCAGTCGCCAATGGGGGTGGGGTTGGGAAGCAATATGTCCCTGTATGGCAAGTACTGGATAACGTCATCGATATGTGCAGATTGCATGTGCAGTAGTTGCATATGACGTCATAGATATGCGCAGATTGAATGCGCATATGTATTCTGATGGGATATATATTAGGATAACTATACAATGCTGTTGAGCAAAAGGTGTCACGTGATATCTGGATGACGTCATCAACATGTCCTTATATGGCAAGTAATGAATAACTTTGTAGCTATGCGCAGATTGAATACGCCATGAGATTTCTATGTCACAGAGTGCAGACTAGAGTAGTTCCAAGCTGAAATTAGGTATCCAATAGAATCCGTTGGCATCTTAAGGTTAAAATTCTCAGTCGCAGACTCGTGCACACAATTAGCTAAATGCCAGGTAATAAGGACCTCAAAATCTTATACATGGGTAGGATAAAGAAGACTCTTTGGGCAGTTGTTACTCTTTGGGCAGATGGAAACCTTCCTTCAAGGCAATCAATAAAAGTGCACAGAGTGTGGTTTACCTCCACACGGACCACGGCGTTACGTCGCAACCATAGGAAGGCATCATTCCAAGCCCATCGGTTCTGCTTTCTCACCAAATGAAGGGTTTGGGTTTAATGGAAATAAATCTCAACGCTGCTATATTTGGGACTCGAACCTAGAAACTATAGAGTAGAAGCTTCCAACACTACCAACTAAACCAAACAATCACCTTGCTACTTTTAGGTATAAATGTTAGTCCAGTTTTTACAATGAGCATTGTATTTTTTAAGGTTTTGAAGGAATACACTCATAATTAATGAGATATGTGTCTGGAAATTTAAGACAGGAAATTATAAATTCACTACCAACGTAGCATGCCATACTTGACAATCAAGAAATAGCCCCCCCCCCTCTCACAGTTTCCAGTAACTTTGCCATAGAAGCCATAGAAGGACATTAGTCAGCTCAAAATATACTTCGATATAAATTTCAACTAAATAGCTTAGCTGATTGCTAGTAACATATACAGAGAGGCAACATTGTCCCCCTTTCCGAATAAGAAGAAAAATACACTTCTACATTCTGATAATAAAAAATATTTAGATCGATAATTTTCGTAATTTTTCCATATAACTTACGAGAGAAGGAAATGAAACACAATTAGCAACTAGAAGAATAATATCGCCTCTGGTGAAAAAGGGATACTCGTTTTCAAAAAGATTGAAGTTTATATTTTCGATCTTTACATTCCTCTGATATTAGAAATTTGATGTAATGAATGATTGAAAAAATGCAGGCATTAATATTTTATTAGTACCTTTACCACACAAATGGAGTTTCTCATTAAACAAAAAATTGCATTTTCCCAGCTATATTTTGGAAGCACGAAGCAAATCGTTGCTGCCAATGTGAACTATGTAACCACCATAATCTATCATGCAAATTTCAAATTTCTATCATAAACATATCGTTGGGAACGTTCCACCCCTTCATTTTAATGAAAGCACTCCTGATACTATGTCTTTTGGTGGCATTCGTAATAGCAAGGCGGAAGACCGCTTAATACGAAAGCAGATATCGTTACTCCGCGATGACGTATAATATATACGTAACTGCAGATCTCAACGCTGTCACAGGTGCTACTCTAACCAGAAAAAAACTGCACACGAAGAGAAATCATAGCAGTTTTTCATTCCTTATCGCAAAGAAACTCTGCGGGCGCTGGGGTAGGGATGGGTAAGTTAGTAGCGTGCCCGACTCGTAATCTGCAGTTCCCAGGTTAGAGTCCCCGCTGGGTCAGCTTTGAGATTTATCTCCGCAAAACTGCTCGCCCTGCTAATGGTCAGCAGGGGACACCGATAAGCTTGGAAAGGCCGCCGTCCGTCGGATGGCATCTTAGGCCGTGTCACCGTGTGCGGGAAAGCCATACCCTGTGCACGTTAAAGAACACGTTGCTTGGCTTTGACGTTGCATGACTTTGACGGGAGGCTACCATCTGTCTCCCAACAGCTGTTCCAGTGAGGCCCCTCCCCCAACCTTCTCTGAGCCTTCTGGGTCCTCGTGACCTGGCCGTTTAGTCCATTGTCTACAAAATAAGTGCCAATTACAGGTAAATCAACCAACTCTGAGCTCTGTGTGTTATCAAATGCGTTTTATTCTATGAAATTCCAGTCAGTTATTCAAATTGATTCTGTTAACATTTAAAAGCATCCACCTAACAAAGCTTTTTAACGTTATTCGCATTCATCACAATGCACAACACCTATTATATTCTCTAAAACTTGTTTCAGGATGTTTCTCAACTTTAAAATAATTCATTTATACCACAGAAAAGGAATAATCTAATTAAATACACCTAATTCTGTTTCAAATTTTTACACGGTAAATAGGTTCCCGAAAAAACCGTGTAAAAAAAAAACTTCTAAAACAAAATACAGTGCATATGAAAAAACAGGAGTTTGGTTCCAGACGTGAAAAAAACATACCCCCTCAAGCAGCTGCTTACCACAGAGATCTGACAGGAACCTGTCAGTTTATATGTCATAATAGAAGGTCTGTGAGGATGGCAGGAGCTCAGCAGAAAAACGACACAAACGTCTATGCCTTATCCGGGGCTCGAACCCAGGTCGCTTAGACGTGAAAACCGAATACAAATGAGTTGTTTTCAAACAAGTATCAAAATCTTGAAGTCTTATTTCATTTTTATTAATTTTTAACACATATTTTTATTTTATAAACTTAGAAGTGTTAGTTTAATTATCTCTATAACTTCAAACACGACATGAGAGACCAAAACTAATGTATATTGAAGATAAAATTGAGGGGAATTCGCGGAACTCAATGTTGCCACTTTTTCCGAATGCTGTAGGTTTCGTACAGCTTTCGATCAAATACAAAATAAAATGCAGAAGATTTGTTGTGTACTTAATTGTTAGTGTAGTTTTTATTATGGGGATTTTAGTGCACAAAATGAGTATTTATAGTACATTTTGACGTATATCAAAATTATAACTTGAAGAATTCAAGAAATGAAGGTACTTTGTAGTTTACTGTTAAGCTAATGTAAAGAATAGTTTCGTGACTTTAAACCGTTAGTTGTATTTCATATATTTTTGTATTTAAATTTTCCTCTTAGACGTGCATATGTATTATGCTAGGCACGGACTTTACAATTTGTTTCCTTTCTCCTCAGTGTTGTTTCTATTGCTATGTGCATGTAAAGACTTTAAGGAGACCTAAAAAATTGTGCTGATAATTTTTCATATTAACTATTATGGAAATACTAAAGAAATTTTCAGAGTAAAAACTAAATTTCTTTTTTCAAATTAAAACCTTCCGCTTCGGTTTTAAAGAAAATAAATATATATAAAATACTAAATTTTTTTGGTATATATTTTATTCCTGTAACCTAAAACCATAAAACTTCTCCGAAAAATGTGACCATAAAAGCGGCATCTTTGTTATTCTAGAAATTTTTCCTTCAATGGGAATATTTTTTCAGAATTAAATTCAAATGGGGATTTTTAAAAAGGCGCCGTTTGAATTGTGTTACATCAAAATAAATCGTGTAAATAGGGAATTTAAATTTTTTTTTTCTGATCTGTGTTAAATCGAAAACGGAATAATGTACTTGATTGAGATTCAAATTTCCCACTCCTTAACCTAAACTGATTGCATTGTTGCTATCGTAAGTAAGCACCTCAGCAGAAAAGCAACACACATCAATGCCTTACCCGAGGTTCGAACCCAGTGCCCTTATATCGGTAGCCACGCGTGCAAACCACTCGTCCACCGAACGCTAGTAACCGTTATGCTTGAAATACGCGTTTCCGTGTGGTGGCGAAGAGTAACTTTGTAGTTTACAGTTCTGCTTGAATTACGCTTCTTCATGTAGTGGCGAAGAGCAACTTATTCGTATGTTCTTAGAGTTTAAATCAGGACATGGCACTTGAAATTAGCACATATTAGAATGTAAATGTGGAGGAAGATGTTATGCGAAAAAAAAAGACATTTTAAAAATTCTCTGAAAATACTGCTGGATGAAAGGAGGATTTAATACGGCATGAAGACGTTGTCGATTAATTTACTTTTCCTTATCGGCTTCCTTTTCATACTGTCACGATAACCATTTAATATTTATTTAGTTTGAACTTGCAGAAGAGTGAGAGATTTTAAAGTTTATTAAAATTTACCTTCTATGTAATCATATCATCTAGTTGAAGGATCGTTACAGGGTCACATACACTCTAGTTCCATAATACACCATCAAATTAATCCATCCTAATTACGTTGGTATGAAACAAAACATAACTTGTTTGGAAATTTCAAATCCTGGAGCTTCCTATACTATTTAATATGTTCCGTTTCAATGGCTCCGTTTAGTAAACGCTGTAACTTCGTTGCAATGAGTCATGGCTCGGCGTAACATACTACTTTCTTAATCTGCTACATTATTACGAAGTGGAACATACCAAATAAAAAGGTATTCGTTTAGCGGAAGTAAGGTTTTCGGCTGTTTCCTTCATTTTATCGAGGCGATTGTTTACTTCTCGATATTTTTATGTACGCTTGGTTTCTTCATATAATTTGGAAAGTATAAAATAAATTTTGAAAATTTTTATTCCATAAAACACGCAAGAATAACGTTAAATTTTAAAGTTCCAGTGTATTGTAATGTAATTCATATTTACTGTTCACAAAAATTAGGGGATATTTCATCGCTTCATATTTATTTTGAAGTATTCCCTAATTTTTGTGAGCAGTGTATATAATAATGTTATTAACTTTGAACCATTTTTGAGAGCTTACTCATTTTACCAAAGTTCCGGAGTATTCGGTATATACCTTGAATCATTTTCAGAAATTTGTAAAAAAAAAAATTGTCAGGTTTTGCTGCAGTGGAATGGATTAGAATCTATGCCATAGGATGTCTCCGGAAGCAGACTCTGCATAGATTAAGTTGATCTCTAAATCTGGTTTTAGTGGGAGCGAAATTTTTCGATATTACTCGATCCCTGATGAAAAAGAAATTTCCCTAACGAAAAACCAAAAAAATTCGAAGTTGGTTGCGGAAAAACGAATTTTCAGTTCATTCTTAAGAGGCTAATATAATCTTTAAATCAGTAGATCATTCCTAAACAGCCGTCCAATGACCAAGTGGTTAGCGAGCTTTGCTACTGATTTAAGGAACCTGGGTTCGAGCTCTAGATAAGGCGTGGACGTTAGTAACATTTTTCTGCTGAGGTTCCACCATCCTCACAGACCTTGTACTATGGCGTATAAACTGAGAGATGCTCTGCAGCTAAGGATTCTTTGTCTATATGCAAACAGCTTACAGTATAATCGTTTCCAAACTTTGCAACTGAAAAGTGCTGTAGATATAAAAAAAAAATATTACTAATGGTAAGTAGTAATACATCCAGAACTGCTAGTAATATATAAGGGTTGGGTTGTTTTACCTCTGAGTGGCACTTTTCTGCACACAATGGGCTAAATGGCCAGGCCACATGGATCCCGAACGCTCACAGAAGGTTGTGGGAGGGGCTCCACTGGAACAACTGTTGGGAGACGGTAGCCTCCAGTCAAGACCATTTAGTGTGTTCTTTAACGTGCAGAGTGTATAGATCTCCCGCATACGGGAGCACAGCTTAACGTCCATCCGACGGGGGGCGGCTTATTGAAGCCAAAAGGTGTCACATACTGACTGTGGGCAGGGCGTGGGCTTTTGGGGAGATAAGTCTAAAACAATGTCCCAGCTCGAACTTAAGTATATATATATGAAATGAGGATGAAAGTTGAGATTTACTCAAATAAACAAAGTCGATCAAGTAGCCCATGGCGTGTTGCTGGTCATGAGACCAAAGCCTTTGAAGAGTTGCAATAAAAGAGCTTTGCAAATTTTAAGACAGTCGCTAGATGCTGATCCTTTGAAAATAGGGTTTAACATGAAAAATAAATGACAACTGGACTCGCATCATCTGCGTACGTCCTTGACTAGCAGGGTAAAAGCTACCACCACTGACAGTCTCGAAACACCATCAAGAAAGAAAGCAGCTAATCTATTGAATTAACCATATTGAAAACTACCTGCAGAAAAGTAGTGAAATATGACAAATTCTGAAACTGAATTAATATTATTTTCTGAATTTTGGTATACTTGAAGAGATGATTGACGGCATACAATTGTTTTACCAGTAAGCAACATTTTTTTGCACACAATGAGGTAAATGACCAGATCACAAGGAACCTGAAGGCTCAGAGGTTTCGGAGGGGGCCCACTGTAAAAGCTCTTAAGAGACAGATGGTAACCCCCCCCCCCCTTACAGAGACCGTCCTGTCCTTTAATGTGCAGAGGATATGGCTTTCCCACATACAGTGCCAAGGCTTAACATCCCAATCAATGGACGGCTACATTTCCAAACCCACTGGTGTCCCCTACTGACTGTGGGCAGTTTTGCAGAGACAAATCTGAATGTTGACCCAGTTGGCACTCTAACCTTGGAACTGCAGATTAAGTCTGGTGCACTAATGACTGAGTCACCTCATCCACTCACTGGGGTAAAAGGAAAGTTCGTCAGTATGGCTTAGAAAATCTATTAAACAAATAATGAAATAACTTTCAAGCAGATGATTGCAAAGAAAGGTGTGATGGGAATCTTTTAATAAGCCATAGAGAAGATCTAAGAGGAAGGCCAGCCCTCAAAAGAAAGACAACACAAACATTCATGTCTTACCTTGGGGCCAAACCTAGGTCACTTTGATCCGTAACCAAGCGACCTAACCATAGTACCACCAAGAAAAACTTCTTGTGTACTTGAACCAGAGAGGGGCGGAATGCGTTAATCTTGGAAGGAGCCATTTAGGGATATACGAAGGATTTTGTACCTAAAGTGTCAGCAAATCTCAAACATTACTCAATGATTTCGCAGAGAACTTTCACTATGTCTGTTATGGAATACGTCCTCACCATTAATCACAAATCATGACGTTCACCAGACTCAAAAGCATTTTTGAAATCTGAAATGCTAGTAACCACAGGTTTCTGAAACTCTAAACATTTCTCAAGAATCTGACTAAGTGATAAAATCTTATCTACATGACCTCTACCGCTTTTGAATCCACACTGCTGATCACGCAGTTGTTCGTCAATCAGATTATTTCTATTAAGCACAATCATGTAGAGAAATTTACTTGAAGAAAAATCAGGCTGATACCTTTATAGTTATCACAAAAATAGTAATTAATTTTTAAAAAAATATAATAATTGTTCTAGTAAAATCATCAGGAACAATGTCTTCATCAAAAAATAAATACCCCCTCAAGCAGCTGCTTGCCACAGAGGTCTGACAGGAACCTGTCAATTTATATGCCAAAGTAGAAGATCTGAGATGACACATACATCCATGCCTTACCCAGGCTCCCTTAGATCAGTAGTCAAGAACCACGCGGCCATGGGACGGCTAGGTGGCGGAAATACTTACAGGTATTACTTATATTATTCATTCTCGTGTTTTGAAATCTAAGGATATATTATAATATAACAATAGCAGTGTGTTGTAGAAAAATTTAACAAAAATCGTTAATAATCTGTGCTTTAGTCGGGATTCTAAAACGTATACTTATTTTGCTCAAATGGTAAAATAAATCTTTGATAATGATTAAAATATGCATATTAAGATTCAATTTATTTGTGATAAAATATTGCGATTAACACTGGAGCTCTTCTAAATTATTAGAAGAGAGCTTGGCTGCTGATCCAAGGGACCTGGGTTCAAGCCCTGGATGCTTGTCTTGTTTTTCTGGTGAGTGCCTGCCACCCTCACAGAAACTTATATTATGGAATATACATAGTCGCATCAGAATGATATGACCACCTACCTAATAATGGGAATGGGGATGGTCACATTTTTCTGATACGACTATGTAAACTGACAGGTTCCTGTCAGACCTCTGTGGCAAGCAGCAGTTTGAGAATGTATTTTTTTAAAAGGAAACTCTTTAAATATTACTATTGATGAAAACTGAACTTAGATTTTGTTCAATACTTTATTTTTCGTTACAGTTATAGATAAAAAAATTATTAAAAAACTGACAAATCTTCGATTTTTGTTTTCCATTTATATGAGGTAGCATGTAATGGTCAGTTGACAATTGATATTTACACATTTAAAAACTAAAACACTACATAGCAAAATTGCAATTCATAAACATTTTCGAGAAAAGTGAACACAGAAAAGAGTTAACTAATATAACATGATTCTAAAATAATGTAAAAGTTTCTTTAAATATCCTTAAGGATGAATGAAAAGTGGTGTTTTTAAATTACGGGCAACATTTATTTTCAATGTTTCCTGTCAATGCATCACTATTATTTCTTTCAACAATTTTTAGAAATCAAGATTTCATTGGATTTTTTTTGTTTCTTTTCTCGTTAAAGTTAATTAAATTTTGAATTATTCTCCGGTGCACTTTTTCTGTAGAAGTCTTATTCCCAAAGTTGTTCATGTAAGTGCCGAAATACTTTTCAAGAAATTGATAAAAAATTATAAATTGAAAACACGTTTTGGAATATATTTATATGGTACTGCTGCATTATAAAAATAAGAAGATCGTCAGTCAATCATTTCTTTATTTTTCTTAAATTATCGTATTTCAAATTAACAAATTTTTTTGGCATCATTGCTCAACTGAAAGCAGACATCGGAAATTTCAATCAGAAAAGTCGATTTTTGTCATCACTGACAGGTAAATTTGAATACGCAATCAACTACAATTTACATATTTCATGGAGAGTCATTCATTTCCCACAAAGGATGCTTCTGTTTCATCTGTATCAGAAATTAAGCATTAAGTCTGCTGTTTTGATAAGATTTCGTCACATATTTCAAACTTGTGGCTTGTCTTCTCTACTTGGTAGAACATGCCATTAAAGCACACGTTTCACTGAAGAAAGAATGCAATTTTAGTTTTTCAAATATTTCACTTTCATGTGGCTTCTCTTTCTTCTGTATAAGGTACTGATTGTTATGGTGAACACTTATGCAAATTCCTCTTTAACTATTTCAGAGACACCTATGATTTATCTCTTGGCAGAAAATGCCCCCTGAGAATAAATTTTAATGGAAATCATTTGTTTACCTAGTTCACAGAAATATAGCGTCTCTTTTCCTGCAGTAAAAATGGCAATTAACATTCTGTGGTCTTTGATTATATATGAGGCTGCTTCGTTTGTCTTTCCCTTAGAGATATTCGAACCCAGGCACTGTCTTAAAACTTTCTTTCCATATTTCACAAACATGTAACTTCTTCTTTCTGTGCAGAGTAAAATGCCTCCTGAAGGTAAATTTTTATTCAAATTTCGTGAGATATTTTATAGTAAGATGGTTTTTCTGTGTGCCGGAAAATTATTTTGGAGGGCTGATTTTTGCGAAATTTTATTGTTACTATTTCTCATAGTTGTGGCTTTTGTTTTGAGGCATCGAAAAATGGATATTTAAACGAGCTTTCTGTAAAAATGTCTTCTCACCTGTTTCACCAATTCTTTCTATATGACTGAAAGTAGCAAGAGAGATACAGCTGTATATATATATGTTACCGCTAAAGCTCGAAAGCCGTTAATGTGCACATTACCTAGCTAATCTGCAGATTAACTGATTTGCTCCGTTAAAGTGCGGAATCAAGAGTTTTCCGCATTTTACCTATGTAATGTGCACATTAACGGCTTCCGTATCGTTAAAGTTCAAAAGTTAAAAAATAA
This sequence comes from Ryuthela nishihirai, assembly GCA_038380435.1. Classification (NCBI taxonomy): domain Eukaryota; kingdom Metazoa; phylum Arthropoda; class Arachnida; order Araneae; family Heptathelidae; genus Ryuthela; species Ryuthela nishihirai. The sequence goes on along the minus strand of JAWZYU010000133.1, from coordinate 168,748 downwards.
AGACTATTTCTAGTGTCCGAGAGTAGAGTTGAAACCAGGTCATCCCTCTGTCAACATGAATCAGTCGTCCGAATTATAAAAAACGCCCCCAAAATGAGCAGGCCAAGTGAGAACGAATCACTTTAGTGATTGGAGTCGTTCTTACTTGGCCTTCGCACATTAGGGCAATTCCAAATGCCATTTTAGTAATCCCTGTTGTAACAAATGATTTTATTGCGTCTATATAAATAACATTTTGGATGCTGTATAATTCAGTCAGATTGTTTATTTTACACTTTAATTGTCTATCATTAGTTATTTCATAGAATAACTAGTTAAAGTGTGGAATCATTAATTTATTTCACGCTTTAACTGATTTGATCAGTTATTTCATGAAATAACTAGGTATTCTATGAAATAACTGAATTATACACTTTAACGGTAACATATCAACTAATTTGTTGATTGTTTGATTGTATAAACTTGATTCTTTAGATATCGAAAAATAAATAAATAATATTATGTTAATTTAAGCGTACTGAAACGTTGCTGTTGTTCCAGCAAAGATCTTATTTTCACTTTAACGAGTGCCTAGTAGGTAATGTGCAGATTATTTAGGTAATTTGCAGATTACCTAGGTAATTTGAGAAATGAAACAATTTTCCGCACTTTAATGGATCACCCTAGTTAATCTGCAGATTAGCTAGATAATGTGCACATTAACTGATTTCTGCACTATAGCGGTAACATATATACTGTGTATTTTACATATATCAGATCACTTTTTAGGTAAGAAATATAGTACTTCAGCCCAGGCTTTTACAATATACTTAGTAGATATATGGGCTCTGTGACGATTGTATTACATAATGTAAACTGAGAAGAAATATGTGTTTAAGTTTTTTGTGTATATTTTGAAATGCATGACATTTTTTCACATTCAACTGAAAATAGTACATTAAGTTTGGTCTGGACAGTTTTTCTTAAAAATTTCAGACACACATGGTTTCATATAATAATTCTGAACCATTTCCTTCTGGGTAAATTCCATGATAAATGGCTTACAGAAATCTACCTTGGGTGTGTTAGTTATTAGATAACAAAATGAATTTTATACCAGAAATTTTTTGCTACACATTTCAGAGATATTAATCTCTACGTTTACTCCAAACTAAAAATGTTACTTGAGTTTTCAGTGGAAATTACTCCTGCAATATTTCACACCTATGTAGCTTTTATTTCATGTAGTAATATGTTATTCATGTAGTTCATGTAGTAGTATTTCATGTCTCTGTGTAAAATTTTCCTTAAATATTTCCCTGGAAATTCATTTGTCTTCCATGACATAAAATTTCAACAAATTACTTTCTTTCGTTGCAAACATCTGCTACATATTTCACAACTGGAATAGTTTTACCTTTATGTTCTTCAAAAGATAACTTTGAACAATTATATTTCTGCAAATATTTAGTTGGATATTCTACAGATATGTGGATTTAGAGTCATGCATAACGAATAACACTTTAGTTATGACTTTTGTGCATATTTCATGTTACATATTTCACACTCATATGTCATGTCACAATCGATGACAGCAAAATAAATACTAATACAGGCTTTGTACGAATATTTCTTTATATATTCATATTTCATCGCCATGTGTCATTTCCTTTCAGCCTGGTTGAAAACGATATTAAAGATTCCTCTTTTGGTTTATAGCTTTGCTGCATATTTCACACATACCAATCTACTTTTTGTATAAAAGATATTTTAGCCAAAATTTCATTTTGAAATTTTATGTGAAGGTCATAGATATACCACTAATCTTTCATTTCAGATAATGGATTTTTGCTCAATTTTGATTGCATTTATTTGTTTGAGAGAGTGGTTTTTCCTTTACATGAAAACTCTTCTGATGGTTCATTTCAAATTTTTTTTTGCATGTATCACATATATATGTGATTTTTTCCCTTTTATATGTCAGAATATGATTTTTAATTGTATATTCCACTGCAAATTTTTCTCATTACATGTTATACACACATACGGTTCTTCCCCTGTCTGTATGAGACAATGATTCCCTAAGATAAACGTATTTATTCATTTTCCTCAGTGATTGTCAGAAAATGATTCCTAAGTATAGATATTAGTGTTAATTTCTTATTAAATATTTCATATACATCCAGTTTTTCCCATATGTGAAAAAAATTAATCCTAAGGTTAGATTCTAAGGTAAGGAATATTGATAAATTTTGTATTACATATTACACATACATTCAGTGTTTCAACTGTCTGTTAGAAATGATTCTTAACTGCAGACTTTAATGAAGATTTCCTGTTACATATTTCATATGCATGCTGCTTTTCCTCTGTGTCAGATAATAGTTCTGAAATGGAGATTTGCATGCAAATTTCTTGTTACATATTTCACATTTATGTGTTGTGCGACAGAATATGATTCCTAAGGAGAGATAGAGAGACAAATTTTTATCACATACATTTGGCTTTTCCACAATGCAATGTGCAAATTTCTTGTTACATATTTCACATACATGTGGCATTTCTTTTGTGTGTGTAAGGAAATGTTGCCTAAGTTTATATTTCAATCGAAATTTCTTATTACATATTTCACATATATGTAGTTTTTCCCCTCTGTGCATCAAAAAAAGCCTTCTAAGGTTAGACATACTTACAAATTCATTATTACATATCATCATCATCATCATCCTCAAGCAGCCATGGGCTACGGAGGTCCAACCAGACCATGCAATTTAATTCTCCAAGCAAGTCTATCCTGAGCTACATCTACTGCATCTGGCCACTGCACAACAATTCTAACAAGGTCCTGTTTGACATTGTCTGTCCTCCACATCCTAGGTCTCTCCTTCTTTCTGAGGCCTTTAGGCACACTGTTCATAACCCTATTCGCCAATCTATAATTATTCATACGGGCAACATGGGCAAACCAACGGAGTCTCTCTCTGCACAATATGCTGCTTAAATGAGGTTGCCGACTCTTTTGCCTAACTTCATCATTAGTTACAAAGTTGTACCATCTAATGCCCAAGATACTGCATAAGCATCTAGAATCGAAAGCTTCTTGTTTTCTCATATCTTGTTTAAAAAGCATCCACGTTTCACTATCATAACTAATCCTAGAAAGAACCAAACTATTATACAGTCTAATTATAGTCTTTAGGTGTATACGCCTATTTCTCCACACTCTCCATAGATTCTTAAAAGTACAGGCAGCAATCCCTGTTCGTCTGTTAATCTCATGCCACACATCACCATTATCTGTTACATAGCTCCCAAGATAATTAAACTGTGACACCTGCTCAAGACTGCAACCATTCAGATTAACTGAATCACAGCCTGCCTGACCAATTTTCATCACTTTAGTTTTCTCTCTGTTTATAACCAAACCTACTCTACTACCAGTCTCATCAACAGCTCGAATGAAAGAGTTCAATCTCATCAACATCATTTGCCAAAAGGGCTAAATCATCAGCATAATCTAAATCAGAAATTTTCGTATCTCCAGCCCATTTAAGGCCAAAATCTTTCCCTTGAAGTGAATTTCGCATAACATAATCAATAACCAAGCTAAAGAGAAAAGGAGACAAAATGCACCCTTGTCAGACACCAGAAGTAATGCTAAACCAATTGCTACAGGCTTACCAATCTCACAAACGACTCACTGCTATTATAGAGAGCTTTCATTATGTTAACTAAATTGTGTGGATACCATATGATATCACAATCAACCACAAATTATGACGATCAACAGAGTCGAAAGCCTTTATTAAATCAACAAAACTAGCAACCAAAGGTTTCTGAAATTCTAAACATTTCTCAAGAATCTGCATAAGTGAAAATATCTGATCCACACATCACCTACTATTCCTGAATCCACATTGCTCATCACGCAATTGACTGTCAAGCAGATTCTTAATTCTATTAAGCACAATCATGGAAAGAACTTTACCTGGAACAGAGAGTAGGCTAATACCCCTATAGTTATCACAAGAACTGCGATCACCTTTTTTGAAAATAGGGATAACAATAGCTCTGGTAAAATCCTTAGGAACCATGCCTTTATCATAAAAGATATTCAGAATTTCAGTCATCCAAGTGGTAAACAAAACATTCCCAGCTCTAAGCATTTTGGTAGTAATTTCATCTACCCCTGGGGATTTATGAAGTTTAAGTTTAGAAACAGCCAAAATAACTTCAGATTGTGTTATAGGGCCAACATTAAAGCCACCAATGCATCTGTCATCATTGCAAACAATGGGAATAGAACTAACCGCGTTGTTTAGAATATTACTGAAATGCTCAGCCCACCTAGCCATGACAGAATCCTCACCTTCTATAACCTTACCTTGTTTATCCTTCAATCCTTGTATACCTGTCCGTTTTCTACCACACAAAACATTAACTATCTGGTACAGCTCTCTGCTCTTGTGCCATCTAACTGCTTCCTCAGCTTTGTCAGCCAAACCATCAAGCCAAAGATTCTTATCAGCAGCTAACTGATCTTTTACATGTTTATTAAGTTCTCTGTAATGCTTTCTATTAGTACTAGTAGGGTATTGATTAAGAACATTCCTTCAGTTCTTTCTTTCTGAAATAAGCTCAAGTGCCTTATCACTCAGATAATTCTGACTCTTCTGCTCCTTTTTTCCTAGAAGAGTACTGTTAGTGTCCAAAAAAGCCTGTTTAAAATGATCCCATTCTTCCACAACTTCAGTAGTAAGCATACCATGACTGTCATAATGACTAAGTAACCTATCATGGTAAGCTTTGGCTGTAACTGGGTCTTTCAGAGCTTCGGTATTAAAAGCAATTTTTTTAACCCTAGCACAACACTTTTTAAGTTTAAGTTGAAAGACACTTTTAACAAGGTAATGGCCAGATCCAATTTCAGCTGCCCTATATGCCATGGTATTTACAGTTGGAAATTTGCTAATGGTATTCTGTAAGTTTAGATTAATTGTTTGTAGTGACTTACAAGAGCATTTATTATTTATAACACTTTGTACCAGGAAATAATAATCCGTGTTTCTGTAAGTATGGACGGGAAGTGATTTGTTCATGAATTTACACTTTTCGGACAAGTTGTCTCTGATTGGGTTATTTAGTTTCAGTGCTTTTCTTAAGTGGGAAGCTGATCTGCATAACGACATCATAGCAGAATAATCCAATCAGAGACAACCAGTCTGGTAAATGCCATGATAACGATTGATTTCTAGTAATGTATAAATAAATCTTATCAAGCCCATTGTTGTTTCTTTTCTTACAGAATTCCAATTGCCATGGATATGGTTCGAAAAGGACTGCATAGTGATACAGTTAGAAATTAGCTAATGCTATTCTGTAAGTTGTACGAACAAAGGTTGCATCTGGCAACCATCGTTCGACAACCAATTTGGGTTTAGGAAGGGCAGAGGTACAGAAACTGCATTGTTGAATTATACGTCAAAGGTGTTTCATTCCATACAACAATTGACAATAATCAATTAACTCTATCCGTATTTATGGACTTGCAGAAAGCTTTTGACACCGTTGATCAAGAAATTTTAATTAGCAAACTAGAAAATATTGGCATTCGTGGTGTTGTATTAAAATGGTTTAAAGACTACTTACAAAACAGAACGCAATGTGTTAGTCTTTTTAATACACTTAGTAACCCAAAACATATTTCATGTGGCGTACCACAAGGTTCAGTCCTGGGACCAACCTTGTTTCTGATATTCATAAAGATCTATGTAAATTAAAAATAAATAGCTATATTAACACTTTCGCAGATGATATATCATTAAATTTATGTGCTGATTCTCTGGAAAATCACCTGATCTAAAACGAAATATCCTGATCTAACTGATCTAAAATGTGTGATGAAATGCTTGGATTTAAATGGATTACATTTAAATACGAAAAAGACTAAGTATATTCTATTTAACCTAAAAAAGAATAATATAAAATTTATATTATTAAAAAATTATTTTATTAAAAAAGCATAACTCACTGGATGGTCTTGGTGGGATTATCATCTGTCTCCTAACAATTGTCCAGTGGGTTCCCTCCCCGAACCTTCTCTGAGACATCGGAGTCTTTGTGATCTGGTTATTTAACTCATTTTTGGCAAACACAATCGCTCAAAAAATATGCGAACACTATGGTTGATTACAGAATTCAGAAAAAAACTGGCAACGATGTTTTTAGAGATTAGTGATCTGGCAACCTTCGTGTACTACACGAAGATTGCCAGATCACTAATTTCTAAAAACATCGTTGCCAGATTTATTTTTACTGAATTCTGTAATCAACCTTAGTGTTCGGATATTTATTTGAGCGACTGTATGTATACGAAGGTTGCCAGATAACTAATTTCTAAAAAAAATCTTTGCCAGATATTATTTTCTGAAATCTATAATCAACTATAGTGTTCGGATATATATTTGAACGACTGTATGTACACGGTGCTTACCAGATCACTAATTTCTAAAAAAGACTGTCAGATATATTTTGTGAATTCTGTAATCAACCATAGTGTTGGGATATTTTTTTGACCGACTGTACCTCTCAGAGGTCAAACTACCGAACCCAAATGCTCTCGAGCAGATTGGCTTTGCGATACGGATTGCTTTCGCTTGTTTAGATGTCTACGGGTCACCATTGAATCTATGTTATGATGGGTTTCCATGTATATTTGCAGACTGTTACACTCATCCGTGGTCAGAATATAAGTTTGTACTTCTATTTCTTTATGAAACTAAATAACATTTTAGGTAATGTTTCAAGAAATAAATCATTATTTATTATCTCAATCGAGTGTAGGATTTAACCTTGAAATTTGGAAAAGGAGGAGGTTGGGTTGTTATACCCCTGAGCGGCACCTTTTTGCACACCATGGGCTAAATGCCTATGTCACAAAGAACCCGAATGCTCAGAGATGGTTGGGGGAGGGGACACCTGGAAAGCTGTTGGGAGACAGATGGTAGCCTCCCGTCAAGGGTCATCCAGTGTGTTCTTTAACGTGCACAGGTTATTGCTCTCTCGACACGGGACCATGGCTTAACGTACCATCCGACGGACGGCGACCTTTCAAAGCTCATCGGTGTCCCTTACTGACCATGGGCAGGGCGGGGAATTTTGCGGAGATGAAACTAAATAACATTTTAGGTAATGTTTCAAGAAATAAATCATTATTTATTATCTCAATCGAGTGTAGGATTTAACCTTGAAATTTGGAAAAGGAGGAGGTTGGGTTGTTATACCCCTGAGCGGCACCTTTTTGCACACCATGGGCTAAATGCCTATGTCACAAAGAACCCGAATGCTCAGAGATGGTTGGGGGAGGGGACACCTGGAAAGCTGTTGGGAGACAGATGGTAGCCTCCCGTCAAGGGTCATCCAGTGTGTTCTTTAACGTGCACAGGTTATTGCTCTCTCGACACGGGACCATGGCTTAACGTACCATCCGACGGACGGCGACCTTTCAAAGCTCATCGGTGTCCCTTACTGACCATGGGCAGGGCGGGGAATTTTGCGGAGATAAATCCCAACGCTGAACGCTGAACCAGCTGTGACTCGAACCTGTGAACTAAAGATTACAAAACTTGGGGCACTACCGACTGAGCCACCCCCGCCCCCAAAAGGAGGAGGAGGGCTCCAGTGAAATGTTTCAAACTGATGATATATACTGAGTGATTGAATTAAACTATGTTACTTTGTAGGTCTGCGGATAAAAACGGTTAGTTGCAAAAAGCTGAAATTTGAATGGGATAATAATCAGGCATGCAGAATAAAATGGTAGGTAAAAAATGAAATTCTTATAAAAACTGCCAGCGGGTTGAACGTGGCGCTGTAACAGAAAAACCATGCACATTATTTACCAATCACTTGTTAGTAAGAGAATATATCACGTGGTTACAGTATGAAAACAGAAAGCCATGATGAGCCCTGACCCTTTTGTAATAGAGAGCATGATCATTTTCACTTTCCCAAACTTTCCAGAAAAGTGAACAGGAAGAGCCGCGACACCGGAACTGAAGGATTGTGCATTATTCGTTAAGCTCTATTTCCAAAACAATAACAAAGACACGAATGCTATAGCCGAATATCGCTTACTGATGAGATGGAGACGCCTTTGAGGAGAATGAGTTAGAGAACAGAGTTTTGAGGAGAATGAGTTAGGGCTCAGAATTTTGAAGAAACAGTTATTAATCGTAATGCCATTGCAGAGGAAGTCTACTGGTTTTTGAACACACTGTAAATGGCTGATGCAGTAGTCTTCTCTTAGAGCCAGGGCCGATGTAACACTCCTGAATCTTGCGTGATCAACTGTCTTTCAAACTCTTACGAAGTGTGTTGCGCTGGTTAATGTACAAAGTGGTATTTTCATGACTTAGGACTGGATAGGATGGAGCTGGACAACAACTGGCCATGTAACATTTTACGGAGTAAGGAGTCGTATTTCCGTCTAAGTAGTATTGCCAAAACAGAATTGTTGGGTAAGGGAATCGTCACATCCTCTGGGGATGATGAAATTTCACAGCATTCTCCACCTGTTATTGTGTGGTGTGTTTTCAATGCTACTATCATCTAGGAACCCTTCTTCTCCAAGTAGGTCTAAGCCATGATATCCTAACACGTATAACACAAATAAAGCATGTCCACAGCAGAATGCTTTATTTGGTACAGTTTCATGTTATCTCAGTAATAACTCAGATACATAGCTTAGTAACATCTTAAATAAGCATTACATTAAAATCATCGCAATCAAATCTATTTCAGTGTCGATTTTCAATAAAATTTTTTACTATTTTCACAGTTCCGCAGATTGTAATATTTAACAGCTAAATGACAGTTTAAATAATTGTTCTACTAAGTTAATAAAAACTAGTTAAAAAGAAAGCAAAACCGTCATACTGAACATTACTAATCTATATAAGAGTGTTTTTAGCAGTCCTTGTAATAATTATGTTAATTTCCACCAATTATAAATGACGTTTTGCAGAACAAGCTAACTCGCTAAATGTTTCAGCTTCCACACTAAACGCATATTTTTAAAAATTTGTTGCGTTCGGAGAAGATATTTTTATTTAAATAGATTTGACTGAGATTTTTGAATTATGAAACATTTTTTATAAAACTTATTTAAGGAATTTACCGAATTCTGCAACTGACTTGTTATGACATAATATATGACTGCACTTAATGATGGGACCGCTTAGTGTACATGTACAATCGCTCAAAAAATATCCGAACACTGGGGTTGATTTCAGAATTCAGAATTTCTGAAATCAACCATAGTGCTAGGATATTTTTTTTGAGCGAACGTACTCTGTAGGGACTCATCTGTAAACACCGAGAAGAGATTTGAGGTTGGGATGTATGTTATAATGTGGTATCACATAACTTACTATTAACGTTCTTATTAAACAAGCCACCGACCTAGTACACTTTGACATTAAAATGCTATATTTATTTTTACGATTAGTCTTTTTAGCGTTTACCGATTTCAAGAATCATATTTTGTTATGTAATATCCCTTGTAATTAAATACTAGTACAGTTAATACTCACTTGGTATGTTGACATTCATACAAAAGTAAAGATTCCTACACCAAATATGTTAGTAAAATGAACAGGCCGTTCTTCATGCACAGCGTGTGGGGTGAAGTGTTAAATCCTTCTGATACGTTATATATATTATAAACTACGTGTTGTAAAATAACAGGTCCTACACTATTATTCTTCATTTTTAGGGATTTACGTTGGAAGTCACTGAACTGGAATCCATGTTCAATTCAACGGATCTTCTGTGATTAAACGACTACACAACACCACATTAAATGATACTATAATTTATAGTTGTAGCTGTTTTCGCCCTCCTTTAATTACTTTTAGCTAACAAATAGCATACGATTAAAAAAAGATTATTTAAAGTTTCGTTGAAATAATATCTTCATTATTACACCGACTGCTTTCAGAATGAAATAAAGATTTCTACCTTTTCTAAACCATGTGTCTTAATCTTTATATACGAGGTGACCTGAATTAAACAGAACATTTAAGTAAATTTGTAGAGAGAACTCATTGGATATAAGCAATAATTTAAATTTGCACATTTCAGATCATTACTGAAGCAATACATAAAACAATAGGCATCATGATATACAAATGGAAGTAGTGTAATTTTCAATTTTAGAGAAAATCAAAAAATATCCTGTAAACATGAAATTCATCGCAATTAGCTCAGCTGTTATATCTAGAAATGATCTTGCATGCAGCTTTTGTTTTAACATGTAATAGGAAGGCTGGAGTAATTGTGTCAGACTTACGATACTATAGGAGATGAGCGTTTCACCTTTGAGTGACACTTCTTGTACACAATGGGCTAAAGGACCTAAGGCTACAAGGACCGAAAGGGCCCAGAGAAAGCTGGGGAAATGGAACCCACGGGTCAACAGCAGACAGATTGTAGCCTCATATCAAGACCATCCAACGGGTTATTTAACGTCTACCAAGCCTCGTCTTAATCATCATTATCGTCTACCAAGTCTTCGCGCGCCATCTACCGTATTTACCGTCAATATTTGCGCGCCATCTACCGTATTTATTGTCTCCAAGCCTTGGATTTCATCTCACGGACGACCGCATTCCCAATCCCATAGGTGTTCTTTTCTCACCGAGGGAATGGTTGGAATTAGCCGTGATAAATGAATGTTGGAACAGCTGGGATTCGAACCTTGGAATTACAGATTACGATTCAGGGGCGTTACCGAGTGAACTAATCCTTTCTTCCGATACTGTATGAGAGAAAAGGTAGAGGCTGTGTACGACTGTGTAAGAAATCACGACTTCTTTCAAAATAAGATTCATCTATTCGGACAATCCACAGGGAACTCCGCTATTTGTAATTCTGCAGTCGGTATCCTATTCGGAGAGCATTAGTGTTGGCTGGAAATCAGAAAGCTAAGTTTCAGTGTTGTCGAAACTGAAGACTTGGGGTAAAAGTGTCATCTAGTCATATGAAATATAAAATATAATATTTGCTACTGATGGCTGAGGTAAGGTGTGTTGGCGACCACGTGACACAATGAACTCCTTGGGTGGGGGTGGCTCAGTCGGTAGCGCGCCAGGCTCGTAATCTGTAGTTCCCAGGTTCGAGTCCCAGCTGGGTCAGAGTTGAGATTTATCTCCGCAAAATTTCCCGCCCTACCCACGGTCAGTAGGGGACACCGATGGGCTTGGAAAGACCGCCGTCCATCGGATGGGACGTTAAGCCGTGGCCCCTTGTGTGGGAGAGCCATTCTCTGTGCACGTTAAAGAACACGCTGGATGGCCTTGACGGGAAGCTACCATCTGTCTCTCAACAGCTGTTCCAGTGGGTCCCCTCCCCCAACCTTCTCTGAGCCTTCGGGGTCCATGTGACCTGGCCATTTAGCCCATAGTGTGCAAAAAAGTGCCGCTCAGAGGTAAAACAACCCAACCCAATGAACTCCTCATGTGTCACATCCACTGTATGATGTTGAAGGGAATCACATGGCACAGATTCGGTAAATTATTATGTCTCAAGCATCGACAAATTACTGCAGCATATGTAAACAGCATATCCAATTTTTCGCTGATAGAGACGAAACATTTCAAGATGATAATGCAACAGACTACTTTGCGACATCTGTCTGTCAGTTGTTTGAGCAAAATGACCAAAATAATGAATGAATGGAAAAAAAATGAATTTAAAAAGTTTTATTTCTTCTCCCCTCGGGTCTAAGGGGTCACCTCATTGTTCACAAAGAAAATTTCGTGACCTTTACATTCTACCACCAACATTTCAAATTTCCAGCATAACTACATCGTTTGCAATATTTGTTTGGAATTTTCAAAATTTCCGCCGTTAGAGGTCGCATTTATAGCTTTTGGATGATTCATAAAAGGAGAAATTTATAGAAACGTATTATTTTAATTTGTCATTACGGTAGACAGAAGCGAAAGCACCAAACGTATTATGAATTCTAAATCTGAATCTGTACGATTTTTTGCTCCTAAAAATCACTTTCCAATTGAACATATTAACAGGATATAAGTTGCAAATAGAAATGCTGACATATTTTCCTTCCCGAGGTCCTTCACATTCATGTCATTTAAAGTTTTCCGCCCCACTTTAACATGAAAACGACTCAGGAGAATTTTTTTTCCATGTGTTTGTGCGCTATCTAGCGAAATTTTATATTATAGGAGACTATGCGTAAAGCTACGGTTCTCGAGCAATTGGGCAGGCCTTAGTATATCATTACTAACATTTTGAAAGGTTGGGAGGGGGGGGGGGCGGATCCATGGGCTCCATGCCCTCTCCATTCCTTAGATCCGGCACTGATATATATATAATATAGATTATATATAAATAATCTGAGAAATATTATTTTATAACAATATTTTATTCAAAAAATGCTTACATAAGAAACTTACGCACAAATATTAAAATACTTATAGAAGAAAAATGACGTAAAAACAATTATTTAAAGAGACACTGAGGATGCACTTGATAGGCTACAAGTTCTTTTATGTCAAAGTCGATGTCAGTTGTGATCCCAAGTATCTGCACAAGTGCCGTGTCCTTAATGCAGTTTTTGAAGTCCAAAATCTCTTAAGTTTGGATATTTTTCTGTTGATAGAAGCTTAAGCAGTTCTTTCCCGTTTTCTTTTCCACATCCAATAAATGCAACTGCCTGCAACTCGCATAATACCATTTCAAATTTGGGATCTATATTTGCAATATCAATATTTAAGGAATTGTTAAATGACATTATAGCACCTTGTACACCAAACAACGTGCTGTTCCTTTGTCCAAAATGAAAAAATATTCAACTGTCCATCATTCTCGTAATTCACGATTTTCATTGTAAATATTTCCTTGCTTATAGCGCGCTCATATTCATAGGTTACTGTTAATAGATAAATAAAAGTTCTGCTAATGCAATGGAAGGTGTGCACACATAAAATATTGTTATTAAACCAAGTTGTCATTATTTGTATCGATTCGAACAACACCAAAGAATGAAATAAACACAAAGTGTCCACTGATTTTTTGCGACAGCACGGTTAAAAAGAGAAAGTACAGATAGATTATATTTCAAAAGCCAAATCATTCAAATTCAAACTGTTATTCATCCGAAGTCTCAGTCCTAATACAAAAACTCGAATGAAAAATTTCACATTAACCACCACTAAATTTATACAAAAACTAATTGAATAAAACACCATTTGTTCAATTTAAAAGGGTTTTAGATTTTCTTTGTATGGTCGCAATATCACGGATATATCTTAGCGATATACCAAAAATTTCAGAAAAAAAATACCGTGAATGGCATCAATGATATTCTCAGGTATTCATTAAATGTTTCCATAAATATGTTGTATTTGTATAATCGCTATTGCTTCTTAGAATAGTCTGCAAATCACCTTTCATTTATTCTGTCACGATAAACATTTTGTCTAATTTACCATTTAAAAGGCCCGCCCAAAGCTGGTTAACTTCGGGGATCGGACGAGAACCGGTGTTTTCCGCTTGGTGTGAACGTTGACTTACTGATTTCCTTTCCTTGCCTGCCTTATAAAGTTACACACATTATATCAATAACAGAACAATTGTTAAAGTGGGAAAGAGTTCGAATGGTGAAAAAAATTTCCTTAACGACAGTATTAAAATTATATAAATATAAACCCAACCTTGTTCTTAAATACTGATTAGTTTTCATTTTTTTTACGGTTGTTGAGAATTTACATTTCCCTTTTTCTTTTCAACATAATAACGTGCACTTAAACGTAACACACAAAAGTAATAGAATAAAATTATTTCTATTTACCCTACTTACGAATGAAAGAGACTAGACTAGAACTGAAGTAGAATAGACTAATTAGAAATATAGATTAGACTAATTAGAAAAAGAGAACTAGACTAGAACTGAAAGAGACTAGACTGAATGTAAGAGATGACTTATTTACTTTCAAAGAGTAATTTCTTTTTCGTTTCCTTTGTTATTTCAACGTCCGAGAGGCAATTTCTTGTCACACCTCGGGCTAAACTGATAAATCACGACGACTCCCGATAGCTAAGACCACATTTCGATAAGGGTACGCACTGGAAATCTTAGACAGATGGGAGAATCCAGTAAGTCCATCCCAGCGCGTGCTTTAATCTGATCGTTCTTTCGCACGGTGGCGTAGGACGGGTTTTCGAAGGTCATCGGTGTCGCATACTGCCAGAGGAGAGGGGGAGGGGCTTGTAACGCTGGAACGGTTCGAAATATTACGATAAGTGTCGATGAGTCAGATTTCGACTCCAAAGATGGGAAAAGTTCCAAGATGGAATATTGCAAGAGATTTATTTATTTTTTTTTTGTAATAGGTAAGGATTGCGTTGGGAAAATGCACATGGAACACCGGGAATAAGTATCGTTTTATCCGATAAAACATACAAATGAAACCTGTTTCCACTATATGGTGACAGTGTGATCACAGATACATCGCGAAAATGACATGTTTCTGGTATGAAGATCACACAAGTAATAGCTTTTTCTTTACGTGTTCATGCCGTTCACATCGTAAAACGTAATGAAAGATGGAATTTAGTAGCATAGAATCGCGATATTTTGATCTGCATGTCGATATGTTAGGGATGAACTAAGAATCAGGGTCATAGCTGATACCCCATCATTAAAAGTAAATAATTACACAGGAAGCATGCGTTCTGCAGTGTAATATTTAACATCATGAAAAAGTGATACTCACCTTTATTAAGAACGACGTTTGCGTGAGATCCTACATTAAAAGTAATGAGTTTTTATTCGACAAAGTTTATACGCACACAAAATAGAGAAAATAAAGACAGGTAAGAAGAGTAAACAGAGATACCTCTGTTGCGAATAGGAAACACTGTTGGAGTCTCACTTCCTGCCAATGAGGAAACATTGCATTCCAAAACTTCAGTGTCGACGTCATTACCATATTATTGGAAGGAAATCCAAATTTAAGTTAAAGAAAATAAACTGTCGCCAAGCACCGTCACGTTTCATTGCATTTACCGTGCGAATACGATGGAAATGAAGAAAGGTCCTGGGATTGCAATTACCTCCACGTTGCTTACCGCGAAACAATAGGAGTATAATAAACCTAGTTGTGTGAGATAAAATGAAACCTTATTATGCAAATATCGACACGGGCAGTAATCTTTATCCGCTTCAAGTGTAACCAAGCACTCGGCCACCAGAAAAACATCAGGTAAATCTTGTTAAGTATTATCCAATCTTAGCCACCACACGGAACTTAATGGTTTACAACCACTGCTGGATTAACTCTTAAGCAATATAAGAACCTGCTTAGGGTACCAAGGGAAGGGGGCACCGCAGTTCTTTCCCCTTGCAATAATGCCCTTAACTCTCCATTCTTTCAAGGATACACTCGACTTTAGTCGTTTCTTTTTTAACTGTCCTGATCTGCAGGGTTCGACTTTAATCTGAATTGTGAAAAAAATCGTTTCTTATCGTATGGTGAGTGATTACATTTCAAAAGTTTGATGGTGACTGTCATATCCCTAGAGTTCAATATGTTTGACTGTTTTTACAAAATTTTTCTGAATGAATTTCGGTGTTTTTCTATTCATTATAAATATATAAAATCCATATTCTTTTTTGTGACTTTTTAAATTATAGCTTACGTATTTTCAGACGCCAAGATGAAACGTATTCAATTAAGCAATGGAAAGGTCCAGGGAGGTACCATTGCTCGATCGTGGTTACGTATTCAATTAAGCAATGGAAAGGTCCAGGGAGGTACCATTGCTCGATCGTGGTTACGTATTCAATTAAGCAATGGAAAGGTCCAGAGAGGTACCATTGCTCGATCGCGGTTAGGCCATTATTTCGCTTTCATTCGGTCCTCATTTAAACCCTAAGAAGAAAATACAATGTTGCTCCTCACCACCACCAGGAAACGCGTATTTCAAGCCTAACAGTTAACTGGGGCGGGGGTGGCTCAGTCGGTAGCGCGCCAGGCTCGTAATCTATAGTTCCCAGGTTCGAGTCCCAGCTGGGTCAGCGTTGCGATTTATCTCCGCAAAACTCCCCGCCTTGCCCACGGTCAGTAGAGGACACCGATGGGCTTGGAAAGGCCGCCGTCTGTCGGATGGGACGTTAAGCCGTGGCCCCGTGTGCGGGAGAGCCATTCCCTGTGTACGTTAAAGAACACGCTGGATGGCCTTGACGGGAGGCTACCATCTGTCTCCCAACAGCTGTTCCAGTGGGTACCCTCCCCCAACCTTCTCTGAGCCTTCGGGGTCCATGTGGCCTGGCCATTTTAGCCCATGGTGTGCAAAAAAGTGCCGCTCAGAGGTAAAACAACCCAACCTAACAATTAACTACAAAGTTGCTCTTCGCATTAAATGTAAGCGCACTATAAATCAAATTAATTATTATTCTTTAAATTGTTCGTGTTGTTTTCACATTTCCATAACTAATAATCTTTTTAGTTTATATTTCAACTTTTTTGGTTACCGGCGTTCCGTGGCCGAGTGGTTTGCACGCATGGCTACTGATCTAGGGAAAATGGGTTCGAACCTCGGGTAAGGCATTGATGTGTGTAGCTTTCCTGCTGAGGTCCCGTTCTACTATGGGGTCACAAGCTCGTGCTTAGTTACAGTAGCAATCAGTTTAGGTTAATGAGTGACAAATCGGAATCACAATCAACTATTTTACTTAGTTGCACAACCAATTCTGTTTTTACATGGATTTCTTTTACACGATTTCAATTTAACACACTTTAGAAAAACTTTCCAATTCTCGTTTTACACGATTAATTTTGATGTAACATGGTTCAAAAAACTCTTTGAATTTAAATATGACAAAATATTCAAGAAAAAAATTCCTAGAATTTACATTTATAAGAAAGATGCCACTTTTATCGCACATTTCTCGATATCGTTTTAACTTTGAAAATGTACCATAGATACACATTTTCTGCACTAAAATCCACAAAATAAAGACAACACTAACATAACTACACACGTTTTCTGTATTTTGTTCTCTATTTTATGGAAAAATTGTACAAAACCTTCATTCGGAATAAAGTGGCAACATTGAGTTCCGGTAATTCACCTCCATTTTATCTTCAGTGCATACGTTAGTCTCAGTCATTCATTAGTTAGAGTGTTAGTTTAAATATCTTTATAAGTAAACACCAACATGGCGACTACACAAGCGACATATACGTACGGTGACCATATTTTTTCGGAGAAAATAAAGGACAAAACACAAATTGTTTCATAATGAAAAAGAAGCAGGTTGCGTTTATTTGTTTCACTAAAACTAAAAATCTTTATAGCATTTATTATAAAATATAAGCATACAATAGCATTTTAAACAATCATATTATTTAAAAAATTTAATATTGATATTTTTCACAAGAATGAACTCATCTTAATAAATCAGGTTTATGTTTTAAAAATTCATAAAACTGTATACAATTCATATCAAGTTGCATTTGGTATAAATGCATGCTTTGAATGTTTCGATTTTTAATTTTGTTTTTTCAGTGGTCCACATATTGTTCGCTAATCAAAATACTCGTTCAGTTTCCGTTACAAAATTTTATTTCCGATGGAAGAGATATGGGACCCCATCCAGTATAAATATCCAGTAAATATTCGACTGCTTCGATGTAAACTATCATTTTCAATCATCTTAATGAAATGGCACGATGCAGGGAAAAACACTTTACTTCTACAGAAAATCTGAACGGAATGCAGCTGAATGCCCATCAGTACAATTTAAGAAGAATCATGATAACGAGCCTTCAGTCCAGCAAACAACCACTTTCACAAAAGGAATCGCACTTCAGCTATGGGAAGAAAAGGAAAGAGTTAATGAATAAAATAATGACACAGAGGAATTTGCATTCTACCCAGAAAACTACATTATGAACCCGATAATGAAATATCGTTTCGAAATACAAATGCAACCAAAATAAGTAATCATTTGGCAAAACACCAACTAGTATGTATATATGTATATGGCACAATCACCTTCAAAGATAAATCTCGCTGACTATATCAGGGACCATGTAACTCTTCTGGCAAATGAAACGTCAAAAACCAACTGCATAGATCATAAAAATGTTACCGAAATGATATGGCAAAAGAGGAAGTTGGGTTGTGTTGTTTTACCTCTGAGCGGTACTTTTTTGCACACCATGGGCTAAATGGCCAGGTCACATGGACCCCGAAGGCTCAGAGAAGGTTGGGGGAGGGGACCCACTGGAACAGCTGTTGGGAGACAGATGGTAACCTCCCGTCAAGGCCATCCAGCGTGTTCTTTGTGTACCTGGCCGAAGCCAATTAGGTTATTAGTGAATATTATAGGGACGAATATTATCGAACATAACGTAGCAGTGGGGATCGGCATCAAATAACCAAAGATAATCGAATAACGAAACGTTTCCCTGCCTAGACTAGTTAAAATAAAAAATATCCTACGTGTATAAGCAAACTGAAATATGTGTGCGCCTTAATAATAAATTGGAGAAAACACAGAGATGACGTCAGCGAAGCGGTTTCGGTTACTTCCCAACATAATTTCTATAATGTGAAGAGGAACAGCATTGCCAGTGTCTCATGAAAGCCATACAACAAAACTATATTGTGAAATCACAGTTTATTATTCAGTTGAATATATTTCCCAAAACATATTTTCTCCTGAGGTCAGTCACAAAATCTATCTGATGGACAAAATAAAAGGTGACATTGCCATAATACCTTAGTAGCCAAATATCTTATTCGATATCATTTGCATTAGATATCTCTCACACCTGTACGACATACGTGTAATATCGAATATAAAAACGTTGGTTGCCGTAATATATAAATGACGAACGCTGGAATATTTAACACGCAAAAAACAAAATATTAAACGTAAAGTTGACATGAATCTTCAAATCACGTTTAGATTTCAGTTTTACTCTTCATAAAATAATTAGTGTATTGCACCGGATAATTATTTTGCATCTTGGCATTTGTAAAATTATCCTTTCGTTCTTAACTCTAAAAACGCAAATAATGTAGTTCAAGAAACGCCATTTCCATAGCTACAATTAATGGGAACCCTATTTCGTGTCAACACAAATATTTCATAGTCAATTCCTATTTATAGAAAGATAATTGCAACTGTTTATTTCATCTCTCAATAAATAAGTTTTACCCCACCATTCACTCTATGGTGAATAAATATTTCGTTTTAATCATAATTTTTAAACACTGCAAACGTTCGGCAAAAGGGTTAAGGTGCGATGCAAATCCATTCCAATTTTTCTATCTTATTAAACCACGACGTGCACATAACTGTTAATTTTCATTTCTCAGCCAAAACAATAATATTAATCTTGAGATTACTCGCAAAAAAGTAAGTTTTTACCGAAAACGACTTTTCAAAAACCGGAATTTTCAAAGCTTTAACGGTTCGTAAACATATAAATGGTTGCTGCCTACGTAAAGCCCTTCCACATCGCAGTACATCACTAAAATCTCACCCAAAATATATGAAACAAAAGAATGGTTACTTCCTCCGTGGATCGTACGAGGGTGAGAAAAAAAAATCCAGTGGAACAACTCAAAAAAGCTCCCAATACGAAACTCAAAGTATGCAACTTCCAACTTTTACTACGGCTTCACAATGTTTCGTCTATACTTCTCTGCAGAAAAATAAGAATGCATCTTACGTACCTGAGATGATCGAAACATAATATAAAAATATACCTAAAGTAGCAACATTATTATGATTAAGAAAAACATTTTTAAAACTTCAACGCGCCTGTAATATATTATACAAAATCTACTGGCAACACAACGAAACAGTACTGCTGACGTCATCTCGGTGTTTTTGCTACTTTATTGTTAACCCGTATTCACTGGCAGCACTAATTTTAGGAGTTCACTTATTTCTCATACCGCCATTTTTCTTTGTCACCACTCTATTTTAACTTCCACTTTTATACGAGATAAGTAACATTTATATAATTAAAAATGTGTTTAAATTAATAAAAATCAAATGAATACTTAAAGATTTTCATATCTATATTTTCATACGCACTGTATTTTTTTTTAAAGGTTTATTTCTTTATACGGTTTTCTTGGGAACCTATCTACCGTGTCAGAATTCGAAACAGAATTGGGTGCATTGAATTAGATTATTCCTATTGTTTATTAAGAAGGATTTATTTTTTTAAAGTTGAGTGGTTAGCGCGCTTGGCTACTGATCTAAGAGACCTGGATTCGAGTCCTGGGTAAGGCATGGCTGTTTTGTGTCGTTTTTCTGCTGAGGGCGTGCCATCCTCTCAGACCTATTATGGCATATAAACTGACAGGCTCCTGTTATATGGAATATAAACTCATGGTCCCTGTCTGTGGTAAGCAGCTGCTTGAGAGGGTATTATTTATTTATTATTAAAAGTTGAGAAACATCCTGAAACAAATTTTAGAGAATATAATAGCAGGAATGCGCTGTGATGCATACGAATAAACATCTTTGTAAGCTGGATGCTTTTAAATGTTAACAGAATCAATTTGAATATTTGACTGGAATTGCATAGAATAAAATGCGTATGATATCATATAGCGCTCAGAGTTGGTTGTTTTACCTGTGATCGGCAATTATTTTTGTAGACAATGGGCTAAACGGCCAGGTCACGAGGACACCGAAGGCTCGGAGAAGGTTAGGGGAGGGGCCTCACTGGAACAGCTGTTGGGAGACATGATAGCCTCCCGTCAAAGTCATGCAACGTATTCTTTAACGTGCACAGGGTATGGTTTTCCCGCACACGGCTTAAGATCCCATCCGACGGACGGCGGCCTTTCCAAGATTATCGGTTTCCCCTGCTGACCGTTAGCAGGGTGAGCAGTTTTACAGAGATGAACTCGAACCTGAGAACTGCAGATTACGAGCCTGGCGCGCTACCAACTGAGTCACCTCGCCTTGGCAGAGTTTCTTTCCGTTAAGGAACTAATAACTGCTATGGTTTATCTTGATGTGCATTTTTTTTCTGGTTCGAGTAGCACCTGTGACAGCGTCCAGACACACAGTTACGTATAAATATATACGTCGTCGCGTAGTTACAATATCGGCTTTCGTACAAAGCGCTGTTCCGCATTGCTATTAGAAATGCCACCAAAAGACATACGATCAGCAGTGCTATCATTAAAGTGAAGGGGATGGACTGTTAGGTATTGCCGCAAGATAGGAATATGTGTTTCCCAGGGTCGAGTCCCATTATACCCAAAGTTTTGATTTATTAAAACACCCCATCCTTATATCGGTTAGAAAGCCGAACACCAATTGTTTCTATAAAGGCCGTCGGTTGTGAGGTAAAGCCATGGTCCCTGTGTGTAGGAGAAATATACCCTGCACCTATTAAATAAGACGCTAGATGGCCATGACCTGAGCTTGTCATCTCTCTGTTAACAGATGTGGTGCAGTGGGTTCCTTCGCTGACTGCATGGAGTCCTTGTGGAGTGGCCATTTTGTCCTATATGTGCGAAAAACTGCCGCTCATACGTAAAAGAACCCCTCATGCGAGGGCGGGAACAAATTTCGTTTTACACTCGTTAGGACCTTAAATCTTTCAATGACCTGTGAAACTTTTACCGAATTAAATAACAGCCTGAAATTATGAATAATTGAAATGCTCAAAACTTCACAATGTTATAAGCAAGGTTACCTTTTTCAACATTAACCGTAATTATTCATAATTTAGTATGTTATATACCTTTCCAACATATATTTTGTTGTACGTATCGATTTGTTGGGAAGAAACTAGGAATAAGCGTCATACCCATTACCCCACCTCATTGATATAAAGGGAGGATTATTAATTGTAGGTATAATTATTAAGTATCCCGAAGAAATAATACTCACCGTGAATCCGAAAAACGCTTGAAAGAGGCACTATGTTTAAAGAAATGCGTTTTATTTCTCTTCCACAATTCATAGTAAGTTTCGTAAACAAGATAAAAATACAAATGCGAAGAGTAAACAAACACCTGTGTTCGCAATACGAAACACTAAAAGTCACTTCCTGTGAGTGAGCAAACAGTGCTTTCTTCAACGTCACTCTGTCAGACGTCATGACCTTATTATTGCAAGGTAAAAAAATTATAACGTCAGTTTATGAATTTATATCAAGCGGCTATGTTGCTGCTACGTTTGCCGCGTTGGCGTATGGATATGGGGAAGAATTGATATAATTTGAGTTTTTTTTTTTAGATTTTCGGAGCTTTGCGTACTGGGAACACATTACAGTGTAATAAGCAACCATTGGCAAGGTCTATGCGATTAAAAAATACACACGGACTGTATTCCGTATGTCCTTCTCTAAACCACCATTCTGCTGCTCGTAAAAATATCAGGGGAATCAAGTTTAATAATATTCATAAAGTGTTTGTGGTTCGTTTATGAATTCCTTCAGGTAAGTAACTTTGTAGTGAATAATTAATTTACAGTAGAGGAAATCTAATTTTCCACTTTTTAGCGTGAGAGTTATGAAATTTCAACCGAGAACTACTATACAGCACATTATTCTGATTATGGGATATAAATTTTATAGTTAAACGCTATTTGTCGCTGTCGACCACTAACGACCCCTTTCATTTCAGCTCCGATTTTGTATAACTATTTTTTGTCCGAGGAAAAAAAATTCTTTGCTTAATTTTTGATTTCTTCATTTTGCTATTTGTCGTTACAGTATGCGTAGAAATATTTCTATATCGTAAATAATCAAACGGCAGTTTTTTTATGTACAGGCTTTCAGATCTATTTGCCCATTATCGTGGACGAACTTTGAAACCAACGTTTGATATTCGCAACAGATATATCGAGCTGATAGGGTGACGTAACGATCTCAAGAAATGTCAACTTCGCGATAAAAATATAATTTACCCACTACGCGGAAACGTATTGTTCAGAGCTAAGAAGAAGGTAATGTACAGTACAGCGAAATGTGTAATAGAAGCTTAGATTAAACCAAGGGTTGTCCTTTAGGAACACAGGAAAAAGCGTTCTTTACCCCTAAGGACAAAGTTGCCTATGACATACGTAAGAGATTCACAACTAGCCTCGATCTACGAATTTGTCGTTGGACACCACAAGGTGTCCAACGACGTAGGTAAACATTTCGTAGGTAAACATTCGTAGGTAAACACGCGTGGACACGTGTCCAACGCGTACTGTGAAAGCCACCTAGATACCGCCTGTCTGGATAGCCTTCAACAAAAAGAGCGAAAAAAAATATGCCTAAGCAATTCCGTTCATTGTTTTAAGATATGTTAAAGTTAATTTAATTTATTTTAATAACATTCAAAATAATTTACTTATTAAGATTTTATTTAAATATTTCAGAATATTATAAAAATATTTACGAAAATTAAAAAAAGAAATAACTACCAGTTAATATTTTAGGAATAGAAGTGTTTTAATTTACACAATTTGGTTTTGAAAGATATTATAGAAATTAGGGTGGCAACACTGGATATACACTTGTGACGTCACGTCCGTGTTTTCGCGATATCATTTGTAATTATAATTTATCTGATGTATTCTTCTGTTAATTTCCCGTTTTATTTATAACCACAAGTCATCGACTTGTATTGTGAGGAAGTGATCTCATTTTTTTTAATGTGCGACAATCTGTAGCTGAATTTTTTGTTTTGAAAATAATAATTATTTACGACACATTTAAAATTTCGGTGTTGGGAAATAGGTTTGAGGAGAAGAACAGAATGTTTCTTTGGTGCAGTGTAGTATTTTACCATGGAGCCTTTGCTATTGTTTGAAAAGTTAACATAAATAATAACTTATTTTACTGTACCTTTGACCGAGGTATGAATTAAAAAGTTATTCTTGTAGTGAAATATGAAATAGTTGGCAACACGAGCAGACTTCGAGAAAGCAAAAATAAATATTGGTGGGTGGTTATTAAGCAGTGGAAATCCATTCGTGCGTACGTAATCGCCGTTATTTTTAGCATTATTTTATGGTTTGAAATAACGCAATAAATAAAAACCAACTCAAGCAGCTGCTTGACACAGAGGTCTGATATGAGCGTGGCAGTATAATACGCCAGAGTAGGAATGCTAAGGATGAAGGGACCTCAGCAGAAAGAGAACGCAGACATCTGTGCCTTACCTGCTGCTCGAACAGAGGTCCATTAGATCAATAGCCAATCGTGCTAACCACTCGGTCACGGACGGCGGGAAATAACGTTAGTTATCTCATATAAAATTCGAAGTTAAAAATAGATTGGTGAGAAGAAAAAAATGGCGGCATCGGAAATAAGTGAATTCACTAAAATGAGTGCGGCATGTGAAAAAGGGTTAGTAATAAAGTAGGTAAAACACCGAGATGACGTCAGCAGTACTCTTTCCTTGTGTTGCCAGTACATTTTGTATATTAGATGCATATTCAAGTTTCACAAATGCTTTTGTAAATCATAATATTGCTACTTTAGTGGAACGAATATCTGCAAAGTGAAATATTTCGATGTACCTGTTACGTAATAAATATTTTTCTAGAGGAAATTGAAAATGCTTATATAAAGTATGTAGAGGTACAGACGAAACATTGCGAAGCCGTAATAAAAGTTTCAAGTTTCGTATTGCAAGCTATTTTTGCTGTATGATGAGAAATCCACGGGATGATTTGTCTTACACTACTACCATCCACAGTGGGAAGGGGATAGAGGGTATAAACAATTTTTTATTAAATATATTTCGGGTGAGATTCTAGTGATGGACTGCGATATTGCAGGGCTTTATAGTTGGTAGCAGCCATTCACATATTTTTATTACCCATCGTTAAAGCTTTGAAAATTCCGGTATTTGGAAAGTCATTTTCGGTAAAAAAACTTTTTTTTTCGAATAATAATATCAAGATTAATATTTCTGTTGTGGCTGACAAATCAAAATTAACACTTATGTGCACGTCATGGTATAATAAGATAGAAAATTAGGAATGGAATTGCATGGCACCATAAACGTTTTCCTCAACGTTTCAAGTGTTTAAAAAAAATGCTCTTTATGCCAAAGGTAGACTATGTCAATAAATATTACGAATTAGAGTGATTGGTGGGGTAATTTTAACGAGATTTATAATCGAGATTAGAGATATCTTGTGTAGGTGTTACAGATGTCAAATGCAAATGATATTGTATAAGATCTTGAGGTGGGTCTGTTATTTTGCTACAGAGGTATTACGGAAATGTTTCCGATTTTTTGATCATTGACCTACGTGTTGCGATTGACCTCAGGAGAAAAAATATATTGAGATGAATATTGAAATATGATTGTTTCTTTCGATATATATTTTTCTTGTATGGCGTTCATGACACATTAGAAATGCTTTTCGATACATGCATACGTTAGGATTTATCTCTAGAAGCAGCCGAAACTGCGTTAATGACGTCATCTCTGTGTTTTATACAATTCATTAATAAGACGAAGTAATTTTATGGTTTTAAGTAACAGGAATAAGAAAATATCCAAAAAATATTTAAGAATTCCTTATATATTTATTTTCTTTAAAACCAAACTAGTAGGTTTTAATCTGAAAAACAAAAAAACTTTACGTTAAACACCCCATCGTTTAATCCATAGATTAACAACGGGGGCGATACCGCCCCCCAGTGGGCGCTGGAGCCTTTCATGGGGGCGGTAGCGGATCCAGAGGCAAATGGGGGGCGTTGAGGCAGTCAAGAGGGGCGGTCAAATAAATAAATTAATTTAATGGAATTTTCTGTGAGAACCTTTTTATCTCTTCTATTCTGTGATGTCTTCCTGGTGATTCTGGTCATCCACTACCTCATCCGTCATGTACAGCTTTTCAACTGCAGCTTGGACAATAAGTTCCCTGCTACCGCCTACTAGCGTACTGGTACGTCTGAAGTCGACTGAGATTCTCTCAAAAGTTCTCTTCAAGATCACAGATTGGATATAAGCTTCAATATGTTTTCCCACTCCAAGTCGCTTTGAGTATGCTTTATGGTACGTATTTATAATACCATCCCACGTCAGAACATAAGGTATAATATTAACATTAGCCAGCAGATCATACTTCCTCTTCTTTTCAACCTCTACTGTCTGCAGGTTATCCTGAGATGTTATTCCTACTTCAACAATTGTAATCTCATTCAATACCTTAACATGCACTACTATATCAGGCTTATTATGTTGGACATGTGTGTCCGTCCTGATAGGCAAATCAACCTTGATGCAATAATAAAAAAAATAATAAATTTATTATACTTAATATTTTTTTTATAATTATTTTTTAATATAATAAAATACTTTGAAAATACCTGTTTTCATGAATAAATATTTTATCTAGCTCTGTAAATTATCTTATTGTTATCGCGTTAATAAGCATTTTTAAATTAGCATTAGGTATACCTATACCTAATTTGTTTTAGTTTAGAATAGATTGACGGTGACAAGTCCTTGCAAGTTAGTAGGCAAACACGCGGTTCATGCAATTTAACATGTTTCGACAAGAATATGGGAGCTTGAAATGACTTGTTTACGGAGCAAGTGCGCCGGCATCGCAAACATACAAGTTAATGCGTGCACAAAATCAAATCTATAAAAGCGATAGCTCTAGGAATGTTTTATTATTTTTATGTGCTTCGCCGTGATAAATAGTTGTGAGTGATAAGTGTTAGAAGTCATTATAAACATTGTTTTTATAACTATCTATAAATCTGTTGAGAAGTTAATTTGTATTTGAAAATGTCTGAATCTACATCTAAAAAGAAATATATACAGTATTGAGTATTTGAAATATGGATTTACGTACTCTCCTACAAACCAATCATTACCTATGTGTTTAATTTGCCGAAAAGGTTTTTCAAATGAAGCTATTAAACCCTCTAGGCCACAAGAGCATTTAAATAAAATGCATGCTAATAAGAAGAACAAAGATTTATCCTATTTTCAAGAACTGGAAACGCAATATTTAAAACAGCCAACTATGTCAAACATTTTTGCGTCGTCTTCTAAACAAGATGATGATGGACTACGAGCCTCATATAACGTTTCATTGTTAATCGCAAAAGCAGGAAAACCACACACAATTGGGCCGGCAGTCAAAGAGATATTAAAAACTGTTCTTCATCATAAGACACCGTCAGATATCATCAAAAAAATTTCTCTCAGTAATAATTCAGTGCAAAGAAGAATAGATGAAATGGCAAAAGACGTTGAAATATCATTATGTGATTACTTAAGACTTGCAAATTTTCCATTCAACTCGATGAATCAACTCTACCAAATGCCGAAGCTCTACTCTTATCATACGTACGATTTATAAAAGAAGAAAAAATTCATGAAGATTTATTATTTGCTAAAAATTTGGAATCTGATACAAAGGGAGAATCTATATTTAATACCATGCAAAAGTTTTTTCAAGAGAAAGAAATTCCTATTTGCACTATTTTGTCTGCTGCTACTGATGGTGCTCCAGCAATGACAGGGCGTCATAAGGGTTTCATAGCGCATTTGAAACAAGCAGTACCAAATGTACTCGCTGTACATTGTATTATTCATCGTCAGAATTTGGTTGCAAAAAATCTGAATGAACGTCTGCATACGTCGCTCCATTACGTTATTAAAGCAATCAATAAGATTAGAAGCAATTCACTGAATGACCGATTATTTGGTAAGCTTTGTAATGAAAATGATGAAGATTACAATCGCTTGCTGCTGCACACAGAAGTACGTTGGCTCTCTAAAGGTGTTTGTCTGAATCATTTTTTCAATCTATTTGACTCAGTACTGGATTTTCTTGAAGACAGAGACGAAAAATTGCGCGAAAACCTGATTACGTCAAAAATGACATCGCTTATTTGACAGACCTGTTTGAAATATTTAATCAAGTTAATTTACAATTGCAAGATGATGAGTTGAATTTAATTAAAACAAAAATCGTCATAGCTGCTTTTGCGGGAAAACTTCTATTCAAACGAAATCTAGGTAGAGGTGAATACAAGCACTTTCCCACATTATCAGCAGTCTCTGCAAAACCGGAAGATTTAATGACTTACTGCCAACACTTGAAAGTTCTTCATGTTGATGTTACGGAGCGTTTCCAAGATATTTTAAACATGAATATACCGAGTTGGGTTTTAGATCATTTCGCAAACATAGATACTGAAGAATCATCAAATTTGGAAGAGGAACTCTTAGAACTCACGAGTAACGAAGGCCTCAAAGTAAAATTTAAACATGGATACCAAGAGTTCTGGCTTCAAAAATCAATACCAGTTCTCTACCCTGGATTGTGGGCAATAGTACAGAAGTTTTTAATCGCATTTCCTTCGTCCTATATGGCTGAGCGTGGATTCAGGGCAGTAGCTAATTTATTGTCAAAGAAGAGGAACAGACTACACATCACTGAACGTGGCGATCTGCGATTGATGTTAACGAAATTGGACCCGACATTAACAAATTAACACTCCACCAGCCTCAACCATCTCATTAATTTTTTTTACTTATTATTAATTTTGTGTTTATCTCATTATTTTTTTATTTCTTATTGATTCTGTGTGTATTTTTAAAATTTTAATAAACAATTTTATTGTACATTTGGTTGTCGTTTTATTAATTTCTGCTTTATGATTTTTAATAGATAAATAAACAGATAAATTAGGTACAGATAATATGCAACAATATTTTAATATTTCATATAAAATTAACTATTATGGACTAGGGGGCGTTGAAATTTTTGTTCTCTTCTAAAGGGGGCGATGGTCCAGAAAAGGTTGGGAATCACTGGTTTAATCGGTTAGAAAGAACCGATGGTTTCTGTAAAGGCATATTTGCATAACATCCGTCGTAATAAGAGTTCACTGAAGTGAACGTTACTGCAACAGTATTATGCAGTGATAAAGTAGTCCGTTGTATTCCATAACTATTCGTAATTCAGGAAATCCTATTTCGACTAAACTTATCTGCAGAAATGACTCCTAAATGTCGTTTCGAAGACTCCCAGAAAGTTCTTAATAACACAAATAACCATATCTAAATAACCAATGAAATCTATTTCAGTTGAAAACCTAAGTTCTATATTCACTAGTAAATGTTACAATGCACCGAAAACAGTTCCTTGTCATCATACGATGACTTTTAAAAAAATAATTAACCTTTCATGATGAAAGAAAATCGAATAAAACAGCTTCTATGCTAAAGAATCGATGACACAACAATGCTTTTCGAATCATCAAACCGGATACGCCTATTGTTTCGTAATTTGCATATCCGTCACGAATTAGTTTTAGCTTTAACAACTTTCGTATAAACCGTATAAACAATTAAGTCACTGACCATATATTACCGAACATTTTAAAACGACAGACATCGGAAGATTGCTCCAATATCCGGAATAAATCTGGTAATGATATTTTGATTGAAAATTTTACAATAAAGAATGAGTGTATATATATATGTTTTATTTTATTCCCATTCTTATAGTATAACTATAGTTTTCTGTATCTATACATGGGGTACGTCAGTAACATACACATTTCCAGGAGGTATGTGAGGCATAAAAGGTTTTGAGAACCACTGCTCTATTATATATATAAAGTTCAAAGATATGACGTCATAAGCGTAAAATTACCAAAGCCAATAGTACAAGTTGGATGGGAGGTTACCATCTGTCTCATAACAGCTGTTGCATTCGGTCACTTTCCCGCAACCTAAACAGATCCCTCTGGTTCTTTATGACGTGGCCATTTAGCCCCCTTGTGTGCAAATAACTACCGGTCAGAGATAAAACAACCCAACCAAACGCATTTTATGAACAACTTCAGGATATTTTGAATTCTGTCAAGAAAGGAGATATTACCCTTGTTCTTGGTGACTTCAATGCCAAAGTTGGTACTGACTCTAACTTTTGGTGATGAAAATTGGTCAGACAGGATGTGATTCAGTTAATCTGAAGGGTTGCAATCTTGAACAGGTGTCAGTTTAATTATCTTGGGAGCTATGTAACAGATGATGGTGATGTGCGACATGAGATTAACAGACGAATAGGGATTGCTGCCGGGACTTTTAAGAATCTATGGAGAGTGTGGAGAAATAGGCATATACACCTAAAGACTAAAATTAGACTGTAAAATAGTTTGGTTCTTTCTATGGTTAGTTATGGTAGTGAAACGTGGACGCTGTGTAAACAAGATAACAGGAAATTAGATGTTTACATAGTATCTTAGGTATTTGGATTACATAGTATCTTAGGTATTTACATAGTATCTTAGGTATTTAACTTTGTAACTAATGATGAGGTTAGGCAAAGGAGTTTGCAACCTCCTTTAAGCAGCATATTGTGCAGAGAGAGACTCCGTTGGTTTGGCCATGTTGCCCGTATGAATAATTATAGATTGGCGAATAGGGTTATCAACAGTGTGCCTAAAGGCCTCAGAGAGAAGGGGAGACCTAGGATGTGGTGAGCAGACAATGTCAAAGTTGTTGTTGTTTGAGTTGTTTTACCTCTGACCGGCACTTTTTTTGCACATCATGGTCTAAATGGCCAGGTCACATGGACCCCGAAGGCTCAGAGAAGGTTGGGGGAGGGGACCCACTGGAACAGCTGTTGGGAGACAGATGGTAGTCCCCCGTCAAGGCCATCCAGCGTGTTCTTTAACGTGCACAGGGTATGTCTCTCCCGCACACGGGACCACGGCTTAACGTCCCATCCGACGGACGGCGACCTTTCCAAGCCCATTGGTGTCCCCTACTGACCGTGGGCAGGGCGGGGAATTTTGCGGAGATAAATCTCAACGCTGACCCAGCTGGGACTCGAACCTGGGAACTACAGATTACGAGCCTGGCGCGCTACCGACTGAGCCACCCCCGCCCCGGCAGACAATGTCAAACAGGACCTTGTTACAATGGTGTGCATTTACCAGATGCAGTAGATGTAGCTCAGGATAGACTTGCTTGGAGAACTAAATTGCACGGTCTGGTTGGACCTCCGTAGCCCACGGCTGCTTGAGGATGATGATGTCAAATTAATCAACATTTAATTCTGAATTTTTTTAAAATAAAATATTTAACAAAAAGACTATATGTTTCATTTTCATAGGACTTTTTAACAGTCGTGTAGTAAAAAAATGCAACTTGCAACAAAAATAAAAATTAAAAAAAAAAAAGCTAATAGAATTGATTATAACGCATATGAATAGAATGGCTATTTATTTCTAAATAACAAAAAAATTGTTGTTTAAAGAAAACATTTCTTCCATTTTGAAATGTTTTTCTCCATACTATAATTTGAGAAAAAGTCCAGGTTTTTTGCAGTCCAATAAATAAGTCGCATTTGGAATATTTTTAATACATGACTAATCAACAGAAATAGCTCATGATTCATATCAAATTAAAAAATTTAATTCTGAATTTTATTAAAGTAAAAATTCGAACACTCTAGTAACATATTATTTTTAATAACAATTTTTACAATGATATACCAAAAAAAGGTACACATTTCATAATTGCTTCCAATTTTAAAAAGTAGCAGTTATTTGTTAACTATCCGATTTTTAAAACTTTAAGGAAAATTTTGTGTTGATAATAGTTCAAATCAAACTTCTGAGCTTAAATTAGGGGATTACATCAGCACAGAGTAATGTTAAAAATTGGCAATACCTTATATAACTTCTAAGAAATGGCAAACAGATGGCTCTAACAAATTATTTATGTCCTAGTTTAATAAAATATGCATCAAATAAAAAAATATTATTTATCAAACTTAAATTTCATATTTTTATATCTATTTACAAAATATAAAATGCCAATTTTTATTTTTTTTAAATCGTTTTCCTTTATCAGAGTAATGTTAACAAATTGGCAACACCTTATATAACTTGTAAGAAATGGCAAACAGATGGCTTTAACAAATTATTTATGTCATAGTTTAATAAATATGCATCAAATAAAAAAAGGAAAATATTATGTATCAAGCTTAAATTACATATTTTTATAAGGTATCTATTAACCAAATTTAAAATGGCAATTTTTAATTTTTTTTTTAAATCGTTTTCTTTTATTGTACTAAAAACGGATATATACGTTCTGGACACTGGTAGGGTTAATAAATCAGGTTTTTGTTTTAAAATTTCATAAAGCTATATAGAATTCATATGAAAGTCGCATTTGGTATAAATGCATGCTTTAAATGTTCCGACATTTCATTTTGTTTTTTCACTTGTCCACATATTTATTGTTCGCTAATCAAAATACTCGTTCAGTGAGAACATTAAATCAAGGGATATATAAGCTAAATTCAACGTTTTTTAAAATGCTTTAAAAAAATTCCTGTTTATCAGTGAAATATTTAAAAATTTCAACCAACCTACTGCGCGCCAATATTCAGTTTACTATTTTAATTCACGAAAAAAAAAGGGAAAAAATCACAATTTTAGAAAAAAAATAAATCTAAAGGACAGAGCAGTGAAATAAAGGACTGTCCTCTTAAATAAAGGACGTATGATCACCGTACATATTTAAAATATCATCTTCCTACCTCCGTGACTTAAAAGACGGCTTATTTTCCTAACCACAACTAATCTTCGATTCCCTAGAAGAAAACGTGGAAAATGTCGACGCTACTACGTACATTTGACTTCAACAGTTTTCATTAACTGTATACTGTTTGAAAGTAATCGTAATAATTCTTTGCTGACGTCTGACAATAACATTGTTGATTTAATTGTTTTCCGACTTCGAAGGAAACGACACCTCTCCATATCCGCAACAAAGTTCTCTCTCTTTAAGCTTCCTTTCTCACCATTTCTCGTACCTCGGCGAAGCCAATCAGTGAATATTATACGAACGAATATTATCGAACATAACGTGGCAGTGGGGATCGCCATCAAATAACCAAAGATAATGGAATTACGAAAGCTTTCCCTGCCTAGACTCGTTAAAATAAAAAGATCCAACGTGTACCGTGTAAGAGCTACGTATAGCCATAAATAAGCAAACTGAAATATGTGTGCGCCTTAATAATAAATTAGAGAAAACACAGAGATGACGTCAGCAACGCGGTTCCGGTTACTTTACAGCATAATTTCTATAATGTGAAGAGGAAAAGCATTTTCAGTGTCTCGTGAAAGCCAAACAACGAAACTATATTGTGAAATCACAGTTTATTATTCAGTTCAAAACATTTTCCAAAACATATTTTCTCCTGAGGTCACTCACAATACCTATCTGATGGGCGAAATAAAAGGTGACATTGGCATAATACCTTAGTAGAAAAATATCTTATTCGATATCATTTGCATTAGATATCTCTCACACCTGTACGGCCTACGTGTAATATCGAATATAAAAACTTTGGTTGCCGTAATATATAAATGACGAACGAATATTTAAAACGAGAAAAAACAAAATACTAAACGCAAAGTTGACATGAAACTTCAACCACGTTTAGATTTCAGTTTTACTCTTAATAAACTAATTAGTGTATTGCACCAGATAATTATTTTGCATCTTGGCATTTGTAAAATTATCCTTTCGTTCTTAACTCTAAAAACGCAAATAACGTAGCTCAAGAAACGCCATTTCCATAGCTACAATTAATGGGAACCCTATTTCGTGTCAACACAAATATTTCGTACTCAATTCCTATTTATAGAAAGATAATTGCAACTGTTTATTTCGTCTGCCAATAAATAAGTTTTACCCCACCGTTCACTCTAAATCGAAATATTTATTCACCCATAAACATAATTTTTAAACACTGCAAGCATTCGGCAAAGGGTTTAAGATGCGATTCAAATCCATTCCTATTTTTCTATCTTATTACACCACGACGTGCACATAACTGTTAATTTTCATTTCTGGGCCAAAACAATAATATTAATCTTCAGATTACTCGCAAAAACCTAAGTTTTTACCGAAAACGACTTTTCAAAAACCGGAATTTCCACAGCTTTAACGGTTCGTAAACGTATAAATGGTTGCTGCCTACCTAAAGCCCTTCCACATCGCAGTACATCACTAAAATCTCACCCAAAATATATTAAACAAAAGAATGGTTACTTCCTCCATGGATCGTACGAGGGTGAGAAAAAAAAATCCAGTGGAACCACTCAAAAAATCTTCCAATGCGAAACTAAAAGTATGCAACTTCCAACTTTTACTACGGCTTCAAAATGTTTCGTCTATACTTCTCCGAAACTTTACATAACCATTTTTCTTCTCTGTAGAAAAATAAAAATGAATCTTACGTACCTGAGATGATCGAAACATAATATAAAAACATACCTAAAATAGCAACATCATTATGATTAAGAAAAGCATTTTTAAAACTTCAACCTGCCTGTAATATATTATGCAAAATCTGTTGGCAACACAGAGAAACAGTACTGCTGACGTCATCTCGGTGTTTTTGCTAGTTTATCATTATCCCGTATTCACAGGCGGCACTAATTTTAGGAGATTTAAAGATTTTCATATCTATTTTTTCATATGCACTGTATTTTTTTTTAAAGGTTTATTTTTTTAGACGGTTTTCTCGGGAACCTATCAGAAATAGAAATGGTTCATTGAATTAGATTATTCCTATTGTTTATTAAGAAGGATGTATTTTTTTTTTTAAAGTTGAGTGCTTAGCGCGCTTGGCTACGGATCTAAGAGACCTGGGTTCGAACCCAGGGTATGGCATTGATGTGTTTTGCATTTCTGCTGAGGTGCTCACTTACGGTAGCAACAACGCAATCAGTTTAGGTTAATGAGTGACAAATTTGAATCTCAATCAAGTATATTATATTTTTTACACGTTTTTGATTTAACACAGATCAGAAAAGAAATTTAAATTCCCTATTTACACGATTTATTTTGATGTAACACGGTTCACACGGCCCCTTTTTGAAAATCCCCATTTGAATTTAATTCTGAAAAAATATTTCTATTGAAGAAAAAATTTCTAGAAGAACCAACATGCCGCTTTTATGGTCACATTTTCCGATGTAATTTTATGGTTTTAGGTTGTTTTACCTCTGAGCGGTACTTTTTTGCACACCATGGGCTAAATGACCAGATCACATGGACCCCGAAGGCTCAGAGAAGGTTGGGGGAGGGGACCCACTGGAACAGCTGTTGGGAGACAGATGGTATCCTCCCGTCAAGGCCATCCAGCGTGTTCTTTAACGTGCACAGAGTATGACGCTCCCACACACGGGGCCACAGCTTAACGTCCCATTCGACGGACGGCGGCCTTTCCAAGCCCATCGGTGTCCCCTACTGTCCGTGGGCAGGGCGGGGAATTTTGCTGAGATAAATCTCAACGGTGACCCAGCTGGGACTCGAACCTGGGAACTACAGATTACGAGCCAGGCGCGCTACCGACTGAGCCATTATATGGTGTTAGGTAACAGAACTAAGATAAAAAAAAATTATTTAAGAATTCTTTATATATTTATTTTTTTTAAAACCAAATCGGACGGTTTTAATTTGAAAACTTCTAAGTTTATAAAATTAAAAATGTGTTAACATGAAATAAAGACTTCAAGATTTTGATATGACTTGTTTGAAAACAACTCATTTGTATTCGGTTTTCACGTCTAAGGGACCTGGGATCCTGGGTATCATATAGAGCTCAGAATTGATTGTTTTACCTGTGATCGGCATTTTATTTGTAGAGAATGGACTAAACGGTCAGGTCACATGGACCCCGAAGGCTCAGAGAAGGTTGGGGGAGGGGACCCACTGGAACAGCTGTTGGGAGACAGATGGTAGCCTCCCGTCAAGGCCATCCAGCGTGTTCTTTAACGTGCACAGGGTATGGCTTTCCCGCACACGGCTTAAGATCCCATCCGACGGACGGCGGCCTTTCCAACCTTATCGGTGTCCCCTGCTGACCGTTAGCAGGGCGAGCAGTTTTGCGGAGATAAATCTCAACGCTGACCCAGCGGGGACTCTAACCTGGGAACTGCAGATTACGAGCCTGGCACGCTACTAACTTACCCATCCCAACCCCAGCCCTCGCAGAGTTTCTTTGTGATAAGGAATGAATAACTGCTATGGTTTCTTTTCGTGTGCAGTTTTTTTCTGGTTTTAGTTTAGGTTTCGTGTGCAGTTTTTCTGGTTTAGTTTTTTCTGGTTAAACCTCAGATCCTCAGTTACCTTGAGATCCTCAGTTACGTATGTATTATACGTCATCGCGAAGTAACGATATCTACTTTCGTATTAAGCTGTCTTCCGCCTTGCTATTACGAATGCCACCAAAAGGCATAGTATCAGTCATTAAAGTGAAGG
The DNA here is from genome assembly GCA_038380435.1 of Ryuthela nishihirai. Classification (NCBI taxonomy): domain Eukaryota; kingdom Metazoa; phylum Arthropoda; class Arachnida; order Araneae; family Heptathelidae; genus Ryuthela; species Ryuthela nishihirai. The sequence continues at coordinate 132,409 of JAWZYU010000133.1, read as the reverse complement.
GGTGGAACGTTAGGTATTGCTACAGGAAAGGAATATGCAATTCCCAGGGTCGATTCCCACTACACTCAAAGTTCTGATTAATTTTAAGTTAAAACACCCCATCGTTATATCGGTTAGAAAGGCGAACACCGATGGTTTGTGTAAAGGCATATTTGCAAGTGAACTCTCATGCAACAGTATCATGCCATGATAAAGGAGCCCGTTGTATTCCATAAATATTCGTAATTGAGGAAATCCTATTTCGACTAAACTTATCTGCAGAAATGACTCCCAAGTGTCGTTTCGAAGACTCCCGGAAAGTTCTTAATAACACAAATAACCATATCTAAATAACGAATTAAATCTATTTCAGTTGAAAACCTTAGTTTTATATTCACTAGTAAAATGTTACATTGTTCGTTTCACGATTAAACAGAAAGGAATCAAAAAGATCGTACGCTAAATAATCAATCACACAACAATGCTTTTCGAATCGTTAAACCGGATACGCCTTTTGTTTCGTAATTTGCATTTCCGTCACGAATAATATTAATTAATTTAATTCCTTGAATCCAATTCCTGCTATTATATTCTCTAAACTTTGTTTCAGGATGTTTCTCAACTTTTAATAATAAATAAATAAATACCCCCTCAAGCAGCTGCTTACCACAGAGGTCTGACAGGAGCCTGTCAGTTTATATGTCTTAGTAGAAGGTCTGAGAGGATGGCACGCCCTCAGCAGAAAAACGACACAAAACAGCCATGCCTTACCCGTGACTCGAACCCAGGTCTCTTAGATCAGTCAGTAGCCAAGCGCGCTAAGCACTCAACTTTAAAAAAATAAATCCTTCTTAATAAACAATAGGAACAATCTAATTCATTGCCCCCAATTCTGTTTCTGATAGGTTCCCGAGAAAACCGTGTAAGAAAATACAGTGCATATGAAAAAATAGATATGAAAATCTTTAAGTATTCATTTAATTTTTATTAATTTAAACACATTTCTTATTATATAAAATGTTACTTATCTCGTATAAAAGTGGAAGTTAAAATAGATTGGTGACAAAGACAAATGGCAGCATGAAAAATCAACTCCTAAAATTAGTGCTGCCTGTGAATACGGGTTAATGATAAACTAGCAAAAACACCGAGATGACGTCAGCATTACTGTTTCGCTGTGTTGCCAACAGTTTTTGCATAATATATTACAGACAGGTGGAAGTTTTAAACCAAAAATTAAAATTCTTTATATATTTATTTTCTTTAAAACCAAACCGGTAGGTTTTAATTTAAAAAAAAGAAAAGGGTTTACTAACAATTGTGTCACCTTGGAGACACCAAATTTATAGAAATTAAATCATCCCGGACATGATATGTTTTATAGGATAAGGTCTGCCGCATTACTAAATACAATCTCAAAACATATGCGGTCAGAAGGAGTAAAGATGGAAGAAGCAGTAGACAAGTCGTTAGGCGTCCACGCTGCGAATCTGAAATTTTGAGGATCGAGTCACACTTCGGGCAACGTTGTTCTGCGAATGAACTCCCGTTGTTCTGCGAATGAAAAAGGGAACACCAACAGGTTTGCAAAGTCGCTGTGAAGTTAACTCATAGTAGACCTATGCGGGAAATAAAAGCCCGCCCCCCTCCAAAAAAAAGTTTATTTCTTATTCTACAGCGGCCAAGTGTATGTTGAATGTTAGGAACGTGAGGCCCGAAAGGAACAAGTTCCATGTCACATGAAACCTCGTTAAGTAGGTAATGCTGCTGTCCATAAAACTAACAAACTTCGTTTTCTTTCCCCTCAAAATAGAAGAAATTTACTACATGTTCGGACAGCAAAGAATTACGAATTTCCTTTGAAATGGAAGCTCGTATGAGGATCCGTGTGTGGGAGACAGTGTGGAGTCTGTAAAACCTTTTTTCTCATCCTCATCGGCATTCTCAGTGGGGGCATAACAGTAGATAAGATTGAAGTCCTTAACGCCTGTCTGTGATTTTGCTGTAAACAACCTTTCATTAATGCACTCTTATCCTAGAAGAGAATCACTAGCGTATCTGCTGAGAAGCAGACCCACGCCTTGGTGATGTTTATTGTCTTTCCTCCCCGAAAAGAGATATTTAAGATACTCACGGTGAATCCAAATAACTTTTGAAAGAGGTACTAGATTAAATGAATAATTTTTAGTAAATTTGGTAATAGAAGGTATCGAAAACCTAAGTGCGGAAGAGTAAACAAACCCCTCTGTTGGGAATACGAAACAATGGAAATGTCACTTCCTTTCGATTCTGCAAACAATGCATTCCCAATCGTCATCTCGGATGTCATTCGCCTATTATTGAAATCGTCCGACGCTTTTCTAACTGTTCCATTTGCCGCGTTAGCTATTAAAATATGGCGAAGAAGTCATCTTTTTTGAGGGTTTGTAGTTAACAGATTTGAGTATAATAAGCAGCCATAGGCAAGTCTCTTGAGGTTGATAAATAACGTCGGCCTGTCCTTCTGTAACTTACAACTCTGCTGGTCGAATAGTATCAGCTAAATCAAGTTAAATAATATTCGTGAAGTGTTTGTGGTTCTTTTATATTTTCCTTCAGGTAACAAACTTTGTAGTGAATAATTAGTTTAGAGTAGAAGTAATGTAATTCTACACTTTTATGCCTAAGAGCTAAGAAATTTCGGTCGGTTTCTAACCAACAAATAGTATGCAGCACTATATTTATACTATATTTATACAGCACTATAATTATTCTGATTATGGGATGTAAAATTGACAGTTAACCGCTATTTGTCGGTGTCGACCACTTTATTTTGGCTCGCGATACGGACATTATTAATTTCCTATGCTTTTCAGGTACCCTACCGAACGGCTCCAGAATTTCCTTGCTATGCCAGTGAGAAACCTTACTTGGAACCTCTAAAATATGCATTTAATGGAAAAATGTCACTGATTATGAATTAAAGATCATAATGAAATATTTTTGTTTTCAAAAATATTGTTTTAGTATTTAAATGGTTGCAGAAGCTGGAATGGTTAACAATAATCTTCAGTGGTATGCTAGTGAGAAAGTGGAATTATTAATTTCAAAACAAGAAATTCAGTTACAGATTGTCGCACATTAAATAAAATGAGATCACTTACTCACAATAAAAGTCAACGACGTGTGGTTATAAATAAAAAAGGAAATTAACAGAAGAATACAGCATGTAAATTAGAATTACAAATGATATCGCGAAAACACGGGCGTGACTTCATCTCTGGTATATCCAAGTGTTGCCACCATAATTTCTATAAGATCTTTCATAATCAAAGTGTATAAATTAAAACACTCCTAATCCTAAAATATTAACTGGCAGTTATTTCTTTTTTTAATTTTGGTAAATATTTTTATAATATTCTGAAATATTTAAATAAAAATCTTAATAAGTAAATTATTTTGAATGTTATTAAAATAAATTAACTTTAACTTATCTTAAACCAATGAAAGGAATTGCTTTTTTAGGCATATTTATTTTCGTTCTTTTTGTTGAAGGCTATCCAGACAGGTGGCTTTCATAGTACGCGTTTCCCTGTGGTGTCCAACTAGAAATTCCTAGATGGAGGCTAGGTGTGAATCTCTTACGTATGTCATAGGCAACTTTGTCCTTAGGGGTAAAGTACGCTTTTTCCTATGTTCCCAAAGGACAACGCTGTGGTTTAATCTAAGGCTTCTATTACACATTTCGCTGTACTGTACATTACCTTCTTCTTAGCTCTGAACAATGCGTTTCCGTGTAGTGCATAAATTATATTTTTATCGCCCACTTGACATTGCTTTAGGTCGTTACGTCACCCTATCAGCTCGATATATCTGTTGCGAATATCAAACGTTGGTTTCAAAGTTCGTCCACGATAACGGGCAAATAGATCTGAAAGCCTGTACATAAAAAAACTGCCGTTTGATCATTTACGATATAGAAATATTTTTACGAATACTGTAACGACGAATAGGGAAATGAAGAAATCAAAAATTAAGGAAAGAATTTTTTTCCTCGGACAACCATTAGTTCTACTGAGCGAGCTTTACAAATCCGAGCCGAAATGAAAGCGGTCGTTAGTGGTCGACAGCGACAAATAGCGTTTAACTATAAAATTTATATCCCATAATCAGAATAATTTGCTGTATAGTAAGCTCTCGGTTGAAATTTCGTAACTCTCATGCTAAAAAGTGGAAAACTAGATTACCTCTACTGTAAATTAATTATTTACTACAAAGTTACTTACCTGAAGGAATTTATAAACGAACCACAAACACTTTATGAATATTATTAAGCTTGATTCACCTGATTTTTTTTCGAACAGCAGAATGGTGGTTTAGAGAAGGACATACGGAATACAGTCCGTGTGTATTTTTTAATCTCATAGACCTTTGTCAATGGTTGCTTATTACACTGTAATGTGTTCACGGTACGCAAAGCTCCGAAAATCTCAAAAAAAACCTCAAATTATATCAATTCTTCGCCATTTCCATACGCTAACGCTATTCGCCAATCTATAATTATTCATACGTGCAACATGGCCAAACCAACGGAGTCTCTCTCTGCACAATATGCTGCTTAAAGGAGGTTGCAGACTCCTTTACCTAAACTCATCATTAGTTACATAGTTAAACCACCTAACACGTTAAAGAACACGCTGGATGGCCTTGACAGGAGGCTACCATCTGTCTCCCAACAGCTGTTCCAGTGGGTCCCCTCCCCCAACCCTCTCTGAACCTTCGGGGTCCTTGTGGCCTGCCATTTAGGCCACGGTGTGCAAAAAAGTGACGCTCAGAGGTAAAACAATCCAATCCAAGACTTCCCAAGCCTATCGGTGTCCACTATTGACCGTGGGAAGGGCGGGGAGTTTTGCGGAGATAAGTCTCAACACTGAGGATTCTTTATGAGTTCCGTATTTAAATAGAAATGGAAACCGAAACATATTTATCGCTCTGCCCAAAGAAATGTAGATTATTCCATTCTGCCTTCCTATAAACTTGTTTCTGTTAGGGTTTAAGACTAAATAAACAGATATCGCTGTTGTTAAACATCTGAACTTGCGTTACTAATTAAATACTGCATCAGTTGAAGTAGTAAAATAAAATAGATTTTCTAATGTCTGTTAATTATCAAGGGTATTTTTTTGTGTTTTAAAACCGATTATTGTTCGTAAATTTGATCCGAATGAGATGATACGGAATACACCGTCATAACTTAGCGAGTTGCGGAGTGTCATTTACTGCCTGTCTCTGGCAGTCATAACTCATCGGGGAAATCAATGTACACGCTCCAAATTTTCACAGAATGTTTCAAGTTAAGGTCCAGTTTGCGGTGCGAAATTTCAGGTCGAAAGTCCAAATAAGTTGAACTCTAACAAAAAAAAATTCACATTTCCCCTCACCCAAAAAAGTGTCCTAAATTTATATTCCAACATACTATATGTGCTAATATTCAAATAGTGTTGATTAAAGTTTTGAAACATGAATGCATAAATATAACTTATGTACTTAATTAAATTCACACGTACGACAATTATTGCTAAATGAAATAAATTCCTCTAGGTGGCGTTAATTTTGTTTCTAATGAAATATTTGCTTCTTACCGCCGTTCCCAACGGTTGTTCGTTTTCCACTTCTACGATTGGTCAAATATGTTACAATGGCACGTGCAGGTAGATAGATAGCAACCATATATTCGCTTTGACTTTAGACTCAAATTTTATTCTCAGTTCATTTCTTCTTTTCCACAATATATTTTATTACGTATATTTAGAATAAAGTTCATAGACCACGTAAATTTTACCTACACAAGAATCGAAATACAGTTAGCAATGATTAATAGTAATATTCTAATATTTCAGAAACGTTAATATTTAAAATATGCGAATGCAATATAATATCGAAGCCAGAAATTACATACCACTATAACGTTTCAGCTTAAATAACTGGGATTGTTAATTTAATTATCAAACTTTACTGGTTTTATTAACAACCGCGGAGACATCCAATTCGAGAAATTAATTAATCGCGGAGATGATATTTGTTTCATAGCATTACAAATAGAAACTCAAAACACAGAGAGGGGTGGGGTGGGGGGGGGGGGGGGGCTCAGTCGGTAGCGCGCCAGGCTCGTAATCTTTACTTCCCAGGTTTGAGACTTTGCTGGTTCAGATTTATCTCGGCAAAATTTCCCAAACATTATTCTTTCCTTATATTCTCAGTGTGAACGCTAATCTTACCATAATCGGTAAATGTGTTGTTTAAATCAGTCGTTAATAAGGAACATTTACATATAATTATAACAGAAACGGTAATATAGGGGTAGAAGGAAATGAACATTTTTTTTATAAGTATATTTGAATACAACTTTAACCATTTATTTATATTTTACGTGTATCTGTTGAATATTAAAAAAATAATTGTCTTTCTACTTTCTGCAACAGTGGGAGAAAGGATAACCATATCTGCAACCCCGAGAAAAATAATCTTTTATATTTACGTTCTGTCTGCAGGGAGTCCATTCTCCAAACAACAACGAAACCTTGCAGGTTTTGTAACCAAAGCTATTGTATGAAAGCTTTAATTCTCCTATATTTATTTATTCATTTACTAAAAATGGAATCGAACCCGGCAACCAACGTAGAATGACCTAGGCCAATATTTTAGGAGTTACAGAGCGTAGGAAAAAAAAATGCCAACTGCACGCGGTGTTTCCAGGTGGTCACCCTCCCAAGTACTGACGGAGCCCGAAGCTTAACCTCGGGGATCAGACGAGAACCGGTGTGTTCAACTTGCTATGGCCGTTGACATGCTAATTGTTTCTTACCTGCCTTATAAAGTAACACACATTATCAATAAGAGAACAATGCTTAAAGTAGGAAAGAACTGGAATGGTGCCAAAAAATTTCGTTAACGACAGTATTTAAAAATAAATTACACTTTTCTCAATACTGATTAGTTTTCAATTTTTTTAACGGTTGTTGGATATTTATATTTCTCATATCTTTTTCAACATAATAGCGTGAAATTAAACGTTACACACAAAAGTAATAAACACAATAAAAATATTTCTATTTACCCTACTTCTGCGATCCCTCCGAAGAGACTACACTTATTACTTTCACAGAGTAATTTTCGTTTCGTTTCCATGGTTATTTCAACGACAGAGACGCCATTCCTTGTCACACCTCGGGCTAAACTGATAAATCACGACGACTCCCGATAGCTAAGACCATATTTCGATAACAGCACGCACTGCAAAAATTAGACAGATGGGATAGTCCAAAAGTCGATCCCAGCGCGTGCTTCACCCTGAATGTTCTTTCGCACGGTGGCATAACTAAACGTCCCGTAGGATGGGTTTTCCGAGGCCATCGGTGTCGCATACTAACAGAGGAGAGGGGTAGGATTTTTACTCGGGAACGGTTTGAAATATTACGATGTGTCGATGACTCACATTGCGGCTCCGAACGGTTGGAAAACTTCCAAGGTGTAATTTGACCGACTAATATTCAGAGCGATTCATATTATTTTTTGTAATTCGGTGGGCGTTAGAATTGCGTTGAGGAAAATGCAAATGGAACACCGGAAATAATTATCGTTTTATCCTATAAAACATACAACCTGTTTCCACTCTGAGGTTTCATTTTTCTTTACATGTTCATGCCGTTCTCATCGTAAAACGTAATGAAATTTAGTGCCATTAAAAGTGCCCCGTCATTAAAAGTAAATAATTACATAGGAAATTTAAATTCTGCAGTGTAATATTTAACTTCATGAAAAAGTATTAATCACCGTTATTAAGAAAGACGTTTGCAAGAGATCCTACAGTTAAAAGTAATGAGTTTGATTTCGATTCGACAACGTTTATACGTAAACCTCTGTTGCGAATAGGAAATACTGTTGCAGCCTCACTTCCGGCGACTGAGAAAACACTGCATTCCAAAACCTCAGTGTCGACGTCATTACCTTATTATTGGAATCCAAATTTAAATGATAGTAAATAAACTGTCGGAAACCGCCATCTCGTTTCGATCATTACAGTTAAATTGTGAATACCATGATGAAGTGAACAGAGTTCGTGGAATGGCAGTTACCTACACATTGCTTACCGCGAAACAATAGGACTATAATAAACCTAGTTGTGTGAGATAAAACGAAACCTTAGTACACCAATATTGACACGGGCTGTATTCCTCATCCCCTTCAAATGTAACCAAGCACTCGGCCACTCGAAAAACATCAGGTAAATCTAGTTATTAATTATTTTCCAATCTTCGCCACCACACGGAATTTAATGGTTTACAACCACTGGCTGGACTAACCCTTAAGTAATATAAGCACCTGCTTAGGGTACCAAGGGAAAGGGGGCACCGAGGATTTTTCCCCCAGCAATAATGCTCTTACCTATCAATTCTTTCACTGACAGACTCTACTTTTGTCGTTACTTTTTCCATTGTCCTTATCTGCAGTGTTCGACTTTAATCTGAATTCTAAAAAAAAAAATATTGAAGGTGACAGTCATATCGCTAGAGTTCAATACGTTTGACTGTTTTTACAAATTTTTTCTGAATGAATTTCGGTGTTTTTCTATTCATTATAAATATATATAAAATCCATATTCTTTTTTGCGACTTTTTAAATTATAGCTTACCTATTTTCAGACGCCAAGATCAAACGTATTCAATTAAGCAATGGAAAGGTCCACGGAGTTACCATTGCTCGATCGTGGTTACGCCATTATTTGGCCTTATTTGAACCCTAAGAAGAAAGTACAAAGTTGCTCTTCGTCACCACCCGGAAAGGCGTATTTCAAGGGGGCGGGGGTGGCTCAGTCGGTAGCGCGCCAGGCTCGTAGTCTGTAGTTCCCAGGTTCGAGTCCCAGCTGGGTCAGCGTTGATTTATCTCCGCAAAATTCCCCGTCCTGCCCACGGTCAGTAGGGGACACCGATGGGCTTGGAAAGGCCGCCGTCCGTCGGATGGGACGTTAAGCCGTGGCCCCGTGTGTGGGAGAGCCATACCCTCTGCATGTTAAAGAACACGCTGGATGGCCTTGACGGAGACGCTACCATCTGTCTCCCAACAGCTGTTCCAGTGGGTCCCCTCCCCCAACCTTCTCTGAGCCTTCGGGGTCCATGTGACCTGGCCATTTAGCCCATGGTGTGCAAAAAAAGTGCCGCTCAGAGGTAAAACAACCCAACGTATTTCAAGCCCAACAGTTAACTACAAAGTTGCTCTTCGCATTAAATGTAAGCGCACTATAAATCAAATTAATTATTATTCTTTAAATGTTTCGTGTTGTTTTCATATTTCCGTAACTAATAATCTTTCTAGTTTATATTTCAACTTTTTTGGTTACCGGCGTTCCGTGGCCGAGTGTTTTGCACGCATGGCTACTGATCTAAGGGAACTGGGTTCTAATCTCGTTTAAGGCATTGATGTGTGTAGCTTTTCTGCTGAGGTCCCGTTCTACTATGGGGTCACAAGCTCGTGCTTAGTTACAGTAGCAATCAGTTTAGGTTAATGAGTGACAAATCGGAATCTCGAACAACTATTTTACTTAGTTCCACAGCCAATTCTGTTTTTACATGGATTTCTTTTACACGATTTTGATTTCACACATTTTAGAAAAAATTTCCAATTCTCGTTTTACACGATTAATTTGGATGTAACACGGTTCAAAAAACTCTATTTGAATTTAAACATGACAAAATATTCAAGAAAAAATTCCTAGAATTTACATTTATAACAAAGATGCCGTTTTTATCGCACATTGCTGGATATCGTTTTAACTTTGAAAATGTACAATGCATACACATTTTCTGCACAAAAATCCCCAAAATAAAAGCAACACTAACATAACTACACAAGTTTTCTGTATTTTATTCTAAATTTTATTGAAATATTGTACAAAACCTTCTTCATTCGGAATAAAGTGGCAACATTGAGTTCCGGTAATTCCCCTCCATTTTATCTTCAATACATACGTTAGTCTCACTCTCTCATTTCGTTTTTAAAGTTAGAGTGTTAGTTTAAATATCTTTATAAGTAAAGACCAACATGGCGACTACACAAGCGACATATACGTACGGTGACCATATTTTTTCGGAGAAAATAAACGACAAAACACAAATTGTTTGATAATGAAAAAAAGCAGGTTGCGTTTATTTGTTTCATTAAAACTAAAAATCTTTATAACATTTATTATAAAATATAAGCATACAATAGCATTTTAAACAATCATTACTTAAAAAATTTATTTACGATTTTTTTCACAAGAATGAACTTATCTTAATAAATCTGGTTTATGTTTTAAAAATCATGAAACTGTATACAATTCATATCAAATTTGCATTTGGTATAAATGCAACTTTGATTGTTGTTTCGATTTTTAATTTTGAATGAATGTTTTGAAATTGAATGTTTCGATTTTTAATTTTGTTATTTCACTGCTCCATATATTGTTCGCTAATCAAAATACACGTGCAGTTTTCGTTACAAAATTTTATTTCCGATGGAAGATATATGGGAACCGATCCGATGCTCTGTATTTGACATTTGATCTTACGATCTGACCCCTCATACGTAAAACTTTCGACTGCTTCGGTGTAATGGAAGCATTGATCACCATCTACGGATTACGATCCATCTGGCAAATTTGCAAACTCGAGAAAACTATCACTTTCAATCATCTTAATGAAACAGCACTATGCAGGGAAAAAAACTTTACTTATGCAGAAAATCTGTACGGAATGCAGCTGAATGCCCATCAGTTGGGTTGTTTTACCTCTGAGCGGCACTTTTTTTACACACCATGGGGTAAATGGACAGGTCACATCGACCCCGAAGGCTCAGAGAAGGTTGGGGGAGGGGACCCACTAGAACAACTGTTGGTAGACAGATGGTAGCCTCTCGTCAAGGCTATCCAGCGTGTTCTTTAACGTGCACAGGGTATGGCTCTCCCGCACACAGGGCCATGGCTTAACATCCCATCCGACGGACGTCGGCCTTTCCAAGCACACCGGTGTCCGTACTGATCGTGAACAGGGCGGGGAATTTTGCGGCGATAAATCTCAACGCTGACCCAGCTGGGACTCGAACCTGGGAACTACAGATTACGAGCCTGGCGCCCTACCGACTAAGCCACCCCCGCCCCGAATGCCCATCATGAAATTATGAAGAATCATGATAACGAGCCTTCAGTCGAGCAAACAAGCACTTTCACAGAAGTAATCGCACTCCAGCTATGGGAATAACAAGAAACAGTTAATAAATAAAACAATGACACAGAGGAAGTTGCATTCTACCCAAAACTCTGAACTATGGACTCGTTAATGAAATATCCTTTCGAAATACAAATGCAACCAAAATAAGTAATCATATGGCAAAACACCAACTAGTATGCATATATATATGGCACAATCACCGTCAAAGATAAATCTCGCTGACTATATCAGGGACCATGTAACTCTTCTGGCAAATGAAACGTCAAAAACCAACTGTTCAGATCATAAAAATGTTACCGAAATGATATGACAAAAGAAGAAGTAACAGGAGTATTCTTAATAATGAAAAAAACACCACACTAGCGGCAAAAGTATGTGGTAGCTATTTATGTTGCACTACGGGTTCGCAACTTATGTCGTGGTATTTTTGCAAACTGAGTATGCACACCTGATAGCCTTATTAAATGAAAAAAATAAAATAAACACCCCCTCAAGCAGCTGCTTGGCACAGATGTCCATCAGCAGAAAAACGACATAAATAGCGATGTCTTACCCGGGGCTCGAACCCAGATCCCTTAGAACAGTAGCCAAGCGCGCTAACCACTCGGCCATGGGACGGCAACCATTAAAAAGAAAGTGAACCCACTTTCCCACTTTGATCTTGGCCAAAAGGCCGAGAAGCGATAAAAAAAATCCTCTTAATTATTAATAATTTTAATAATCAGAAATTCGTAGACGGTAATTTGCGCGTAAGAATCCAAAAGTCCGTAGGCGAAGACGCAGTAAAGTTGTTAGCGTGTGCGTTAAATCAGTCTGTTCTCCTGAACAGTTAGTCGAGTTTACCCGACGCAGAGAGCGACATATATTTTAAGCCTCCATTCCCACCCTCGAGCTCAAACATAAATCTCTTCTTTCAAATCTGGACCACTTTGTACCATATTTCAGTGGAATCAGGATCATCTGGTCCATACGCAAGGGTCGTCAGAGGATGCTGGATGGGAATGCAAGACAGAAGCTAACGTAGCGTAGCACAGTGTGCTTACAAACTGGCGAAGGCGTGTGGCCGCAGGCCGCCTAAAGTTGAAGGAGAGATGGCAACAGGGGTGAAAAGATGACTCAGGGCCAATGTAAAAGGAAAATAGGAGAGTGTCCAAAATCCAAGGAAAATGATCAAATGAGTGAGTGTCCAGTGTGGGCTCTCAGGGAAGAGAGAATGAAAATTTATATAAAAAAATTTGTCCTCTTTTTAATATGGAATTTTTTTTTTTTTTTTTTTTTTTTGTTATAAAAAAAAAACAATCTCACAAGAGAGGAGTGGGAGGGGGTGTAAATGGGATAGGGGGAAGAGGGGGCAGGTGGGGTAAGGTGAGGTAAATAACAAAGAACAAAAAGTTCAATAATGGGTGTCAGCATTGATAAAAAAATTTTTTTTTGAAATTTAAAATTTTTTATTAATCAAAAATCAAAATTTCAACCTCCTCAGGCAGGGCTTGCCCAAGGGGTGAGATATGGTGAAGAGGGTGGGGGGAGGGGGTCAGTCCCAAAGTATTGGGGGGAATATCAGGGAGTGAGTGGATGAGAAAGGGAAATTATTATATGGGAAAATGACAAAACCACGTGCACTGTAGTGCAGTGAAAACCTGGCAAAGGGGTAGGGAAAAGTAAGGCCAGACAAAGGGCCATGCAAAATTCTTTAAGAAATGTTGCAAAAAGAATTTGAAAGTGGGGATTAGGGTAAAGGTGGATAATGTGTCTGTAAATTGGAGGTGAGTGGGAGATAATTGTTCAGCATAATGGGAGATAAAAAGAAAAAGGGGTGGGAAGGTAGAGAAGCAGTGAAGTGTGTGAGTGGTGTAGTATGGATAAAAATGAATAAAAAAGTAAGCAGGGGCAATATGTGGGTATACTGTGGAAGGAATCAGTGATCAGACAATGGGTAAATCAGTAAAAATAATAATAATACTTCAGTAAATAAGCAGATTATATTGCCTTTTTTTTTTGGTATATATATATTTGAACATATATTAATTATTTTTTTTTGAACATGAATATTTTTGAGAAGTTATTAGCTTTGGCTTAACAGAATTATAGCCAGTGAAAGGTTACAGTAAATGCAAGTCAGGTGTCCAAAGAGCATCTTTTTTGTCCTTAAATGGATCTTTTTGGCTCCTGGATCTTTATGTTTGTCCAAATGGATCTTTTAAAAAACAAAGTACAGCAAAGCAGATGGTAAGGAGGGGGAAGGGATAAATGGATTTGCCAGAAAGGTGAATGTAGGAAGCAAGGGCAGAAAAGTGGGCCTGTTTGTGTTTGTGGGAGGGATTGAGTATTGTTTGAATGTTGTATGTGTGGACTCCAAGTTTTGCAAGTTGGTGATAGAAGTTGTTTCTTTGTGTAGTGAAGAGTGAACAATGTAGAAGAAAGTGAGGAATATCTTCAATCACCTGGCAGTTGGGGCAGAGTGCTGAGGGGGCCTTGTTTATAAGGAAAAGATCCCTATTAAGGTTAGTTCTGCCCGTGCGGAGTCTGTGTATGGAGGTTTGAGAGTGTCTGGGTAAGTAGTGAAAAAAGATTTCATTGGGAGTGTTTGTTACAGTGGCTCTGAAAGTGTTTTTGATGCTGGTGTGTTGGGCCCACGATTCTGCCCATGTGTTGTGAAAGTTGGTTTTATGGGATTTAATATGTTGGGTACAAGGTGTGAAAGTGTGGTAATTAGGTGTGGGAAGTGTAAGGGCTTGTTTGGCAAGTTGGTCAGCAGTGTCATTATGGGGAATGTTGCAGTGGGAGGGAATCCAATGGAAAGTGAGGGAATGACCAGTCATAATTAAGTTGTGAGCAAGTTTTTGAATGTGGTAAAGGGAGAAGTTCTGTGTGTTATCAATGTTGTTTTGTTTGATGCTTTGTAGGGCAGGCTTTGAGTCAGTAAAGATGTGTATGTGTTGTTTGTTGAGGGGGGTAGCCCATTCAAGTGCCCTGTGTATTGCTGCAAGTTCTGTGTCGGTGCTATTGAAGGCAAGGTTAAGTTTAATTTTGTGTGAGAAGTGTAGGTTAGGACAATGAAATGCAGCAGATCCATTTGTGGTGTTGGGGATGTGGGAACCATCAGTAAAAATGGTGATATCAGTTGGGGGGATGGAAGAAATGATGTGTTCAGCAGCAGTTTGTAGTTCAAGTGGGTGGTGGTGTTTTTTCTGAGTGATGGGGAGGTTGAGTTCAATGTGGGGGGTCTTAATTTGCCAGAAGGGAAGTGTGTGTTTAGGAGAGAAGATTTTAATATGTTTCCAGGTGAGATATGCAGGGTGTTGTTTAATAATGTATGCAGTGGGAGAAGTGTTGTTAGGTGAGTCAATTCTTCTAAGTGCAGGGTGTGTGGGATTGAAATGTTTCATTTTTATGTAATGATTGCATGTGAGTAGTTGTCGTTTAATTGTAAGGGGGGGCATGTTAGCTTCTGCCCAAGTGGCCAGGTTTGGGCAGCCAGCTTTGAGGCCCAGTGCAAGTCTAATGGCTCTTGTTTGAATTGTTTCAAGTTTTTGTATATGTGTGTGTGTGTGGCAGTGTTCAGTGATGAGAGACCATATTCAAGTTTTGAGTTGAGGAAAGCTTTAATAAAAGTAATCATGGCTCTATCACTGGCACCCCATGTTGTCCTAGTTATGGCAGTGAGAATGTTGAGTGCTCCATTACATGTGTGTTTAATGTAATTTGTGTGGTGGTTCCACGTCAGCTTGCGGTCAATAATTAACCCTAAGTATTTGTAGTGTGTGACAATGGGGATAGTAGAATTATGAATTGTAATTGTAGGAGAGTTGGGGGGTATGTGTTTGCGGGTAATGGGTAGGACCGCAGATTTAGGTGCAGAGATGGCTAGTCCCCATTTGGTGGTGAAGTCAAGGACCTGGTTGACTGCTTTTTGTAGGTGGCACTGGATGTTGATTATGTTTTTTCCTGAGGTCCAGAGGACAATGTCATCAGCAAAGATGGAGCAAGAAATATGTTTGGGTAGTAATGCAGGTAGGTCATGTAGAAGTATGTTGAAAAGTGTAGGAGAGACCACACTGCCCTGTGGTAATCCCCTTTTTAGATTATGTGTGTCAGAAAAGGTAGTCCCCAGCTGGACTTTGATTTTTCTGTGAGTGAGAAAATTATTGAAAAAATGGAGCATGTTACCTGTGATGCCTATATGATGTAGTTTGTAGAGAATGCTGGTGTGTGAGGCAGTATCAAAAGCAGAAGTGAGGTCTAGAAAGACACAGCATAGAATTTCTTTGTTGTTGATAGCAAGTTCTGCTGAGGTGATGATGTCAAAGAAATTGTCTGTGGTTGACCTGTGCTCTCTAAAGCCAGTTTGGCATGTGGAGAGAGTGTTATTTGCATGGAGGAAGAATTTTAGTCTTGAGAGCACCATTCTTTCTAGAACTTTGAGTATGCATGATGTTAGGGCTATTGGTCTATAAGAAGAAACTTCTACTGCTGGTTTGCGAGGTTTTAAAATTGGGATTATTTGTATGTCTTCCCATTCTGATGGGAAGGTGTGTGTTTGCCAGCAGTTATTGTAAATATGAAGCAAAGTGCTGAGTGTAGAGGGTCCTAAATTTTTAATAGCTTTGTATGTAATGTGATCAGGGCCAGGAGTACTTTTAGACTTGGCATGCTGAATAGCAGTGTTTAATTCATGTAGAGAGAAAGGGAGGTTAATGGCAGGAAGTTTGCAGGTGTCGTCGAAATTAATAGTGCTTTCTATGTGTGTGCAGTGGGTTTGGTAAATATGTGTATTTGCTTGCGGGGGGGGGGGGGGGGTGGTGAGATGTGTGACAAAGAGATTTGCCCCTTGCTTAGTGGAAAGATTATTCTTCCAGATGATACTATGCCAAGGGGCAAGTGGTTGTGTCTGGGACTTGAGTGATCTGATAGTTGCCCAAATGAGTGTTGAGTCTGTTCTAGGGTTGATATTGTTGCAGTATTGTCTCCACTCCTTTCTTTTAGTAGTGAGTCTTAGTTTTCTGAGTTTAGCATTGGCTTGGTTGAATGTTGTGATGGCAGGAGTTGTGGGGTGTCGTCTGGCAGTGTATTCTGTTTGTCTCCTAATTTCAAGTTGGGAAGTTATGGCTGGATAATTTTTAACAAACCCAGTCATATGTTTTGTGGTGAATTTATTTGTTTGGAAGCTTTGGTTTATGCATGTGTAAAGAGATGTGATGTTGTTTGGTGTATGTATAGTGATAGTGTTTTCACATGTGGTGGAGAAATTGTGCCAGTTGATATGTGTCTTTGTAGTGTAGGCAGTTGGCTTAAGGCCTTGTATAGTGATGAATATAGGGAAATGATCACTTTGCCATGTTGAGTGGTGTACCTGCCATGAGATAATAGGTGATATGGTAGGAGTGGAGAGTGTGAGGTCAAGAACAGACTCATAGGGGGGTTTGCTGAAGGTGGGGGTACCATCATTATGTATGGCCAAGTTGAAGTGGTGTGAGAATTGTTCTATGGTAGTGCCTCTGTTATTGGTGTGGGTGCTACCCCATGTTGCATTGTGTGCATTGAAATCTCCCAGAACAATGTTTGGTCCTGGGGAGAGAGAAAAAATGTGGGTGAAATCATTAATGAGTGTGTTTAGGGAGATGTGTAGTGTGGGGAAGAAATAAACATTATAAATATTAAAGCAGGTGTCCTGTATTTTGATATTTACTCCAATTATTTCCATGTAAGAATAAGTGTTGGGATTTGGGATAGCACAATGGGGGAATTTTTTATGGATGAGTGTAGTGGCATAGGAGTGTTTCTTTGTGGTGGTGGAGTAATGGATGATATAGTGTTTATATTTGAAATCATTAGGAATTCTGGCTTCATTTAGTGCAATGATGGGTAAGATGTGTGTGTCGGTGACAGATTTTAAATCATGTATTTTATTAGGGAGGGATCTGCAGTTCCATTGGATGCAAGTGTAGTTAGGAGTGTTGGGAGGGGGGAACAAAAAGGGACTATAGCAGGGGTAGGGGGAAGAGGGAGAAGCTAATTAATGTGCTGGAGAAGGGAAAAAATGGTTTGGAGAGCCAAGTTAAGTTGGGGGGATCTGGATTTAGGTGGTAGAAGAGCATCGATGAGGGGGATGAGGACTTGAATTAGGTGTGGAACCAGGGAGTGTTGTTTAGTGGTTTGGGAGGTGGTTTTGGTTAGTGAAGGTGTTTTCTTGGACCTGGTTCTTCTAAGATAATTATTTTTTGCTCTTCTACTGGTGAACTTTGGTGAGGGAGGGGAAGGCTGGGGTGTGATAGTTTGTGTGTGAGATTCATCCTCAGATGAGATGTCAATAGTGGTTAGCTTAGTAGGTAGGGGTGGGAAGTTTGCAAGAGAATCAGTGGCAGTGGGGGGGGAGGTGCAATGTATGAGGTGGATGGGATGGGTTTGTGTTGTGTAGCAACCTTTGTTGAGGTGGAAGTTGGGATTGGTAGTGGTTGTGTAGTAGGGGCGGTTGTAGGATTGCTGTTGTAAGGTGTGCTGGGTTTGTGTGCAGTGGGATGGGATTTGGTTGTAGTGGTGGCAGTAGCAGCAGCTTTTATTTGAATAGCCCTTAATCTGGCAGGGCATTTGCCATAGGTGGCCACATGGTCTCCTCCACAATTACAGCAAAGGAGGGGTTTATCTCGTTTGCATTCGGTTGACATGTGGGGCTGAGCACAGAATTTGCATCGGGCTGTTGAGCGACAAATTTTAATAATGTGGCCATGTCTCTGGCACTTTATGCATTGTGGAGGTGGGTTAGTGTATGGAGTAACTGGGTGTATTTTATGTCCAAGCTCAACAGAAGTGGGTAGGGGGAGGGAATTGAAGTACCGTATGACCTTATCAGTGTTTCTCCTTACCATCTGTCCTTCCACAGTTTTGTGTGCATAGTGAGGCGTTTGATTTTATGCACATCGTAATCAGTGAGGGCATCTAAAATGCTGTCATTTTCCAAGAATTTGTCAACACCCTCAATGCTACCATAAGGTTTAGTGTAGGATTCTGGGTGTTTGGTGTATATGGGAATTTTTCCAATGTGGGAGAGGGACATCAATTTTTTTGCTTGAGTTGGATTTCTAACTTTTACAAGATATTCACCTCTGTGTGTGAATCTGGACTCGATGGGCTTCTCAATTATAGCATTAATTTCTTTTGCTAGAAGGTTGATGTTTAAGTTTTTTAGAAGTTCTTTAGGAGAGGAAAATAAAAGAACAGGGACATAATCATCTTCAGTGTAAGTCTCACTGCAAAAGTCGTTTTCCGAATTATTCGATGGTTTCCTGGATCTTTTCCGATTTTTTTGTACAACAGTCCAAGAATGATCAGAGTCCTGGGTAATCATTGGTTCACTATCATTACAGGAAGTAGTGTTTTTATTAGGATTCAAAAGTTTGGAGGAAGAAGGATTAGAAGTTGTTGATATTTGTATTGGAAGGGAATTGGAATTTTTGTTCAAATTTGGGCCTGAAAAACTCGTATTAGAGGGTAATAAACTGTTGCCTAAGGAAATCGCCGGTACACTGATACTAGCGCAAGTTTCGCTCACAGACGCCATACAGACCTGATTGGCAGCTTGGGAAGGCATCTGCTGGCAGCACGTGTCATCGTCGTTTCCGTTGTTAGAAGAAATGGAAGATGTCCTGGATGATGTCCTAGTAGATCTACTGGAAGGAGCATGCATGATAACACTCTAAAAAAGTGAAAGTAGTCTTGAAAAAGACTCCAAAACTCAGAGTAAAAAAAGACACAACCTCTCAGGTTGAAAGCTAAAACAGGAATCCCACCCTCGAGCGAACAACACGGGCCCGGCTGTCCGTCCAATAGCATCACTGATCACAGCGGAGGGCACCTCTCGAGCCGACAAGGGTGCCATCTATGGGTAGAGCGAAGGGACTAAGCGCATATGTAGATTGGGAGGTAGACTTTTTACTTTCCTGCTTCACCATATGTTTTCGGAGAAAATAAAGGACAAATCACAAATTGTTTCATAATGAAAAAAACAGCAGTTTTCATTTATTATAAAATATAAGCATATAATAGCATTTTAAGCAATCATAATTTGGATATTTTTCACAAGAATGAACTTTTCTTAACCCTTTCCAGTGTCTAGCCTGAAAAACTGGTTTACATCCAGAGGCCAAATTTAACTTTAGAATTTTTTTGCCAAATAATTAGTGAAAGGAATTATGGCATGTTATATGCCAAATTAATCAACATTTAATTCTGGATTTTTTCAAAATAAAATATTTAACAAAAAAGACCATATGTTTCATTTTAATAGGACATTTTTACAGTCATGTAGTAAAAAAATGCATCTTGCAACACAAATAAAAATTTATAAAAAAAAGAGCTAATAGAAATGATTTCTAAATAAAAAAAATTCTTGTTTAAAGAAAACATTTCTTCCATTTTGAAATGTTTTTCACCATACTATAATTTGAGAAAAAGTCCAGGTTTTTTGCACTCCAATAAATAAGTCACATTTGGAATATTTTTAATAAATAACTAATCAACAGAAATAGCTCATGTTTATACCAAATTAAAAAATTTAATTCTGAATTTTATTAAAGTAAAAAATTCGAATACTGTACTAACATATTATTTTTAATAACAATTTTTACAGTGATATACCAAAAAAAATGTACACATTTCATAATTACTTGCAATTTTAAAAAGTAGCAGTTATTTGTTAATTATCAGGAGATTTTTAAAACTTTAAGAAAAAACAGAAATAGCTCATGTTTTATACCAAATTAAAAAATTTAATTCTTAATTTTATTAAAGCAAAAAATCAATGTATCAAGCTTAAATTATATATTTTTTAAGAATCTATTAACCAAATTTAAAATGGCAATATTTAATTTTTTTTAATCGTTTTCTTTTATTGTATTAAAAACGGATATATGTGTTCCAGACACTGGAGGGTTAATAATTCGGGTTTTTGTTTTAAAATTTCATAAAACTGTATACAATTCATATGAAAGTTGCATTTGTTATAAATGCATGCTTTAAATGTTACGATTCTTCATTTTGTTTTTTTCACTGGTCCACATGTTGTTCGCTATTCAAAATACTCTTGCAGTGAGGACATTAAATGAAGGGATACATAAGCTAAATTCAACGTTTTTTAAAATGTTTTTAAAAGATTCATGTTTATCGGTAAAATATTTAAAAATTTCAACCCATCTACTGCGCGCCAATATTCAGTTTATTATTTTAATTCACGAAAATAAAAGAGGAAAAATCGCCATTTTAGAAAAAAAAAAATCTGGAGGACAGAGCAGTGAAATAAAGGACTGTCCTCTTAAATAAAGGACGTATGGTCACTGTACATATAATAAAAAACATACCCCCTCAAGCAGCTGCTTGCCACAGAGGTCTGACAGCAGCCTGTCAGTTTATATGCCACAGTAGAAGGTCTGAGAGGATGGCAGGCCTTCAGCAGAAAAACGACACAAAGAGCCATGCCTTTACCCGAGTCTCGAACCCAGGTCCCTTAAATCAGTAGACAAGTGTTCTAACCACATATACCGTATCATTAAAATATCCTCTTCCTACCTCCGTGGCTTAAAAGACGGCTTATTTTTCTAAGCACAACTAATCTTCGATTCCCTAGAAGAAAACGTGAAAAACGTACGTTTGACCTCAACAGATTTCATTAACTGTAAACTGTTTGAAACTAATCGAAATAATTCTTTGCTGACGTCTGACAATAATATTGTTGATTTAATTGTTTTCCGACTTCGAAGGAAGTGACACATCTCCATATCCGCAACAAAGTTCTATTTCTTTAAGCTTCCTTTCTCACCATTTCTCGTACCTGGCCTTTCTCGTAACGTAGCAGTGGGGATCGCCATCAAATAACCAAAGATAATCGAATAACGAAAACTTCCCTGCCTAGACTTGTTAAAGGATAAAATATCCCACTTGTACCGTGTAATAGCTACGTATTACCATAAATAAACAAACTTAAATATGTGTGCGCCTTAATAATAAGAAATTGGAGAAAACACAGAGATGACGTCAGCAACGCGGTTCCGGTTACTTTACAGCATAATTTCTATAATGTGAAGAGGAAAAGCATTTTCAGTGTCTCGTGAAAGCCATACAACAAAACTATATTGTGAAATCACAGTTTATTATTCAGTTCAATACATTTTCCAAAACATATTTTCTCCTGAGGTCACTCACAATACCTATCTGATGGACGAAATAAAAGGTGACATTGCCATAATACCTTAGTAGCAAAATATCTTATTCGATATCATTTGCATTAGATATCTCTCACACCTGTACGACATACGTGTAATATCGAATATAAAAACTTTGGTTGCCGTAATATATAAATCACGAACGCTGGAATATTTAACACGCAAAAAACAAAATATTAAACGCAAAGTTGACATGAAACCTCAAATCACGTTCCGATTTCAGTTTTACTCTTAATAATTAGTGTATTGCACCGGATAATTATTTTCCATCTTGGCATTTGTAAAATTATCTTATCGCTCTTAACTCTAAAAACCCAAATAACGTAGTTGCAAAAAAGGCCATTTCCATAGCTACAATTAATGGGAACCCTATTTCGTGTCAACACAAATATTTCGTACTCAATTCCTATTTATAGAAATATAATTGCAACTCTTTATTTCATCTCTCAATAAATAAGTTTTACCTCACCATTCGCTATAGAACGAAATATTTATTCACCATAAACATAATTTTTAAACACTGCAAACGTTCGGCAAAACCCTTTAGGTGCTATACCAATCCATTCCTGTTTTTCTATCTTATTACACCACGTCGTGCACATAAGTGTTAATTTTCCATTCTGGGCCAAAAGAATAATATTAATCTTGAGATTACTCGCAAAAACCAAATTTTTTACCGAAAATGACTTTTCAAAAACCGGAATTTCCAAAGCTTTAACGGTTCGTAAACGTACGTAAAGCCCTTCCACATCGCAGTACATCACTAAAATCTCACCCAAAATATATAAAACAAAAGAATGGTTATTTCCTCCGTGTATCGAACGAGGATGAGAACAAAAAAAATCCAGAGAAACAACTCAAAAAAGCTTGGAATGCGAAACTCAAAGTATGCAACTTCCAACATTTACTACGGCTTCACAATGTTTCGTCTATACTTCTCCGAAACTTTATATAACCATTTTTCTTCTCTGTAGAAAAATAAAAATGCATCTTACGTATATGAGATGATCATAACATAATATAAAAATATACCTTAAATAGGAATATTGTAACGATTAAGAAAAGCATTTTTAAAACTTCAACGTGTCTGTAATATATATTATGCAAAATCTACTGGCAACACAACGAAACAGTACTCCTGACGTCATCTCTGTGTTTTTGCTACTTTATTATTAACCAGTATTCACAGGCAGCACTAATTTTACGAGTTCACTTATTTCTCATGCCGTCACTCTATTTTAACTTACATTTTTATACGAGATAAGTAACATTTATATAATTAAAAAAGTGTTTAAATTAATAAAAATCAAATGAATATTTAAAGATTTTCATATCTATTTTTTCATATGCACTGTATTTTTTTTTAAAGGTTTATTTTCGTACACGGTTTTCTCGGGAACCTAACAGAAACAGAATTGGGTGCATTGAATTAGATTATTCCTATTGTTTATTAAGAAGGATTTATTTTTTTTTAAGTTGAGTGGTTAGCGCGCTTGGCGACTGATCTAAGAGACCTAGGTTCGAGTCCCGGGTAAGGCATGACTGTTTTGTGTCGTTTTTCTGCTGAGGGCCTGCCATCCTCTCAGACTTCCTACTGTGGCATATAAACTGACAGGCTCCTGTCACACCTCTGTGGTAAGCAGCTGCTTGACAGGCTCCTGTCACACCTCTGTGGTAAGCAGCTGCTTGAGGGGGTATTTATTCATTTATTTATTTATTATTAAAATTTGAGAAACATCCTGAAACAAAGTTTAGAGAATATAATAGCAGGAATACGCTGTGATGCATACGAATAAACCTCTTTGTAAGCTGGATGCATTTAAATGTAAACAGAATCAATTTGGATATCTGACTGAAATTGCATAGAATAAAATGCATATGATATCATATAGCGCTCAGAGTTGGTAGGTTTACATGTGATCGGCATTTTTTTGGTAGACAATGGGCTTAACGGCAAGGTCACGAGGACCCCGAAGGTTCAGAGAAGGTTGGGGAGGAGCCTCACTGGAACAGCTGTTGGGAGACAGATGATTTATTTGCAGAATGACTGCAGACTAAACTTGTGTGCAGAAATAACTCCTAAGTATCGTTTCGAAGACTCCCGGAAAGATCTTAATAACACAAGTAACCATATCTAAATAATGGAACAGCTGTTATGAGACAGATGGTAACCTCCCATCCAAAGTTTTATTTAACCTGCACAGGGTATCATACATACAGAATTTCTACACTATTTTATTGTGGTTTACATCAGTTTTTATTCTAACAATATTAAGATTTTACGACATTTTGGTATTTTTTGTCTTCTACTATTGACTTCGGTAACTTTACGCTTATGACGTCATATCTTTGAACTTTATGTACATATAATAGGACAGTGGATCTCAAAACCTTTTATGCCTCACATACCTTCTGGAAATGTGTATGTTACTGGCGTACCCCATGTATAGATACAGAAACTATAGTTATACAATAACAATGGGAATAAAATAACACGTATATATATACACACACACATTCTTTATTGTAAAATTTTCGATCAAAATATTATCAGATTTATTCCGGATATCGGAGCAATCTTCCGATGTCTGTCGTTTTTAAAATGTTCGGTAATATATGGTCAGTGACTTAATTGTTTATACGAGAGTTGTTAAAGCTAAAACTAATGCGTGACGGAAATGGAAATTACGAAACAAAAGGCGTATCCGGTTTAACGATTCGAAAAGCATTGTTGTGTCTTCGATTCTTTATCATAGAAGCTGTTATATTCGATTCTTTTTCATCGTGAAAGGTTATTTACTTTTTTAAAAGTCTCATTGTATGATGACAAGGAACTGTTTTCGGTGCATTGTAACAGTTACTAGTGAATATAGAACTTAGGTTTTCAACTGAAATAGATTTTATTGGTTAGATGTCGTTGTGTTATTAAGAGCTTTCCGGGAGTCTCCGAAACGACACAGAGCAGTCATTTCTGCACGTAAGTTGCAGGTTTTGTAACCAAAACTAAATCTCCTTAATTTATTTACTAAAAATGGAATGGAACCCGGCGACCGACGCAGAATGAATTCGGCTAATATTCCAGGACTACAGCGCTTGGGGGAAAAAAAAATTGCCAACTGCACACGGTGTTCCCAGGTGGTCACCCTCCCAAGTACTGACCGCGAGGGGACACTCTGGACAGCTGTACGAGACAAATGGCAGACTCCAGTCAAGGTCATCCAGCGTGTTCTTTAACGTTGGGTAGTTTTACCTCTAAACGGCACTTTTTTTTTGCATGCAATGAGCTGAATGGCCAGGTCACAAGGACCCTGAAGGCTCAGGGAAAGTTGAGGGAAAGGGGACACACTGGACAGCTGTAGGAGACAAATGGCAGATTCCAGTCAAGGCCGTCCAGGGTGTTCTTTAACGTTGGGTAGTTTTACCTCTAAACGGCACATTTTTTGCATGCAATGAGCTGAATGGCCAGGCCACAAGAACCCTGAAGGCTCAGGGAAAGTTGTGGGAAAGGGGACACACTGGACAGCTGTAGCAGACAGATGGCAGAGTCCAGTCAAGGCCGTCCAGCGTGTTCTTTAACGTTCGGTAGTTTTACCTCTAAACGGCACTTTTTTTGCATAGAATAAGCTGAATGGCCAGGTCACACTGACCTCGAAGGCTCAAAAGAAGTTGGGTGAGGGGACCCACTGGAATAGTTGTTGGGAAACAGATGGTAGCCTGATGGTAAGCCATCCAATGCGTTCTTTAACGCGCACACAGTATGGCTCTCCGGCACACGGAACCACGGTTTTACGTCCCGTTAGGAAGACGGCGACCTTTACAAGCCAATCGGTGTCCTCTACTGACCGAGGGCAGGGCGGGGAGTCTTACGGAGATAAATCTTAACGCTGACCCCAGCTGGAACTCGAACCCTGGAACTTAAGATTACGACAGGGCGCCAAAAAATTTAATTTTCCTTCCGTGGTTTAAAATAAAATCCGAAATACATTCTTGTCCATTCCTTCGAAAAAGTAACCGAACAATGTGGTTGATTGGATTGGATTCGATTTTTTTACCTCTGAACGGCACTTTTTTGCACACTATGGGCTAAATGGCCAGGCCACAAGGACCCCGAAGGCTCAGAGATGGTTGGGTGAGGGGAACCACTGGAACAGCTGTTGGGAGACAGATGGTAGCTTCCCGTCAAGGCCATCCAGCGTGTTCTTTAACGTGCACAGGATATGGGCTCTCCCGCACACGGGGCCACGGCTTAACGTCCCATCCGACAGACGGCGGCCTTTTCAAGCCCATCGGTGTCCCCTACTGACCAGGCGGGGCGGGGAAATTTTGCGGTGATAAGTCTCGACGCTGACCCAGCTGGGACTCGAACCTAGGAATTAGAGACTACGAGCCTGGCGCGCTACCGACTGAGCCCCCACCCCCCACGCCCCCAATGTGGTTGATTGTAGAATTCAGGAAGAATACCTGGCAACGATTTTTTTTAGAAATTACTGATCTGACAACCTTCGTATACGTACAGGAAGGTTGCCAAATCATTAATTATTAAAAAAGAAATCGTTCCCAGATTTTTTTCCTGAATTCTGTAATCAACCATGGTGTTCGGATACTTTTCTGAGCGACTGTACACAAGATTGCCAGATCACTAATATCTAAAAGAAAAAGAAATCGTTGCCAGATATTTTTTCTGAATTCTGTAATCAATGTTCGGATACTTTTTTGAGCGAGTGTACAAGGTTGTCACATCACTAATATATAAAAAAAAATCGTTGCCAGATATTTTTCCTGAATTCTGTAATCAACCATATTGTTCGGATACTTTTTTGAGCGACTATACGTATACGAAGTTTGCAAGATCACTAATTTCTCAAAAAAAATCGTTGACATATTTTTTCCGAATTCTCTAGATTTTGTTAGTGTTCGGATATTTATTTGGACGACTGTACACGTAGGTTGCCACATCACTAATTTCTAAAAAAACGTCGCCACATATTTTTTCTCAATTTTCTAATCAACAATAGTGTTCGGATATTTATTTCAGCGACTGTACACGAATATTGTCAGATCACAATTTTCTTAAAAATATCGCTGCGAGATATTTTTTCTGAATTGTTTAATCAACCATAGTTTTCGGATATTTATTTCAGCGACTGTACACGAAGGTTGCCAGATCACTAATTTCTAAACAAAAATAGTTGCCACATATTTTTTCCTGTATTCTCTAATCAACCGTAGTGTTCGGATATTTCTTTGAGCGACTGTAAACAAAAATTGCCAGATCACTATTTTCTAAAAATGTCGTTGCCAGATATTTTTTCTGAATTCTGAAATCAACTATAGTGTTCGAATATTTGTTTGAGCGACTGTACACTCTCCAAATTATCAGATTGGCAGGTGTCCAAATTCTTCACCTGATACTGGGAATCATCATTTGCCTGCCTTCGTGATTATCAAAAACAACAATTGCAGATTCGTCATCCGTGAATCATTTCGTGAATAAGAATGAAAACGGTGGCCACATGGTCACGAAATCGGACTTCAAAGTGTCACAGTTGCTAATCGCAAAATCCTTATGAAAAGTGCGTGCTTTGCATCATTTCTTAGCGCTTATCAAACGCCCAAGATTCAAGTCCACCGAGATAACTTTGTGAACATGATTTGCAGGATGAAAGCATTCACTTAGAACAGATTACTTGGGATTTATCGTTAATTTAAATAACATCCAAAGTGCTTAGTGCGTGTTTCAAGTGATATTTGAAAACACTGGACAACATTTTCAAGTTTTAACTTATAAATTTTGGTATCTGTTAATATTCATCTCTGAGCGGCACTTTTTTGCACACCATGGGCTAAATGACCAGGTCACAAGGACCCCGAAGGCTCACAGAAGGTTAGGGGAGGGGACCTACTGGAACTACTGTTGTGAGACAGATGGTAGCCTCCCGTCAAGACCATCCAACGTGTTCTTTAACGGTGAGTTGTTTTATCTCTGAGCGAAACTTTCTTACACACCATGGGCTAAATGGCCAGGTCACATGGACCCCGAAGGCTCAGAGAAAGTTGAGAGAGGCTAAACAGCTGTTGGGAGGCAGATGGTAGCCTCCCGTCAAGGCCTTCCAGCGTGTTCTTTAACGTACACAGGGTATGGTACTTTTTTGCAAACCATGGTCTAAATGACCATGCCACATTGAGCCCAAAGGCTTAGAGAAGGTTGGGGGAGGGGACCCATTCGAACAGCTGTTGTGAGACAGATGGTAGCCTCCCGTCAACACCATCCAGGGTGTTCTTTAATGTTGAGTTGTTTTACCTCTGAGCGGCACTTTCTTACACACCATGGGCTAAATGGCCATGCCACATGGACCCCGAAGGCTCAGAGAAGGTTGGGGGAGGGGACCCACTTGAACAGCTGTTGTGAGACAGATGGTAGCCATCAGCGGTCAAGGCCATCCAGCGTGTTCTTTAATGTACACAGAGTACGATACTTTTTTGCAAACCATGGGTTAAATGTCCATGCCACATGGACCCCGAAGGCTCAGAGAAGGTTGGGTGAGGGTCCTCACTGGAACAGCTGTTGTGAGACAGATGATAGCCTCTCGTCAAAGCCATGCAACGTGTTCTTTAACGTGCATAGGGTATGGCTTTCCCGCACACGGCGACACGGCCTAAGATCCCATCCGACGGATGACGGCCTTTCCAAGTTTATCGGTCAGTAGAACTAATGGTTATCCGAGGAAAAAAAAAATCTTTGCTTAATTTTTGATTTGTTCATTTTGGTATTTGGTCTATATCGTAAATGATCAAACACCAGTTTTTTTTATGTAGAGGCTATCACATCTCTTTGACCCATTACCGCCTGTCTGGATAGCCTTCAACAAAAAGAGCGAAAGTAAATATGCCTAAACAAGCAATTCCTTCCATTGGTGTAAAATAAGCTAAAGGTAATTTAATTTATTTTAATAACATTCAAAATAATTTACTTATTAAGATTTTATTTAAATGTTTCCGAATATCATAAAAATATTTACCAAAATTAAAAAACGAAATAACTAGCAGTTAATATTTTAGGATTAGGAATTCTTTTTGATTTATACACTTTGTTTCTGAAATTATATTATAGAAATTATAGTGGCAACACTAGACATTGTACTGATGACGTCACGTCCGTGTTTTCGCGATATCGTTTGTAATCCTTATTTAACCGCTGTATTCTTCCAGTAATTTAACTTTTAATTTATATTCACACGTTATAGTTTTTATTCTGAGGAAGTCATGCAATCTGTAGCTGAATTTCTTATCACAGTGGTAAATAATAATTATTGATGACACATTTTAAATTTCGGTAGGAGAATAGATAATTTCGTCGGTGCAGTGTAAAATTTTACCTTTAGGCCTTTGTAATTACTTTAAGGGTTATTTTTTTCGCAGAATTGCCTGGTAGAGCTCTGTGCTGTCCAACTGCTTCTTCGGCTCTGTCAGCCAAAGTACATTATCATGAGCTAACTGATCCTTTACACGTTTGTTAAGCTCTCTATCATGTTTTCTATTAGGATTACTATTGATTCAGGACATTCCTGTACTTCTTTCTTTATAAAATAAACTCAAGTGCCTTGTCACTCGGATAATTATGCGTCCTCTGCTTCATTTTACGTAACAGAGTACTGTTAGTTTCCAAAAAAGTCTATTTTAAGTGGTCACATTTTTCCTGAACTAAAGTAGCAAGCAAACCACGACTGTCATAATGAGTAAGTAACCTATCATGATAAGATGTACTCTAATTAGGTCTTTCACAGCTTCATAATTAAAGGTAAATTTTTTAACCTTAACACAACACTTCTTAAGTTTAAATCGCAAAACGCTTTCAACAAGATAATGGTCAGATCCAATTTCAGCTTCCGAATATGACCTGTTCTTTGTAACAGAAGTAGTCCATTTGCTGTTAATTAATATATAATCTATAACGTTCTTATGCAGCCCATCAGGTGAAACCCACGTGTACTTATGTATGTCGCGCTTTTTGTAATAAGTGTAATTTATTCTGAAACCATTGAGTTTAACATTGGCATTGACGTCACGTAGAACAAGGTTAACATCTCATTTCTTCACAGAATTCGAAATACCTTGAAGTTGTCTATAAAACCTATTTTCTCATCGTCATCGGCATTCACAGTGGTGGCATAACAGTAGATAAGTTTGAAGTCCTTAACGCTTGTCTGTAATTTTGCTGTAAACAACCTTTCATTAATATCCTAGAAGAGCATCACTAGCGTGTCACGCCTTGGTGATGTTTATTGTCTTTCTTCAACGAAAATTTAGATACTCACGGTGAATCCGAAAAACTTTTGAAAGAGGTACTAGGTTAAAAGGAATGCATCTAATTTCTGCTCCATAATTTTTAGTAAATTTGGTATAGAAGATATCGAAAAATGTAAGTGCGGAAGAGGAAACAAACCCCTCTGTTGGGAATACGAAACAATGTAAATGTCATTTTCTTCGGATTGTGTAAACAATGCATTCTGAAACGTCACTCTCCGATGTCATTCGCCTCTTATTGAATTCGTCCAACGCTTTTCTCGCTGTTCCATTAGCCGCGCTAGCTATTAAAATATGGCGAAGAAGTCATCCTATTTTGAGGATTTGTAGTTATCAGAACTTTGCCTATCGCGAACAGATTCGAGTATAATAAGGAGCCATAGCGGTTGATAAATAACGTCAGCCTGTCCTTCTGTAACTTACAACTCTGGTGGTCGAAAAGTATCAGCCAAATCAAGTTAAATAATATTTGTGAAGTGTTTGTGGTTCTTTTATATTTTCCTTTAGGTAAGTAACTTTGTAGTGAATAATTAGTTAAGAGTAGAGGTAATCTAATTCTACACTTTTTAGCCTAAGAGCTATGAAATTTCGGTCGGTTTCGAACCGACAAATAGTATGCAGCACATTATTCTGATTATGGGATATAAAATTGATAGTTAACCGCTATTTGTCGGTGTCGACCACTTTATTTTGGTTCGTCATACGGACATTATTCATTTCCTATGGTTTTCAGGTATCCTACCGAACGGCTACAGAATTTCCTTGTTATGCCAGTGAGAAACGTTACTTGAAAGCTCTAAAATATGCATTTAATGGAAAAATGTCACTGATGATAAATTAAAGATCATAATCAAATATTATTTTTTCAATATCGGGTTAAAAAATATTGTTTTAGTTATATAAAAATATTGTTTAGTCTTCAGTGGTATGTCAGTGAGAAACTGGAATTATTATTTCAGCAGGTAAATTAGAATTACAAATCCTATCGCGAAAACACGGACATGACGTCATCTCTGGTATGTCGAAGTGTTGCCACCATAATTTCTATAAGATCTTTCAAAACCAAAGTATGTATAAATCAAAAAGAATTCCTTATCCTAAACTATTAACTGGCAGTTATTTCCTTTTTTTAATTTTGCTAAATATTTTTATAATATTCTAAAATATTTAAATAAAATCTTAATAAATAATTTATTTTGAATGTTATTAAAATAAATTTACTTTAACTTATCTTAAACCAATGAAAGGAATTGCTTGTTTAGGCATATTTATTTTCGCTCTTTTTGTTGAAGGCTGTCCAGACAGGCGGTAACTAGGTGGCTTTCACAAAACGCGTTTCCCTAGGTGTCCAACGAGAAATTCCTAGATCGAGGCTAGGTGTGAATCTCTTACGTATGTCATAGGCAACTTTGTCCTTAGGGGTAAAGAACGCTTTTTCCAGTGTTCACGAAGGACAACCCTGTGGTTTAATCTAAGGCTTCTATTACACATTTCGCTGTTCTGTACATTACCTTCTTCTTAGCTCTGAACAATGCGTTTCCGTGTAGTGGGTAAATTATATATTTATCGCCAAGTTGACATTTCTTGGGCTCGTTTCGTCACCCTATCAGCTCGATATATCTGTTGCGAATATCAGACGTTGGTTTAGAACTTCGTCCACGATAATAGGGAAATAAACCTGAAAGCCTGTACATAAAAATACTGCCTTTTGATCATTTACGATATAGAAATATTTCTACTCGTACTGTAACGACGAATAGCAAAATGAAGAAATAAAAAATTAAGCAAAGAATTTTTTTTTCCTCGGACAACCATTAGTCCAACTGAGCGAGCTTTACAAAATCCGAGCCGAAATCAAAGGGGTCGTTTGTGGTCGACAGCGACAAATAGCGTTTAACTATAAAATTTATATCTCATAATCAGATTAATGTGCTGGATAGTAGCTCTCGGTTGAAATTTCATAACTCTCATGCTAAAAAGTGGAAATTAGATTACCTCTACTGTAAATTAATTATTCACTACAAAGTTACTTACCTGAAAGAATTTATAAAGGAACCACTAACACTTTATAAATATTATTAAACTTGATTCGCCAGATATTTTTTCGAACAGCAGAATGGTGGTTTGGAGAAGGGAATAGAGGATACAGTCCGTGTGTATTTTTTAATCACATAGACCTTGCCAATGGTTGCTTATTACACTGTAATGTGTTCAGGTACGCAAAGCTCCGAAAATCTCAAAAAAAAAAAGAAAAAAAAAACTCAAATTATATCAATTATTATTCGCCCATCTATAATTATTCATACGGGCAACATGGCGAAACCAACGGAGTCTCTCTCTGCAAAATATGCTGCTTAAAGGAGGTTGCAATCTCCTTTGCCTAACCTCATCATTAGTTACAAAGTTGAACCACCTAATGCCCAAGATACTGCGTAAGCATCTGGAATCAGAAGCATCTAGCTTCCTGTTATCTTGTTTACAAAGTGTCTACGTTTCACTACCATAACTAACTCTAGAAAGAACCAAACTATTATACAGTCTAATTTTATTCTTTAGGTGTATACGCCCATTTCTCCACACACTCCAAAGATTCTTAAAAGACCCGGCAGCAATCCCTATTCGTCTTAAAAAAAAAACTCAAATTCAATGCATGAAAATGCATAAAATTCAATGCATAAAAAAATCATCAAATTCAATGCATAAAAAAAAACTCAAATTCAATTCATGCAATAATCTCATGCCGCACATCACCATTATCTATTACATAGCTCTCAAGGTAATTAAACTGTGACCCCTGCTCAAGACTGCAACCATTCAGATTAACTGAATCAGAGCCTGCCTGACCAATATTCATTACTTTAGTTGTCTCTCTGTTTATAACCAAACCTACTCTACTACCAGTTTCATCAACAGCTCGAATGAAAGAGTTCATCTCATCAACATCATTTGCCAAAAGGGCTGAATCATCAGTATAAGCTAAATCAGAAATTTTGGTACCTCCAGTCCATTTAAGGCCAAAATCTTTCCCTTGAAGTGAATTTCGCATAACATAATCAATAACCAAGCTACAGAGAAAAGGATACAAAATGCACCCTTGTCGAACACCGGAAGTAATGCTAAACCAATTGCTACAAGCCTTACCAACTCTCACACATGACCGTGTTATTATAGAGAGCTTTCATTATGTTAACTAACTTCTCTGGTATACCATATGATCTCATGATCAACCACAAATTATGAAGATCAACAGAGTCGAAGGCCTTTTTTAAAACAACAAAGCTAGTAATGAAAGGTTTCTGAAACTCTAAACATTTCTGAAGAATAAGCCTGAGTAAAAATATCTGATCTGCACATCCCCTACCACTTCTGAATCCACATTGCTCATCACGCAATTGACTGTCAACCAGATTCTTAATTCTATTAAACACAGTCATGGAAAGAACTTTACCTGGAACAGAGAGTAATCTGATACCCCTATAGTTATCACAAGAACTGCGATCACCTTTCTTGAAAATAGGGATAACAACAGCTCTGGTAAAATCCTTAGGAACCATGCCTTTATCATAAAAGATATTCAGATTTTCAGTCATCCAAGTGGTAACCGAAACATTCCCAGTTCTGAGCATTTCTGTAGTAATTTCGTCTACCCCTGGGGATTATGAAGTTTAGAAGTAGTCAAAATAACTTCAGATTGTGTTATAGGGCCAATATTAAAGCCACCAATGCATCTATCATCATTGCAAACAATGGGAATAGAACTAACCGCATTGTTTAGAACATCACTGAAATGCTCAGCCACCTAGCCATGACAGAATCCTCACCTTCTATAACCTTACCTTATTTATCCTTCAATCCCTGTATACCTGTCCGTTTTCTACTACACGAAACATTAACTCCGTTTTCTACCACACGAAACATTAAATATCTGGTACAGCTCTCTGCTCTTCTGTTGTCTAACCGCTTCCTTGGCTTCCAGGTCTCTTAGATCAGTAGCCAAGCGCGCTAACCACTCAACTTAAAAAAAATAAATGCTTAATAAACAATAGGAATATTCTAATTCAATGCACCCAATTCTCTTTCTGATAGGTTCCCGAGAAAACCGTGTAAAAAAATACCTCAGCAGAAAAATGATACATTCGTCCATGCCTTACCCGGGACTCGAACCCAGGTCCCTTAGACGTGAAAACCGAATACAAATGAGTTGTTTCCAAAGAAGTCATATCAAAATCTTGAAGTCTTTATTTCATTTTTATTAATTTTAACACATTTTTAATTTTATAAACTTAGAAGTTTTCAAATTAAAACCCTTCGGTTTGGTTTTAATGAAAATAAATATATAAAGAATTCTTAAATATTGTTTGAATTTTTTTTATATTTGTCGTGTTTTTTAACTCAGTCGGTAGCGCTCCCGGCTCGTAATCTGTAGTTCACAGGTTCGAGTCCCAGCTGGGTCAGCGTTCAGATTTATCTCCGCAAAATTCCCCGCCCTGCCCACGGTCAGTAGGGGACACCGATGGGCTTGGAAAGGCCGTAGTCCGTCGGCCCCGTGGCTGCTGTCTCTCTTGGACTTATTTTCCTACCTTCTTCCCGGGCTGCACTCAGCACCCCCTTTAACACCACCCATACTCCATGTCCCTACTGGTCTCCTCTGAGACAAACTTCACCTTCTTTTTTCCAAGCCTCTAGTTGCTATGCACGTGTAGTGTCGTGAGACGGAGCACGTGCTTTCCCCATGGAATTTATACGGGCCATAGTTAATACGGGGTGGTTTCCCCATGGTTAATACGGGGTGGGGAGTGGGTCCTTCGGGACCCACTCCCCACCCCGTATTAACCAGAGGATGGGACGTTAAGCCGTGGCCCCGTGTGTGGGAGAGCCATACCCTGTGCACGTTAATGAACACGCTGGATGGCCTTGACGGGAGACTACCATATGTCCCCCAACCTTCTCTGAGACTTCGGGGTCAATGTGACCTGGACATTTAGCCCATGGTGTGCAAAAAAGTGCCGCTCAGAGGTAAAACAACCCAACCTATTAGATTATCTAAAAATTGTTTCAGGATGTTTCTCAAGTGTAAAATAATTCATTTATACTACAGAAAAGAAATGATCTAAATAAATGCACCAAATTCTGTTATAAATTCTTAAACGGTAAATATGTTATTGAAAAAACCGTGTAAAAAAAAAAATTCTAAAACAAAACACAGTGCATATGAAAAAATAGAAGAGTGGTTCCAGACGTGAAAAAAAAACATACCCCCTCAAGCAGCTGTTTGCCATAGAGATCTGAGAGGAAGCTGTCAGTTTATATGCCATAATAGAAGGTCTGTGAGGATGGCAGGACCTCAGCAGAAAAACATCAGATACGTCCATGCCTTACCCGGGAGTCGAAACCAGGTACTTTAAACGTGAAAACCGAATGCAAATGAGTTGTTTTCAAACAAGTCAGATGAAAATCTTGAAGTCTTTATTTCTTTTTTATTAATTTTAAGACATTTTTAATTTTATAAATTTAAAAGTTTTTAAATTAAAACCTACCGGTTTGGTTTTAAAGAAAAAGTATATAAAGAATTCTTAAATATTTTTTTTATCTTTGTCGTCTTTTTTAACTCAATCGGTAGCACGCCAGGCTCGTAATCTGTAGTTCCCAGGTTCGAGTCCCAGCTGGGTCAGCGTTGAGTTTTATCTCCGTAAGGATTTTACCAGAGCTATTCTTATCCCTATTTTCAAGAAAGGTGATCGCAGTTCTTGTGATAACTATAGGGGTATCAGATTATTCTCTGTTCCAGGTAAAGTTCTTTCCATGACTATGTTTAATAGAATTAAGAATCTGGTTGGCAGTCAATTGCGTGATGAGCAATGTGGATTCAGAAGTGGTAGGGGATGTGCAGATCAGATATTTTTACTCAGGCTTATTCTTGAGAAATGTTTAGAGTTTCAGAAACCTTTGGTTGCTAGCTTTGTTTATTTCAAAAAGGCTTTCGACTCTGTTGATCGTCATAATTTGTGGTTGATTCTGAAATCATATGGTATACCTGACAAGTTAGTTAACATAATGAAAGCTCTCTATAATAACACTGAGTCATGTGTGAGAGTTGGTAAGGCTTGTAGCAATTGGTTTAGCATTACTTCTGGTGTTCGACAAGAGTGCATTTTGTCTCCTTTTCTCTTTAGTTTGGTTATTGATTATGTTATGCGAAATTCACTTCAAGGGAAAGATTTTGGCCTTAAATGGACTGGAGATACCAAAATTTCTGATTTAGCTTATACT
This sequence comes from Ryuthela nishihirai, assembly GCA_038380435.1. Classification (NCBI taxonomy): domain Eukaryota; kingdom Metazoa; phylum Arthropoda; class Arachnida; order Araneae; family Heptathelidae; genus Ryuthela; species Ryuthela nishihirai. The sequence goes on along the minus strand of JAWZYU010000133.1, from coordinate 96,399 downwards.
GATGATTCAGCCCTTTTGGCAAATGATGTTGATGAGATGAACTCTTTCATTCGAGCTGTTGATGAAACTGGTAGTAGAGTAGGTTTGGTTATAAACAGAGAGAAAACTAAAGTGATGAATATTGGTCAGGCAGGCTCTGATTCAGTTAATTAGATTACCTATACTCTTAACTAATTATTCACTACAAAGTTACTTTCCTAAAGGAAAATATAAACGAACCACAAACACTTCACGAATATTATTTAACTTGATTTAGCTGATACTTTTCGACCACCAGAGTTGTAAGTTACAGAAGGACAGGCAGACGTTATTTATCAACCGCTATGGCTCCTTATTATACTCGAATCTGTTCGCGATAGGCAAAGCTCTGATAACTACAAACCCTCAAAATAGGATAACTTCTTCGTCATATTTTAGTAGCTATCGCGGCAAATGTAACAGCGAGAAAAGCGTTCGACGATTTCAATAAGAGGCGAATGACATATGTCAGTGACGATTGAGGATGTATTGTTGCACAATCCGGAGGAAATGACATTTACATTGTTTCGTGTTCCCAACAGAGGGGTTTGTTTCCTCTTCCGCACTTACATTTTTCAATTTCTTCTATTCCAAATTTACTAAAAATTATGGAGCAGAAATAAGATGCATTCCTTTTAACATAAGTACACGTGGGTTTCATCTCATGGGCTGCATAAGAACGTTATAGATTATATATTAATTAACAGCAAATGGACTAGTTCTGTTACAAATAACAGGTCATATTCGGAAGCTGAAATTGGATCTGACCATTATCTTGTTAAAAGCGTTTTGCGTTTTAAACTTAAGAAGTGTTAAGGTTAAAAATTTACCTTTAATTATGAAGCTGTGAAAGACCTAATTAGAGTACATCTTATCATGATAGGTTACTTACTCATTATGACAGTCGTGGTTTGATTGCTACTTTAGTTCAGGAAAAATGTGACCACTTAAAATAGACTTTTTTGGAAACTAACAGTACTCTGTTACGTAAAATGAAGCAGAGGACGCATAATTATCCGAGTGACAAGGCACTTGAGTTTATTTTAGAAAGAAAGAACTACAGGAATGTCCTGAATCAATAGTAATCCTAATAGAAAACATGATAGAGAGCTTAATAAACGTGTAAAAGATCAGTTAGCTCCTGATAATAATCTTTGGCTGACAGAGCCGAAGAAGCAGTTGGACAGCACAGAGCTCTACCAGGCAATTCTGCGAAACAAATAACTTGTAAAGTAATTACAAAGGCCTAAAGGTAAAATTTTACACTGCACCGACGAAACTATCTATTCTCCTACCGAAATTTCAAATGTGTCATCAATAATTATTAGTTACCACAGTGATAAGAAATTCAGCTACAGATTGCATGACTTCCTCAGAATAAAAACTATAACGTGTGAATATAAATTAAAATTTAAATTACTAGAAGAATACTGCGGTTAAATAAGGATTACAAACGATATCGCGAAAAACAGGACGTGACGTCATCAGTACAATGTCTGGTGTTGCCCCTATAATTTTATATTTCAGAAACAAAGTGTATAAATCAAAAAGAATTTCTAATCCTAAAATATTAACTGGTAGTTATTTCGTTTTTTAATTTTGGTAAATATTTTTATAATATTCGGAAACATTTAAATAAAATCTTAATAAGTAAATTATTTTGAATGTTATTAAAGTAAATTAAATTACCTTTAACATATCTTACACCAATGAAAGGAATTGCTTGTTTGGGCATATTTATTTTCGCTCTTTTTGTTGAAGTCTATCCAGACAAGCGGTAATGGGTCAAACAGATGTGAAACCCTGTACATAAAAAAAACTGCGGTTTGATAATTTACGATATAGAAATATTTCTACGCATACTGTAACGACAAATACCAAAATGAACAAATCAAAAATTAAGCAAAGATTTTTTTTTCCCTCAGACAACCATTAGTTCTACTGATCGATAAGCTTGGAAAGGCCGCCATCCGTCGGATGGGATCTTAGGCCGTGTCGCCGTGTGCGGGAAAGCCATACCTTGTGTACGTTAAAGAACACGCTGGATGTTCTTGACGGGAGGCTACCATCTGTCTCCCAAAAGCTTTTCCAGTGAGGACCCTCCCCCAACCTTCTCTGAGCCTTCGGGATCCATGTGGCATGGCCACTTAGCCCATGGTTTGCAAAAAAGTACCATACCTGGTGTACGTTAAAGAACGCGCTGGATGGCCTTAACGGGAGGCTACCATCTGTCTCACAACAGCTATTCCAGTGGGTCCCCTCCCCCAACCTTCTCTGAGCCTTCGGGATCCATGTGGCATGGCGATTTAGCCCATGGTTTGCAAATAAATACCATACCATGTTTACGTTAAAGAACACGCTGGATGGCCTTGATGGGAAGCTACCATCTGTCTCACAACAGCTGTTCCAGTGAGGACCCTCCCCCAACCTTCTCTGAGCCTTCGGGATCCATGTGGCATGGCCACTTAGCCCATGGTTTGCAAAAAAGTACCATACCTGGTGTACATTAAAGAACACGGTGGATGGCCTTAACGGGAGGCTACCATCTGTCTCACAACAGCTATTTCAGTGGGTCCCCTCCCCCAACCTTCTCTGAGCCTTCGGGGTCCATGTGGCATGGCGATTTAGCCCATGGTTTGCAAAAAAATACCATACCATGTTTACGTTAAAGAACACGCTGGGTGGCCTTGACGGGAGGCTACCATCTGTCTCCCAACAGCTGTTCCAGTGAGGACTCTCCCCCAAACTTCTCTGAGCCTTCGGGATCCATCTGGCATGGCCATTTAGCCCATGGTTTGCAAAAAAGTACCATACATGTGTACGTTAAAGAACACGCTGGATGGCCTTGACGGGAGGCTACCATCTGTCTCACAACAGCTGTTCAAGTGTTTCCCCTCCCCCAACCTTCTCTGAGCCTTCGGGGTCCATGTGGCATGGCCGTTTAGCCCATGGTGTGTAAGAAAGTGCCGCTTAGAGGTAAAACAACTCAGCATTAAAGAACACCCTGGATGGTCTTGACGGGAGGCTACCATCTGTCTCACAACAGCTGTTCGAATGGGTCACCTCCCCCAACCTTCTCTAAGCCTTTTGGGGTCAATGTGTCATGGCCATTAAACCATGGTTTGCAAAAAAGTACCATACCCTGTGTACAATAAAGAACACGTTGGATGGCCTTGACGGGAGGCTACCATCTGCCTCCCAACAGCTGTTTAGCCTCTCTCAACTTTCTCTGAGCCTTCGGGGTCCATGTGACCCCACTATAGCCCATGGTGTGTAAGAAAGTGTCGCTCAGAGATAAAACAACTCACCGTTAAAGAACACGTTGGATGGTCTTGACGGGAGGCTACCATCTGTCTCACAACAGTAGTTCCAGTAGGTCCCCTCCCCTAACCTTCTGTGAGCCTTCGGGGTCCTTGTGACCTGGTCATTTAGCCCATGGTGTGCAAAAAAGTGCCGCTCAGAGATGAATATTAACAGATACCAAAATTTATAAGTTAAAACTTGAAAATGTTGTCCGGTGTTTTCAAATATCACTTGAAACACGCACTAAGAACTTTGGATGTTATTTAAATTAACGTTAAATCCCAAGTAATCTGTTCTAAGTGAATGCTTTCATTTTTCAAATCATGCTCACAAAGTTATCTGGGTGGACTTGAATCTTGGGCGTTTGATAAGCGCTAAGAAATGATGCAAAGCACGCACTTTTCATAAGGGTTTTGCGATTAGCAACTGTGACAATTTGATGTGACCATGTGGCCACCGTTTTCATTCTTATTCACGAAATGATTCACGGATGACGAATCTGCAATTGTTGTTTTTGATAATCACGGAGGTAGGCAAATGTTGATTCCCAGTATCAGGTGAAGAATTTGAACACCTGCCAACCTGATAATTTGGAGAGAGTAAAGTCGCTCAAACAAATATTCGAACACTATAGTTGATTTCACAATTAAGAAAAAATATGTGGCAACGACGTTTTTAGAAAATAGTGGTCTTGCTATTTTTGTGTATACATTCGCTCAAACAAATATTCGAACACTATAGTTGATTTCAGAATTCAGAAAAAATATCTGGCAACGACGTTTTTAGAAAATTGTGATCTGGCAATTTTTGTGTACAGTCGCTCAAACAAATATCCGAACACTACGGTTGATTAGAGAATTCAGGAAAAAATATGTGGCAACTATTTTTTTTTAGAAATTAGTGATCTAGCAACGTTCGTGTACAGTCGCTGAAATAAATATCCGAAAACTATGGTTGATTAAACAATTCAGAAAAAATATCTCGCAACGATATTTTTAAGAAAATTGTAATCTGAAAATATTCGTGTACAGTCGCTGAAATAAATATCCGAACACTATTGTTGATTAGAGAATTGTGAAAGAATATGTGGCGACGTTTTTTCAGAAATTAGTGATGTGGCAACCTTCGTGTACAGTCGTTCAAAAAAATATCCGAACACTAACAAAGTCTACAGAATTCGGAAAAAATATCTGTCAACAATTTTTTTTGAGAAATTAGTGATCTTGCAACCTTCGTATACGTACAGTCGCTCAAAAAAGTATCCGAACAATATGGTTGATTACAGAATTCAGGAAAAATATCTGGCAACGATTTTTTTTTATATATTAGTGATGTGGCAACCGTGTACACCCGCTCAAAAAAGTATCCGAACAATATGGTTAGTAGGGGACACCGATGGGTTTGGAAATGCCGCCGTCCATCGGATGGGACGTTAAGCCGTGTCCTCGTGTGCGGGAGAGCCATACTCTGTGCACGTTAAAGAACACGCTGGATGGCCTTGACGGGTGGCTACCATCTGTCTCCCAACAGCTGTTCCAGTGGGTCCCCTCCCCCAACCCTCTCTGAGCCTTCGGGGTCCTTGTGGCCTGGCCATTTAGCCCATGGTGTGCAAAAAAGTGCCGCTCAGAGGTAAAACAATCGAATCCAATCCAATCAACTACATTGTTCGGATACTTTTTCGAAGGAATGGACAAGAATGTATTTCGGATTTTATTTTAAACCACGGAAGGAAAATTAAATTTTTTGGCGCCCTGTCGTAATCTTAAGTTCCAGGGTTCGAGTTCCAGCTGGGGTCAGCGTTAAGATTTATCTCCGTAAGACTCCCCACCCTGCGTCGGTCAGTAGAGGACACCGATTGGCTTGTAAAGGTCGCCGTCTGCCTAATGGCACGTTAAACCGTGGTTCCGTGTGCCGGAGAGCCATACTGTGTGCGCGTTAAAGAACGCACTGGATGGCTTACCTTCAGGCTACCATCTGTCTCCCACAAATATTCCAGTGGGTCCCCTCACCCAACTTATTTTGAGTCTTCGAGGTCATTGTGACCTGGCCATTCAGCCTATTCTATGCAAAAAAGTGCCGTTTAGAGGTAAAATTACCGAACGTTAAAGAACACGCTGGACGGCCTTGACTGGAGTCTGCCATCTGTCTCTTACAGCTGTCCAGTGTGTCCCCTTTCCCTCAACTTTCCCTGAGCCTTCAGGATCCTTGTGGACTGGTCATTCAGCTCATTGCATGCCAAAAATGTGCCGTTTAGAGTATAGTGACCAGACGTCCCGCTTTTTAACAATTTGTCCCGCGTCCCGCGGCGTTTTAAAGAAGTCCCGATTTTTGGAAAGAATGCACGACAAGCTAGGGAACGGCGGGAGAACGGGAAGGGAATATACGGTTTTCGGCGGCCATGTGGCTATTTCGCCAGGATACGAGTTTTATATTATTTTTGTTAATTTTATAATGTTAAACTTTAATAATAACAAATAATTGTTGAGAACTGATTATCGAGAACTGCTTATCAAAGTTCGCATTGTTGATCAGTTGTTAGAATTCGACCACCATTGTTTGGACTTAATGAACAATGGCATTTTTTTGGTATTGGCAACGACGAAAACATTTTGTAACTGTCTCTCAGACAATACACATCGTACTGCGTGCTAGTGCTAGTTAAACAAGTGATGTCAACAAATCAGCTATTCAGATAATTTAGGTAAGAAATTTATTTATTTATTTCATAAATACATAAATTTTCTTGAATTTAGCAGACAGTACTAGTATTATTTATATTTTATAGTGGCGGCAAAAAGTCTAGCGCCGGCCTTGTAAGTGACACTTACGACTTACGTTACGGCAAATTCAGAGGAAAAATAATACAAGTTAGTATTGTTATTATTTAGAAAGAAACATAGGATTAAAATTAAAATAATTTTTAAAATATAGTTACTTTATAACAATCAAATCAATTTAATTTATAAACTAACAATAAAATATGGTGTCCCGCTTACCAATGGTGACCGCTCATGGTGTCCCGCTTTACCAATGTTAAAATCTGGTCACTAAAGTTTAGAGGTAAAACTACCGAACGTTAAAGAACACGCTGGACGGCCTTGACTGGAGTCTGCCATCTGTCTCTTACAGTTGTCAAGTGTGTCCCCTTTCCCTCAACTTTCCCTGAGCTTTCAGGGTCCTTGTGGCCTGGCCATTCAGCTCATTGCATGCAAAAAAAGTTCCGTTTAGAGGTAAAACTACCCAACGTTAAAGAACACGCTGGCTGACCTTGACTGGAGTCTGCCATTTGTCTCCTACAGCTGTCCAGTTGTCCCCTTTCCCTCAACTTTCCCTGAGCCTTCAGAGTCCTTGTGGCCTGTCCATTCAGCTCATTGCATGCAAAAAAAAGTGCCGTTTAGAGGTAAAACTACCCAACGTTAAAGAACACGCTGGACGGCCTTGACTGGAGTCTGCCATCTGTCTCCTACAGCTGTCCAGTGTGTCCCCTATCCCTGAATTACCCTGAGCCTTCAGGGTCCTTGTGACCTGGCCATTCAGCTCATTGCATGCAAAAAAAGTGCCGTTTAGAGGTAAAACTACCCAACGTTAAAGAACACGCTGGATGACCTTGAGTGGAGTCTGCCATTTGTCTCCTACAGCTGTCCTGGGTACACCGTGTGCAGTTGGCAATTTTTTTTCCCCCAAGCGCTGTACTCCTAGAACATTAGCCAAATTCATTCTGCGTCGGTCGCCGGGTTCCATTCCATTTTTAGTAAATAAATAAAGGAGATTTTGTTTTGGTTACAAAACCTGCAACTTACGTGCAGAAATGACTGCTCTGTGTCGTTACGGAGACTCCCGGAAAGCTCTTAATAACACAAATAACGACATCTAACCAATGAAATATATTTCAGTTGAAAACCTAAGTTCTATATTCACTAGTAACTGTTACAATGCACCGAAAACAGTTCCTTGTCATCATACGATGAGACTTTTAAAAAAATAAATAACCTTTCACGATGAAAAAGAATCGAATAAAACAGCTTCTATGCTAAAGAATCGAAGACAAAACAATGCTTTTCGAATCGTTAAACCGGATACGCCTTTTGTTTCGTAATTTCCATTTCCGTCACGCATTAGTTTTAGCTTTAACAACTCTCGTATAAACAATTAAGTCACTGACCATATATTACCGAACATTTTAAAAACGACAGACATCGGAAGATTGCTCCGATATCCGGAATAAATCTGATAATATTTTGATCGAAAATTTTACAATAAAGAATGTGTGTGCATATATATATACGTTTTATTTTATTGCCATTGTTATAGTATAACTATAATTTTCTGTATCTATACATGGGGTACGCCAGTAACATACACATTTCCAGAAGGTACGTGAGGCATAACAGGTTTTGAGATCCACTGCTCTATTATATATACATAAAGTTCAAAGATATGACGTCATAAGCGTAAAGTTACCGAAGTCAATAGTAGAAGACAAAAAATAATAAAATATCGGAAAATCTTAATATTGTTAGAATAAAAACTGATGTAAACCACAATAAAATAGTGTAGAAATTCTGTATGTATCATATTCTGTGCAGGTTAAATAAAACGTTGGATGGGAGGTTGCCATCTGTCTCATAACAGCTGTTCCATTATTTAGATATGGTTACTTCTGTTAGCCGTCCCGTGGCCGAGTGGTTAGCACGCTTGGCTACTGTTCTAAGGGACCTGGGTTCGAGCCCCGGATTAGGCATGGATGTGTGTATCGTTTTTCTGCTGAGGTCCTGCCATCCTCTCAGATCTCCTACTGTGGCATATAAACTGACAGGCTCCTGTCAGACCTCTGTGGCAAGCAGCTGCTTGAGGGGGTATTTATTTATTTTTTTTACTTCTGTTATTAAGATCTTTCCGGGAGTCTTCGAAACGATACTTAGGAGTCATTTCTGCAGATAAGTTTAGTCTGCAGTCATTCTGCAAATAAGTCATCTGTCTCCCAACAGCTGTTCCAGTGAGGCTCCTCCCCCAACCTTCTCTGAACCTTCGGGGTCCTCGTGACCTTGTCGTTAAGCGTACCTACCGAAAAAATGCCGATCACATGTAAAACTACCAACTCTGAGCGCTATATGATATCATATGCATTTTATTCTATGCAATTTCAGTCAGATATCCAAATTGATTCTGTTTACATTTAAAAGCATCCAGCTTACAAAGAGGTTTATTCGTATGCATCACAGCGTATTCCTGCTATTATATTCTCTAAAATTTGTTTCAGGATGTTTCTCAACTTTTAATAATAAATAAATAAATAAATACCCACTCAAGCAGCTGCTTACCACAGGGGTGTGACAGGAGCCTGTCAGTTTATATGCCACAGTAGAAAGTCTGAGAGGATGGCACGCCCTCAACAGAAAAACGACACAAAACAGCCATGCCATACCCGCACTCGAACCCAGGTCTCTTAGATTAGTCCCCAAGCGCGCTAACCACTCAACTTAAAAAAAAATAAATCCTTCTTAATAATCAATAGGAATAATCTAATTCAATGCACCCAATTCTGTTTTTTTTAGGTTCCCGAGAAAACCGTGTAAAAAAATAAACCTTTTAAAAAAAATACAGTGGATATGAAAAAATAGATATGAAAATCTTTAAATATTCATTTGATTTTTATTAATTTAAACACTTTTTTTAATTATATAAATGTTACTTATCTCGTATAAAAATGTAAGTTAAAATAGAGTGACGGCATGAGAAATAAGTGAACTCGTAAAATTAGTGCTGCCTGTGAATACTGGTTAATAATAAAGTAGCAAAAACACAGAGATGACGTCAGGAGTACTGTTTCGTTGTGTTGCCAGTAGATTTTGCATAATATATATTACAGGCACGTTGAAGTTTTAAAAATGCTTTTCTAAATCTTAACAATGTTCCTATTTAAGGTATATTTTTATATTATGTTTCGATCATCTCAGATACGTAAGAAGCATTTTTATTTTTCTACAGAGAAGAAAAATGGTTATATAACGTTTCGGAGAAGTATAGACGAAACATTGTGAAGCCGTAATAAATGTTGGAAGTTGCATACTTTGAGTTTCGCATTGCAAGCTTTTTTGAGTTGTTCCACTGGATTTATTTTTTTCTCATCCTCGTTCGATACACGGAGGAAGTAACCATTCTTTTGTTTTATATATTTTGGGTGAGATTTTAGTGATGTACTGCGATGTGGAAGGGCTTTACGTACATTTACGAACCGTTAAAGCTTTGGAAATTCCGGTTTTTGAAAAGTCATTTTCGGTAAAAAATTTGGTTTTTGCGAGTAATCTCAAAATTAATATTATTCTTTTGGCCCAGAAATGAAAATTAAAAGTTATGTGCACGTGGTGGTGTAATAAGATAGAAAAATAGGAATGGATTGGCATCGCACCTTAACCCTTTGCCGAACGTTTGCAGTGTTAACAAATTATGATTATGAGGAATAAATATTTCGTTCTATAGTGAATGGTGGGGTAAAACTTATTTATTGAGAGATGAAATGAAGAATTGCAATTATATTTCTATAAATAGGAATTGAGTACGAAATATTTGTGTTGACACGAAATAGGGTTCCCATTATTTGTAGCTATGGAAATGGCCTTTTTTGCAACTACGTTATTTGCGTTTTTAGAGTTAAGAACGATAAGATAATTTTACAAATGCCAAGATGGAAAATAATTATCCGGTGCAATACACTAATTATTAAGAGTAAAACTGAAATCGGAACGTGATTTGAGGTTTCATGTCAACTTTGCGTTTAATATTTTGTTTTTTGCGTGTTAAATATTCCAGCGTTCGTCATTTATATATTACGGCAACCAAAGTTTTTATATTCGATATTACACGTATGTCGTACAGGTGTGAGAGATATCTAATGCAAATGATATCGAATAAGATATTTTGCTACTAAGGTATTATGCCAATGTCACCTTTTATTTCGTCCATCAGATAGGTATTGTGAGTGACCTCAGGAGAAAATATGTTTTGGAAAATGTATTGAACTGAATAATAAACTGTGATTTCACAATATAGTTTTGTTATATGGCTTTCACGAGACACTGAAAATGCTTTTCCTGTTCACATTATAGAAATTATGTTGGGAAATAACCGGAACCGCGTTACTGACGTCATCTCTGTGTTTTCTCCGATTTCTTATTATTAAGGCGCACGTGCACAAGGTATGGCTCTCCCACACACGGGGCCAAGGCTTAACGCCCAATCCGACGGACGGCGGCCTTTCCAAGCCCACCGGTGTCCCCTACTGACCGTGAGCAGCGCGGGGAGTTTTGCAGAGATAAATCTCAACGCTGACCCAGCTGGGACTCGAACCTGGGAACTACAGAATTAAAAAACACGACAAAGATAAAAAAAAAAAAACCATTTAAGAATTAATTATTAAATTAATTATTTTAATTTATATATTAAATATATAATTAAATATATATATTTAATTATATATATTTAAGAGTTTATAAAATTAAAAATTTCTTAAAATTAATAAAAATGAAATAAAGACTTCAAGATTTTGATATCACTTGTTTGAAAACAACTCATTTGTATTCGGTTTTCACGTCTAAGGGACCTGGGTTCGAGTCCCGGGTAAGGCATGGACGTATGTGTCGTTTTTCTACTGAGGTCCTGCCATCCTCACAGACCTTCTATTATGGCATATAAACTGACAGCTTCCTGTCAGATCTCTGTGGCAAGCAGCTGCTTGAGGGGGTATGTTTTTTTTCACGTCTGGAACAAATCTTCTATTTTTTCATCTGTCTCATAACAGCTGTTCCATTCGGTCACCTTCCCGCAACCTAAACTGATCCCTCTGGTTCTTTATGACGTCGCCATTTAGAGCCTTGTGTGCAAATAACTACCGTTCAGAGATAAAACAACCCAACCAAACGCATATCTCCTGTATGGCGTATTAAAGTAATCAAAGGGGTCATCACCCTCACAGACCTTCGACTATGGCGGAGAAACTGATAGGCTCCTGTCAGATCGCTGTTGCAAGCAGCTGCTTGAGGGAGTGTTTTTTTTATTCCTTTATTATATATATGAAGATATTTTCACTCTTTTCCCTAACACGTTAAGCCTCTTTGTATTACGAAATAAAATAATCATTAGAGGTTAAATGTTTAGGGTATGAAATGACTCCTCGGCTAAGCACTTATTCCCTGTGTAATCTGTAAAACAGAAATTCGTTAAAATTATGTTGCTGTTATGGATATTTTTATATTGTGAATATTGTATTCCAAGCTTATCGGTGTCCAGTACTGACCGTGGGAAGGGCGGGGAGTTTTGCGGAGATAAATCTCAACGCTGAGGATTCTTTATGAGTTCCGTACTTAAATAGAAATGGAAACCGAAACATATTTATCGCTCTGCCCAAAGAAATGTAGATTATTCCATTCTCCCTTCCTACAAACTTGTTTGTGTTTGGGTTTCAGACTAAATAAACAAATATCGCTGCTGTTAAACATTGCGTTACTAATTAAATACTGCATCAGTTGAAGTAGTAAAATAAAATAATTTTTCCAATGTCTGTTAATTGTCAAGGGTATTTTTTTCTGTTTTAAAACCTATTATTGTTCGTAAATTTTATCCGAATGAGATGATACGGAATACAGCGTCATAATTTAGCGAGTTGCGGAGTGTCATTTACTACCTGTCTCTGGCAGTCATAACTCATCGGGGAAATCAATGTACACGCTCGAAATTTTCACAGAATGTTTCAGGTTAAGGTCCAGTTTGCAGTGCGAAATTTCAGGTCGAAAGTCGAATAAGTTGAACTCTAACAAAAAAAAAATTCACAATTCCCCTCACCCAAAAAAGTGTCCTAAATTTATATTCCAACATATTATATGTGGTAATATTCAAATAGTGTTGAATAAAGTTTTGAAACATGACTGCATAAATATAACTTATGTACTTAATTAAATTCACACGTACGACAATTATTGCTAAATGAAATTCCTCTAGGTGGCGTTAATTTTGTTTCTAATGAAATATTTGCTTCTTACCGCCATTCCCAACGGTTGTTCGTGTTCCTCTTCTACGATTGGTCAAATATTTTACAATGGCACGTGCAGGTAGATAGCTTCACACGTGTCGCCCTTAGTTACGAAAGCAACCATATTTTCGCTTTGACTTTAGAGTCAAATTTTACTCTCAATTCATTTCTTCTTTTCCACAATATATTTTATTACGTATATTTAGAATAAAGTTCATAGACCACGTAAATTTTACCTACACAAGAATCGAATTACAGTTAGCAATGATTAATAGTAATATTCTAATATTTCAGAAACGTTAATATTTAAAATATGCGAATGCAATATAATATCGAAGCCGGAAATTACATACCACTATAACGTTTCAGCTTAAATAACTGGGATTGATTAATTTAATTATCAAACTTTACTGGTTTTATTAACAACCGCGGAGACATCCAATTCGAGAAATTAATTCATCGCGGAGATGATATTTGTTTCACAGCATTACAAATAGAAACTCAAAACACAGAGAGGGGGGGGGGCTCAGTCGGTAGCGCGCCAGGCTCGTAATCTTTACTTCCCAGGTTTGAGACTTTGCTGGTTCAGATTTATCTCGGCAAAATTTCCCAAACATTATTCTTTCCTTATATTCTCAGTGTGAACGCTAATCTTACCATAATCGGTAAATGTGTTGTTTAAATCAGTCGTTAATAAGGAACATTTACATATAATTATAACAGAAACGGTAATATAGGGGTAGAAGGGAATGAACATTTTTTTTATAAGTATATTTGAATACAACTTTAACCATTTATTTATATTTTGCGTGTATCTGTTGAATATTAAAAAAATAATTGTCTTTCTACTTTCTGCAACAGTGGGAGAAAGGATAACCATATCTGCAACCCCGAGAAAAATAATCTTTTATATTTACGTTCTGTCTGCAGGGAGTCCATTCTCCAAACAACAACGAAACCTTGCAGGTTTTGTAACCAAAGCTATTGTATGAAAGCTTTAATTCTCCTATATTTATTTATTCATTTACTAAAAATCTAATCGAACCCCGGCAACCAACGTAGAATGACCTAGGCCAATATTTTAGGAGTTACAGAGCGTAGGAAAAAAAAATGCCAACTGCACGCGGTGTTTCCAGGTGGTCACCCTCCCAAGTACTGACGGAGCCCGAAGCTTAACCTCGGGGATCAGACGAGAACCGGTGTGTTCAACTTGCTATGGCCGTTGACATGCTAATTGTTTCTTACCTGCCTTATAAAGTAACACAGATTATCAATAACAGAACAATTTTTAAAGTAGGAAAGAACTGGAATGGGCCAAAAAATTTCGTTAACGACAGTATTTAAAAACAAATTACACTTTTTTAAATACTAATTAGTTTTTTGGGGCGGGGGTGGCTCACTCGGTAGCGCGCCAGGCTCGTAATCTGTAGTTCCCAGGTTCGAGTCCCAGCTGGATCAGCGTTGAGATTTATCTCCGCAAAATTCCCCGCCCTGCCCACGGTCAGTACGGGACACCGATGTGCTTGGAAAGACCGCCGTCCGTCGGATGGGACGTTAAGCCGTGGCCCCGTGTGTGGGAGAGCCATACCCTGTGCACGTTAAAGAACACGCTGGATTGCCTTGACGGAAGGCTACCATCTGTCTCCCAACAGCTGTTCCAGTGGGTCCCCTCCGCCAACCTTCTCTGAGCCTTCGGGGCCCATGTGACCTGGCCATTTAGCCCATGGTGTGCAAAAAAGTGCCGCTCAGAGGTAAAACAACCCAACCTATTAGATTATCTAAAAATTGTTTCAGGATGTTTCTCAAGTGTAAAATAATTCATTTATACTACAGAAAAGAAATGATGTAAATAAATGCACCAAATTCTGTTTTAAATTTTTAAACGGTAAACAGGTTCCGGAAAAAAACATGTAAAAAAAAATTCTAAAACAAAACACAGTGCATATGAAAAAATAGAAGATTGGTTCCAGACGTGAAAAAAAAAACATACCCCCTCAAGCAGCTGTTTGCCACAGAGATCTGACAGGAACCTGTCAGTTTATATGCCATAATAGAAGGTCTGTGAGGATGGCAGGACCTCAGCAGAAAAACGACACATACGTCCATGCCTTACCCGGGACTCGAACCCAGGTCCATTAGACGTGAAAACCGAATACAACTGAGCTGTTTTCAAACAAGTCATATCAAAATCTTGACTTTCATTTTTGTTAATTTTAACACAGTTTTAATTTTATAAACTTAGAAATTTTCAAGTTAAAACCTACCGGTTTGGTTTTAAGGAAAAGAATTATATAGAGAATTCTTCAATAATTTTTGGGGGTTTTTTTTTCATGTTTGTCGTGTTTTTTAACTCAGTCGGTAGCGCGCCTGTAGTTCCCAGGTTCGAGTTCCACCAGGGTCAGCGTTGAGATTTATCTCCGCAAAATTCCCCGCCCTGCTTACGGTCAGTAGGGGACACCGGTGGGCTTGGAGAGACCGCCGTCAGTCGGATGGGGCGTTAAGCCTTGGCCCCGTGTGTGGGAGAGCCATACACTGTGCACGTTAAAGAACACGCTGGATGGCCTTGACGGAAGGCTGCCATCTGTCTCCCAACAGCTGTTCCAGTGGGTCCCCTCCGCCAACCTTCTCTGAGACTTCGGGGCCCATTTGACCTGGCCATTTAGCCCATGGTCTGCAAAAAAGTGCCGCTCAGAGGTAAAACAATTTTTTCATAATTAAATTAAAATGGGGCTTTTTAAAAAGGCGTCATGTGAACCGTGTTACATCAAAAAAATCGTGTAAATAGGGAAATTAAATTTCTTTTCTGATCTGTGTTAAATCAAAAACGTGTAAAAAAATAATATACTTGACTGAGATTCAAATTTGTCACTCATTAACCTAAACTGATTGCATTGTTGCTACCGTAAGTAAGCACCTCAGCAGAAAAGCAACACACATCAATTCCTTACCCTAGGTTCGAACCCAGGTCTCTCCGGATTAACCCTACTAATTACGAAACCTCTCAAAATTTCAAAATAAATTATTGACAATGAATAATCTAAATATAAAAAAATTTTAAAAGTCATAGTGTAATATACAATCTTCAGACTTTGTATTATTTCATAATCAACTACACTCAATTCAGAATCCTTTTGAAAACATATCCCCCTTTCCTATTTGAATTATAAACTCTGATAATTACCTCACTGTGACTAACCATTCGCTATATAACATCTGTTATCGCAATATATGGTTTTCAAATCAGGTATACGTCTTAAAATACCAAGTCTACTTATATTCCACAAAACCTCTGCTTAATCTTGTTCGCGTCGACGGAAATGCTAAAATTTCCAAAAATTATATCGCATAAAGCTTATTCAATAACCGGAAGTGCATGATATTGTTTCGTCAAAGTAGCAACGTATGTGTAGTAGTAGTATTGCAAATATGAACATATTTTAGGTGTAAGATGAAGTTGATATGAAAGAGTTTTGTTACAAGATTTGAATTTCATAATATGTAGATGTGATGTGAATTATTTTCTGTATTAGACGGTGAAATTATTAATCAAGTGTAGATATTTAAGTGAGAATTCAAATGATATTCAAGTGAGAAAAAATTTCCATGTTCGAATAATGTTTAAATCTGATAATGTAAAGTGACAATTTCGCAGAAAGGAAGCGGAAATGATCATTAATTATGAGTTATATAGCTCACTTGAATATAGTTTATTGTTGATTTTTTTTTTAATTTCCTTTGATGTTAAGAGGTTTAAAAATAATTGAATCTGTGTAATTTATAGAGTTTTGCTTTGAGCTGTGTTTTTTAAATTTCTAATTGAGGTTTGGAGAAAAACTCTTTAAGAATATGATTTTGTCTGATGAATAGTGTACAGTGGTGTATTCTAAAGAACGTATACTAAAGAATTGGAGAAAAGGGTTTTAATTTACCCGCTAGTAATATGTTTAAAAGTTTTCGTTATGTTGAAAGTGTTGTGATATTTATGTAAATTGAGAAGAATTTCGATGGGTTGTTAGCGGGGTGGAAATGGGGGGACTTTTCAAAAGAGATACTCTCTTGTGGAAGTGAACGGAAGGGGAGGGCTGCCAGATTAGTGTGGCCTACTGATCTGGACAACTATGGCTACTTTTCTTATTTTTCCACCCTACTTAGGAGTGGTCAACCACACAGGGTGCTGGTGCTGGACACATATATGGCTCTGAGCTTGATTATGGATCCTGATTTTGCTGCACTGGTGGGCTTCTGTGGAGGGATAATCTTCCGCTATGTTTTCTGTTTGTTTGTGGGTTGACAGCCCCAAGTGAATTGATTCACAGGATATGTTTATCAGCTGGTGGATAATTCTGAGCAGAGGTCATCGCAGCCACCTGAACTCTTTGCTTCTATTGGCATCGTCAAATTCTACATTGGAGGAAGTCTTCCACTGTAGATGGCTTCAGCCTTTAGTGGTGGGGGAACGGGTCTTTGCCCCATGTCTCCGATTAGGGGGCTGTTTGATATTGTTGGCATTCCCTCTCTCAATAAACATAGTTTCTTTAAACATCCCACTAAACTTTTTCTCTCCATAGGTATTTGCACAGAGCTTACTCTCTTAATGTCCTCACACAAGAATTCCACCATTATAATTTAGACATTCTCGGCTTGCAAGAAACCAGATGGACAGATAAAGGTCAGATTCATAAAAAAACTTTAAATTTCTCTTGTCAGAGAGGGACGACAATAAGCATCAACAAGGGGTGGGTCTGCTTGTCAGCATACACGCTAATGATGCTCTTCTAGGATATGAGTGCATTAATGGAAGGCTTCTTACAGCAAAATTTCATACAAGCGTTAAAGATTTGAATGTTATATGCTGTTATGCCCCCACCGAGGATGCCGATGAGGATGAGAAGGATAGGTTTTACGGACAACTTCAGGATATTTTGAATTCTGTCAAGAAAGGTGATGTTACCATTGTTCTAGGTGACTTCAATGCCAAAGTTGGTACTGACTCTGACCTTTGGAGAGGAGTAATAGGCCCTTTTAGTATTGGTAGCTGCAATGGCAATGCGCACCGTCTTCTACAGGTAAGTAAACTCAATGGATTAAGAATAGCTAAGCATATTACAAACACCGTGACGAACATAAAGTACACATGGGTTTCACCAAATGGGCTGCATAAGAATATGATTGATTATATATTAATTAACAGCAAATGGGCTAGTTCTGTTAGGAATACCAGGTCATATAGGGGAGCTGAAATTGGATCTGACCATTACCTTGTTAAAAGTGTCTTGCAACTTAAACTTAAAAAATGTTGTGCTAGGGTTAAAAAATTTACTTTTAATACTGAAGCTCTGAAAGACCCAGTTATAGCCAAAGCTTACCATGATAGGTTACTTAGTCATTATGACAGTCATGATTTGCTTACTACTGAAGTTGAGGAAGAATGGGATAATTTTAAACAGTCTTTTTTGGACAATAACAGTACTCTTTTAGGAAAAAAGGAGCAGAGGAGACAGAATTATTTAAGTGATAAGGCACTTGAGCTTATTTCAGAAAGAAGGAACTGCAGGAATGTCCTTAATCAATAGCCTACTAGTCCTAATAGAAAGCATTACAGAGAACTTAATAAACATGTAAAAGATCAGTTAGCTGCTGATAAGAATCTTTGGCTTGATGGTTTGGCTGACAAGCAGAGGAAGCAGTTAGACAGCACAACAGCAGAGAGCTGTACCAGATAGTTAATGTTTTGTGTGGTAGAAAAAGGACAGGTATACAGGGATTGAAGGATAAACAAGGTAAGGTTATAGAAGGTGAGGATTCTCTCATGGCTAGGTGGGCTGAGCATTTCAGTGATGTTTTATACAATGCGGTTAGTTCTTCATCATTGTTTCCAATCATGATAGATGCATTGATGCCTTTAATGTTGGCCCTATAAGACAATCTGAAGTTATTTTGGATGTTTCTAAACTTAAACCTCATAAATCCCCAGGGGTAGACGAAATTACTACAGAAATGCTATTGTTATCCCTATTTTCAAAAAAGGTGATCGCAGTACTTGTGATAACTATAGGGGTATCAGCCTACTCTGTTCCAGGTAAAGTTCTTTCCATGATTGTGCTTAATAGAATTAAGAATCTAGTTGACAGGTAATTGCGTGATGAGCAATGTGGATTCAGAAAGAGGTAAGGGATGTGTGGATCAGATATTTTCACTTACGCAGATTCTTGAGAAATATGTAGAGTTTCAGAAACCTTTGGTTGCTAGCTTTGTTGATTTAAAAAAGGCTTTCGACCCTGTTGATCGTCATAATTTGTGGTTGCCACATATGGTATACCAGAGAAGTTAGTTAACATAATAAAAGCTCTCTATAATAACACAGTCGTGTGTGAGAGTTGGTAAGGCTTGTAGCAATTGGTTTAGCATTACTTCTGGTGTTCGACAAGGGTGCATTTTGTCTCCTTTTCTATTTAGCTTGGTTATTGATTATGTTATGCGAAATTCACTTCAAGGGAAAGATTTTGGCCTTAAATGGATTGGAGATACGAAAATTTCTGATATAGATTATGCTGATGATTTAACCCTTTTGGCAAATGATGTTGATGAGATGAACTCTTTTAATCCAGCTGTTGATGAGACTAGTAGTAAAGTAAGTTTATTTATAAACAGAGAGAAAACTAAAGTGATGAAAATTGGTCAGTTAATTTATTTTAATAACATTCAAAATAATTTTCTTATTAAGATTTTATTTAAAGATTTCAGAATATTATAAAAATATTTAGCAAAATTAAAAAAAGGAAATAACTACCAGTTAATATTTTAGGATTAGAAATTCTTTTTGATTTATACATACTTTGGTTTTGAAAGACCTTATAGAAATTATGGTGGCAACACTTGGACATACCACAGATGACGTCATGTTCGTATTTTCGCGATAGGATTTGTAATTATAATTTATCTGCTGAAATAATAATTCCAGTTTCTCACTGGCATACCACCGAAAATTGTTGTTAACCATTCTAGTTTCCGCAACCATTTAAATACTAAAACAATATTTTTTAAAACCGATATTTAAAAAAATATTTGATTATGATCTTTAATTTATCATCAGTGACATTTTTCTATTAAATTCATATTTTAGAGCTTCCAAGTAACGTTTCTCACTGGCATAACAAGGAAATTCTGTAGCCGTTCGGTAGGATACCTGAAAAGCATAGGAAATGAATAATGTCCGTATGACGAGCCAAAATAAAGTGGTCGACACCGACAAATATCGGTTAACTATCAATTTTGTATCCCATAATCAGAATAATGTGCTGCATACTATTTGTTGGTTCGAAACCGACCGAAATTTCATAGCTCTTAGGCTAAAAACTATAGAATTAGATTACCTATACTCTTAACTAATTATTCACTAAAAAGTTACTTACCTGAAGGAAAATATAAAAGAACAACAAACACTTCACGAATATTATTTAACTGGCTTTATCTGAAACTTTTCGACCACCAGAGTTCTAAGTTACAGAAGTACCGGCTGACGTTATTTATCAACCGCTATGTCTCCTTATTATACTCGAATCTGTTCGCGATAGGCAAAGCTCTGATAACTACAAACCCTCAAAATAGGATACTTCTTCGCCATATTTTAATAGCTAACGCGGCAAATGGAACAGCGAGAAAAGCGTTGGACGAATTCAATAATAGGCGAATGACATCGGAGAGTGACGTTTGCACAATCCGGAAGAAATGACATTTACATTGTTTCGTATTCCCAACAGAGGGATTTGTTTCCTCTTCCGCACTTACATTTTTCGATATCTTCTATACCAAATTTACTAAAAATTGTGGAGCAGAAATAAGAAGCATTCCTTTTAACATAAGTACACGAGAGTTTCATCTCATGGGCTGCATAAGAACTTTATAGATTATATATTAATTAACAGCAAATGGACTAGTTCTGTTACAAAGAACAGGTCATATTCGGAAGCTGAAATTGGATCTGACCATTACTTGTTAAAAGCGTTTTGCGATTTAAACTTAAGAAGTGTTGTGTTAAGGTTAAATAATTTACCTTTAATTTTGAAGCTGTGAAAATCCTAATTAGAGTACATCTTATCATGATAGGTTATTACTCATTATGACAGTCGTGGTTTGCTTGCTACTGAAGTTCAGGAAAAATGTGACCACTTAAAATAGACTGTTTTGGAAACTAACAGTACTCTGTTACGTAAAATGAAGCAGACGACGCATAATTATCCGAGTGACAAGACACTCCAGTTTATTTTAGAAAGAAAGAACTACAGGAATGTCCTGAATCAATACTAATCCTAATAGAAAACATGATAGAGAGCTTAATAAACGTGTAAAGGATCAGTTAGCTCCTGATAATAATCTTTGGCTGACAGAGCCGAAGAAGCAGTTGGACAGCACATAGCTCTACCAGGCAGTTCTGCTAAACAAATAACCCTTAAAGTAATTACAAAGGCCTAAAGGTAAAATTTTACACTGCACCGACGAAACTATCTATTCTCCTACCGAAGTTTAAAATGTGTCATCAATAATTATTAGTTACCACAGTGATAAGAAATTCAGCTACAGATTGTATGACTTCCTCAGAATAAAAACTATAACGTGTGAATATAAATTAAAAGTTAAATTACTGGAAGAATACAGCGGTTAAATAAGGATTACAAACGATATCGCGAAAAACAGGACGTGACGTCATCAGTACAATGTCTGGTGTTGCCCCTATAATTTTATATTTCAGAAACAAAGTGTATAAATCAAAAAGAATTTCTAATCCTAAAATATTAACTGGTAGTTATTTCGTTTTTTAATTTTGGTAAATATTTTTATAATATTCGGAAACATTTAAATAAAATCTTAATAAGTAAATTATTTTGAATGTTATTACATAAATTAAATTATCTTTAACATATCTTACACCAATGAAAGGAATTGCTTGTTTGGGCATATTTATTTTCGCTATTTTTGTTGAAGGCTATCCAGACAGGCGGTAATGGGTCAAACAGATGTGAAAGCCTGTACATAATAAAAACTGCCGTTTGATCATTTACGATATAGAAATATTTCTACGCATACTGTAACGACAAATACCAAAATGAACAAATCAAAAATTTAGCAAAGATTTTTTTTTTACCTCGGACATTAGTTCTACTGACCGATAAGCTTGGAAAGGCCGCCATCCGTCGGATGGAATCTTAGGACATGTCGTCATGTGCGGGAAAGCCATACCCTGTGCACGATAAAGAACACGTTGCATGGCTTTGACGGGAGGTTATCATCTGTCTCCCAACAGCTGTTCCAGTGAGGATCCTCCCCCAACCTTCTCTGAGAATTCGGGGTCCTTGTGGCATGGCCATTTAGCCCATGTTTGCAAAAAAGTATCGTACCCTGTGTACGTTAAAGAACACGCTGGATGTCCTTGACGGGAGGCTACCATTTGTCTCCCAACAGCTGTTCCAGTGAGGACCCTCCCCTAACTTTCTCTGAGCCTTCGGGATCCATGTGGCATGGCCACTTAGCCCATGGTTTGCAAAAAAGTACCATACCCTGCGTACGTTAAAGAACACGCTGGATGGCCTTGACGGGAGGCTACCATCTGTCTCACAACAGCTATTCCAGTGGGTCCCCTCTCCCAACCTTCTCTGATCCTTCGGGATCCATGAGGCATGGCGATTTAGCCCATGGTTTGCAAAAAAAAAAGCACCATACCATGTTTACTTTAAAGAACACGCTGGGTGGCCTTGACGGAAGGCTATCATCTGTCTCACAACAGCTGTATAGCCTCCCCCAACTTTCTCTCAGCCTTCGGGGTCCATTTGACCTGGCCATTTAGCAATGGTTTGCAAAAAAGTACCATACCCTGTTTACGTTAAAGAACACGCTCAATGTCCTTGACGGGAGGCTACCATCTGTCTTCCAACAGCTGTTCCAGTGAGGACCCTCTCCCAACCTTCTCTGAACCTTTGGGATCCATGTGGCATGGCCACTTAGCCCATGATTTGCAAAAAAGTACCATACCCTCTATACGTTAAAGAACACGCTGGATGACCTTGACGGGAGGCTACCATCTGTCTCACAACAGCTATTCCAGTGGGTCCCCTCCCCCAACCTTGTCTGAGCCTTCGGGGTCCATGTGGCATGGCCACTTAGCCCATGGTTTGCAAAAAAGTACCATACCCGGTGTAGGTTAAATTACACGATGGATGGCCTTGACGGGAGGCTATCATCTGTCTCACAACAGCTGTTTAGCCTCCCCCAACTTTCTCTGAGCCCTCGGGGTCAATTTGACCTGGCCATTTAGCCCATAGTTTGCAAAAAAGTACCATACACTGTTTACGTTAAAGAACACGCTGGATGTCCTTGACGGGAGGCTACCATCTGTCTCCCAACAGCTGTTGCAGTGAGGATCCTCCCCCAACCTTCTCTGAGCCTTCGGGATCCATGTGGCATGGCCATTTAGCCCATGGTTTGCAAAAAAGCACCATACCCTGTGTACGTTAAAGAACACGCCGGATGGCCTTGACGGGAGGCTACCATCTGTCTCCCAACAGCTGTTCCAGTGAGGATCCTCCTCCAACCTTCTCTGAGCCTTCGGGATCCATGTGGCATGGCCATTTAGCCCATGGTTTGCAAAAAAGCACCATACCCTGTGTACGTTAAAGAAACGCTGGATGGCCTTGACGGGAGGCTACCATCTGTCTCACAACAGCTGTTCCAGTGAGGACCTTCCCCCAACCTTCTCTGAGCCTTCCGGATCCATGTGGCATGGCCATTTAGCCCATGGTTTGCAAAAAAGTACCATACCCTGTGTACGTTAAAGAACACGCTGGATGGCCTTCATTACCTGGAACCTCATCATTAGTTCCAAAGTTGAACCGCCTAATGCCCAAGATACTGCGTAAGCATCTGGAATCGGAAGCTTCTAGCTTCCTGTTATCTTGTTTACAAAATGTCCACGTTTCACTACCATAAGTAACTCTAGAAAGAACCAAATTATTATACAGTCTAATTTTTTCCTTTACGTGTATACGCCTATTTCTCCACACTCTCCAAAGATTCTTAGAAGACCCGGCAGCAATCCCTATTCGTCTGTTAATCTCATGCCGCACATCACCATTATCTATTACATAGCTCCCAAGATAATTAAACTGTGACACCTGCTCAAGACTGCAACCATTCAGATTAACTGAATCACAGCCTGCCTGACCAATATTCATCATTTTAGTTTTATCTCTGTTTATAATCAAACCTACTCTACTACCAGTTTCATCAACAGCTCGAATGAAAGAGTTCATCTCATCAACATCATATGCCGAAAAGGCTGAATCATCAGTATAAGCAAAATCAGAAATTTTGGTATCTCCAGTCCATTTAATGCCAAAATCTTTCCCTTGAAGTGAATTTCGCATAACATAATCAATAACCAAGCTAAAGAGAAAAGGAGACAAAATGCACCATTGTCGAACACCGGAAGTAATGCTAAACCAATTGCTACAAGCCTTACCAACTCTCACACATGACTGTGTTATTATAGAGAGCTTTCATTATGTTAACTAACTTCTCTGCTATACCATATGATCTCATGATCAACCACAAATTATGAAGATCAACAGAGTCGAAGGCCTTTTTTAAATCAACAAAGCTAGTAATGAAAGGTTTCTGAAACTCTAAACATTTCTCAAGAATAAGCCTGAGTAAAAATATCTGATCTGCACATCCACTACCACTTCTGAATCCACATTGCTCATCACGCAATTGACTGCCATCCAGATTCTTAATTCTATTAAACACAGTCATGGAAAGAACTTTACCTGGAACAGAGAGTAATCTGATACCCCTATAGTTATCACAAGAACTGCGATCACCTTTCTTGAAAATAGGGATAACAATAGCTCTGGTAAAATCCTTAGGAACCATGCCTTTATCATAAAAGATATTCAGATTTTCAGTCATCCAAGTGGTAACCGAAACATTCCCAGTTCTGAGCATTTCTGTAGTAATTTCATCTACCCCTGGGGATTATGAAGTTTAGAAATAGTCAAAATAACTTCAGATTGTGTTATAGGGCCAACATTAAAGCCACCAATACATCTATCATCATTGCAAACAATGGGAATAGAACTAACCGCACTGTTTAGAACATCACTGAAATGCTCAGCCCACCTAGCCATTACAGAATCCTCACTTTCTATAACCTTACCTTATTTATCCTTCAATCCCTGTATACCTGTCCGTTTTCTACCACACGAAACATTAACTATCTGGTACAGCTCTCTGCTGTTCTGTTGTCTAACTGCTTCCTTGGCTTTGTGAGCAAAAACATCAAGCCAAAGATTCTTATCAGCAGCTAACTGAGACGTCAGCAAAGAATTATTACGATTACTTTCAAACAGTATACAGATAAGGTATACAGATATTCTGCTGAGGTGCTTACTTACGGTAGCAACAATGCAATCAGTTTAGGTTAATGAGTGACAAATTTGAATCTCAATCAAGTATATATTTTTTTACACGTTTTTGATTTAACACAGATCAGAAAAGAAATTTAAATTCCCTATTTACACGATTTATTTTGATGTAACACGGTTCACACGGCGCCTTTTTAAAAATCCCCATTTGAATTTAATTCGGAAAAAATTGTTTTACCTCTGAGCGGCACTTTTTTGCACACCATAGACTAAATGGCCACGTCACATGGACCCCGAAGTCTCAGAGAAGGTTGGGAGACAGATGGTAGCCTCCCGTCAAGGCCATCCAGCGTGTTCTTTAACGTGCACAGGGTATGGCTCTCGCACACACGGGCCACGGCTTAACGTTCCATCCGACGGACGGCGGCCTTTCCAAGCCCATCGGTGTCCCCTACTGAACGTGAGCAGGGCGAGGAATTTTTTCGGAGATAAAACTCAACGCTGACCCAGCTGGGACTCGAACCTGGGAACTACAGATTACGAGCCTGGCGCGATACCGACTGAGTTAAAAAACACGACAAATATAAAAAAACCCAAGAAATATTTAAGAATTCTTTATATACCTATTTTCTTTAAAACCAAACCGGTAGGTTTTAATTTGAAAACTTCTAAGTTTATAAAATTAAAAATGTCTTAAAATTAATAAAAATGAGATAAAGACTTCACGATTTTGATATGACTTGTTTGGAAACAACTCATTTGTATTCGGTTTTCACGTCTAAGGGACCTGGGTTCGAGTCCCGGGTAAGGCATGGACGTAAGTGTCGTTTTTCTGCTGAGGAATTTTTTTACACGGTTTTCTCGGGAACCTATGAGAAACAGAATTGGGTGCATTGAATTAGATTATTCTTATTGTTTATTAAGGATTTATTTTTTTTTTAAGTTGAGTGGTTAGCGCGCTCGGCTACTGATCTAAGAGACCTGGGTTCGAGTCCCGGGTACGGCATGGCTGTTTTGTGTCGTTTTTCTGCTGAGGGCGTGCCATCGTCTCAGACCGTCTACTATGGCATATAAACTGACAGGCTTCTGTCAGATCTCTGTGGTAAGCAGCTGCTTGAGGGGATATTTATTTATTTATTTATTATTAAAAGTTGAGAAACATCCTGAAACAAATTTTAGAGAATATAATAGCAGGAATGCGCTGTGATGCATACGAATAAACCTCTTTGTAAGCTGGATGCTTTTAAATGTAAACAGAATCAATTTGGGGGCTTAACAGTGGATAAGATATAGTTTTGTTCTATGGCTTTCACGAGACACTGAAAATGGTTTTCCTCTTCACATTATAGAAATTATTTTGGGAAGTAACCGACACCGCTTCGCTGACGTCATCTCCGTGTTTTCTCCAATTTCTTATTAAGGCGCACACATATTTCAGTTTCCTTATACACGTATGATATTTTTTATTTTAACTAGTCTAGGCAGGGAAAGTTTTCGTTATTCCATTATCTTTGGTTATTTGATGACGATCCCCACTGCCACGTTATGTTCGATAATATTCGTTCGTATAATATTCACTGATTGGCTTCGCTCAGGTACGAGAAATGGTGAGAAAGGAAGCTTAAAGAGAGAGAACTTTGTTGCGGATATGGAGAGGTGTCACTTCCTTCGAAGTCGGAAAACAATTAAATCAATAATATTATTGTCAGACGTCAGCAAAGAATTATTACGATTACTTTCAAACAGTATACAGTTAATCAAATATGCTGAAGTGAAACGTACGTAGTAGCGTCGACATTTTTCAGTTTTCTTCTAGGCGCACTGGCAACGTGCATGGCGCTAATGAAAAAAGAAAAGGCGATGCAGAAGGCAGGCAAAAGACCTGCCTACCTCTGAGCGGCACTTTTTTGCACACCATGGGCTAAATGCCAGATCACATGGACCCCGAAGGCTGAGAGAAGGTTGGGGGCTGTCTGGCACAACTGTAGGGCGACAGATGGTAGCCTCCCGTCGAGGCCATCCACCGTGTTCTTTAACGTGCACAGGGTATTTCTCTCCCGCATTAATAAATAAATATCACCGACGGCCTTTCCAAGCCCATCGGTGTCCCCTACTGACCGTGGGCAGGGCGGGGAATTTTGCGGAGAAAAATCTCAACGCTCACCCAGCTTGGACTGGAACCTGGGAACTACAGATTACGAGCCGAGCGCGCTACCGACTGAGCCACCCCCGCCCCTGTCTCCACGGTGTCAGATTGTTAATAAAATCAGTAAAATTTGATAATTAAATTAATCAATCCCATTTATTTAAGCTGAAACGTTATAATGGAATAATATGTAATTTCCGGCTTTGATATTAGATTGCATTCGCATATTTTAAATAACGTTTCTGAAATATTAGAATATTACTATTAATCATTGCTAACTGTAGTTCGATTCTTGTGTAGGTAAAATTTACGTGGTCTATGAACTTTATTCTAAATATACGTAATAAAATATATTATGGAAAAGAAGAAATGAATTGAGAGTAAAATTTGACTCTAAAGTCAAAGCGAATATATGGTTGCTATGGCAACTAAGGGCGACACGTGTGAAGCTATCTACCTGCACGTGCCATTGTAAAATATTTGACCAATCGTAGAAGAGGAACACGAACAACAGTTGGGAATGGCGGAAAGAAGCAAATATTTTCATTAGAAACAAAATTAACGCCACCTAGAGGAATTTCATTTAGCAATAATTGTCGTACGTGTGAATTTAATTAAGTACATAAGTTATATTTATGCATTCATGTTTCAAAACTTTAATCAACACTATTTGAATATCAGCACATATAGTATGTTGGAATATAAATTTAGGACACTTTTTTGGGTGAGGGGAAATGTGAATTTTTTTTTGTTGCAGTTCAAATTATTTGGACTTTCGACCTGAAATTTCGCACTGCAAACTGGACCTTAATCTGAAACATTCTGTGAAAATTTCGAGCGTGTACATTGATTTCCCCGATGAGTTATGACTGCCAGTGACAGGTAGTAAATGACACTCCGCAACTCGCTAAACTATGACGCTGTATTCCGTATCATCTCATTCGGATAAAATTTACGAACAATAATAGGTTTTAAAACAGAAAAAATACCCTTGACAATTAACAGACATTGGAAAAATTATTTTATTTTACTACTTCAACTGATGCAGTATTTAATTAGTAACGCAATGTTTAACAGCAGCGATATCTGTTTATTTAGTCTGAAACCCAAACACAAACAAGTTTATAGGAAGGGAGAATGGAATAATCTACATTTCTTTGGGCAGAGCGATAAATATGTTTCGGTTTCCATTTCTATTTAAGTACGGAACTCATAAAGAATCCTCAGCGTTGAGATTTATCTCCGCAAAACTCCCCGCCCTTCCCACGGTCAGTACTGGACACCGATAGGCTTGGAATACAATATTCACAATATAAAAATATCCATAACAGCAACATAATTTTAACGAATTTCTGTTTTACAGATTACACAGGGAATAAGTGCTTAGCCGAGGAGTCATTTCATACCCTAAACATTTAACCTCTAATGATTATTTTATTTCCTAATCCAAAGAGGCTTAACGTGTTAGGGAAAAGAGTGAAAATATCTTCATATATATAATAAAGGAATAAAAAAACACCCCCTCAAGCAGCTGCTTGCAACAGCGATCTGACAGGAGCCTGTCAGTTTCTCCGCCATAGTCGAAGGTCTGTGAGTGTGATGACCCCTTTGATTACTTTAATACGCCATACAGGAGATACGCGTTTGGTTGGGTTGTTTTATCTCTGAACGGTAGTTATTTGCACACAAGGCTCTAAATGGCGATGTCATAAAGAACCAGAGGGATCAGTTTAGGTTGCGGGAAGGTGACCGAATGGAACAGCTGTTATGAGACAGAACGAAAAATAGAAGATTTGTTCCAGACGTGAAAAAAAACATACCCCCTCAAGCAGCTGCTTGCCACAGAGAGCTGACAGGAAGCTGTCAGTTTATATGCCATAATAGAAGGTCTGTGAGGATGTCAGGACCTCAGTAGAAAAACGACACATACGTCAATGCCTTACCCGGGACTCGAACCCTGGTCCCTTAGACGTGAAAACCGAATACAAATGAGTTGTTTTCAAACAAGTGATATCAAAATCTTGAAGTCTTTATTTCATTTTTATTAATTTTAAGACATTTTTAATTTTATAAACTTAGAAGTTTTCAAATTAAAAGCCACCGGTTTGGTTTTAAAGAAAATAAATATATAAAGAATTCTTCAAATTTTTTTTTCTTATGTTTGTCGTGTTCTTTAACTCAGTCGGTAGCGTGCCAGGCTCGTAGTCTGTAGTTCCCAGGTTCGAGTCCCAGCTGGGTCAGCGTTGAGATTTATCTCCGCAAAATTCCCCGCCCTGTTTACGGTCAGTAGGGGACACCGGTGGGCTTGGAAAGGCCGCCGTCCGTCGGATGGGGCGTTAAGCCTTGGCCCCGTGTGTGGGAGAGAGCCATACCCTGTGCACGTTAGAGAACACGCTTGATGGCCTTGACGGAAGGCTACCATATGTCTCCCAATAGTTGTTCCAGTGGGTCCCTTCCGCCAACCTTCTCTGAGCCTTCGGGGTGCATGTGGCATGGCCATTTAGCCCATGGTTTGCAAAAAAGTACCATACCTGTTTACGTTAAAGAACACGCTGGGTGGCCTTGACGGGAGGCTATCATCTGTCTCATAACAGCTGTTTAGCCTCCCCCAAATTTCTCTGAGCCTTCGGGGTTCATGTGACCTGGCCATTCAGCCCATGGTGTGTAAGAAAGTGCCGCTCAGAAGTAAAACAACTCAACGTTAAAGAACACGCTGGATGGTCTTGATGGGAGGCTACCATCTGTCTCACAACAGCTGTTCCAGTGGGTCCCCTCCCCCAACCTTCTCTAAGCCTTCGGGGTCCATGTGGCATGGCCATTTAGACAATGGTTTGCAAAAAAGTACCATACCCTGTGCAGGTTAAAGAACATGCTGGGTGGCCTTGACGGGAGGCTACCATCTGTCTCACAACAGTTGTTTAGCCTCCCCCAACCTTCTCTGAGCCTTCGGGTTCCTTGTGACCTGGTGATTTAGCGCATGGTGTGCAAAAAAGTGCCGCTCAGAGATGAATATTAACAGATACCAAAATTTATAAGTTAAAACTTGAAAATGTTGTCCAGCGTTTTCAAATATCACTTGTAACACGCACTAAGCATTGTGGATGTTATTTAAATTAACGATAAATCCCAAGTAATCTGTTCTAAGTGAATGCTTTCATCTTGCAATTCATGTTCACAAAGTTATCTGGGTGGACTTCAATCTTGGGCGTTTGATAAGCGCTAAGAAATGATGCAAAGCACGCACTTTTCATAAGGGTTTTGCGATTAGCAACTGTGACACTTTGAAGTCCGATATCGCGACCATGTGGCCACCGTTTTCATTCTTATTCACGAAATGATTCATGGATGACAAATCTGCAATTGTTGTTTTTGATAATCACGGAGGTAGGCAAATGATGATTCCCAAGTATCGGGTGAAGAATTTGGACACGTGCCAACCTGATAATTTGGAGAGTGTACAGTCGCTCAAACAAATATTCGAACACTATAGTTGATTTCAGAATTTAGAAAAAATATCTGGCAACGACGTTTTTAGAAAATAGTGATCTGGCAATTTTTGTGTACGGTCGCTCAAACAAATATCCGAACACTACGGTTGATTAGAGAATTCAGGAAAAAATATGTGGCAACTATTTTTTTTTAGAAATCAGTTATCTGGCAACCTTCGTGTACAGTCGCTAAAATAAATATCCGAACACTATGGTTGATTAAAGAATTGAGAAAAAATATCTCGCAACGATCTTTTTAAAAAAATTCTGATCTGACAATCTTCGTGTACAGTCGCTGAAAGAAATATCCGAACACTATTGTTGATTAGAGAATTGAGAAAAAATATGTGGCGACGTTTTTTTAGAAATTAGTGATCTGGCAACCTTCGTGTACAGTCGTTCAAATAAATATCCGAACACTAACAAAGTCTACAGAATTCAGAAAAAATAACTGTCAACGTTTTCTTTTAAGAAATTAGTGATCTTGGAACCTTCGTATACGTACAGTCGCTCAAAAAATTATCCGAAAAATATGGTTGATTAGAGAATTCAGGAAAAATATCTGGCAACGATTTTTTTTATAAATATATATATTAGTGATCTGGCAACCGTGTACACTCGCTCAAAAAAGTATCCGAACACCATGGTTGATTACAGAATTCAGAAAATATATCTGGCAACGATTTTCTTTTTCTTTTAGATATTAGTGATGTTTCAATCTTCGTGTACAGTCGCTCAAAAAAGTATTCGAACACAATGGTTTATTACAGAACAGAATTCAGGAAAAAAATCTGGGAACGATTTCTTTTTTAATAATTAATGATTTGGCAACCTTCCTGAACGTATACGAAGGTTGTCAGATAACTACGTAGTGAATAATTAGTTAAGAGTAGAGGTAATCTAATTCTACACTTTTTAGCCTAAGAGCTATGAAATTTCGGTCGGTTTCGAACCGACAAATAGTATGCAGCACATTGTTCTGATTATTGGATATAAAATTGATAGTTAACCGCTATTTGTCGGTGTCGACCACTTTATTTTGGCTCGTCATACGGACATTATTCATTTCCTATGCTTTTCAGGTATCCTACCGAACGGCTACAGAATTTCCTTGTTATGCCAGTGAGAAAGGTTACTTGGAAGCTCTAAAATATGCATTTAATGGGAAAATGTCACTGATGAAAAATTAAAGATCATAATCAAATATTTTTTTTAAATATCGGATTTAAAAAACATCGTTTTAGTATTTAAATGGTTGCGGAAACTGGAATGGTTAACAATAATCTTCAGTGGTATGCCAGTGAGAAACTGGAATTATTATTTCAGCAGGTAAATCAGAATTTCAAATCCTATCGCGGAAACACGAACGTGACGTCATCTGTGGTATGTCCAAGTGCTGCCACCATAATTTCTATAAGATCTTTCAAAACCAAAGTATGTATAAATCAAAAAGAATTTCTAATCCTAAAATATTAACTGGTAGTTATTTCTTTTTTTTTAATTTTGGTAAATATTTTTATAATATTCTGAAATATTTAAATAAAATCTTAATAAATAAATTATTTTGAATGTTATTAAAATAAATTAACTTTAACTTATCTTAAACCAATGAAAGGAATTGCTTGTTTAGGCATATTTATTTTCGCTCTTTTTGTTGAAGGCTGTCCAGACAGGCGGTAACTAGGTGACTTTCACAAAACGCGTTTCCCTGTGGTGTCCAACGAGAAATTCCTAGATCGAGGCTAGGTGTGAAACTCTTACGTATGTCATAGGCAACTTTGTCCTTAGGGGTAAAGAACGCTTTTTCCTGTGTTCCCAAAGGACAACCCTGTGGTTTAATCTAAGGCTTCTATTACACATTTCGCTGTACTGTATATTACCTTCTTCTTAGCTCTGAACAATGCGTTTCCGTGTAGTGGGTAAATTATATATTTATCGCCAAGTTGACATTTCTTGGGCTCCTTACGTCACCCTATCAGCTCGATATATCTGTTGCGAATATCAGACGTTGGTTTCAAACTTCGTCCACGATAATGGGCAAATACATCTGAAAGCCTGTACATAAAAATACTGCCGTTTGATCATTTACGATATAGAAATATTTATACGCATACTGTAACGACGAATGGCGAAATGAAGAAATAAAAAATTAAGCTTTCCTCGAACAACCATTAGTCCTACTGAGCGAGCTTTACAAAATCCGAGTCGAAATGAAAGGGGTCGTTTGTGGTCGACAGCGACAAATAGCGTTTAACTATAAAATTTATATCTCATAATCAGATTAATGTGCTGTATAGTAGCTCTCGGTTGAAATTTCATAACTCTCATGCTAAAAAGTGGAAAATTAGATTACCTGTACTGTAAATTAATTATTCACTACAAAGTTACTTACCTGAAAGAATTTATAAACGAACCACCAACACTTTATGAATATTTTTAAACTTGATTCACCTGATATTTTTTCGAACAGCAGAATGGTGGTTTAGAGAAGGGCATAGCGAGTACATTCCGTGTGTATTTTTTAATCGCATAGATCTTGCCAATGGTTGCTTATTACGCTGTAATGTGTTCCCGGTACGCAAAGCTCCGAAATTCTCAAAAAAAAAAAAAAACTCAAAATATATCAATTATTATTCGCCCATCTATAATTATTCATACGAGCAACATGGCGAAACCAACGCAGTCTCTCTGTGCAAAATATGCTGCTTAAAGGAGGTTGCAAACTGTTTTGCCTAACCTCGTCATTAGTTACAAAGTTTAACCACCTAATGCCCAAGATACTGCGTAAGCATCTGGAATCAGAAGCATCTAGCTTCCTGTTATCTTGTTTACAAAGTGTCCACGTTTCACTACCATAACTAACTCTAGGAAGAACCAAATTATTATACAGTCTAATTTTATTCTTTAGGTGTATACGCCCATTTCTCCACACTCTCCAAAGATTCTAAAAAGACCCGGCAGTAATCGCTATTCGTCTGTTAATCTCATGCCGCACATCACCATTATCTATTACATAGCTCCCAAGATAATTAAACTGTGACACCTGTTCAAGACTACAACCATTCATATTAACTGAATCACAGCCTGCCTGACCAATTTTCATCACTTTAGTTTTCTCTCTGTTTATAACCAAACCTACTCTACTACCAGTTTCATCAACAGCTCGAATGAAATAGTTCATCTCATCAACATCATTTGCCAAAAGGGCTGAATCATCAGCATAATCTAAATCAGAAATTTTCGTATCTCCAGTCCATTTAAGGCCAAAATCTTTCCCTTGAAATGAATTTCGCATAACATAATCAATAATTAAGCTACAGAGAAAAGGGGACAAAATGCACCCTTGTCGAACACCGGAAGTAATGCTAAACCAATTGCTACAAGCCTTACCTACTCTCACACATGACTGTGTTATTATAGAGAGCTTTCATTATGTTAACTAACTTCTCTGGTATACCATATGGTCTCATGATCAACCACAAATTATCGAGATCAACATGGTCGAAGGCCTTTTTTAAATCAACAAAGCTAGTAAGGAAAGGTTTCTGAAACTCTAAACATTTCTCAAGAATAAGCCTGAGTAAAAATATCTGATCTGCACATCCCCTACCACTTCTGAATCCACATTGCTCATCACGCAATTGACTGCCAACCAGATTCTTAATTCTATTAAACACAGTCATGGAAAGAACTTTACCTGGAACAGAGAGTAATCTGATACCCCTATAGTTATCACAAGAACTGCGATCACCTTTCTTGAAAATAGGGATAACAATAGCTCTGGTAAAATCCTTAGGAACCATGCCTTTATCATAAAAGATATTCAGATTTTCAGTCATCTAAGTGGTAACGGAAACATTCCCAGTTCTGAGCATTTCTGTAGTAATTTCGCCTACCCCTGGGGATTATGAAGTTTAGAAATAGTCAAAATAACCTCAGATTGTGTTATAGGGCCAACATTAAAGCCACCAATGCATCTATCATCATTGCAAACAATGGGAATAGAACTAACCAAATTGTTTAGAATATCACTGAAATGTTCAGCCCACTTAGCCATGACAGAATACTCACCTTCTGTAACCTTACCTTATTTATCCTTCAATCCCTGTATACCTGTCCGTTTTCTACCACACGAAACGTTAACTATCTGGTACAGCTCTCTGCTGTTCTGTTGTCTAACTGCTTCCTTGGCTTTGTCAGCAAAAACATCAAGCCAAAGATTCTTATCAGCAGCTAACTGATCTTTTACACGTTTATTAAGTTCTCTGTAATGATTTCTATTAGGACTAATAGGATATTGATTAAGGACATTCCTGCAGTTCCTTCTTTCTGAAATAAGCTCAAGTGCCCTATCACTTAAATAATTCTGTCTCCTCTGCTCCTTTTTTCCTGAAAGAAGTTATTGTCCAAAAAATTATATTATGTTATTGTCCAAAAAAGCCTGTTTAAAATTATCCCATTCTTCCTCAACTTCAGTAGTAAGCAAACCATGACTGTCATAATGACTAAGTAACCTATCATGGTAAGCTTTGGCTATAACTGGGTCTTTCAGAGCCTCAGTATTAAAAGTAAATTTTTTAACCCTAGCACAACATTTTTTAAGTTTAAGTTGCAAGACACTTTTAACAAGGTAATGGTCAGATCCAATTTCAGCTCCCCTATATTACCTGGTATTCCTAACAGAACTAGCCCATTTGCTGTTAATTAATATATAATCAATCATATTCTTATGCAGCCCATTGGGTGAAACCCATGTGTACTTTATGTACGTCGCGGTGTTTGTAATATGCGTTAGCTATTCTTAATCCATTGAGTTTACTTACCTAATTGAATTAATTTTTAAATCCTATTGAGTTACCTTACCTTTGTAGAAGACGGTGCGCATTGCCATCGCAGCTACTAATACAAAAAGGGCCTATTACTCCTATCCAAAGGTCAGAGTCAGTACTAACTTTGGCATTGAAGTCACCTAGAACAAGGGTAATATCTCCTTTCTTGACAGAATTCAAAATATCCTGAAGTTGTCCGTAAAACCTATCCTTCTCATCCTCATCGACATCCTCGGTGGGGGCATAACAGCATATAACATTCAAGTCTTTAACGCTTGTCTGAAATTTTGCTGTAAGAAGCTCTCCATTAATGCACTCATATCCTAGAAGAGCATCACTAGCGTGTCTGCTGAGAAGCAGACCCACGCCTTGCTGATGCTTATTGTCGTCCCTCCCTGACAAGAGAAATTTAAAGTTTTCTTTTTATGAATCTGACCTTTTTCTGTCCATTTGGTCTCTTGCAAGCCCAGAATATCTAAATTATAATGGTGGAATTCTTGTGTGAGGACATTAAGAGAGTAAGCTCTGTGCAGAGTCCTCACATTCCAACTACCTAGGAGAGAAAATGGTTAGTGGGATGTTTAAAGAAACTATGTTAATTGAGAGAGGGAATGCCAACAATATCAAACAGCCCCCTAATCGGAGACATGTGGCAAAAACCCGTTCCCCCACCACTAAAGGCTGAATCCTTCTACACTGGAAGACTTCCTCCAATGTAGAATTTGACGATGCCAATAGAAGCAAAGAGTTCAGGTGGCTGCGATGACCTCTGCTCAGGATTATCCACCAGCTGATATACATATCCTGTGAATCTATTCACTTGGGGCTGTCAACCCACAAACAAACAGAAAACACAGCGGAAGGTTATCCCTCCACAGAAGCCCACCAATGCAGCAAAATCAGGATCCATAATCAAGCTCAGAGCCATATATCTGTCCAGACCAGTGGGTATATGGTCAGCACCCGACCCTGTGTGGTTGACCACTCCTCAGTAGGTTGGAAAAATAAGAAAAGTAGCCATAGTTGTCACACTAATCTGGCAGTCCTCCCCTTCCGTTCACTTCCACAAGTGAGTATCTCTTTTGAAAGGTCCCCCATTTCCACCCCGCTAACAACCCATTGAAATTCTTTTCAATTTACATAAATATCACAACACTTTCAACATAACCAAAACTTTTAAACATATTACTAGAGACTAAATTAAAACCCTTCTCTCGAATTCTTTAGAATACATTCTTTAAAATACACCACTGTACACTATTCATCAGACAAAATCATATTAACTCCAACATTGCCACCAAATACACCTCAACACTAGAAATATCAAATACCCTATATATATATATACACACAAAATACCGAGAAGAAAAACTAGAGAAAAAAAGTACAATATCATACTTAAAAAAAAGAAGCCAATCCTGCTATTCTTAAAGAGTTTTTCTCCAAACCTCAATTAGAAATTTAAAAAACACAGCTCAAAGCAAAACTCTATAAATTACACAGATTCAATTATTTTTAAACCTCTTAACAGCAAAGGAAATTAAAAAAAGAATCAACAATAAACTATATTCAAGTGAGCTATATAACTCATAATTAATGATCATTTCCGCTTCCTTTCTGCGAAACTGTCACTTTACATTATCAGATTTAAATATTATTCGAACATGGAAATATTATTCGAACATGGAAATATTTTCTCACCAAATATCTACACTTGATTATAATTTCACCGTCTAATACAGAAAATAATTCACATCAAATCTACATATTATGAAATTCAAATCTTGTAACAAAACTCTCTCATATCAACTTCATCTTACACCTAAAATAGTTCATATTTGCAATAATACTACACATACGTTGCTACTTTGACGAAACAATATCATGCACTTCCGGTTATTGAATAAGCTTTATGCGATATAATTGTTGGAAATTTTAGTATTTCCGTCGACGCGAACAAGATTAAGCAGAGGTTTTGTGGAATATAAGTAGACTTGGTATTTTAAGACGTATACCTGATTTGAAAACCATATATTGCGATAACAGACGTTATATAGCGAATGGTTAATCACAGTGATCTAATTATCAGAGTTTATAATTCAAATAGGAAAGGGGGATATGTTTTCAACAGGATTCTGAATTGAGTGTAGTTGATTATGAAATAATACAAAGTCTGAAGATTGGATATTACACTATGACTTTTAAAATTTTTTTTACATTAAGATTATTCATTGTCAATAATTTATTTTTAAAATTTGTGAGGTTTCGTAATTAGTAGGGTAAATCCGGTCTTAGGGTATTAATTCAACGTTACTCATACTGGGCGATCCTTCTCGAGGTTTTCCGAAATGCAATTAAAATTCGAGTTTTTAATATCGAAAAAACCTGACATTTGGGTTGTTTCACCTCTGAGCGGCACTTTTTAGCACACC
The DNA here is from genome assembly GCA_038380435.1 of Ryuthela nishihirai. Lineage (NCBI taxonomy): Eukaryota > Metazoa > Arthropoda > Arachnida > Araneae > Heptathelidae > Ryuthela > Ryuthela nishihirai. The sequence goes on along the minus strand of JAWZYU010000133.1, from coordinate 58,742 downwards.
ATCGGTTAAATAGTTAGGTCACAAGGACGTAGAAGACCCAGATACCGTTCGATGCAAATCCATTCCTAATTTTCTATCTTATTACATCACGACGTGCACCTAACTGTTAATTTTCATTTCTGCGCCAAAACAATAATATCAATCTTCAGATTGCTCGCAAATATCAAAATTTTTACCGAAAACGACTTTTCATAAACCGGAATTTCCAAAGCTTTAACGGTTCGTAAACGTATAAATGGTTGCTGCCTACGTAAAGCCCTACCACATCGCAGTACATCACTAAAATCTCACCCAAAATATATCAAACAAAAGAAGGGTTACTTCTTCCGTGGATCGTACGAGGGTGAGAAAAAACATCCAGTGTGACAACTCAAAAAAGCTTGCAATGCGAAACTCAAAGTATGCAACTTCCAACTTTTACTACGGCTTCACAATGTTTCGTCTATACTTCCCCGAAACTTTATATAACCATTTTTCTTCTCTGTAGAAAAATAAAATGCATCTTACGTACCTGAGACGATCGGAGTTTAACATAAAAATATACCTAGAATAGCAACATTATTATGATTTAAAAAAGCATTTTTGAAACTTCAACGTGATTGTAACATATTATACCAAATCTGCTGGCAACACAACGAAAGAGTACTGCTGACGTCATCTCGGTGTTTTTCCTACTTTATTATTAACCCGTATTCACAGGCAGGTAGCACTAATTTTAGGAGATTTAAAGATTTTCATGTCCATTTTTTCATATGCACTGTATTTTTTTTTAAAGGTTTATTTTTTTACACGGTTTTCTCGGGAACCTATCAAACAGAATTGGGTGCATTGAATTAGATTATTCCTATTGTTTATTAAGAAGGATTTATTTTTTTTAAGTACTATTAAACCTACCTACCCTAATTAAAACCTACCAAACCGGTAGGTTTTAATTTGAAAACTTCTAAGTTTATAAAATTAAAAATGTCTTAAAATTAATAAAAAAAAGAAATAAAGACTTCAAGATTTTGGTCTGACTTGTTTGAAAACAACTGATTTGTATTCGGTTTTCACGTCTAAGGGACCTGGGTTCGAGTCCCGGGTAAGGCATGGATGTATGTGTCGTTTTTCTGCTGAGGTCCTGCTATCCTCACAGACCTCGTACCTTACATATATAGTTTTTGTTCCAGATACGTAGAACCGTTGCAGGTTTTGTAACCAAAGGAAATTCTCCTTTATTTATTTACTAAAAATGGAATGGAACCCGGCGACCGACGTAGAATGACTTTGGCTAATATTCTAGGTGTACAGCGCTTGGGAAAAAAAAAATGTCAACTGCACGCGCCCAAAGCTGCTTAACTTCGGGGATCAGACAAGAACCGGTGCTTTCAGCTGGGTATGGCCGTTGACATTCCAATTCTTTCTTATCTGCCTTATAAAGTTTCTCGCATTATCAATAACGGAACAATTCTTAAAGCAGGGAATCAGTTATTAAATGGCGTGGAATAGTGCTAACGTATTTCCTTCACGATAGTATTTCATAGATTTATATAAATAAGTAATAAAAAATAAATACCCCCTCAAGCACCTGTTTGCCACAGAGGTCTGACAGGAGCCTGTCAGTTTATATGCCATAGTAGATATTCTGAGAGGATGGCAGGACCTCAGCAAAAAAACAACATGCACATCCATGCCTTACCAGGGACTCGAATCCAGTTCCATTGGGTCACTAGCGAAGCGCGTTACGCACTCGGTATATTTTTTTAAAAAATTTTAGTACTTACTGATTCCTTTTAAAATGTTTAAATTTAAACTTTTTATTCATATTAACATTTTTTTCGACATAATAGCGTACAATTAAACGTAACACAGAAAAGTAATAAATAGAATATAATTATTTATATTTCATCACCCTACTTCTGCGACCCGTCCGAAGAGAGTAGACTTAATTACTTTCACAGAGCAAGTTTGTTTTTCATTTCTTTGTTTGTTTGAACGACCGAGAGGCCATTTCTTACAACGCCGTGGACTAAACTGATAAATCACGACGACCCCTATAGTTCGGACCATTTGTCGATTAGGGGATCTGTAGAACTGTTAGCAGGCAGATGGGAGAGTCCAGTAAGTGCATACTGAGAGAAAGGGAGGTTGTAAGGCTGTAAATATTTCGATGACTGTCGATGACGGAGATTGCGCCTAGAAACGGTGGGAAGCGATTAAATTTCTGTTTTTTGTAACAGGCTGGCTGGCCGTTAGGTTCGGGTCGGACAAAATTAAACAATGCATTTACTGGAAAAATGTGACTTTCGTTAAATTAAAGATCATAATGAAACGTATAGGAATGTCGTTTTTCAAAAATATTATATTGATATTAAAAATGTTGACGAAGCTTGAACATCTTTAACAATCTTCCATAAAATGCGTGAGAAACTAATTTGGAGGGTCTATAACTCGTAAAATATGGATTTAATGGAAAAATCTGACTGAAGGTAACTTAAGGATTCTAATGAAATCTATTTAAAAATCATATTAGTATTTCAATAGATGCGAAAGCTGGAATATTTAAAAATCTTCCATGTTATGCCAGTGAGAACCAAAGTTGGAAGCTATAATTTGTACATGTATTTAATGGGAAATCTGACTGAAGGTAAATTAAAGATCATAATAAAAACTATTTAAAAATTGTTTTTTCAAAATATTGTTTTACTAATTAAATAGTTGAGGAAGCTGGAATATATAACAATAAACTTCCATGTTATGCCAGTTGTAAGCTGTAACGTAAGTTGGAAGTTCTATAACTTCCCAAAAATATGCATTTAATGTACACACGTGACGATAAATTAAAGATCACAATGAAAAGTATTTAAATATCCACTTTCAACATTAGAAAATTTTGCTTAAAGAATGATACAACTTTGAAATATTATGCGGTTGGGGGGTGATTTAACATTCTATTTGATGTATGAAGTTTTTTCCTAGATATGTTAGAAAATTAAATTTTTAGTCACATAATTAAGTTTATATATATCATGTAATTTCATACATATTGCAAGAAATTCTATTTTGAAGTTTCTCCTGGGGAAATTCTCTTTGAAAGTTGCGCTGAAACAGGACCTGAAAACTAAATCGATCCGAAAAATGTAGGCGGGGTTTAACATTTTCCCCTTCGTTTCATAGGTATTTACAAAAATGAAACCATAAATTTTTCTTCAGTAGCACGACATATAAATAAGTTTATAATTTTTTTTGTCCTTGTTACCTTTAGTGCATTGGATATTATTCTACAATAAATTTCTATTTTATGAAAAAGATGCTGCGTAGCTTATTTCATATGTAATTAGTTCACTAATTTTAAGTTGGGTTAAATAACTGTGTGAAAAGAAAAAAAAGAAAGGTGAACCCAAAACCCAAAAAATTGTTTTTGATAACTACAAAAAAATTATTGGTCTTCCGTAGAAAAATAGATTGTATTTCGCAATAATTGTAGAAATAGTATGTATGCTAATTAAATGAAACGAGTTCAATCACTTTTAAGTCGTGGATAAGAATCTTTCGGTACACGAAAGAATTGCGTTTTTATTTAGCAGTATTAACAGTAAATTTTCGGATATATTGCAACTGACGTGCAGGTTTCTGAGTAGGAACATGGTTACCGCCGTTCTCCGCGGCTACTCTATGGACCTATGCTAAGAAACGGTAAGGGCGCCTTCCCGTCTTCTTACGCCAATGGATACAACATGGAAACGCGTATTACACATCTAAGAAAGAAACCGCACTCTTGACCAGCACACTGAAACGCACAGATCGCTATTGCGCCGTGGACATCACATAGAATTTTTTAATACAAGCAGGATATGCCCTCTTAGGACACTTTAGTAATATATTTTATAAATTAGTTCAATTTCGAATAAGAATAACTATCTATCTTTGATTTTTCGCTCTTTGGATTACCAGTGTTTGATTTGTACACTTTGGATTTCAAAGATTGTGTATTACAGAAATTAGGGTGGCAACACCCGGAAAGATCACTGCTGACGTCACGTGCGTGTTTTCGCGATATCATTTGTAACCCTTATATAACCGCTGTATTCTTCTAGAAATTTACCTTTTAATTTATAGTCACACGTTATAGTTTTTATTCTGAGGAATTCATACAATCCGTAGCTGAATTTCTTTTCACTGTGGTAAATAATAATTATTGACATTCTATTGTGAAGAGGAAAATGCTTTTCCTCTTCACATTATAGAAATTATGTTGGGAAGTAACCGAAACCGCTTCGCTGACGTCATCTCCGTGTTTTCTCCAATTTATTATTAAGGCGCACACATATTTCAGTTTGCTTATACACGTAGGATATTTTTTATTTTAACTAGTCTAGGCAGGGAAAGTTTTCGTTATTCGATTATCTTTGGTTATTTGATGGCGATCCCCACTGCCACGTTATGTTCGATAATATTCGTTCGTATAATATTCACTGATTGGCTTCGCTCAGGTACGAGAAATGGTGAGAAAGGAAGCTTAAAGAGAGAGAACTTTGTTGCGGATATGGAGAGGTGTCGCTTCCTTCGAAGTCGGAAAACAATTAAATCAACAATGTTATTGTCAGACGTCAGCAAAGAATAATTACGATAACTTTCAAACAGTAAAATATGAATTGTATACAGTTTTATGAAATTTTAAAACAAAAACCCGAATTATTAATCCTTCCAGTGTCCAGAACGTATACAGTATATCAGTTTTTGGTAGAATAAAAGAAAACGATTAAAAAAATATTAAATATTGCCATTTTAAATTTGGTTAATACATATCTTATAAAAATATGTAATTTAAGCTTGATACATAATATTTTCCTTTTTTTATTTGATGCATATTTTATTAAACTATGACATAAATAATTTGTTAAAGCCATCTGTTTGCCATTTCTTAGAAGTTATAAAAGGTATTGTCAATTTGTTAACATTACTCTGATAAAGGAAAACGATTTAAAAAATAAATAAAAATTGCCGTTTTAAATTTTGTAAATAGGTATAAAAATATGTAATTTAAGCTTGATAAATAATATTTTCTTTTTTCATTTGATGTATATTTTATTAAACTATGACATAAATAATTTGTTAGAGCCATCTGTTTGCCATTTCTTAGAAGTTATATAAGGTATTGTCAATTTGTTAACATTACTCTGATAAAGGAAAACGATTTAAAAGATAAATAAAAATTGCCCGTTTAAATTTTGTAAATAGATATAAAAATATGTAATTTAAGCTTGATAAATAATATTTTCTTTTTTCATTTGATGTATATTTTATTAAACTATGACATAAATAATTTGTTAAAGCCATCTGTTTGCCATTTCTTAGAAGTTATATAAGGTATTGTCAATTTGTTAACATTACTCTAATAAAGGAAAACGATTTAAAAAATAAATAAAAATTGCCATTTTAAATTTTGTAAATAGATATAAAAATATGTAATTTAAGCTTGATAAATAATATTTTCTTTTTTCATTTGATGTATATTTTATTAAACTATGACATAAATAATTTGTTAGAGCCATCTGTTTGCCATTTCTTAGAAGTTATACAAAGTATTGCCAATTTTTTAACATTACTCTGTGCTGAAGAAATCCCCCAATTTAAGCTCAGAAGTTTGACTTGAACACAAATTTTTTCTTAAAAGTTTTAAAAATCTCCTGATAATTAAACAAATAACTGCTACTTTTTAAAATTGGAAGTAATTATGAAATGTGTACCTTTTTTTTGGTATATCACTGTAAAAATTGTTATTAAAAATAATATGTTAATACAGTGTTCGAATTTTTTACTTTAATGAAATTCAGAATTAAAATTTTTAATTTGGTGTAAAACATGAGCTATTTCTGTTGATTTATCATTTATTAAAAATATTCCAAATGTGATTTATTTATTGGAGTGCAAAAAACCTGGGCTTTTTCTCAAATTATAGTGTGGAGAAAAACATTTCAACATGGAAGAAACGTTTTCTTTAAACAAGAATTTTTTTTTTCTTATCCAGAAATAAATAGCCATTCTATTCATATGCGTTATAATCAATTCTATTAGCTTTTTTTTACTACACGACTGTAAAAAAGTCCTATTAAAATTAAACATATGGTCTTTTTTGTTAAATATTATATTTTCAAAAATCCAGAATTAAATGTTCATTTATTTGGCATCATCATCCTCAAGCAGCCATGGGCTACGGAGGTCGAACCAGACCGTGTAATTTAGTTCTCCAAGCAAGTCGATCCTGAGCTAACATATACTGCATCTGGCAACTGCACACCAATTCTAACAAGGTCCTGTTTGACATTGTCTGCCCACCGCATCCTAGATCTAACCTTCTTTCTGAGGCCTTTAGGCACACTGTTCATAACCCTATTCGCCAATCTATAATTATCCATACGGGCAACATGGCCAAACCAACGGAGTCTCTCTCTACACAAATGCTGCTTAAAGGAGGTTGCAAACTCCTTTGCCTAACCTCATCATTAGTTACAAAGTTGAACCACCTAATGCCCAAGATATTGCGTATGCATCTGGAATCAAAAGCATCTAGTTTCCGGTTATCTTGTTTACAAAGTGTCCAAGTTTCACTACCATAACTAATCCTAGAAAGAACCAAACGGTTATACAGTCTAATTTTATATATATACGCCTATTACTCCATACTCTCCCTAGATTCTTAAAAGTCCCGGCAGCAATCCCTATTCGTTTGTTAATCTCATGCCGCACATCACCATTACCTGTTACATAGCTCCCAAGATAATTAAATTGTGACACCTGCTCAAGACCACAACCATTCAGATTAACTGAATCACAGCCTGCCTGACCAATTTTCATCACTTTAATTTTCTCTCTGTTTATAACCAAACCTACTCTACTACCAGTTTCATCAACAGCCCGAATGAAAGAGTTCATCTCATCAACATCATTTGCCAAAAGGGCTAAATCATCAGCATAACCTAAATCAGAACTTTTAACATCTCCAGTCAATTTAAGGCCAAAATCTTTCCCTTGATGTGAATTTTGCATAACATAATCAATAACCAAACTAAAGAGAAAAGAAGACAAAATGCACCCTTGTCGAACACCAGAAGTAATGCTAAAGCAATTGCTACAAGCCTTACCAGCTTTCACACACGAGTCAGTGTTATTATAGAGAACTTTCATTATGTTAACTAACTTGTCAGGTATACCATATGATCTCACAATCAACTACAAATCATAACGATCAACAAAGTCGAAAGCCTTTTTGAAATCAATAAGCTAGCAACCAAAGGTTTCTGAAACTCTAAACATTTCTCAAGAATCTGCGTAAGTGAAAATATCTGATCCACACATCCCCTACCACTTCTGAATCCACATTGCTCATCACGCAATTGCCTGTCAACCAGATTCTTAATTCTATTAAGCACAATCATGGAAAGAACTTTACCTGGAACAGAGAGTAGGCTGATACCCCTATAGTTATCACAAGAACTGCGATCACCTTTTTTGAAAATAGGGATAACAATAGCTCTGGTAAAATCCTTAGGAACCATGCCTTTATCATAAAAGATATTCAGAATTTCAGTCATCCAAGTGGTAACCGAAACATTCCCAGTTCTGAGCATTTCTGTAGTAATTTCATCTATCCCTGGGGATTTATGAAGTTTAAGCTAAGTAACCTATCATGGTAAGCTTTGGCTATCACTGGGTCTTTCAGAGCTTCAGTATTAAAAGCAAATTTTTTAACCCTAGCACAACATGTTTTAAGTTTAAGTTGCAACACGCTTTTAACAAGGTAATGGTCAGATCCAATTTCAGCTCCCCTATATGCCCTGGTATTCCTAACAGAACTAGCCCATTTGCTGTTAATTAATATGTAATCAATCATATTCTTATGCAGCCCATCAGGTGAAACCCATGTGTACTTATGTATGTCGCGGTGCTTGTAATAAGTGTTAGTTATTCTGAATCCATTGAGTTTACTTACCTGCAGGAGACGCTGCCCATTGCCATTGCAGCTACCTATACCAAAAGGGTCTATTACTCCTCCCCAAAGGTCAGAGTCAGTATCAACTTTGGCATTGAAGTCACCAAGAACAAGGGTAATATCTCCTTTCTTGACAGAATTCAAAATATCCTGAAGTTGTTCATAAAATGCGTTTGGTTGCGTTGTTTTATCTCTGACCGGTAGTTATTTGCACACAAGGGTCTAAATGGCGACGTCATAAAGAACTAGAGGGATCAGTTTAGGTTGCGGGAAGGTGACCGAATGGAACAGCTGTTATGAGACAGATGGTAACCTCCCATCCAACGTTTTATTTAATCTGCACAGGAATACATACAGAATTTCTACACTATTTTCTTGTGGTTTTTGTCAGTTTTTATTCTAACATTTTTAAGATTTTACGACATTTTGGTATTTTTTTGTCTTCTACTATTGGCTTTGTTATTTTTACGCTTATAACATCATCTCCTTGAACTTTATATATATATAATAGAGCAGTGGTTCTGAAAACCTTTGATGCCTCACGTACCTGCTGGAAATGTGTATGTTACTGGCGTACCCCATGTATAGATAAAGAAAACTATAGTTATACTGTAAGAATGGGAATAAAATAAAAATGTTTTATATATACACACACACATTCTTTATTGTAAAATTTTGAATGAAAATATCATTACCAGATTTATTCCGGATATCGAAGCAATCTTCCGATGTGTGTCGTTTTTAAAAAGTTCGGTTTATACGAAAGTTGTTAAAGCTAATTCGTGACGGAAATGAAAATTACGAAACGAAAGGCGTATCCGGTTGGACGATTCGAAAAGCATTGTTGTGTCATCGATTCTTTAGGATAGAAGCTGTTTTATTCGATTCTCTTTCATCGTAAAAGGTTAATTATTTTTTTAAAAGTGTCATCGTATGATGAGAAGGAACTGTTTTCGATGCATTGTAACAGTTACTAGTGAATATAGAACTTAGGTTTTCAACTGAAATAGATTTCACTGGTAATTTAGATATGGTTATTTGTGTTATTAAGAACTTTCCGGGAGTCTTCGAAAAGACACTTAGGAGTCATTTCTGCAGATAAGTTTGGTCGAAATAGGATTTCCTCAATTACGAATAGTTATGGAATACAACGAACTCGTTTATGACGGCATCATACTGTTGCAAGTAACGTTCACTTCAGTGAACTCTTATTATGACGGATGTTATGCAAATATGACTTTACAGAAACCATTGGTGTTCGCTTTTCTAACCGATATAACGATGGGGTGTTTAACGTAAAGTTTTTTTTTTTTCAAATTAAAACCTACCAGTTTGGTTTCAAAGAAAATAAATATGTAAAGAATTCTTAAATATTTTAGACTATTTACCATAAAATTACTTCGCCTTATTAATGAATTGTATAGAACACAGAGATGACGTCATCAACGCGGTTTCGGCTGCTTCCAGAGATAAATCGTATGGTATGCATGTATCGAAAAAGCATTTCTAATGTGTCATGAACGCCATACAAGAAAAATATATATCGAAAGAAACATTCATATTCCAATATTCATCTCAATACATTTTTTCTCCTGAGGTCAATCGCAACACGTAGGTCAATGTTCAAAAAATCGGAAACATTTCCGTAATACCTGAGTAGCAAAATAACAGACCCATCTCAAGAACTTATACAATATCATTTGCATTTCACATCTGTAACACCTACACAAGATATCTAAATCTCATTAAAATTACCCCACCAATCACTCTAAATCGGAATATTTATTGACATAGTCTACCTTTAGCATAAAGAGCATTTTTTTTTTGAATACTTGAAACATTGAAGAAAACGTTTATGGTGCCATGCAATTCCATTCCTAATTTTCTACCTTATTATACCATGACGTGCACATAAGTGTTAATTTTGATTTGTCAGCCACAACAGAAATATTAATCTTGATATTATTATTCGTGAAAAAAAAAGTTTTTACCGAAAATGAATTTTCAAATACCGGAATTTTCAAAGCTTTAACGATGGGTAATCGTATGAATGGCTGCTACGAACTAAAAAGCTTTGCAATATCGCAGTCCATCACTAGAATCTCACCCGAAATATATTTAATAAAAAAATTGTTTATACCCTCTACCTCCTTCCCACTGTGGATGGTAGTAGTGTAAGACAAATCTCCCCGTGGATTTCTCATCACACAGAAAAAATAGCTTGCAATACGAAACTTCCAACTTTTCACTACGGCTTCGCAATGTTTCGTCTGTACCTCTACGTACCTTACACAAGCATTTTCAATTTTCTCTAGAAAATAATTTATTACGTAACAGGTACATCGAAATATTTCACTTTGCAGATATTCGTTCCACTAAAGTAGCAATATTATGATTTACAAAAGCATTTGTAAAACTTGAATATGCATCTAATATACAAAATGTACTGGCAACACAAGGAAAGAGTACTGCGGAAGTCACCTCGCTGTTTTACCTACTTCATTTCTAACCCTTATTCACATGCCGCACTAATTTTAGTGACTTCACTTATTTCCGATGCCTTAAAACCTTTAAAAAATTACAGTGCATATGAAAAAATAGATATGAATATCTTTAAGTACTAATTTTATTTTTATTAATTTAAACACATTTTTCATTATATAAATGTTACTTATCTCTTATAAGAGTGGAAGTTAAAATAGGAAAATGGCGGCTTATGAGAAATAAGTCAACTCCTAAAATTAGTGCCGCCTGTGAATACGGGTTAAATGATAAAGTAGGAAAAACACCGAGATGACGTCAGCAGTACTGTTTCGTTTGTGTTGCCAGCAGATTTTGTATAATATATTACACGCAGTTAAAGTTTTAGAAATGCTTTTCTTAATCATAATAATGTTGCTTACCTAGGCAGCAACCATTTATACGTTTACAAACTGTTAAAGCTTTGGAAATTCCGGTTTTTGAAAAGTCGTTTTCGGTAAAAACTTAGGTTTTTGCGAGTAATCTCAAGATTAATATTATTGTTTTTCCCTAGAAATGAAAATTAAAAGTTATGCGCACGTCGTGGTGTAATAAGTTAGAAAAATAGGAATGGATTGACATCGCACCTAAAGGGTTTTGCCGAACGTTTGCAGTGTTTAAATTTACGTTTATGGTGAATAAATATTTCGTTCTAGAGTGAATGGTGGGGTAAAACTTATTTATTGAGAGATGAAATGAAGAATTGCAATTATATTTCTATAAATAGGAATTGAGTACGAAATATTTGTGTTGACACGAAATAGGGTTCCCATTATTTGTAGCTATGGAAATGGCCTTTTTTGCAACTACGTTATTTGCGTTTTTAGAGTTAAGAACGATAAGATAATTTTACAAATGCCAAGATGGAAAATAATTATCCGGTGCAATACACTAATTATTAAGAGTAAAACTGAAATCGGAACGTGATTTGAGGTTTCATGTCAACTTTGCGTTTAATATTTTGTTTCTTGCGTGTTAAATATTCCAGCGTTCGTGATTTATATATTACGGCAACCAAAGTTTTTATATTCGATATTACACGTATGTCGTACAGGTGTGAGAGATATCTAATGCAAATGATATCGAATAAGATATTTTGCTACTAAGGTATTATGGCAATGTCACCTTTTATTTCGTCCATCAGATAGGTATTGTGAGTGACCTCAGGAGAAAATATGTTTTGGAAAATGTATTGAACTGAATAATAAACTGTGATTTCACAATATAGTTTTGTTGTATGGCTTTCACGAGACACTGAAAATGCTTTTCCTCTTCACATTATATAGATTATGCTGTAAAGTAACCGGAACCGCGTTGCTGACGTCACCTCTGTGTTTTCTCCAATTTCTTATTATTAAGGTGCACACATATTTTAGTTTGCTTATTTATGGCAATACGTAGCTCTTACACGGTACAAGTGGGATATTTTATCCTTTAACAAGTCTAGGCAGGGAAAGATTTCGTTATTCGATTATCTTTGGTTATTTGATTGCGATCCCCACTGCTACGTTATATTGGAAAATATTCGTTCCTATAATATTCACTAAATGGCTTCGGCCAGGTACGAGAAATGGTGAGAAAGGAAGCTTAAAGAAACATAACTTTGTTGCGGATATGGAGAGATGTCACTTCCTTCGAAGTCGGAAAATAATTAAATCAACAATGTTATTTTCAGACGTCAGCAAAGAATTATTACGATTACTTTCAAACAGTATACAGTTAATGAAATATGTTGAAATGAAACGTACGTAGTAGCGTCGACATGTTTCAGTTTTCTTCTAGGGGCGCTGGCAACGTGCATGGCGCTAATGAAAAAAGAAAAGGAGATGAAGAAGGCAGGCAAAAGACCTGCCTACCTCTGAGCGGCACTTTTTTGCACACCATGGGCTAAATGGCCAGGTCACATGGACCCCGAAGTCTCAGAGAAGTTTGGGGGAGGGGAACCACTGGAACAGCTGTTGGGAGACGTATGGTAGTCTCCCGTCAAGGCCATCCAGCATGTTCTTTAACGTGCACAGCGTATGGTTCTCCCACACACGGGGCCACGGCTTAACGTCCCATCCGACGGACGGCGGCCTTTCCAAGCCCATCGGTGTCCCCTACTGACCGTGGGCAGGGCGGGGAATTTTGCGGAGAAAAATCTCAACGCTGACCCAGCTTGGACTCAAACCTCGGAACTACAGATTACGAGCCGGGCGCGCTACCGACTGAGCCACCCCCGCACCTGTCTCCACGGTGTCAGATTGTTAATAAAACCAGTAAAGTTTGATAATTAAATTAATCAATCCCATTTATTTAAGCTGAAACGTTATAGTGGAATAGTATGTAATTTCCGGCTTTGATATTAAATTGCATTCGCATATTTTAAATATTAACGTTTCTGAAATATTATAATATTAGTATTAATCGTTGCTAACTGTAGTTCGATTCTTGTGTAGGTAAAATTTACGTGGTCTATGAACTTTATTCTAAATATACGTAATAAAATATATCATGGAAAAGAAGAAATGAATTGAGGGTAAAATTTGACTCTAAAGTCAAAGCGATTATATGGTTGCTATCGTAACTAAGGGCGACACGAGTGAAGCTATCTACCTGCACGTGCCATTGTAAAATATTTGACCAATCGTAGAAGAGGAACACGAACAACCGTTGGGAATGGCGGTAACAAGCAAATATTTCATTAGAAACAAAATTAACGCCACCTAGAGGAATTTATTTAATTTAGCAATAATTATCGTACGTGTGAATTTAATTAAGTACATAAGTATATGTTTCAAAACTTTAATCAACTGTATTTGAATATTACCATATATAGTAGGTTGGAATATAAATTTAGGACACTTTTTTGAGTGAGGGGAAATGCGAATTTTTTTTGTTACAGTTCAACTTATTTGGACTTTCGACCTGAAATTTCGCTCTGCAAACTGGACCTTAACCTGAAACATTCTGTGAAAATTTCGAGCGTGTACATTGATTTCCCCGATGAGTTATGACTCCAGAGACAGGTAGTAAATGACACTCCGCAATTCGCTAAGTTATGAGGCTGTATTCCGTATCATCTCATTGCGATAAAATTTACGAACAATAATAGGTTTTAAAACACAAAAAAAAACCTTGATAATTAACAGACATTAGAAAAACTATTTTATTTTACTACTTCAATTGATGCAGTATTTAATTAGTAACGCAAGTTCAGATGTTTAACAGCAGCGATATCTGTTTATTTAGTCTGAAACCCTAACAGAAACAAGTTTATAGGAAGGGAGAATGGAATAATCTACATTTCTTTGGGCAGAGCGATAAATATGTTTCGGTTTCCATTTCTATTTAAATACGGAACTCATAAAGAATCCTCAGCGTTGAGATTTATCTCCGCAAAACTCCCCGCCCTTCCCACGGTCAATAGTGGACACCGATAGGCTTGGAATACAATATTTACAATATAAAAATATCCATAATAGCAACATAATTTTAAGGAACTTCTGTTTTACAGACTACACAGGGATTAACTGCTTAGCCGAGGAGTCATTTCATACCTTAAACATTTAACCTCTAATGATTATTTTATTTCGTAATCCAAAGAGGCTTAACGTGTTAGGGAAAAGAGTGATAATATCTTCATAAATATAATAAAGGAATAAAAAAAAAACCCTCAAGCAGCTGCTTGCAACAACGATCTGACAGGAGCCTGTCAGTTTCTCCGCCATAGTCGAAGGTCTGCGAGGGTGGTGACCCCTTTGATTACTTTAATACGCCATATAGAAGATACGCGTTTGGTTGGGTTGTTTTATCTCTGACAGGTAGTTATTTGCACACAAGGGTCTAAATGGCGACGTCATAAAGAACCAGAGGGATCAGTTTAGGTTGCGGGAAGGTGACCGAATGGAACAGGTGTTATGAGACAGATGAAAAAACATGAGATTGGTTCCAGACGTGAAAAAAAAATACCCCCTCAAGCAGCTGCTGGCCACAGAGATCTGACAGGAAGCTGTCAGTTTGTATGCCATAATAGAAGGTCTGTGAGGATGCAGGACCTCAGCAGAAAAACGACACATACGTCCATGCCTTACCCGGGACTCGAACCCAGGTTGCTTAGACGTGAAAACCGAATACAAATGAGTTGTTTTCAAACAAGTCATATCAAAATCTTGAAGTCTTTATTTCATTTTTATTAATTTTAAGACATGTTTAATTTTATAAACCTAGAAGTTTTCAAATTAAAACCAACCGGTTTGGTTTTAAAGAAAATAAATATATAAAGAGTTCTTAAAAATATATATATATATACATTTTTTATTAAATCTTTGTCGTGCTTTTTAACTCAGTCGGTAGTGCGCCAGGCTCGTAGTCTCTAGTTCCCAGGTTCGAGTCCCAGCTGGGTCAGCGTTGAGATTTATCTCCGCAAAATTCCCCGCCCTGCTCACGGTCAGTAGGGGACACCGTTGGGCTTGGAAATGCCGCCGTCCGTCGGATGGGGTGTTAAGCCTTGGCCCCGTGTGTGGGACAGCCATACCCTGTGCACGTTAAAGAACACGCTGGATGGCCTTGACGGAAGGCTACCATCTGTCTCCCAACAGCTATTCCAGTGGGTCCCCTCCGCCAACCTTCTCTGAGCCTTCATTGCCCATGTTACCTGGCCATTTAGTCCATGGTGTGCAAAAAAGTGCAGCTCAGAGGTAAAACAACCCAACCTATTAGATTATCTAAAAATTGTTTCAGGATGTTTCTCAAGTGTAAAATAATTCGTTTATACTACAGAAAAGAAATGATCTAAATAAATGCACCAAATTCTGTTATAAATTTTTAAACGGTAAATATGTTCCTGAAAAAAACCGTGTAAAAAAAAAATTTTAAAACAAAACACAGTGCATATGAAAAAATAGAAGATTGGTTCCAGACGTGAAAAAAAAAACATACCCCCTCAAACAGCTGCTTGTCGCAGAGATCTGATAGGAACCTGTCAGTTTATATGCAAGTGTTAGTTTAATTATCTCTATAACTTTAAACACATGAGAGACCAACTATATTGCAGATAAAAATGAGGGGAATTCCCGGAACTCAATGTTACCACTTTTTCCGAATGGTTTCGTACAGTTTTTCGATCAAATGCAAAATAAAACGCAGAAGACTTGTTCTGTACTAAACTGTTAGTGTAGTTTTTTGGGGGGGATTTTAGTGCACAAAATGAGTATTTATAGTACTTCTTGACGTATATCAAATTTATAACTTGAAGAATTAAATGAAGGTTCTTTGTAGTTTAGTGTTAAGCTGATGAAAAGAGTAGTTTCGTGACTTTAAACCGTTAGTTGTATTGCATATATTTTTCTATTAAAATTTTGCTCTTAGACGTGAATATGTATTATGCTAGGCACGGACTTTACAATTTGTTTCCCTTCTCCTCAATGTTGTTTCTATTGGTATGTGAATGTAAAGACTTTAAGCAGACGTAAAAAATTGTGCTGATAATTTTTGATATTAACTCTTATGGAAATACTACGAAAATATTTCAGTGTAACAACTGTTTTTTTTTTCAATTTAAAACCGACCGGTTTGGTTTTTAAAGAAAATAAATATATAAAGAATTTTAATTTTTTTCATATGTATTTTTAAAACTTTAACGTGCCTGTAAATATATTATGCAAAATCATCTGGCAACACAACGAAGCACTACTGCTGACGTCATCTCGGTGTTTTTGCTACTTTATTATTAACCCGTATTCACAGGCAGCACTAATTTTAGGAGTTCACTTATTTCTCATGCCGCCACTCTATTTTAACTTACACTTTTATACGAGATAAGTAACATTTATATAATTAAAAATGTGTTTAAATTAATAAAAATCAAATGAATATTTAAAGATTTTCTTATCTATTTTTTCATATGCACTGTATATTTTTTTAAAGGTTTAATTTTTTACACGGTTTTGTCGGGAACCTATCAGAAACAGAATTGGGTGCATTGAATTAGATCCCCTCAGTTCATTCCTATTGTTAATTAAGGAATTTTTTTTTTTAAGTTGAGTGGTTAGCGCGCTTGGCTACTGATCTAAGAGACCTGGGTTCGAGTCCCGGATATGGCATGGCTGTTTTGTGTCGTTTTTCTGCTGAGGGCGTGCCATCGTCTCAGACCTTCTACTGTGGCATATAAACTGACAGGCTCCTGTCAGATCTCTGTGGTAAGCAGTTGCTTGAGGGGATATTTATTTATTTATTATTAAAAGTTGAGAAACATCCTGAAACAAATTTTAGAGAATATAATAGCAGGAATGCGCTGTGATGCATACGAATAAACCTCTTTGTAAGCTGGATGCTTTTAAATGTAAACAGAATCAATTTTAATATCTGACTGGAATTGTATAGAATAAAATGCATATATCATATTGCGCTCAGAGTTGATAGTTTTACATGTGATCGGCAATATTTTTTGTAGACAATGGGAAACGGCCAGGTCACGAGGACCCCGAACGCTCAGAGAAGGTTGGGGGAGGAGCCTCACTGGAACAGCTGTTGGGAGACAGATGACTTATTTGCAGAATGACTGCAGACTAAACTTATCTGCAGAAATGACTCCTAAGTGTCGTTTCGAAGACTCCCGAAAAGATCTTAATAACACAAGTAACCATATCTAAATAACCAATTAAATCCATTTCAGTTGAAAACCTATGTTTTATATATTCACTAGTAGTATTTTATTAGTAATTATAAAACAAAAAGTATTTGTCTTTTAGTTCTTAAATTTAAAAAGTTGCTTTTCTCTCGCTTCTTCTGAAAATAGTGGGCAGATCATTGCTGTCAGTGGAATTTCTACCATAACAGAACTCTAAATGCTGAAATTTCTACCATAAACAGATCACTTGAAACATTCGCTAAAAGTTTTGCAGTTTCGATATTTAGTGATCTCCAATGATATAAATTAAAACTACCTTTGAAAATGCGAATCACATTTCATTAGTAACCAACTAAAAAAGATATTTCCAACTATCTCTTAAAATAAAACCGTACCGTTTCTTACCAACCTTGGGCTTACGGTCAACTCGTAGTTAAGGAAATTTCAAGACTGTCACATTCCATCATCAAAATTTAAAATTTCTAGCATAACTATATCGTTTTAAATTTTGGGATCCCACCGTTAGAGGGCGCAATTTTAGCTATTGGGAAATTCGCAAAATGAAAATTGTAATATTTCATCAATACCTGTCCAACCCAAAATAAATTTTTAAATATATCTCTAAAAACACACTTTTCTGTTAGGACAAAAAATATGCATTCACCTCCCCCCTGGGTCTAAAGGGTCAAGTGATTGTTGCCAATGGTAACTTCGTAACCTTCACATTTCAACACCAAAATTTTAAACTTCTATCCTTTCAGACCTCTGTGGCAAGCAGCTGCTTGAGGGGGTATTTATTTTTTTATTATTAACATAACTACATCGTTTGGAATATTCGTTTGATATTTTGGAATTTTCAAAAATTTCTACCGTTAGAGGGCGCAGTTATAACTTTTGGGAGATTCAAAAAATGCAAATCGTAATATATCATTAATACCTATCTAACACAAAAAGAATTTTTTTATCTGTATAATGGTAGCTAGGTAGTCACTGGAAGGAGAGCTATGCACCAATCCCCTGTGATGATGCATAGAATCGGCGAGGCCTAGCACCTAATGTCCGACCCCGCCTTCTCGTGGTGCAGACCGTTAGTACCTTTCAAAAGAGATACTCTCTTGTGGAAGTGAACGGAAGGGGAGGGCTGCCAGATTAGTGTGGCCTACTGATCTGGACAACTATGGCTACTTTTCTTTTTTTTCTACCCTGCTGAGGAGTGGTCAACCACACAGGGTCCTGGTGCTGACCATATAAACCCACTGGACTGGAGAGGTATATGGCTCTGAGCTTGATTATGGATCCTGATTTTGCTGCACTGGTGGGCTTCTGTGGAGGGAAAATCTTCCGCTGTGTTTTCTGTTCGTTTGTGGGTTGACAGCCCCAAGTGAATAGATTCGCAGGATATGTTTATCAGCTGGTGGATAATCCTGAGCAGAGGTCATCGCAGGCACCTGAACTCTTTGCTTCTATTGGCATCGTCAAATTCGACATTGGAGGAAATCTTCCATTGTAGATGGCTTCAGCCTTTAGTGGTGGGGGAACGGGTCTTTGCCCCATGTCTGCGATTAGGGGGCTGTTTGATACTGTCATCCTACTAACCATTTTCTCTCCATAGGTAGTTGGAATGTGAGGACTCTGATATCTCTTGATGTCCTCACACAAGAATTCCACAGTTATAATTTAGATATTCTCGGCTTCCAAGAGACCAGATGGACAGATAAAGGTCAGATTCTTAAAAATAATCTTAAATTTCTCTTTTCAGGGAGGGACGACAATAAGCATCACCAAGGCGTGGGTCTGCTTCTCAGCAGACACGCTAGTGATGCTCTTCTAGGATATGAGTGCATTAATGAAAGGTTTCTTACAGCAAAATTTCGGACAAGCGTTAAGGACCTGAATGTTATCAGCTGTTATGCCCCCACTGAGGATGCCGATGAGGATGAGAAGGATAGGTTTTATGAACAACTTCAGGATATTTTGATTTCTGTCAAGAAAGGAGATATTACCCTTGTTCTTGGTGACTTCAATGCCAAAGTTGGTACTGACTCTGACCTTTGGGCAGGAGTAATAGGTCCTTTTGGTATTGGTAGCTGCAATAGCAATGGGCAACATCTCCTACAGGTAAGTAAACTCAATGGATTCAGAATAATTAACACTTATTACAAACACCGCGACATACATCTGTACACATAGATTTCACCCGATGGGCTGCATAAGAATATGATTGATTACATATTAATTAACAGCAAATGGGCTAGTTCTGTTAGAAGTACCAGGGCATACAGGGGAGCTGAAATTGGATCTGACCATTACCTTGTTAAAAGTGTCTTGCAACTTAAACTTAAAAAGTGTTGTGCTAGGGTTAAAAAATTTACTTTTAATACTGAAGCTCTGAAAGAAACAGTTATAGCCAAAGCTTACCATGATAGGTTACTTAGTCATTATGACAGTCATGGTATGCTTACTACTGAAATTGAGGAAGAATGGGATCATTTTAAACTGGCTTTTTTGGACACTAACAGTACTCTTTTAGGAAAAAGGAGCAGAAGAGACAGAATTATCTGAGTGATAAGGCACTTGAGCTTATTTCGGAAAGAAAGAACTGCAGGAATGTCCTTAATCAATACCTTACTAGTACTAATAGAAAGCATTACAGAGAACTTAATAAACGTGTAAAAGATCAGTTAGCTGCTGATAAGAATCTTTGGCATGATGGTTTGGCTGAATAAGCCGACGAAGCAGTTAGACAGCACAACAGCAGAGAGCTGTACCAGATAGTTAATGTTTTGTGTGGTAGAAAATGGACAGGTATACAGGGATTGAAGGATAAACAAGGTAAGGTTATAGAAGGTGAGGATTCTGTCATGGCTAGGTGGGCTGAGCATTTCAGTGATATTCTAAACAATGTGGGTATTTCTACTCCCATTGTTTGCAATGATGATAGATGCATTGGTGGCTTTAATGTTGGCTCTATAACACAATCTGAAGTTATTTTGGCTGTTTCTAAACTTAAACTTCATAAATCCCCAGGGGTAGATGAAATTACTACAGAAATGCTTAGAGCTGGGAATGTTTCGGTTACCACTTGGATGACTGAAATTCTGAATATCTTTTATGATAAAGGCATAGTTCCTAAGGATTATACCAGAGCTATTGTTATCCCTATTTTCAAAAAAGGTGATCGCAGTTCTTGTGATAACTATAGGGGTATTAGCCTACTCTCTGTTCCAGGTAAAGTTCTTTCCATGATTGTGCTTAACAGAATTAAGAATCTGGTTGACAGTCATTTGCGTGATGAGCAATGTGGATTCAGAAGTGGTAGGGGATGTGTGGATCATATATTTTCACTTAGGCAGATTCTTGAGAAATGTTTAGAGTTTCAGAAACCTTTGGTTTCTAGCTTTGTTGATTTCAAAAAGGCTTTCGACTCTGCTGATCGTCATAATTTGTTGTTGATTGTGAAATCATATGGTATACCAGTCAAGTTAGTTAGCATAATGAAAGCTCTCTATAATAACACTGAGTCGTGTGTGAGAGTTGGTAAGGCTTGTAGCAATTGGTTTAGCATTACTTCTGGTGTTCGACAAGGGTGCATTTTGTCTCCTTTTCTCTTTAGTTTGGTTATTGATTATGTTATGCGACATTCACTTCAAGGGAAAGATTTTGGCCTTAAATTGGCTGGAGATACGAAAATTTCTGATTTAGATTATGCTGATGATTTAGCCCTTTTGGCAAATGATGTTGATGAGATGAATTCTTTCATTCGAGCTATTGATGAGACTGGTAGTAGAGTAGGTTTGGTTATAAACAGAGAGAAAACTAAAGTGATGAAAATTGGTCATTCAGTTAATATGAATGGTTGCAGTCTTGAGCAGGTGTCACAGTTTAATTGTCTTGGGAGCTATGTAACAGATAATGGTGATGAGATTAACAGACGAATAGGGATTGCTGCCGGGACTTTTAAGAATCTATGGAGAGTGTGGAGAAATAGGCGATTACACCTAAAGACTAAACGTAGGCTGTATAATAGTTTGGTTCTTTCTAGGGTTAGTTATGGTAGTGAAACTTGGACACTTTCTAAACAAGATAACAGGAAATTAGATACGTTTGAATCCAGATGCTTACGCAGTATCGTGGGTATTAGGTGGTTTAACTTTGTAACTAATGATGAGGTTAGGCAAAGGAGTTTGCAACCTCCTTTAAGCAGCATATTGTGCAGAGAGAGACTCCGTTGGTTTGGCCATGTTGCCCGTATGAATAATTATAGATTGGCGAATAGGGTTATGAACAGTGTGCCTAAAGGCCTCAGAAAAAAGGGGAGACCTAGGATGCGGTGGGCAGACAATGTCAAACAGGACCTTGTTAGAATTGGTGTGCACTGGACAGATGCAGTATATGTAGCTCAGGATAGACTTGCTTGGAGAACTAAATTTCACGGTCTGGTTGGACCTCCGTAGCCCATGGCTGCTTGAGGATGATGATGATGATAAACAAAAAAATTCGATATCTACAGCGGACAGACAACAAAGTAATTTTTTTTTTTTTTTAAAGCCCAAAAATTTACCTTTAATTTTTTTAGCCGTTTCTAAAGTGCTTCCAATCATGAGCACTGAAATCTGTATCAAATATTACCCTACCCTTTTCCGAAATTCATAAGTACCGTGCAAAAGCTTTCAGCTACGCTCGCTAAACAATCCGAGCGACAACAAAACATTGCGTCCAATTTTGAGATGGCCAACCTCTACCTATATAGGACTTCTACCTTAGGGGGGGGGGGGCGCAAAAGATCCTGGCCTGGGGCTCGTTTCAGGATGTGGGGCCCTGCTGATTGCACCATCGATATGTTTTAGTTTTATATTCCACTCTTTACAGAACATATGAAAAGTTTATTTTTAAAGTTTTTGAAATTATTTATATTTTTCTTTGTCACTAGAAAGCATTTACCTTCAGAAACTTTCATTTGATACATGAGCATCGACCACATTGTTCCTCCCCTTGTTTTTGCAGTCGTGTTTAATGTTGCCCTTGACAAGCTTTAATTAGAGATATATCTCATTAAGGTCCACACCCACGAAAATTCCCCCCCCCCCTCCCTAAGGGGAGAGGAGAGAATGGTGAAGGATAAAATTCGAAAAAAGTCTGCTACATCGTATGGGCTTTCATTTGACACCTAACTCGAAATTGCAGGCCTTACCTTTCGGAAAACATATCGGAACAATCGTTTTCATATTTCCATTTTTAGGGGGAAGAAACCATGGGTAGAATTCCGCAACATTTCTCAGTGACTGATTGCACCATCGATATGATTTAAGTTTATTTTCTAGTTTTTTAGCCACTCGCGCTCTGTAGATATAAAGGAACAATAGATTTCATATTTCGTCTTTCTTGGAGTGGAAGAAAGCATGGGAAATCATTTTTTATACCTACGACATTTCCTGCCTCACAAGTTTTCGTTTGATACTTAAATCCCTATCGCGTTCAAAATATATGGTGAAACCATTGAGGTAGTAATACTCACATATTAGTTAGAACCTATCTCAATGGTTAAAATAGATGCGAGACTCTTGAAGGGTGAAAGTGGCGCCCTCACCAGGGGCTAATCTTACTGCCCATAAGCCGGAGCTATGAGCGGATGTATTTGAGAAAGCACGTGTAGTGCTCTTTCAAGATGGAGACGAAAAAACGATTACTCATCTGTGAAGCTGCAGGTTATAATAATACAAGCAATTGCGATTGATAAATTTCGGAAAAAATATCAAGGGTAATGTGTATTTAGTAAAATCTTAAGTCTTTAATAAAATCTACATTACGCTTTTGGGTGTGAAGGTACCATTGTACATCATACAATGGATATCTGTTAGCCATTCGAATAGTTTTTGTGCCAGTTCGTAAATTGGTTAATATTTTGCTGCTGTTAAAACAGTTTAAAGTTATATTTGTAATGAAGTATTAAAAGTAATGCAGATTATTATTGTTATAGTGATCTTGATCTTTTTCGTAACTCTGTTGATCGTCATAATTTGTGGTTGATTGTGAAATCATATGGTATACCAGACAAGTTAGTTAACATAATGAAAGCTCTCTATAATAACACTGAGTCGTGTGTGAGAGTTGGTAAGGCTTGTAGCAATTGGTTTAGCATTACTTCTGGTGTTCGACAAAGGTGCATTTTGTCTCCTTTTCTCTTTAGTTTGGTTATTGATTATGTTATGCGAAATTCACTTCAAGGGAAAGATTTTGGCCTTAAATTGGCTGGAGATACGAAAATGTCTGATTTATATTATGCTGATGATTTAGCCTTTTTGGCAAATGATGTTGATGAGATGAACTCTTTCATTCAAGCCGTTGACGAAACTGATAGCAGAGTAGGTTTGGTTATAAACAGGGAGAAAACTAAAGTGATGGAAATTGGTCAGGCAGGCTGTGATTCAGTTAATCTGAATGGTTGCAGTCTTGAGCAGGTGTCACAGTTTAATTATCTTGGGAGCTATTTAACAGATACTGGTGATGTGCGGCATGAAATTAACAGACGAATAGGGATTGCTGCCGGGACTTTTAAGAATATATGGGGATTGTGGAGAAATAGGCGTATACACCTAAAGACTAAAATTAGACTTCTTGCTAGGGTTAGTTATGGTAGTAAAACTTGGTCACTTTGTAAACAAGATAACAGGAAACTGGATGCTCTTGATTCCAGATGCTTACGCAGTATCTTGGTCATTAGGTGGTTCAACTTTGTAACTAATGATGATTGAGTTTGCAACCTCCTTTAAGCAGCACATTGGGCAGAGAGAGGCTCTGCTGGTTTGGCCACGTTGCAAGTATGAATATTTATAGATTGGCGAATAGGGTTAAGAACAGCGTGCCTAAAGGCCTCAGAAGGAGGGGGAGACCTAGGATGCGGTGGGCAGACAATGTCAAACATGACCTTGCTAGAATTGGTGTGCAGTGGCCAGATGCAGTAGATGTAGCTCAGGACAGACTTGCTTGGAGAACTAAATTGCACGGTCTGGTTGGACCTCCGTAGCCCATGGCTGCTTGAGGATGATGATAACTGGCGCTTCATTTAAGTTGTAAATTTCAAAATTTCAATTTTACTTGTATAAGCAGTCTTGTCGCTGAGTGGTTATCATGCTTGGCTACTGATCTAATGGAGCTGGTTTCAAGCCCTGGGTAAGGCTTGGTTTTTTTTACCTCTGAACATCACTTTTTTGCACACCATGGGCTAAATGGCCAGGTCACAAGGACCCCAAAGGCTCAGAGATAGTTGGGTGGGTCAATGAACGGGACCACCACGCCCGATCCACTGTTGTCCAAATGTCACGTTTAAGTGTTAACGAACTTCATGGCTGAAATGGGCGGGGTGGCCCATCATGCTGGAACTTCGTTGTATGGCTCAGCGATTGAGGGACCTGTTGTTCATCCAAAAGTTCAGGCAAGAAGTCCTCCAGAAATATCCGGTAACTCATTCTATCCAGATGAACAGGCATGAGGTATGGGCCTATTAAGTGGTCCATACCTCACGCCTGTGGGGCTCCACCGCCCATGCATGCGCGTTATGTGCATTGAAGCTACCTTCCCGTGTAAAGCATGCCTCGTCTGTGAACAGCACAGAAGCAGGAAATTGGAGTTCTGTTGCACTCTTCTGCAGGTACCATTGCACAAATGCAATGCGCTGTGGGTAATCCTCAGGCTTTAGTGTCTGGACACGCTGCACATGATATGGATGCAATTGTTTATCGTGCATAATCCTCCATATGGTGGATTGGGAAAGACAGCCTGGTGGGCGATTCCTCGAGTACTGGCACTTGGAGCGTCTTCTGCATGACGTAGCACATTCTCCTCCATGTCAGGGGTCCGTGCCCATAGTTCCTGACTCCTGGTAGGAATCAGTGTCACATAACCTCTGATGCAGCTGTGCAAACATTTGGTGGTTGGGAGTACACTTAATCAGATACTGTTCCTGGTACATGCACACAGCACAGCAGCTCGCCCGTTGCAGTCTGCAGCCCCGTATGCAAGATGCATATCGGCCATCCTACGACCTTTGCGGGCAGTTCGCGAATGACGGTTACCTGCGAGGATGTTTCGCGGCTGTACAATGCCATCTACCACATCAAACAACGCCATCTACCGTGTGAAGATGACGTTACCGACCCTGCATTTCTATATGATTCCAATTTGTCTTTGTGCAACCTACCCCTCCCAGAAGTTTGTACACGCTTAACTAAATTACCCTGTATATATACATAAAATATAACATATTCATGGCAGACAATGTTTATGAAACCTGTAACAAATGATGTAAGCATTGCTTTTTATGTTTGAAATATTCCTTTTTCTCTTTTATGGCCAGCATTTTGAAGTCGATAATATACAAATTTGAAAGTAAAATTTAATGTGTATGGTGATGAGTGGCATGAGATTATCAGACGAATAGGGATTGCTGCTGGGACTTTTAACAATCTAAGGAGATTGAGGAGAAATAGGTGCATACACCTAAAGACTAAAATTAGACTGTATAATAGTTTGGTTCTTTCTAGGGTTATGGTAGTGAAACTTGGATGCTTTGTAAATAAGATAGCAAGAAACTAGATGCTTTTGATTTTAGATGCTTACGCAGTATCTTGGGCATTAGGTGGTTCAACTTTCTAAGCAACGAAGAGGTTAGGCAAAGGAGTCGGCAACCTCAAGCAGTATGTTGTGCAGAGAGAGACTGCGTTGGTTCGGCCCTGCTGCTTGTATGGAATTATAGATTAGTGAACAGTGTGTCTAAAGACCTCAGGAAGAGGGGAGGACCTAGGATGCGGTGGGCAGACAATGTCAAACAGGACCTAGTTACGATTGGTGTGCAGTGGCGAGATGCAGCAGATATAGCTCAGGTCAGATATGCTTGGAGAACTAAATTGCCTGTTCTGGTTGGACTTCCATAGCCCATGGCTGTTTGAGGATCATGATGTATAAGGAGTTTTACATTGAAAATTTTAATTTGTTTTCGAAATATATGATTGATGAGTAGTACTCATCCATGTTTAAAATTTATCTAATATTACCATAATTTATTCGAAAGTTGATGAGCATTCTGTAGAATGCCCTGCATGAAAAAAAAATATTGCAACTCTGATGAACTGAAATTATCTCAATATCCAGAGAAAATGATTTGTATGCAAATGTGGTGTATTGCTGTGCTTAGTTTATTTTGCAGTGATTGAATAATGTTCGTTTTGTTTTCTAATATTTTATAGCCCTTCTAAAGGAAAGCAGTTTTAGAAATAGTTTTTCCCAATTCCATGAAACTTATGTAAAATAAGAATTTTTATTATTCCAAAAAAATGTCTTCCGGTTGATCATGGTAGCTTCTGACATTGCAGCTGACACTTGCCTTTGTGTGCCAATGTATACTGATAAAGTAAGAAAACAAGTTTGTTATTCCTAATTTTTTCTCTAAAGTATTATACAGGGTAAGTACAAATGATATCAAAAATTTATCAAAAAACTGAAAAATATATTTACATAATTCTTTATTTTAGAAGTAAAATATATATGTAAAATATTTTGGAAATATAATGTTGAATAGTGATAAGATTCAAATTTATGAACAAGTTGCATACAATCATTGTTTCTTGCACTCAAGTTTTAAATTATGGCACTTTGCATTATATAATGACACAACCAGGCATAATTTCTAATTGGTGTATTGCTAATGAAGCCCTGTACAAAATTAAGCCACAATGATTTTAGATTTGATATCTGCCGTTTTCTGTTTTATATCACTGCCTCTTAAGGAAAAAGATTCGACAATTTTAAAATAAATGCTTTGCCAAAGAGGAATTTTTTTTAATTTTCAATTTGTTTTCCATTATAACTTAATACATTCCATTAGTGATAATGTCAGATGACATTACTCATCAATGATCAAAATTTAGTATTACTCTAAGTAAACCTAGATCTAGAAAAAATGCAAAGGGTGGGGGCAAGAAACACAATTGAGTTAGAATATGTGTGGGGGGCACTCATTAGCATCCTGAAAGGGGGTGGGGTCAGATCTGGCTCTGACGTAAGTTATTGTAGAGTTCATTAGCTTTGTGTACAATGCCTTTCACGAAAAACGAAAATTGCAACTATCATTAACTATTAAATTATTTCAATTTCAATTTTCCGGATAGAATGAGTTACCGGAATGAGTTCAGAAAATGAATTAATGTTAAAATTATGCTACTACAATATGCAGGAAAAGATAATTTTAATGATTGCTTATTATTGTTAGCCTAATTTTTTTGCTCCTAATATAGTTGAAAATAAACTTCATTTGTGGTTTGCCTTATTTAAACAACTATTCTCCTCTAAAGGAAATTAATTTAAGAAATAGTTTTCACAATTCCATGAAACTTGTTCAAAATTATTGTACTCTTCTAACCTCAGTGGGTGTAGTTTTGCATTGAGTAGCATATTTTTATATTATTTATTTTATGATTTGCAGGTAGATATATTTGCAGGTAGATATGGTGCAATGATTTCAAAAATGTGTTTTCTCTCTTTAACAAGTCTTCGCTTCTAAAGAAAATGGTACATGCATGTGTAATTGATTTGTTGGAAAATAATTTCTCCGAGTGGTTAGCGTGCTTGGCAACTGATCACGAACATCGATGCCCTGGGTAAGGCATGGATGTTCGTGTTGTTTTTCTGCTGAGGTCTTGCCATCCGCACAAACCTTCTGCTATGATATATAAACTGACAGGCTCCTTTCTGACCTTGGTGGCAAGCAGCTGCTTGAAGGAGAATTATTTATTTTATTAGCATTTTTTCATAAAAAGCTGAAGTTAGGAGTAGAGTTTCAAAAATTCTCATTGATATTAGATGCAAATTCCTAATAAGTTGGTAGGAGTGTAGATAGATGCTACATTTGCATTAAACAATGTTTTTCATGAATTTCCTATCCCATTATCTTGTATAGGAAAGCATATAATGTATCTGTCATTAATTTATATATCATATCACATTTCTAAGAAAATATATATATTTTTGCATTTTATTTTGCAATGAATAATATTTTTCTTGTGTCTAATAACTCTTCCCATACAGGACAGCTCTCACTCTAATATTTATATATCCTTTTTCTGTTGCATCTAGTTCATTCTGTGGCATTATTGTTAAAATGACACATGATTTGAAAAAATTTTTGGTAATATTTTACTTTCCACTAAAACTTCCTGATCTGCCCTCAGTCAGCAGGGGACACTAATGGACTTAGTAAGGACACCATCCATCAGATGGGATTTTAGGCCTTGGTCCTGTGTGTGGGAGAGACACCTTGTGCATGTTAAGGAATGGATGGCCTTGATGAGAGGCTAATAGCTGTCCAATGGGTGTCCTCCCTCAATCTCTGAGCCATTGGGTCCTTGTGACCTGGTCATTTAGCCCATTGTGTCCAATAAAGGTGCTGCTCATAGGTAAAACAATCCAAATCTTCATGTCAATCAGTCATAATAACTGACTTATTTACTTTACTCTTTCTAAATCACAGTGGTTGCAATTTTGCATTGAATAATTATATTTTTTATGTTATAGTTGTTTATTTCATGATATGCAAATAGATATAGTGTGTTTCTGTGATAATTTATCACTAAACACTTTTCTTTCTTAAAGGAAGATGTTTGTGAATGTATCATTGATTTCTTGTTTAATTTCTAAGTTATAGGGAAATATAAAAAAGACTTATTCTATGCAACATTTCTTTCCACAAAAAAGCTTAAGTTTTACAGATTCAAAGTTTCTCATTGATGTAACATGCAACTTCACTAAAAGGTTTGTAGGAGTATAGATGGATGCCATATTTCTTTGCTACATTTACATTGAACACTGTTTTTTCATGAATTTAATATCCTATTATCTCATATAAGAAAGTATATATGTGTTGTCATTGTTTAATTTAATATCACATTTGTAAGAAAATATATATTATATAGGCTTTGGACAGAAAAATGGAAACAGTTTCTCGTTATCTCAATGTAAATCACATTTTGAATGAATAACTACAATACGATTTTTAACGAAAAATATGTGAAATATGTGTATATAAATGCAGTGAAATCTTTCTATATCTCAATTTTGATCAATATTTATTTAGTATTCAGGGAGATAAATGCTGAATATTTAAAAGACTGAAAAAATTAACCTCAAAATTTATGTAATACATTGAAATAGGTAACATATCAACAGAGAGTGTAATACACTCTGTACTGGAGTCAACTATGATCAATTAATCTGCTTTAATGCCATTGTCCATCAATTGACCTGTCTATGGGAGAGTAATACTATGTGAACATCAGAGAACATGCTTGATGCTGTCCAGTGAGTCCCCTTCCCCCAGCTGTGTGCGGATCCTTGTAACATTGTCATTTAGCCCATTATTTAAAGGTAAGACAACCCAACCTTGTTTAAATTAAGTTTTGAGGTTAATTTTTTGTAGTTTGTTGAGATTCCGGTGTTAATTACTTTTTGAAACTGAAAAGATATTAGTTAGATTGAGATCTTTATCTTTAGGCATTTTTTTCATTAAAAATCATAGTAGTTATTGAGCTCTGGATTCGAACCCTGGGTAACGCATGGATGTTTGTGATGTTTTTCTGCTGAGGTCCTGCTATACTCACAGACCTGCTATGGCGTATTAAACTGATATGCTCCTGTTAGACCTCTGTGGCAAGCAGCTGCTTGAGGGTGTATTTATTGCAACATGGATCTGCTTCCATCTTTTTTTTCCAATACCTGTATTTCTGTATATTGGATATTGTTTGTTTTTTCAATAAGAAATAAGTTCTGTTAATTGTGAGTGTCATTTCAATTCCTATTTTATTTCTGCAAAATTTAAGTATTAAAAAATTCAAATGCATTTGCTTTAAATGAAACGATTTCAGAGTACTGAGATTTTAATTTCTCTAATGACTTCATAATACTTATTAAAACAGAATTATGTTTATAGGAAAATGCAAGCGTGGATATGGGGGGGGAGACGAGTTGATAGGAGCCTACGAAACAATCGAGCTGATAAAAATGTAAGAGAGAGCCAGAAACCAGATTTACAGTTCAGTATAAACTCCCCCAGCCCCGTTTCACTGGTCTTAAAATTTTGAAAAAAATGAGTGAATTATAAAAGTTTAATAATATTTGCCTCTATTACAGTTAGTAAAATTTTTTTGTGGGGGGGTCATTCCCTTTTTATCCGACCCCTGGGAATATTAATTTTCTATTTATATTGAAATACTTTTCTCTTTATTTAAAAACTAGAGAAAATTGATCTATCTTGCAATGTGTTTTATAGCAAAAGGGTAAAGTCGAAAAATTTAGTGTCTTGCTAAAATATCATATTTATTAATGAAGAATACACAAATATGAAAGTGTTAGGTTTGCAACAATTGGGTAATATACACGAATATTTAAAAAAATTCTCAATAGAAAAAAAAATTATACCAATGAACTTTCTTCTAGACCACTGATTAGCAATAACAAACTTATATCGTATAAACTCTGGAAAAAACCAAGCATGAAATATGTCCAACACTTAAAATTATACACTAAAGACCAAATTAGTTCACATCCATTTGTACATATTAACTCAAAATAACCGCAAACATAGGAAGAGAGTGTGTGAGAGTTGGTAAGGCTTGTAGCAATTGGTTTAGCATTACTTCTGGTGTTCGACAAGGGTGCATTTTGTCTCCTTTTCTCTTTAGTTTGGTTATTGATTATGTTATGCGACATTCACTTCAAGGGAAAGATTTTGGCCTTAAATTGGCTGGAGATACGAAAATTTCTGATTTAGATTATGCTGATGATTTAGCCCTTTTGGCAAATGATGTTGATGAGATGAATTCTTTCATTCGAGCTATTGATGAGACTGGTAGTAGAGTAGGTTTGGTTATAAACAGAGAGAAAACTAAAGTGATGAAAATTGGTCATTCAGTTAATATGAATGGTTGCAGTCTTGAGCAGGTGTCACAGTTTAATTGTCTTGGGAGCTATGTAACAGATAATGGTGATGAGATTAACAGACGAATAGGGATTGCTGCCGGGACTTTTAAGAATCTATGGAGAGTGTGGAGAAATAGGCGATTACACCTAAAGACTAAACGTAGGCTGTATAATAGTTTGGTTCTTTCTAGGGTTAGTTATGGTAGTGAAACTTGGACACTTTCTAAACAAGATAACAGGAAATTAGATACGTTTGAATCCAGATGCTTACGCAGTATCGTGGGTATTAGGTGGTTTAACTTTGTAACTAATGATGAGGTTAGGCAAAGGAGTTTGCAACCTCCTTTAAGCAGCATATTGTGCAGAGAGAGACTCCGTTGGTTTGGCCATGTTGCCCGTATGAATAATTATAGATTGGCGAATAGGGTTATGAACAGTGTGCCTAAAGGCCTCAGAAAAAAGGGGAGACCTAGGATGCGGTGGGCAGACAATGTCAAACAGGACCTTGTTAGAATTGGTGTGCACTGGACAGATGCAGTATATGTAGCTCAGGATAGACTTGCTTGGAGAACTAAATTTCACGGTCTGGTTGGACCTCCGTAGCCCATGGCTGCTTGAGGATGATGATGATGATAAACAAAAAAATTCGATATCTACAGCGGACAGACAACAAAGTAATTTTTTTTTTTTTTTAAAGCCCAAAAATTTACCTTTAATTTTTTTAGCCGTTTCTAAAGTGCTTCCAATCATGAGCACTGAAATCTGTATCAAATATTACCCTACCCTTTTCCGAAATTCATAAGTACCGTGCAAAAGCTTTCAGCTACGCTCGCTAAACAATCCGAGCGACAACAAAACATTGCGTCCAATTTTGAGATGGCCAACCTCTACCTATATAGGACTTCTACCTTAGGGGGGGGGGGGCGCAAAAGATCCTGGCCTGGGGCTCGTTTCAGGATGTGGGGCCCTGCTGATTGCACCATCGATATGTTTTAGTTTTATATTCCACTCTTTACAGAACATATGAAAAGTTTATTTTTAAAGTTTTTGAAATTATTTATATTTTTCTTTGTCACTAGAAAGCATTTACCTTCAGAAACTTTCATTTGATACATGAGCATCGACCACATTGTTCCTCCCCTTGTTTTTGCAGTCGTGTTTAATGTTGCCCTTGACAAGCTTTAATTAGAGATATATCTCATTAAGGTCCACACCCACGAAAATTCCCCCCCCCCCTCCCTAAGGGGAGAGGAGAGAATGGTGAAGGATAAAATTCGAAAAAAGTCTGCTACATCGTATGGGCTTTCATTTGACACCTAACTCGAAATTGCAGGCCTTACCTTTCGGAAAACATATCGGAACAATCGTTTTCATATTTCCATTTTTAGGGGGAAGAAACCATGGGTAGAATTCCGCAACATTTCTCAGTGACTGATTGCACCATCGATATGATTTAAGTTTATTTTCTAGTTTTTTAGCCACTCGCGCTCTGTAGATATAAAGGAACAATAGATTTCATATTTCGTCTTTCTTGGAGTGGAAGAAAGCATGGGAAATCATTTTTTATACCTACGACATTTCCTGCCTCACAAGTTTTCGTTTGATACTTAAATCCCTATCGCGTTCAAAATATATGGTGAAACCATTGAGGTAGTAATACTCACATATTAGTTAGAACCTATCTCAATGGTTAAAATAGATGCGAGACTCTTGAAGGGTGAAAGTGGCGCCCTCACCAGGGGCTAATCTTACTGCCCATAAGCCGGAGCTATGAGCGGATGTATTTGAGAAAGCACGTGTAGTGCTCTTTCAAGATGGAGACGAAAAAACGATTACTCATCTGTGAAGCTGCAGGTTATAATAATACAAGCAATTGCGATTGATAAATTTCGGAAAAAATATCAAGGGTAATGTGTATTTAGTAAAATCTTAAGTCTTTAATAAAATCTACATTACGCTTTTGGGTGTGAAGGTACCATTGTACATCATACAATGGATATCTGTTAGCCATTCGAATAGTTTTTGTGCCAGTTCGTAAATTGGTTAATATTTTGCTGCTGTTAAAACAGTTTAAAGTTATATTTGTAATGAAGTATTAAAAGTAATGCAGATTATTATTGTTATAGTGATCTTGATCTTTTTCGTAACTCTGTTGATCGTCATAATTTGTGGTTGATTGTGAAATCATATGGTATACCAGACAAGTTAGTTAACATAATGAAAGCTCTCTATAATAACACTGAGTCGTGTGTGAGAGTTGGTAAGGCTTGTAGCAATTGGTTTAGCATTACTTCTGGTGTTCGACAAAGGTGCATTTTGTCTCCTTTTCTCTTTAGTTTGGTTATTGATTATGTTATGCGAAATTCACTTCAAGGGAAAGATTTTGGCCTTAAATTGGCTGGAGATACGAAAATGTCTGATTTATATTATGCTGATGATTTAGCCTTTTTGGCAAATGATGTTGATGAGATGAACTCTTTCATTCAAGCCGTTGACGAAACTGATAGCAGAGTAGGTTTGGTTATAAACAGGGAGAAAACTAAAGTGATGGAAATTGGTCAGGCAGGCTGTGATTCAGTTAATCTGAATGGTTGCAGTCTTGAGCAGGTGTCACAGTTTAATTATCTTGGGAGCTATTTAACAGATACTGGTGATGTGCGGCATGAAATTAACAGACGAATAGGGATTGCTGCCGGGACTTTTAAGAATATATGGGGATTGTGGAGAAATAGGCGTATACACCTAAAGACTAAAATTAGACTTCTTGCTAGGGTTAGTTATGGTAGTAAAACTTGGTCACTTTGTAAACAAGATAACAGGAAACTGGATGCTCTTGATTCCAGATGCTTACGCAGTATCTTGGTCATTAGGTGGTTCAACTTTGTAACTAATGATGATTGAGTTTGCAACCTCCTTTAAGCAGCACATTGGGCAGAGAGAGGCTCTGCTGGTTTGGCCACGTTGCAAGTATGAATATTTATAGATTGGCGAATAGGGTTAAGAACAGCGTGCCTAAAGGCCTCAGAAGGAGGGGGAGACCTAGGATGCGGTGGGCAGACAATGTCAAACATGACCTTGCTAGAATTGGTGTGCAGTGGCCAGATGCAGTAGATGTAGCTCAGGACAGACTTGCTTGGAGAACTAAATTGCACGGTCTGGTTGGACCTCCGTAGCCCATGGCTGCTTGAGGATGATGATAACTGGCGCTTCATTTAAGTTGTAAATTTCAAAATTTCAATTTTACTTGTATAAGCAGTCTTGTCGCTGAGTGGTTATCATGCTTGGCTACTGATCTAATGGAGCTGGTTTCAAGCCCTGGGTAAGGCTTGGTTTTTTTTACCTCTGAACATCACTTTTTTGCACACCATGGGCTAAATGGCCAGGTCACAAGGACCCCAAAGGCTCAGAGATAGTTGGGTGGGTCAATGAACGGGACCACCACGCCCGATCCACTGTTGTCCAAATGTCACGTTTAAGTGTTAACGAACTTCATGGCTGAAATGGGCGGGGTGGCCCATCATGCTGGAACTTCGTTGTATGGCTCAGCGATTGAGGGACCTGTTGTTCATCCAAAAGTTCAGGCAAGAAGTCCTCCAGAAATATCCGGTAACTCATTCTATCCAGATGAACAGGCATGAGGTATGGGCCTATTAAGTGGTCCATACCTCACGCCTGTGGGGCTCCACCGCCCATGCATGCGCGTTATGTGCATTGAAGCTACCTTCCCGTGTAAAGCATGCCTCGTCTGTGAACAGCACAGAAGCAGGAAATTGGAGTTCTGTTGCACTCTTCTGCAGGTACCATTGCACAAATGCAATGCGCTGTGGGTAATCCTCAGGCTTTAGTGTCTGGACACGCTGCACATGATATGGATGCAATTGTTTATCGTGCATAATCCTCCATATGGTGGATTGGGAAAGACAGCCTGGTGGGCGATTCCTCGAGTACTGGCACTTGGAGCGTCTTCTGCATGACGTAGCACATTCTCCTCCATGTCAGGGGTCCGTGCCCATAGTTCCTGACTCCTGGTAGGAATCAGTGTCACATAACCTCTGATGCAGCTGTGCAAACATTTGGTGGTTGGGAGTACACTTAATCAGATACTGTTCCTGGTACATGCACACAGCACAGCAGCTCGCCCGTTGCAGTCTGCAGCCCCGTATGCAAGATGCATATCGGCCATCCTACGACCTTTGCGGGCAGTTCGCGAATGACGGTTACCTGCGAGGATGTTTCGCGGCTGTACAATGCCATCTACCACATCAAACAACGCCATCTACCGTGTGAAGATGACGTTACCGACCCTGCATTTCTATATGATTCCAATTTGTCTTTGTGCAACCTACCCCTCCCAGAAGTTTGTACACGCTTAACTAAATTACCCTGTATATATACATAAAATATAACATATTCATGGCAGACAATGTTTATGAAACCTGTAACAAATGATGTAAGCATTGCTTTTTATGTTTGAAATATTCCTTTTTCTCTTTTATGGCCAGCATTTTGAAGTCGATAATATACAAATTTGAAAGTAAAATTTAATGTGTATGGTGATGAGTGGCATGAGATTATCAGACGAATAGGGATTGCTGCTGGGACTTTTAACAATCTAAGGAGATTGAGGAGAAATAGGTGCATACACCTAAAGACTAAAATTAGACTGTATAATAGTTTGGTTCTTTCTAGGGTTATGGTAGTGAAACTTGGATGCTTTGTAAATAAGATAGCAAGAAACTAGATGCTTTTGATTTTAGATGCTTACGCAGTATCTTGGGCATTAGGTGGTTCAACTTTCTAAGCAACGAAGAGGTTAGGCAAAGGAGTCGGCAACCTCAAGCAGTATGTTGTGCAGAGAGAGACTGCGTTGGTTCGGCCCTGCTGCTTGTATGGAATTATAGATTAGTGAACAGTGTGTCTAAAGACCTCAGGAAGAGGGGAGGACCTAGGATGCGGTGGGCAGACAATGTCAAACAGGACCTAGTTACGATTGGTGTGCAGTGGCGAGATGCAGCAGATATAGCTCAGGTCAGATATGCTTGGAGAACTAAATTGCCTGTTCTGGTTGGACTTCCATAGCCCATGGCTGTTTGAGGATCATGATGTATAAGGAGTTTTACATTGAAAATTTTAATTTGTTTTCGAAATATATGATTGATGAGTAGTACTCATCCATGTTTAAAATTTATCTAATATTACCATAATTTATTCGAAAGTTGATGAGCATTCTGTAGAATGCCCTGCATGAAAAAAAAATATTGCAACTCTGATGAACTGAAATTATCTCAATATCCAGAGAAAATGATTTGTATGCAAATGTGGTGTATTGCTGTGCTTAGTTTATTTTGCAGTGATTGAATAATGTTCGTTTTGTTTTCTAATATTTTATAGCCCTTCTAAAGGAAAGCAGTTTTAGAAATAGTTTTTCCCAATTCCATGAAACTTATGTAAAATAAGAATTTTTATTATTCCAAAAAAATGTCTTCCGGTTGATCATGGTAGCTTCTGACATTGCAGCTGACACTTGCCTTTGTGTGCCAATGTATACTGATAAAGTAAGAAAACAAGTTTGTTATTCCTAATTTTTTCTCTAAAGTATTATACAGGGTAAGTACAAATGATATCAAAAATTTATCAAAAAACTGAAAAATATATTTACATAATTCTTTATTTTAGAAGTAAAATATATATGTAAAATATTTTGGAAATATAATGTTGAATAGTGATAAGATTCAAATTTATGAACAAGTTGCATACAATCATTGTTTCTTGCACTCAAGTTTTAAATTATGGCACTTTGCATTATATAATGACACAACCAGGCATAATTTCTAATTGGTGTATTGCTAATGAAGCCCTGTACAAAATTAAGCCACAATGATTTTAGATTTGATATCTGCCGTTTTCTGTTTTATATCACTGCCTCTTAAGGAAAAAGATTCGACAATTTTAAAATAAATGCTTTGCCAAAGAGGAATTTTTTTTAATTTTCAATTTGTTTTCCATTATAACTTAATACATTCCATTAGTGATAATGTCAGATGACATTACTCATCAATGATCAAAATTTAGTATTACTCTAAGTAAACCTAGATCTAGAAAAAATGCAAAGGGTGGGGGCAAGAAACACAATTGAGTTAGAATATGTGTGGGGGGCACTCATTAGCATCCTGAAAGGGGGTGGGGTCAGATCTGGCTCTGACGTAAGTTATTGTAGAGTTCATTAGCTTTGTGTACAATGCCTTTCACGAAAAACGAAAATTGCAACTATCATTAACTATTAAATTATTTCAATTTCAATTTTCCGGATAGAATGAGTTACCGGAATGAGTTCAGAAAATGAATTAATGTTAAAATTATGCTACTACAATATGCAGGAAAAGATAATTTTAATGATTGCTTATTATTGTTAGCCTAATTTTTTTGCTCCTAATATAGTTGAAAATAAACTTCATTTGTGGTTTGCCTTATTTAAACAACTATTCTCCTCTAAAGGAAATTAATTTAAGAAATAGTTTTCACAATTCCATGAAACTTGTTCAAAATTATTGTACTCTTCTAACCTCAGTGGGTGTAGTTTTGCATTGAGTAGCATATTTTTATATTATTTATTTTATGATTTGCAGGTAGATATATTTGCAGGTAGATATGGTGCAATGATTTCAAAAATGTGTTTTCTCTCTTTAACAAGTCTTCGCTTCTAAAGAAAATGGTACATGCATGTGTAATTGATTTGTTGGAAAATAATTTCTCCGAGTGGTTAGCGTGCTTGGCAACTGATCACGAACATCGATGCCCTGGGTAAGGCATGGATGTTCGTGTTGTTTTTCTGCTGAGGTCTTGCCATCCGCACAAACCTTCTGCTATGATATATAAACTGACAGGCTCCTTTCTGACCTTGGTGGCAAGCAGCTGCTTGAAGGAGAATTATTTATTTTATTAGCATTTTTTCATAAAAAGCTGAAGTTAGGAGTAGAGTTTCAAAAATTCTCATTGATATTAGATGCAAATTCCTAATAAGTTGGTAGGAGTGTAGATAGATGCTACATTTGCATTAAACAATGTTTTTCATGAATTTCCTATCCCATTATCTTGTATAGGAAAGCATATAATGTATCTGTCATTAATTTATATATCATATCACATTTCTAAGAAAATATATATATTTTTGCATTTTATTTTGCAATGAATAATATTTTTCTTGTGTCTAATAACTCTTCCCATACAGGACAGCTCTCACTCTAATATTTATATATCCTTTTTCTGTTGCATCTAGTTCATTCTGTGGCATTATTGTTAAAATGACACATGATTTGAAAAAATTTTTGGTAATATTTTACTTTCCACTAAAACTTCCTGATCTGCCCTCAGTCAGCAGGGGACACTAATGGACTTAGTAAGGACACCATCCATCAGATGGGATTTTAGGCCTTGGTCCTGTGTGTGGGAGAGACACCTTGTGCATGTTAAGGAATGGATGGCCTTGATGAGAGGCTAATAGCTGTCCAATGGGTGTCCTCCCTCAATCTCTGAGCCATTGGGTCCTTGTGACCTGGTCATTTAGCCCATTGTGTCCAATAAAGGTGCTGCTCATAGGTAAAACAATCCAAATCTTCATGTCAATCAGTCATAATAACTGACTTATTTACTTTACTCTTTCTAAATCACAGTGGTTGCAATTTTGCATTGAATAATTATATTTTTTATGTTATAGTTGTTTATTTCATGATATGCAAATAGATATAGTGTGTTTCTGTGATAATTTATCACTAAACACTTTTCTTTCTTAAAGGAAGATGTTTGTGAATGTATCATTGATTTCTTGTTTAATTTCTAAGTTATAGGGAAATATAAAAAAGACTTATTCTATGCAACATTTCTTTCCACAAAAAAGCTTAAGTTTTACAGATTCAAAGTTTCTCATTGATGTAACATGCAACTTCACTAAAAGGTTTGTAGGAGTATAGATGGATGCCATATTTCTTTGCTACATTTACATTGAACACTGTTTTTTCATGAATTTAATATCCTATTATCTCATATAAGAAAGTATATATGTGTTGTCATTGTTTAATTTAATATCACATTTGTAAGAAAATATATATTATATAGGCTTTGGACAGAAAAATGGAAACAGTTTCTCGTTATCTCAATGTAAATCACATTTTGAATGAATAACTACAATACGATTTTTAACGAAAAATATGTGAAATATGTGTATATAAATGCAGTGAAATCTTTCTATATCTCAATTTTGATCAATATTTATTTAGTATTCAGGGAGATAAATGCTGAATATTTAAAAGACTGAAAAAATTAACCTCAAAATTTATGTAATACATTGAAATAGGTAACATATCAACAGAGAGTGTAATACACTCTGTACTGGAGTCAACTATGATCAATTAATCTGCTTTAATGCCATTGTCCATCAATTGACCTGTCTATGGGAGAGTAATACTATGTGAACATCAGAGAACATGCTTGATGCTGTCCAGTGAGTCCCCTTCCCCCAGCTGTGTGCGGATCCTTGTAACATTGTCATTTAGCCCATTATTTAAAGGTAAGACAACCCAACCTTGTTTAAATTAAGTTTT
Organism: Ryuthela nishihirai; assembly: GCA_038380435.1. NCBI lineage: Eukaryota > Metazoa > Arthropoda > Arachnida > Araneae > Heptathelidae > Ryuthela > Ryuthela nishihirai. Next base: position 19,078 of record JAWZYU010000133.1, on the reverse strand, counting down.
GAGGTTAATTTTTTGTAGTTTGTTGAGATTCCGGTGTTAATTACTTTTTGAAACTGAAAAGATATTAGTTAGATTGAGATCTTTATCTTTAGGCATTTTTTTCATTAAAAATCATAGTAGTTATTGAGCTCTGGATTCGAACCCTGGGTAACGCATGGATGTTTGTGATGTTTTTCTGCTGAGGTCCTGCTATACTCACAGACCTGCTATGGCGTATTAAACTGATATGCTCCTGTTAGACCTCTGTGGCAAGCAGCTGCTTGAGGGTGTATTTATTGCAACATGGATCTGCTTCCATCTTTTTTTTCCAATACCTGTATTTCTGTATATTGGATATTGTTTGTTTTTTCAATAAGAAATAAGTTCTGTTAATTGTGAGTGTCATTTCAATTCCTATTTTATTTCTGCAAAATTTAAGTATTAAAAAATTCAAATGCATTTGCTTTAAATGAAACGATTTCAGAGTACTGAGATTTTAATTTCTCTAATGACTTCATAATACTTATTAAAACAGAATTATGTTTATAGGAAAATGCAAGCGTGGATATGGGGGGGGAGACGAGTTGATAGGAGCCTACGAAACAATCGAGCTGATAAAAATGTAAGAGAGAGCCAGAAACCAGATTTACAGTTCAGTATAAACTCCCCCAGCCCCGTTTCACTGGTCTTAAAATTTTGAAAAAAATGAGTGAATTATAAAAGTTTAATAATATTTGCCTCTATTACAGTTAGTAAAATTTTTTTGTGGGGGGGTCATTCCCTTTTTATCCGACCCCTGGGAATATTAATTTTCTATTTATATTGAAATACTTTTCTCTTTATTTAAAAACTAGAGAAAATTGATCTATCTTGCAATGTGTTTTATAGCAAAAGGGTAAAGTCGAAAAATTTAGTGTCTTGCTAAAATATCATATTTATTAATGAAGAATACACAAATATGAAAGTGTTAGGTTTGCAACAATTGGGTAATATACACGAATATTTAAAAAAATTCTCAATAGAAAAAAAAATTATACCAATGAACTTTCTTCTAGACCACTGATTAGCAATAACAAACTTATATCGTATAAACTCTGGAAAAAACCAAGCATGAAATATGTCCAACACTTAAAATTATACACTAAAGACCAAATTAGTTCACATCCATTTGTACATATTAACTCAAAATAACCGCAAACATAGGAAGAGAGTGATTGTAACCGCACTGTAATTCGGGAATCCAGCTGGATGGTGCTGCCATCGCCTCGCTGTTACCATGGGCCCTATGGGAGTTGCGCATCTGTACCTTCCTTCTGCTGCTGTGGTAATACTAGAGACAGGACTCCGATTCCCGTCACAGGAACTTGGGTGGTCGAACGTCACTTCTGCTAACCGAACACTTTTTTGGTCGCACTTTCCTATAATATGTAAAAACCCACAGGCTTCCCATACCATTGGCAGCCATGATCACAGGCGGGTGTGCTTGCCACAGAGGTAAGAATGAGAGAGACGCCCTAATGCGCTTTCCCTGTTCAAGGTCATGATGCCGCCACAGGAGGGGAGTGGCCATGTTGATGCTTCCAAACAAACTTTCTACTGCCACATTGAAGCCTACTTTTCGAACTTTTGCTTGCTTCTACTACGATATTTACTGCTTCTACTATGATATTTACTGCTTCTATTATGATATTTACTGCCTCTACAATTAATTCTATCTCTAAGAAAAGTGCGTTTACAATATTTCGATTTAATACATAAATATATTTTTCGGCAATGAATATTCTTGTATCGAATAGCTATAGCAGAGTATGTATTGTATATATATTCCGTTACATAACTATTACTCTGATTACCACAAACGTTTCATACAAATAAATAAATCTGAATGAATGTAACAATAATAAAAGAAATGATTAAATAATTTTTTAAATTTTACTAATATGTTTCTTCAAAACAGTTTCTGCTTTAAACATTAATGATCTATACACAGCAAATATAGGGGCCAGATCTAGAGAGGGGGGGGTAAAGGATTAAGCTTTCCCCTTTAGATCCCCTCCCCTTTGCAATGCTACTAAGAGTAAAGGAGCTAAAAAAATTGTAAATTTGTGCATATTTCAAGAATTTTTCAAGACAAAACAAAAGGGGAAATGTTACATTGCAATGGAATCCAGGGTCTTGCCCCCCCCTTTCACATTTTTCCGGTTCTTGCGCGCCCCTGCACTTTTTCCCGTCTCTTGCCTCCCTATTTTTTTTTGTTATGTACTTGGTAATATATAATAGCGAAATTGAAATATCAATCATAAATACAACATGCTAACTGTTTCCTACGTTAACTAAATTTTTTTCTTATTCTGCAAAAAAAATAAAATAAACTCATTTAACGAAATTAAAACCAATAATCTAGAAATTACAACAATAGCATTTATATTTTTTTTAGGAAATTTTATATAATTTAATTTTTGGTGGAGACAGAATATAAAACGTATCTGCATTTCATCCAACAAAATGTTCTTTCCTATGAACCTTCCACCTATTAAAGGGGATATAAACTGAAGAAACATCTTCATCATCATCATCATCCTCAAGCAGCCATGGGCTACGGAGGTCCATCCAGACCGTGCAATTTAGTTCTCCAAGCAAGTCTATCCTGAGCTACATCTGCTGCATCTGGCCACTGCACACCAATTCTAACAAGGTTGTGTTTGACATTGTCTGCCCACCCTTCTTTCTGAGGCCTTTAGGCACACTGTTCATAAACATATTAGTCAACTATAATACTCATTGTTTAAAACAATTTTGATCTTGCTGATATTTCAATTTATATGTCCCAACGTTAGGATTTATGTATGCTAAAACCTCACCTGACCCTCAGTGAGAAAGGGGACTCTTATAGCTTTGAAAAGGCTGCTATCCATCGTATGTGATATTGAGTCATGATCCCTTATGCAGGAGAGTTATTGGGGTGTTATACCTCTGAGAAGCACCTTTTTGCATACAATGGTATAAATGGCCAGGTCACAAGGACCCCGCTGCTCAGAGAAGGTTAAGGGAAGGGAACCCACTGGATAGCTATTAGGCGACAGATGGCAGCCTCTTGTCAAGGCCATTCAGTGTGTTCTTTAATGCACAGAGTTTATGGCTCTATTGTATATAGGACCATGACTCAATATCCCATCTCATGGATGACAGCCTCTCCAAGCCCATTTTTTCTGGCCCATTTCTGGCAGAGGGCAGGTTTGGGATTATCAGATATAAATCTGAGTGCTGGGATATTTGGAACTCATACCAAAGAAGCATTTTCTTTTACAATGAATGAATTTTTCTTTATATTTTACATTCATCTGAAAAGCCCAATTATATAAAGCATATATGAATAATTCAACAATATAAAGGTAAAAAAGCAAAATTTTTAATGTGCGGATTTTTTTCAAATTTTAATAAAATTTACAAAGGAATTAAATATAATTTTTCTTAAAAGATATTCTTTATCATAAGATGAAAACACACATTACCAATTTTGTGGTAAAAATAAATGAAACCAAAATCTATATGCGAATTACTTGCGGAACGAGAGGAAACTGATAAGTGCATTTTTTTAAATAAGCTACAATAAGAATCTTATTAATAATAATTGGGGGAAAAACTGGAAGACTGAAGCTAATTTTCTTTTAAGGTTTTTATGGTAGGGAAATTTGAGTCCATTTCATTTTATCAGTGAAGTTTCCTCAACGTACTGGAAGGACTGCCATCCATCAGATGAGACATTAAACCATGGCCTGTGTGGGAAAAGAGCACCACCCTGTGCATGCTAAACAAAATGCTGGATAACCTTGATGGAAAGTTTCCATCTGTCTCCAATAACAGATGGCCTTGTGGCCTAACCCAATGGGTCACCTTAGCCAAACTTCTTTGAGTATTTGGGGTCCTTGTGACATACCATTTACCCCATTGTGTGTAAAAAAACTGGAAATCGTAAAAAAGAAGAATTCAAAATCCTCTGAATTTTTATAAGAATGCAGTCTGAATCTCCGGAGTGAAATGAAAATATCTTTAATGCATTATTATAATTTCCTACTTGAAGCAAATATATCTGCCTTATTCAAGACCCTCAACAAAATTTCAGTTATCAAACAAAATTATCTTCATTTTCAGAAATCAAGCATTTCCCTAATTTTAAGGTGAAAAAGAAAATTACTATCATAAAATCATGTTCATATTTAATCACTGAATTCATTAGTACATTAAACCTGAAAAAATGGAGAAATGTGCTTAAATTCAGAAAGGTGTCTAAACGTAATTAAAACTCAGATTTCATACCTGCATAAAATAAAACAGAAAATGTTTCCACGTTATATGATTTATTTTATTTTGATTAATTTGATAAAATTAGTAGTGAAATATAATTCAGGGTATCTCCTTTGATGGGAGATTCGTACAACTGAATGCTGAACAGGAGCTATAATATAAAATTAACAAATCGTCAAGTTTTTCAGAGCAGATATCGTTCTGTTACTACAGTTAGAGCTAATGTTTTGAATACGTCCCACGCCCCACAGGGGGGCAATTTGTCAAGGGGGGGGGGGGGGGCAATTCGAAAATGGACTCGTTCGGTGTTTAACCGTATGGCGGCCGTAGGATTAGCGAGCCCGGACAAAAGAAAACCCGAAGATTACATTGTTAGTCGTCATTATCCTTCTTCAAGAGAACAATGAGGGCGCCCATTGCCCTTGCCAAGAATGAATACAAATTACAGAGGATTACTTACTGTGTTTCCTCTACAATTCCCTAGTGACTTCTTCCTGAACCTATCATTTAAGTTACTCCAACGAACAATTTAATTTTACATAGGGGGGGGGGGGACATAAGAATTTTAGAAAGGCTTAAGTGGGGCATGGCAGAAAAAAGGTTGGGAAACACTGCTCTAACATCAACTTTAACTGCTTAGGGCGTCTCCTCTTCCTTCTTACCTCCATGGTGCTTGCAGACTGCTTAAGGCAAGAATACCCACAATGCCTTGCGAATGGCTGATAAACGATGATGAATGAACGACTAGAAAATGATTTAAATGAAACAGAACTTTGCTGTTTTTTTTGAATGAGGTTATTCCAGTGTAGTAATTAAAACAACAAAATAGATTCAATTTATACACACTTATTGATTTACATCGGATGAAAAGCGAAGACGCTAGAAACTGCTTCTCTTTCAAATTGAGGTTTTGTATGAAAATTTAGAAAAAAAAATCGATATACTCTTAATATGTGGTTAAAGCTGAATTAAATTCACTGTATACCTAGCAGACTTTAATTTGAGTCCGTTTAAAACAGGGACAATGGTACACATATCTTAAAACCTAATACATGATCAAATATTTTTGCTTAAGAAAAGCCCGCAAAATTTATGGATTGCAATTGTGCAAATCTGCACAATTTGCAATCCATCTGCGCCTCGTTTAAAAAAACAAGAAAAGTCAAATTTTTTTTCTTCTTTCGTAAAAAATATTTTTTTTAATTAAAAGAAGTAATCAAAAAGTGTAAACATTTTTTTTTTCATTCAGCTGAGGCAGGAAATCAAATCTTCCCCCAGTAAATGACATAATTTAATTTCATGCTATAAAAAAAATCCAAATATTGTAAGCTTGTTATTTCTGCTGAAGCAGAGAGAATTTCAAACCCACTACCCCCCACACAAATGACATAATTGAAATTCGATGCTATTAAAAAACAAATATTGTAAACTTTTATTTCAGCTAATCAAAGGTCTCTCTCACACACACAAATGACATAATTGAAATTTCATGCTATACAATATGAAAAACAAAATTATTTACTTTCTCTTATTTCGACTAAGGCAGAAGGAAAGGCAAGGAACCCCACACACAAATTACGTGATTGAAATTTCATGCAACAAAAAACAAATATTGTAAACTTTTATATCAGCTAAGGCAAAAGGAAATCCAATGTCACACACACACAGAAATGACATAATTGAAATTTCATGCTATAAAAGAAAAAAAAAAAACGCAAACTATTTTCATTTCAGCTGAAGCAGTAGGGAATTCATATCACACATACAGAATATAAGAAATAAAGTTACTGCAAAGTATATTTTTGTCACTGTGTTTTGCACAAATTTAGATGTTTGCTCTGAAATTGATGTGTTTTAATTTTTCTGTCGTTTGTGTCTCTAAATGGTGAAGTCTATTTTAGCAAATTCTTTTGCAATGTTCCTTTTTCATATTATAAGCATGATTGTCAACTTCCACATCCAATTCCCTATTAGTGATTTGAGCACCAACATGCATTAAAGCCTATGTAGGACATTAACTTGAATTTTTTAATTAGGTATGAAATGGTTGCTGTTGAGAATATAAAGTTGTCTCCTGGAAGACACTGTTCAGTAATTTTTGCAATTACACACACACATACTGTGAGAAGAGGGAGAAAACCTCAATTTTTAATATTAACCATTAAAAAGGGCAGATCATCAGTTTCCAAAAATCCGTACAAAAGAACCTGCAACATGCTTTTATATGCTTCCCTGCCATTTTGTTCCAGAATTAAATGCTTTTTCTTTTGATATGTAATGCGGACTATTTCATTCATTAGTTTTTCATAATAAGATTTGAAAGTTATTGGTTCTTAAAGAAATAAAAAAATTGTCCCTGTAAGGGTTAAATAAGTGCAGATACAGAAGACTGCATTAGGTTAGAGCCAATGCTAATTTACATTCTATGCAAGATATCTTTCATAATTTTTTTATGCTACAAACACAGCTTATAATGACATTTACCAATTTCAGAGAAAAGAGACACAATGACCTTCATTGCTTTACTGCGATTGCTTGATATTACCCACATGTGAGAAACACTTAAAATATCACTGTGCGTTTCATGATTGCTGCCAATGATTTTAATTTCATTGAAAATCAAACAATTGCAGCCGGTTAATTATTAACTGCACGTGTGCACTTTTGAACTAAAGATCATTAGGTTATTATAATTTCCTTCTTTTGCTCTTATAGCTTAAAAAAAGTTAAATATGATCCTGGCTGAATTTGCAGGTAAAAAGATATTTTGAGCCAGACAAAACCAACTGTTAAAAAAAAAACCTATGGGGATTTTCCAACTATATAAAATTGAAACATTCATAAAAATTAGAGTTTCAGAAGCTATATCTAAATTTTTATCATTAGCATTATTACCATAATCCACACATCCACAATAGCATTTGCCATTGAACAGTATATATTTCCTAATTGACTTCTCATCAAATAACAAAGTGAATATAATATGCTTGTGCTTACTATCAGTAAAATTTTCCATGCAAAAAACTTAAAAAAATCCAGGAAGGCCAGCTACAGATCATATAGAAAAACATAAAATTGTTAAGCAATTAGGGAAAAGTTTTTCTCTTGCAAATTCAAAAGCCTTTTTAAAAATAAAAAAATTTACCTCAATTTTTAATAAGCCTTTAGGAGAATGAAAATATAATATCATGGGGTTGGCAATAAAATTTGCAATTACTTCTTTCAGCGTTTTGCTGTGAATTTCTGAAGAGATTTAAAGTTATATCTAGAAACACAGGCTTTGGTGTCTCAATGTCATCTTAATGAGCTTTTGAGCCTTAAACAAATGTAATATTTCTTTTAAAGAAGAAGAGTCTGATTGCTCGACTCTTAGTGGGCAATAATATCACCACAGTATTTTCTTTAAGCTTTGGATTTCATTTTGTACTGACATCAACTTTCTCTTAAATTTTCTAGGACTCTTCCCTCTTACAAAGCATTAGTGATAATTTTTATAGGCAATATCTTTTCTCATTGTAATTTCTATCATATCTGCTACAAGTGTCTCTCAATACAGGAGGTTTCCAATTTGACAGTGTTTCATTTGTTACAAATGTGAATGAAGTTGATACAGAATCATTAATTAATCCTACTGTGCCATTTTCTGAAGCTTTATGTTTAAAACTGCAAAATGCTAGGAACAGAGAGTACTTGCTATTGTTTAAAGAGAGACAGTGGAGCATCTATCACAATTGACAAGCCTTAGTATTTCAACTCAGAAATTTTTTTTATCAAATATTAAAAGCAAATTTTTAGGCTTCATTTATCACGTGCAAAATTATAGAATCCCTATTTCAGGCATTTCGTTGGAGAAAGAAAAAAGCAATTTGTGTTATTTTGGCAAAATAAAAATGCAAAGCAGAAGTCTCATAAAATTAATTTCTAAGTTTAATATATCTTTCATGAAAATATTCTATAAATTCCATGCTTTTCCAATCTATAAATCACCTTTTCACATGTAAATATTATTAGTTTCATTTATGAAAAAAATCGTGAACTACATTTGATATTATACTAGGACAGAACGGTAATTTGAAATGTTTTATTTATTTTTAGGCCTTTCTGCTTTAACAATTTCAATTTAAAAGCATTTCACAATTTTCTTAAATTACTAACCTATGAAATATCAAATAGCTGCTTTTATAGTACTATTTAGTAGTTAGTGCACAATTCATGTAAGTCTGAGATCGCGGTGAAAGATTTGTGTACACTATCCAAACACTCCTCTCTCTCTTGCCTCTCTGCGGAGTAGTAGTTAACATCCTTCATCATTCGACTGGACCACTTTGTAAAAGGGGCTTTGGCCCCTTTAGCATCTGATCCACAAGCAAAAGTGGCTGTGGGTGCAATATGGGTCTATGAGAAAGACCAGTAGCGTGGAGTACCAGCAACCCCATAATTTGGCTAAGAGGCAAATGGCTCATAGGCCACCTAGAGGTGGTGAAAGCAAAAGCAAGAAGCAGAGTTATCAGTGCACTGTCGTATGTGGGGTGGAGTATGGGAACAGTTCCAGTTCCCATTTCTTCGTTCTAGTTCCAGTTTCCTGGTTCTTCGAGGTGATGTTGAGTGTGTAGAGTGTGATTTGAATGGTAATGAATGGGGGGGGGGGGGGGTGACAGAAGTGGAGGTTAGAAGTGAAGTTCAGTTGCAAAAAAACTTGAAATCGCCCCATCTGTCAAGGGGTTGGGGGAGTGAAGGAGAATGTGTGTGAGGGATAGAGACTGGGATGGGGCACGGAATAGACTAGTTAGTGGGGGGTCTGTAGTAATTTGCCTTGAGGGGGCGAGTGAAAATAATATTTTCCTTCTCTGTCCCCCCCCTCCTTTGCCATGAAATAATCAGAGGGGTGTGAAAGTTGGTGGAGGGGAAGATGTGGGGGGTAGGGCATGTGCCTAGAAATATTTGGAAGAATAGGATAGTAATTGAGGGATAGAGAGAGAAAAGTGTAACTGGGTAGGATAACATTGAATTAGGAGATGTTATGCAGTGAAATTCAGCGAAGGGGTAAGGAAGTCTGAAAAGGCTTAGCAGAGTTTAAATATTATGGCATGGTAAAGTCCAAAATTAGGTTTTGAAGGATAGGGTGACTTTTGTTGATATTAGCTAAGCCCTAGGGTGAGGTCAGTAAAAGGGGGAGGAGTCTTAGGAGGGTCAGTTTGAGTGAAAGTGGTCTTGGAAATGAAGTTTTCAGTTGCAAAGATAGACCAAAATGTTTGTGGAAAAGTGGAACATGACTGTGGATGGTGGGAAAAAATGGTAGTAAGTTGGTGGTTAATGTGTGTGTGTAATTTTGTGAGTAGTTAATGAGATATAGATGAAAATGTGATATTCAACATGATGAACAGGTGGATTATGTATATCAGTTTTTCAGGATTGTAAAAGTAATCCAAAAGAAATGAATATTATTTTTCTAAATATTTCTGCACATAACAGATATGGGTGCAGTGCTGTGTCCAAAATGCATCTATTTTGTCCTTAAATGGATCTTTTTTGTCCCTATGGATTTTTTAGTTTGTCCAAAGGATCTTTTAAGAAGTAATATATAAAACTGAAAGTAAGTGCAGGAGAGGAGAATTTAAAAAAAAAAGAATTTATAAAATTTTCCCAGAGCAGTGGAGGAAGTGTGTAAGGGCTGTGTAGTAAGTGTGTGCTTGTTTATAGGTTGGGTATAGTAAGGTTTCTAAGGTAAAAGTGTTGACTCCCAGTTTTGAAAGATTGTGATAGAGGAAATGTCTGTGATAACTGTGGGGTGTGCAGTGTAAGAGTAAGTGGGGGATATCCTCTATCATTTGGCAGGTAGAGCAGAGGGCTGAAGGTGCTTTGTTTATCATGGATAGGTCTTTATTAATGTGCGCCCTCCCTGTGCACAGTCTGTATTGCTGCTTGGGCCTTTCTGGAGAGGTAATTGAAGTATAGTGTGTTTGGGGTGGGTACGATGGTGGCTCTAAATGTGTTTTTAGCAGCAGTGAGTTGACCCCAGGAATGTGTCCATATAGTGTCATCATCATCATCATCATCCTCAAGCAGCCATGGGCTACGGAGGTCCAACCAAACCGTGCAATTTAGTTCTCCAAGCAAGTCTATCCTGAGCTACATCTACTGCATCTGTCCACTGCACACCAATTCTAACAAGGTCCTGTTTGGCATTGTCTGCCCACCGCATCCTAGGTCTCCCCCTCCTTCTGAGGCCTCTAGGCACACTGTTCATAACCCTATTCGCCAATCTATAATTATCCATACGGGCAACATGGCCAAACCAGCGGAGTCTCTCTCTGCACAATATGCTGCTTAAAGGAGGTTGCAGACTCCTTTCCCTAACCTCATCATTAGTTACAAAGTTGAACCACCTAATGCCCAAGATACTGCGTAAGCATCTGGAATCAAAAGCATCTAGTTTTCTGTTATCTTGTTTACAAAGTGTCCAAGTTTCAATAACATAACTAACCCTAGAAAGAACCAAACTATTATACAGCCTAAGTTTAGTCTTTAGGTGTAATCGCCTATTTCTCCACACTCTCCATAGATTCTTAAAAGTCCCGGCAGCAATCCCTATTCGTCTGTTAATCTCATCACCATTATCTGTTACATAGCTCCCAAGACAATTAAACTGTGACACCTGCTCAAGACTGCAACCATTCATATTAACTGAATCACAGCCTGCCTGACCAATTTTCATCACTTTAGTTTTCTCTCTGTTTATAACCAAACCTACTCTACTACCAGTCTCATCAATAGCTCGAATGAAAGAGTTCATCTCATCAACATCATTTGCCAAAAGGGCTAAATCATCATCATCATCATCATCATCATCATCATCATCATCATCATCATCATCATCATCATCATCATCATCATCATCATCATCATCATCATCATCATCATCATCATCATCATCATCATCATCATCATCATCATCATCATCATCAAGCAGCCATGGGCTACGGAGGTCCAACCAGACCACGCAGTTTAATTCTCCAAGCATATCTGTCCTGAGCTATTTCTGCTGCATCCGGCCACTGCACACCAATTCTAACAAGGTCCTGTTTGACATTGTCTGCCCACCGCATCCTAGGTCTCCCCCTCCTTCTGAGGCCTATAGGCACACTGTTCATAACCCTATTCGCCAATCTATAATTATCCATACGGGCAACATGGCCAAACCAGCGGAGTCTCTGCACAATATGCTGCTTAAAGGAGGTTGCAGACTCCTTTGCCTAACCTCATCATTAGTTACAAAGTTAAACCACCTAATACCAAAGATACTGCGTAAGCATCTAGAATCAAAAGCATCTAGTTTCCTGTTGTTTACATAGCGTCCAAGTTTCACTACCATAACTAACCCTAGAAAGAACCAAACTATTATACAGTCTAATTTTAGTCTTTAGGTGTATACGCCTATTTCTCCACAATCTCCAGAGATTCTTAAAAGTCCCGGTAGCAATACCTATTCGTCTGTTAATCTCATGCCGCACATCACCAGTATCAGTTACATAGCTCCCAAGATAATTAAACTGTGACACCTGCTCAACACCGCAACCATTCAGATTAACTGAATCACAACCTGCCTGACCAATTTTCATCACTTTAGTTTTCTCTCTGTTTATAACCAAACCTACTCTACTACCAGTCTCATCAACAGCTCGAATGAAAGAGTTCATCTCATCAACATCATTTGCCAAAAGGGCTAAATCATCAGCATAATCTAAATCAGAAATTTTCGCATCTCCAGCCCATTTAAGGCCAAAATCTTTCCCTCGAAGTGAATTTCGCATAACATAATCAACAACCAAACTAAAGAGAAAAGGAGACAAAATGCACCCTTGTCGAACACCAGACGTAATGCTAAACCAATTGCTACAAGACTTACCAACTCTCACACATGACTCAGTGTTATTATAGAGAGCTTTCATTATGTTAACTAACTTGTCTGGTAAACCATATGATCTCACAATCAACCACAAATTATGACGATCAACAGAGTCGAAAGCCTTTTTGAAATCAACAAAGCTAGCAACCAAAGGTTTCTGAAACTCTAAACATTTCTCAAGAATCTGCCTAAGTGAAAATATCTGATCTACACATCCCCTACCACTTCTGAATCCACATTGCTCATCACGCAATTGCCTGTCAACCAGATTCTTAATTCTATTAAGCACAATCATGGAAAGAACTTTACCTGGAACAGAGAGTAGGCTGATACCTCTATAGTTATCACAAGAACTGCGATCACCTTTTTTGAAAATAGGGATAATAATAGCTCTGGTAAAATCTTTAGGAACCATGCCTTTATCATAAAAGTTATTCAAAATTTCAGTCATCCAAGTGGTAACCAAAACATTCCCAGCTCTGAGCATTTCTGTAGTAATTTCATCTACCCCTGGGGATTTATGAAGTTTCAGTTTAGAGATAGCCAAACTAACTTCAGATTGTGTTATAGGGCGAACATTAAAGCTGCCAATGCATCTGTCATCATTACAAACAATGGGAGTAGAATTAACCACATTGTTTAGAACATCACTGATATGCTCAGCCCACCTAGCCATGAGAGAATCCTCACCTTCTATAACCTTACCTTGTTTATCCTTCAATCCCTGTATGCCTGTCCGTTTTCTACCACATAAAACATTAACTATCTGGTACAGCTCTCTGCTGTTGTGCTGCCTAACTGCTTCCTCAGCTTTGTCAGCCAAGCTATCAAGCCAAAGATTTTTATCAGTAGCTAACTGATCCTTTACACGTTTATTAAGCTCTCTGTAATCTTTTCTATTAGGACTAGTAGGGTACTGATTAAGGACATTCCTGCAGCTCCTTCTTTCTGAAATAAGCTCAATTGCCTTATCACTTAAATAATTCTGCCTCCTCTGCTCCTTTTTTCCTAAAAGAGTACTGTTAGTTTCCAAAAAAGCCTGTTTAAAATGGCCCCATTCTTCCTCAACTTCAGTATTAAGCAAACCATGACCGTCATAATGACTAAGTAACCTATCATGGTAAGCTTTAGCTATAACTGGGTCTTTCAGAGCTTCAGTATTAAAGGTAAATTTTTTAAATCTAGCACAACACTTTTTAAGTTTAAGTTGCAAGACACTTTTAACAAGGTAATGGTCAGATCCAATTTCAGCTCCCCTATATGCCCTGGTATTTCTAACAGAACTAGCCCATTTGCTGTTAATTAATATATAATCAATCATATTCCTATGCAGCCCATCAGGTGAAACCCATGTGTATTTATGTATGTTGCGGTGTTTGTAATATGTGTTAGTTATTCTAAAACCATTGAGTTTACTTACCTGTAGGAGACGTTGCCCATTGCCATTGCAGCTACCAATACCAAAAGGGCCTATCACCTTTCCCCAAAGATCAGAGTCAGTACCAACTTTGGCATTGAAGTCACCAAGAACAAGGGTAATATCTCCTTTATTCACAGAATTCAAAATATCCTGAAGTTGTCCGTAAAACCTATCCTAAATCATCAGCATAATCTAAATCAGAAATTTTCGTATCTCCAGCCCATTTAAGGCCAAAATCTTTTCCTTGAAGTGAATTTCGCATAACATAATCAATAACCAAACTAAAGAGAAAAGGAGACAAAATGCACCCTTGTCGAACACCAGAAGTAATGCTAAACCAATTGCTACAAGCCTTACCAACTCTCACACACGAATCAGTGTTATTATAGAGAGCTTTCATTATGTTAACTAACTTGTCTGGTATACCATATGATTTCACAATCAACCACAAATTATGACGATCAACAGAGTCGAAAGCCTTTTTGAAATCAACAAAGCTAGCAACCAAAGGTTTCTGAAACTCTAAACATTTCTCAAGAATCTGCCTAAGTGAAAATATCTGATCCACACATCCCCTACCACTTCTGAATCCACATTGCTCATCACGCAATTGACTGTCAACCAGATTCTTAATTCTATTAAGCACAATCATGGAAAGAACTTTACCTGGAATAGAGAGTAGGCTAATATCCCTATAGTTATCACAAGAACTGCGATTACCTTTTTTGAAAATAGGGATAACAATAGCTCTGGTAAAATCCTTAGGAACCATGCCTTTATCATAAAAGATATTCAGAATTTCAGTCATCCAAGTGGTAACCGAAACATTTCCAGCTCTAAGCATTTCTGTAGTAATTTCATCTACCCCTGGGGATTTATGAAGTTTAAGTTTAGAAACAGCCAAAATAACTTCAGATTGTGTTATAGGGCCAACATTAAAGCCACCAATGCATCTATCATGATTGCAAACAATGGGAATAGAACTAACCACATTGTTTAGAATATCACTGAAATGCTCAGCCCACCTAGCCATGACAGAACCCTCACCTTCTATAACCTTACCTTGTTTATCCTTCAATCCCTGTATATCTGTCCGTTTTCTACCACACAAAACATTAACTGTCTGGTACAGCTCTCTGCTGTTGTGCTGTCTAACTGCTTCCTCGGCTTTGTCAGCCAAACTATCAAACCAAAGATTCTTATCAGCAGCTAACTGATCTTTAACACGTTTATTAAGTTCTCTGTAATGCTTTCTATTAGGACTAGTAGGGTATTGATTAAGGACATTCCTGCAGTTCTTTCTTTCCGAAGTAAGCTCAAGTGCCTTATCACTCAGATAATTCTGTCTCTTCTGCTCCTTTTTTCCTAAAAGAGTATTGTTAGTGTCCAAAGAAGCCTGTTTAAAATGATCCCATTCTTCCTCAACTTCAGTAGTAAGCATACCATGACTGTCATAATGACTAAGTAACCTATCATGGTAAGCTTTGGCTATAACTGGGTCTTTCAGAGCTTCAGTATTAAAAGCAAATTTTTTAACCCTAGCAAACACTTTTTAAGTTTAAGTTGCAAGACACTTTTAACAAGGTAATGGTCAGATCCAATTTCAGCTCCCCTATATGCCCTGGTATTTCTAACAGAACTAGCCCATTTGCTCTTAATTAATATATAATCAATCATATTCCTATGCAGCCCAACAGGTGAAACCCATGTGTACTTATGTATGTCGCGGTGTTTGTAATATGTGTTAGTTATTCTGAAACCATTGAGTTTACTTACCTGTAGGAGACGTTGCCCATTGCCATTGCAGCTACCAATACCAAAAGGGCTAATAACTCCTCCCCAAAGGTCAGAGTCAGTACCAACTTTGGCATTGAAGTCACCAAGAACAAGGGTAATATCTCCTTTCCTGACAGAATTCAAAATATCGTGAAGTTGCCCATAAAACCTATCCTTCTCAACCTCATTGGCATCCTCAGTGGGGGCATAACAGCAGATAACATTCAAGATCTTTAATGCTTGTCTGAAATTTTGCTGAAAGAAACCTTTCATTAATGCACTCATATCCTAGAAGAGCATCACTAGCGTGTCTGCTGAGAATCAGACCCACACCTTGGTGATGTTTATTGTCATCCCTCCCTGAAAAGAAAAATTTAAGATTATTTTTAAGAATCTGACCTTTATCTGTCCATCTGGTCTCTTGCAAGCCTAGAATATCTAAATTATAATGGTGGAATTCTTGTGTGAGGACATCAAGAGAAAAAGCTTTGTGCAGAGTCCTCACATTCCAACTACCTATGGAGAGAAAGTGGTTAGTAGGATGTTTAAAGAAACTATGTTTATTGAGAGAGGGAATGACGACAATATCAAACAGCCCCCTAATCGCAGACATGAGGCAAAGACCCGTTCCCCCACCACTAAAGGCTGAAGCCATCTACACTGGAAGACTTCCTACAATGTAGAATTTGACGATGCCAATAGAAGCAAAGAGTTCAGGTGCTTGCGATGACCTGTGCTCAGGATTATCCACCAGCTGATAAACATATCCTGTGAATCTATTCACTTGGGGCTGTCAACCCACAAACAACCAGAAAACACAGTGGAAGATTTTCCCTCCACAGAAGCCCACCAGTGCAGCAAAATCAGGATCCATAATCAAGCTCAGAGCCATATATCTGTCGAGTCCAGTGGGTTTATATGGTCAGCACCAGGACCCTGTGTGGTTGACCACTCCTCAGCAGGGCAGAAAAAAAAGAAAAGTAGCCATAGTTGTCCAGATCAGTAGGCCACACTAATCTGGCAGCCCTCCCCTTCCGTTCACTTCCACAAGAGAGTATCTTTTTTGAAAGGTACTAACGGTCTGCACCACGAGAAGGCGGAGTCGGACATTAGGTGCTAGACCTGGCCGGTTCTATGCATCATCTGAGGGGATTGGTGCATAGCTCTTCTTCCAGTGACTACCTAGCTACCATTTACAGACCCATATAGTGTGGGAATGTTGATTATAGATGCTTATGTGATAATTACATGTGATTATGGTGTAATAATTAGAGGTCCTTGTTTTGCTAGTGTGTCAGCAGTCTCATTGTGTGTGATATTGCAGTGGGATGGAATCCAGTAAAATGTGAGTGTGTTTCCTTTGGCAATTATGTTACGAGATAGTTTGTGTATGCGATAAAGGGAGTAGTTCTGAGCTGGGTCATAAACATGTTTGTATGTTGTAGAGAGGGTTTAGTCTGTGATTATGTTTATGTTGTGTGTGGTACGGTGTGTGGCCCACTCAAGGGTCATGTGGATTGCTGCTAGTTCGGTGGGCATGCTATTTTCAGCATGGTCGAGTTTGAAGGTGTGTGAAAATTTGGGTGAAATGCAGTGGAAAGTGGCGAGCCTAAAGTATGTGTTACGAGATGTCTATCTGTCTATATGGTGAGGTCTGTGTTTGGAATCTGTCTATATGGTAGGGTCTGTGTTTGGAAATTTTAACTTCATTAGGATGGTATGCATTTTTATTTGTGATGTGTGGGAAGGTGAGGTGTATGTTGGGTTGTTTAATTAACCAGTATGATAGAGTGTATTTGGGTTTGAAGGGTTTAATAAGTTTCCATGTTTGATAATATCGGTGTTGTTTAATAATTTGTGTTGGTGTTTGATTCAATTCTTGTAATGGCTGGGTGTGTAGTGTTGTAGTTTAATATAGTATTTGCAGGTAAGTGTCTTTTGATTTTGAGGGGGGGGGGGGTTGCTAAAGCCCAAGTGTCTAAGTTTGGGCAGCCAGCTTTTAGACCCAAGGCTAGTGTGATGACTCTAGTTTGGATAGTTTCAAGTTTATTTGTATGTGTGAAGCTATTTTGAGTGCTAGGAGGGCTTACTCCAGTCTGGAGCTGAGAAATGCTTTTATAAAAGTGAGCATTACTTTGTCACTGCCTCCCCCCGATGTGGCTCTTGTGATAGCAGTAAGTATGTTGAATGCTCCATTACAAGTAGATTTTTATGTTTCTGATGTGCTGTTTCCATTTAAGCTTATGGTCTATAGTTAGCCCTAAGTATTTTTAGTGGTTGACTGTGGGAATATTGCAATTATTAATAGATATAATGGAGGAATTGTTGTTTATGTGTTTACGTGTGATAGATAAGACCGCAGATTTAGATGCAGAGATGGCTAATCCCCATTTATTAGTAAAGTCAAGGACCTTGTTGACTGCATTTTGGAGGTTAGTTTCGATAGTTGCGATATTTTTACTTGAGGTCCAGAGCACTATGTCATCAGCAAAGATGGAGCATGAGATTTCATCATTGAACATTGTAGGGAGGTCATGAAGTAAAATATTAAATAATCTAGGGGAGACCACACTGCCCTGTGGTGTTTAGTTGGTGTAATTTGTATAGTATGTTGGTATGTGAGGCAGTATCAAAAGCAGAAGTGAGATCTAGAAAGACGCAGCATAAGATTTCTTTGTTTTTTAAGGCAAGTTCTGCAGAAGTAATAACGTCAAAGAAATTATCTGTGGTGGACCTGTGCTCTCTGAAGGCCAGTCTGGCAAGTGGGGAGTGATTTGGTTTTGTGGAGGAAGAATTTTAATCTGGAGAGCATCATTCTTTCTATATTTTTGAGTAAACATGATGTTAATGCAATAGGTCTATAGGACGAGACTTATGATGCTGGTTTTTATGGCTTCAAAATGGGAATAATGTGTATATCTTCCCATTCAGTGGGGAAGGTGTGTGTGGTCGAGCATTCATTGTAGATGTGTAGTAGTGAGCTTAGTGTTTTAGTGCCAAAGTGTTTTATTGTGATGTAATCAGGACCTCGTGTGCTTTTTCGGTTTGCTTGTTTAATAGCTGTTGTAAGTTCATGTAAGGTGAAATGTAAATTGAGTGTGGGGAGTTTGCATTGGGTTGGTTGGCTGATTCTATTATTCATGTATATGCAATGCTGCTGGTAGATGAGTGTGTTGACAAGGAGGACGGGGGGGGGGGATGGTTAGCTGCATTGCAATGTGATTATCCCCTTGTTTTCTGGAAATGTTATTTTTCCACAGATATGCCAAGGCTACTGGTTGAGTCTGGGTCCCTAGTGTTCCGATTGTAGACCAAATAAGGGAAGAGTCTGTTCTGGGACTGATGTTGTTGCAGTAAGTTCTCCACTCCTTTCTTTTGATGTTTAGTCTAAGTCTCCTAAGCTTATCATTTGCTTTGTTGAAAGTGTTAATGGCAGGTGCTGTGGGGTGTTTTGTGGTTATGTCTTCTGTTTTCCTCCTGATCTGAAGTTGTTTGGTAATTGCTGGGTGATTTTTAGTGTATCCTGTCATGTGTTTTGTGGTGAATTTATTAGATTGAAGGCTATGGTTGATATTTTTGTATAGAGTGGTAATAGTGTTTGGAGATTGTGTGTTGATGTTGTTGTCGCATGTGGAGAAGAATTTTAGCCAGTTAAAGTGTGTTTTAGTGGTGTATGCTGCTGATTTAATACC